>CM076574.1:1191576484-1192176484 GCA_034641835.2 Pinus albicaulis | reverse complement strand
ACTGTTTGACTGGTGGCACAGTATTTTTAAATGGTGTCAAAGTGTTTATGAGTGGTGTCAAAACAAAATACAATGCAATGACAGGCCTTACAAATCAAAGTAGATGACTCCTTTTACTTTTTACCTTCTCCTTCACAGGATTTCGCTTCCTGATAACATGGTTGCTTGATAAGTTTTCTAGATTTGTAGGCTTTGAAAACTCCATTTAACTCCCTTATCACTCTGTTCCTCCTCTTTTCTATATTCTCTGCCTTCTTTGCTGCATTTTATCTCTTCTATTTTCCTCTCAGCTTCCTCACTATCTTTTCTCTAGTTCTGCATTCTTATTTTGTTTTCACAGAGTCTGTAAACACGAATGCATACTTTGACTACATGCTCTCTCTCTCTCACTCAGAATTTTGGAAGGAAACGATGGTGAAAATGCAACGTAAATGTCTCATCAATGGTCATTTCAGGTCTTAGCAATGGCAGAAATGGTCTCATAAATTTTACACAGTGTTGTGTTATGGTGTTTGAAATTATTTTAACAACCGTTCATCGACCACCACTTGAATGGTTCATTCATGTCTTTTATTTGACTGTCATGCTGGATCTAGTGTACATTTAATCCTTTTTTTTATTCATTATGTAGATCCTTTCATGTTTTGTTTTTATGACCATGTCTACTCCCATATTCCACATCATCTCCATGTGCCATCATACTATCTTCTTCCATAATCTGCATTATCTCCATTTACATATGCACCATCATACCTCATCACCATATGCTATCTTTTCTTCATTCCTCCACTGTTGCATGAATTACGGTCTCATCATAGAATAACATATATCATCATTTTCATGCATTTGGTTTATCACCGCATCATACTTTAGGTTAGTTGCATTTTTTTTGTATTATGATTTCACACTTTGCTCCATTACCTTAGTTCATCACCTTTTATGATTGTGCTCTTTTTGCATTGTTTTGACATTTGAAATATGTGCGCTATATCATATGACTTTTTAAATTTGGTTTTTCTCTTTTATTTAATTTAAAAACTGACTCATGAAATAGTCACATTTTTAAAATTAAATATTTATGATGATACTAATATTTTTTTGTTGTATTGTAGGTCTTCCAAGGGTTTAATATTGACCTTTTGTTTATGATTCTCTTTGTTTAGAAAAATAGGGTAGGGTATGATATGGTATGGATAGGTTAAGTAATGTTTTATTGAAAAGTGGTATGGATATGAATATGGATAGAATAGGGCTAAAAATCATAATGGAATGTGGATGAAAGTATAAGTGATAAAATGTAAATGAAATGTAGGAAATGTAGGTGATGTAGATGAAATACAAATGCATAACTAGTACCAAATTAGTCTTTACAATTCTACAATATTTTCAAAAAAAAATTGAAATTTTAAGAGTGATTTTTACTCACTGCACTGGTATTCCCTTTTTACGTTCATGATGATCGACATTGTGTTTATTGTTACGATGGCTCTTGTAGACTATGTAGACTTTATTTCTTCTTGCATCTGATTTGATTTAGAATAATAATGTTAAGGTCCCTTCTGCAGGTTAAACTCTGACATTTTCAGGTCCCCTTCTGATATGATCTTCATTTGATATAGCTCAGGTCCCTTTTGACATTCCCTTTTGGCGTAATGTGAAATTATGTTCAGGTCCCTTCCTGGCGTAATGGGTAATAATGTTCAATATTTGAAAATTTCTTTTTTCGTAATGATACAGTTCCCTTTTTGAATAATTTTCTCAATAAAAATTCAGGTCCCTTGTGTAAATGTCGAATTATGTACCTTTGTAATGGTAGTTCATATTCTTTCAATTCAGCTACTGAAGACTATTTTCATATTTTTTTTTATTACACACCTTGGCGCCAAAATGTTGGGTCAATTTACTGTTGTAAACTAACACAAGTATTTATTATCAATCTGGGTTAGTGGAACTTAGAAGCATCCCCAAAGTATATGGCTTTCCATTGTGATCAATTCATAAGATGGTTTATTGATGATTTAGGGAAATGCATATTAAAATATAATTCTAACTTAAACAATTTCTAAATTCATATGTGTAATTAGAAGTAGAATAATCTCCTAACTTAAGAGATTTGTTTGTCCTTCTCTTAACAAGATTACCATGTGAATTAGAAATAAAGAAACTACTTAACTAAAAAATAGGTTAATATACATGAAGTAATAATTGAAGAGGCTCTTCACTGAAGAGGTCGTGATTGTCCTTCATCATATATTCATTTATCAACAATGCTATTGTTAAAAATAGGAATTCAGAAAAAGCAGGAAAGATGAATCTTAGTTTTTAGTCTCTTGATCAGATAGAAGAAGTATTTAACTTTAAATACTGGTTTGACTCTTCATATGCATAATATAAACAATATTAAGATCCATCAGCAATCAGGTAAAATAATGTAAAAGCATGTAAAGATGAATTATAACTGAAAATATTGATTATATAGAAAGAATGTTTAACTTAAACATTTGTTTGTCCTTTCATATGCAAGTTAAGAATGATCATTAGATTCATAAATACTAATAAATAATTAGCATAAACAAATCAAACATAAGAAAACTAATTCAGAAATTACAACTACAAAATAAACTAACAAGTGCACTTAGCTCGGTGTGGGGGCCCTCCACCCTTGCCTCGCATAATGAAGGTGAATTCAACTACTTAAGACTTCAATCAATAAACTAGCATATAAAAACATCAAATATGACAGAAAAAAACTTCAATTATGTCTCCAAGTCTCAGAAATAATAATAATAAGTCATACAAATTCTACATATCAAATCCTTCAAAGTTTGATGCTTAAATAGATAAAGTATCTAAAAAACTCATATAAAATAGCTCAAGTAGTCATAACTATCCTTATCCTATCATATCAAGTTGAATTCATCCATCATATCCATCATAATCTAGAAAATCCCAAAAAATAAGAGTTTTGACCTAGTTTCTATGGATCCTCCATAAAGACAAGTCCTGTTTGACTGCCTTTGACCGGGCCTATTAAAGCTCGGTTTGAATGTACCAGCAGGTGTACTCTTGTTATTAGTTCTCGAGCCTTCTAAAAATGTATCCAGCTCGAGCCCAAGTGTCCTGCACCTATGAAAACCATAATGCTATTATGGGAATTTCTGATGTTGTCCAAAAATGCACTTAAATTTCAATTTTACAAAAACATCTAATAATTGAAAAACATAACTTAAATACCTGTATATGCATCTTTGGGTCAATATAAAGTGGATATGATGGTGAATAGGTGGATAATATGGCAAAATAAGGTGCAATTCATAAACAAAAAGAGATAAAAAATGAGGGCCAACACTACCACCACCACCCCTCATGGCTGTACCTGGCTTCCTCCTCAATAAATATGCTCCATTGGCTTTACCTCAAGTATTGAATAAAATGCCTCAATATTATCTAAATCTCTTGCCTTGGTTCACCGGGGAAGATAATACTTCTACGCAAAGACATATTGAAAACTTCAGTGCCTTTGCTGAGAATGTGAATGCGGAGCAATTAGATGTGGTGTTGAGGCTTTTCATCCAATCCTTGGATGGAGAGGCTTGAAAGTGATTCAATTATCTTGTTGATCACACAGTCACCACTTGGGAAGAAGTAGAGAATCTGTTGACACTAAAATAGGGAGAAAAGAGGGACCATGGATATGTCCTCACATATTTCAATTCTCTCAAGAAGAGATACAATGAGGATGTAACATAATTTATAAAGAGATTCAATAAGCTTTATAATAATATTCCTGCTTAAATAAAGCCTCCCCAAGCAGCTGCTAAGGTGGTTTTCACAGGATCTTTTGAACCAGATTTTGGGTTCACCCTAAGAGAAAGAAAGTCTACATCTCTAGATTAGATCTAGACTGATGCATTGGAGGTAGAAGAAAACTTTTCTTATACTGGTAAATTTAAAGGGAAGATAGAGCACGGGGCCAGAAGAAGGAGTAGGGAGGAGGCTTCTACCTATGATCAAGAAAGGGAATCACATGAATATAGAATATAAGAGATGAATAAGCTGATCAATAACCTCTTAAATAATCTAGTTAAGCTTGAATCGGAGGCTAAGAATTCCCCTCCTCGTCCTAACCAAATGATTCCAAACCGTGGGTTTAACCCCCAGTACCATAAGCCCCCTCTATAGTTGTTGCAGCGAGAAATGAAGGAGCAGAAATATCACATCCAACCTCCTCTATACCTGGAGGGGGAAGTGGAGGGATGGGCTAAGGAAGCCACAAAGAGCTAAGGAGATCAATTCCTCACTTACTCAGATGATGAGGAAAGTGAAATTACCTTGCAAGGGGAGCAAGAGGAGGGGGAAGTTCCTTCAATAGATCAAGATATTGATAAGTACTGTAGGCAGTTCATGGATTTCATGCAAGCTCAACTCCATAGGAAGTATGATCTCAGATCCTCCAGGAAGAGAACCCGAGTGCAGGAACAAGATGAAGAGTCGACATCAAAAGAGCATACCCCTTCTAGTTATGCTAGTAAGGGGAAAAATCATTTAGAAGTGTATGCCCATCATAAAGCCTTTGCGTCCACTTTTACAAAGCAAGGCTCTAATCCTCCTGCAAACCAGAAGTCATCATCTATAGCCTTGAACCTGCTTGACCACCCTAAAGAGCAGTCCAAATAATTCATTACAGAAAAATCCCCCACGGCCTTTAGCCTCCAGAAATAATTAGAGAAGGTCAAGATATTGTTCCCCCTGTTCGAGCTCCTTAAAATGCCCTCATATGATGCCCAATTCTTTCAATTCATGTTGCCCCATGGTGTAGGCCCTATGCCTGATAGCCTCAATCTCCAAGAAGAAAGACCCTTGGTAGTTTTCTAGCCTCGTGTAGAAGAGATGGAATCAACCACTCCCCCATTCTAAGTGACTCTAGTTATACATTACCTATTATTGCATAATTGAATGCTGGATTCTGGGGCTTCACATAATCTGTATCCATTGTCTGTCATGGAGTAGTTGGGGTTGCAGATTACCAGGCCTTATATAGATATATATTATTTTGATTCCAAGAGGGTGAAATGCTTGGGCATGATAAAATATATGGTGGTAAACATAGCCCAGATTTCGCCCAAAAGTGTGGTAATGGACATTTTTGTAGCTGATATCCCAGCTCAGTTTGGAATGCTGTTGTCCAGATCCTGGGGATCTAATATTGGAGGATCCATAAGACTTGACCTCACCTATGCCACTATTCCAGTATTCGGTGGGGGGGAAAGAATATTATACTGTGAATCCAGATTTGTGAATATGGTCACAAAAGTTAATGGTTCCACATTCTCCGATATATGGTAAGGAGGGTGAGTTCTCTTGTCTTATGCTCAAGGAGGATGAAAATTTCCTGCAAGAAACAAAGATATTCCCTCTAATACAGAAGAATACTATGAGTAGAGAGGAAAACAAGGTATGGACCTTGCAGTTTGATGGAGCTTACTCATGGGAAGGAAACAACACCGGGGTACTCTTGATAACACTAGAACGATGCTTGGTTCCCCTATATTTTAAGCTGGAATTCAAAGCCATAAACAATGTAGCTGAATATGAGGTCCTACTGTTGGGGTTGCAGGTGACACATAAAATGAACATATGAAATCTCAAGGTGTTTGGAGATTCGGAGCTTGTAGTGAGACAAGTGAGGAGAAAATGCCAAACTAAACACCCGTGGCTCAGAGCTTACAGGAATGAGGTATGGGATTTGGTTGAGAACTTCTTTATTTATTTTAACATTTAGTTCATGACGACGGATAATAACATAATGGAAGATTTGCTAGTTGTGGCTGCTAGTAGCTTATTCCCCCCAAAAAATCCCTTACTCATATATGAGGTTGAAGTACGATACCGCCCCTCCATTCCAGATAAAGTAAAGCATTGGCAAATTTTTGAAGATGAAGATCAGGTCCAGCGTATTATGGAAATGGTGGGTGAGTTCTCAAATATGGTAACTGACTCAGACACTGAGGATGACAATGAAGAGCCAAAAACCAGATGGGAAGAGGCAATGGCTAGACACCGTGTTCTGCAATTAAAGGGAAATGTCATCCCTAGGGGGCTCGTGCCATTGGAGAGATTGTTTGAAAAGAATGATATCCTAGTAAACCCCAGCAAACTTACCCTCGACGAGCATATCATGAACGTGAACGTTGGGACAGAAGAAGATCCAAAGGTGGTAAAGCTGTCAAAAGGGGTCCCTGAAGAATACCAAGATCAGTACCTCAGGTCGTTCCAATCGTATAAAGATGTCTTCTCCTAGTCAAACCAGGATCTGAAGACTTTCAATACTGACATTATATAGCATAAGATACCACTCAAAGAAGACACCAAGCCTCATAAGAAAAAGATAAGACAGATCAATCCCCTTCTTCTCCCAACTATTTAAAAGGAAATAAAGAAGTTGTTGCAGGCCAAGATCATTCTCCCTCTAAGGTACTCCGAATGGGTGGCGAACTTGGTGCCTGTTAGAAAGAAGAACGGTTAAATCAGGCTTTGTGTGGATTTCCACAATCTGAACAAAGCCTCACTCAAAGATAACTATCCCCTCCCAAAGATGGACCACATCTTGCAAAAGGTGGTGGGATCCTCCCACATGTCCATGATGGATGGCTTCTCAGGATATAATCAGGTGGTAGTGCTCCTGGAAGATCAAAAGAAAATGAAATTCACCACACCTTGGGGAACCTTCATGTACACCCGAATTCCCTTTGGCTTGATAAACGCTGGTGCCACCTTCCAGCGTGCGATGGAAATTTCTTTCATAGGAGAGAAAGATAAGCTTGTGGTGATTTACCTGGACGAAATCACAATCTTTTCAAAGAGTGATGTTGAACACATAGAACACCTTCGACGAACCTTGATAAATTCCACAAGTATGGCCTGTCTCTGAATCCACAAAAAGCCATGTTTGCCTTGGAGGAAGGAAAGTTACTAGGACACATAGTAACTAAGGAGGGAGTGAAGATCGACCTAAAGCAGGTAGAGGTGATAAACGACATTCCTATACCAAGAAACAAAAAGGAAGTACATGTATTCCTAGGAAGAATAAATTTCCTCAGAAGGTTCATCCCCAACTATGCCAAGATTGTCTGGAACATCACCATAATGCTGAAGAAGAATAGTGAAGTTAGATGGACCCCTGAATCTAGGGACTCTTTGAACAGGATCAAACAGGCCTTTACAGAAGCTCCATTGCTGGCAGGACCAGATTATGGGAAGTCATTCATGATTTTCTCCTTCGCCTCTCCTCACACAATAGCTGCAGTGCTTTTACAGAAAAATGCTAGGGGGCATGAAAAACCCATTGCGTTCTTTAGTCAAGTCCTGCGAGACACCGAACTGAAATATTTCATCCTGGAAAAGAAAACTTACGCTCTGGTAAAATCGCTGAAGGAATTTCAGGTGTATGTGTTACAATCAGCCATAACAACTTATATACCCACTCTATCAGTGAAGGATATTCTGGTACAGGGCGACAGTGAAGGGAAGAGGGGAAAATGGATAGCTAAGATATAGGAATATGAGATGGATATAAAGCCTACCAAATTCATCAAAGGCCAGGGGCTGGCAGAAATCCTGTCTGAATCCAACTATCAAGCTCTGGGAATAAATATGTCTATGACTGGAGGAGAAGCACAGGATGATATATGTATGCATCAAGGCATAGAATCTTCCACACAAAATACACATGTAGAGTATCTGCTATCCTCGTGGTATAAATACATAGTAGAATAACTTTTAACGGTAAGGTGTCCCCCTCACTATGATAGGACCAAGTATCGCACTTTGATACTAGGGTCTCAAAAGTACATTGTGGAAAATGGGCGACTATATTGGAAAGACTCGGTGGGGATATTATTATTGTGTTTGAAAGAGCAAGAATTTGACCGAGTGATGACCAAGTTCCATGAAGTGATGTGTGGCAGGCATTAAAGTTGGTGATCCACTACACACAAGATCTTGAAGGCAGGTTTATTTTGGCCTAAGGTGTTTGGCGATGTACATGCCTGTGTCTAGGCCTGCGAGAAGTGTCAGGCGTGTTGGGGTTCCCATGTTTTGGCTAGATTGGCAAGACCAAAAGATGAGACAACATCATAACCACTTTGGGGCCCTAGGATCTAGCCCTCCTGGACCTGGAAAGGGATCTCTCCATAGATACAAAGAGTGATATATCTTTGAAAGCTCAAGATGAGGTATTAGGCTAGTTATGAAGCACAAAGGGTGGTTTTGAATGATTTGGTTGGTTGGTTGCTGGGTTGGTCATGAGATCACAGACTAAGAAAGTAATGGAGGAAAGGAGAAAGTGCCATCCATTAGGCTATGGAGTCATGAAAGGGAATTACTTGCACACAACTAGCCAAGGCTTTCAGAGGGAAAGTCATCTATTCTAAAGGATCTTTTTAGATAGATGGTGGAACGGAACATTAAGGATTGAAAGTGAAAGAAGGAAAGCAACCCAATTTCTGTCTATAGATCAGGTTAGAGGTCATTTAACTCTAGACCTGCTTGGACATACTTAAAGGAAACTTTCAACGGAGGGACAAAGGGGCAGCTTATAGATCAGACCGGAGGTCATTTAACTCCAGATCAGATTTAGCATGCTCTAGGGGAAAAAAGAGATAAGTTTAACAGAGCCAAAGTCTATAGATCAGAGAAGGACTTTCAACCTTCAATGCTTTGACACTAGCAAGAGATCTTAGAAAGGCCAGCTGGTCGAACAAGGACCCTAGTGGACAGGGCTAACTCTAATCCCCAGTTTCCCAAATCTTCCAGCTTCAACCCAACAAGAACAACTAAAGACAGATTCCATTAATTCATACATGAGCTAGCAGGCAATGACATCCACTACACTAGTTAAATTAACTGAAATCAACCCTTAGATAACACATTTAGCAGAAAACATTGAAGGCGAGGAGAGCATAGACATAGGGTACCTAACAAGGGTAAATTCTATGCCATATTTCTGATGCAAGCCAGCATCAATGAACAACATGAAAATGTAAATAAAAGATACAAAGAGAGAAACATCACCCGTAGTAATAGACCAGGATCCAAAGAAATGTGCTTGATTAATTGATGCAAAACTAGTCACATACACTGAACTCAATGGCTAATTATAGTCCAAACTTTCTCCTCCCAGCCTACTACATACAAACTACTCTGCTACTCTCTCCCAAACTGTTCTAACAATCAAACTGAATCCCTCTAACAGCAATCGACAACAACCGAACAACCACCTTTACAATATGTTCTTCAGGATTCTTATAGGAGAAAATAATAACAGGAGTAGATGTAGACTTAAATGCAGCATTAAAAATCTGAAGCAGCAAGAGGGCTGAGACCTCGTTCTGTTTTAAATGTCTAAACATTGAACTTCTGCACTCTTTGGATGAAAGAGTGGTCTTCGTTAGGCTGCAATTTACTCCAGGTATGTCTTTGGTGTACTTGCTGAAACACTCTGAATGAAAATAGATCAATGGCTCAGGTCTGCCATACCGTGTACAAATGCTTCTAATGGCGTAGGACTGCTGTCAGGGTGGAAAAATTCTCAGGAACACAGTATAGAATGAAAGCAGTATGGATGATGTGTCCTTTTATGGAATAACGTTCCGCTGATGTCAAAACCCTGCTAATATGGTTTTTTGTGCATTGGACTATCTGAGTGATCCACGGGGTCTTCGATTCTGGTACCTTTGCCTTCAAATTATCGGATTAAAGCTCAAAATCTACAATTACAGGCCCTAAGCTCTCTGCTTTCCCACTGATACTCTTTGCCACTTCCACGATCGCCTCTGACTGCGAAATCTGAGCTTTAATGGCTCTGGACGGGTTTTACAGAGTTTAACCCTGCACTTTTAATGAAAGTCATGACGACATACCTTCCCAGGCCTTTCTCCATAATTTCAGCTCCTGAAAATGGTCCTTTTCTATGTTTTCTGTCACCGTAATAGTGACTATGAATCATGGCGGATTTCCACCTGCCCGTAACCATGCAAAACATGCAAATACACTAAGAAACCATGCTGGAAGGGGATGCTGTGGGTGACTGCTGAAATGGTAACGCGGCATGGATGAAGGACAATGAATGCAGTGGCAACTGTGGAGGAAAACCATAGAACAGAGGGAGATGCATGGGAAGACGTCGAGATGGAAATTTTAATGTAAAAAATTAAAATTTTGACCTTGTAATGAAATATATAGGAAAAGGATGAAGATGCGATGAAAACACGTGGAACAGGTGACGTGGCGGGACTGGGTTAATGGCGGGCATGCATTAAATCAAAACTGTCCGATCTCAGGAGGAGATCAATGGCTAAAAATGCGTCGGGGGGCGATGGACAGTGGGCCATGGGTCGCGTCTACCTTGGTTAACTCTCGTGCATCTATGCGGCACGATCACCGTTGGATGGGCAGCTCTGGATCGGATGGTGCACGTGTGTATCGTGCTGAGTTTTATGCCGAACGATAATGTGCGATGGGGGGGGCGGTTTTAAAACAGTGCCGGTGCCATGTGTCAGGCGGTGAGTGGAATCGCTGCGAAATGAAAAATACCGCCAGCCCTTAGAAGGCGGTGCGATAGAAACTAGCCGGTTTTTTAACAGGGCGCGTTGGCGTGGGGACCACCGGGCGGATAAAATCCGGGCCGTCAGATCAGTGGGTTAAATGGACGGTTGATGTGCTAACAGGGTGGTGAAAGAGGTGGGTGATGGTCGTTATGGAGCTCGCGGTGACCGTCTGATCGGTGTAGATCGACGGCTTACGACGCTCCCGATACATATTTGATATAAGCGCCTTCAGCCTTGGTGCCAGGTTCTAGTGCCCAGGTCAAGTGGTGGAAAAAGGCTAAGGGGCTGGCTGAAAGGGGCTAGGCCTGTCATAATGTGGAAAATGGGTTTTTTAGCCCATTTTTAAAGAAATCCAAGGCCAGGGAAGGGTAACGATAGAGGTAATAAGGGTTTTTATAGGTTTTACGAGGGGGAAGAAAGTGACTTAGAAGGTTTAAGGGGGATTTTGGAAGGATTTAGAAGGACTAGGGGAGGAATTTGGGGGTAAAAAAGGGGAACTTTGACAAAGGGAAAAAGGGATGAAATGAATAATCCCGCAGAGGTACAAGGGGAAAATGAAGGCCTTTAGGAGCACAACCTTTTGCAATCAGAGATGCTTTATACTGGGAATCAGCAGAGGTGATTTTATCAAAGGAAAAAAGCCAAAAGGAGGCTTCAAGGATGATGTGTTTTTAGAGGAAATGCATTCCTTGAAGGCTCAAAAACATTTTAGCCCCCTGTTTTCTTGCCAAAAATTTATAGGGGGCTAACAGTGGCTCCACATGGGGATGGCTTCTTCTTGAAGGGGTCAAGAATTCAGAAAATAAATATTTGGTGTAGGCCAGATGCCTGGTACTTGACTCATTTTTCTTCTCTTGGATCAGCTGCCACAAATTGTGAAGACATCAAATCAGCAGAAAATTGTCAAACAATATACCTACCCATCCTTCAATCCTACCATTTATCTTTTGGGTGCATTTGGACTTGCAGACCCTCTACATCATCAATTTTTACCATCAGGAAAATAAATCTATTCTACTTCTACCCTTATTACTCCATGAGACCAGATTAGACTGTTGGCCTCATAGATTCTCTACCTAAACTATTTCTACTACGATTAAACTGTCTAGAAGATTTATTCTCTATATTCTAAGACATAAATTGAAAAATAGTCAAGCCAGGATTAGACTGTCTGGCTTGCTGGACTTTGCAGAAATTAAAAACAACTAACTACATTCTCACAAACTGAGCTTTATTGAGCTTTTCCTACCTACCCTACTCTACTGCAAATATTTACAAGTCTAGCTCACAAACATTGTCTTCCAATGTAACCAGTCCATCAAGTGATCCCATGACTGGTCTTTCTTGCTCAACTCTTTGAGCATGCTGGATAGGCAGGGCTGCTCCCACTCTTTTCGTTCCACAACAGTAGCTACAAAAATTTTTCTTTCTTTCTGCCACATGCTGCTCAAAAATACCCTTGATCCTTCTTCAAATGTGTGTAGGAAATGAACATAAGGATCATGAAATGATACCTTGTTATGAGTATCTGGTAGGCAGGCTTCAACCAGGATTTCTTCTTCTTCCACTGGATCAAGAATAAGACTCTCTTGAGAAAGAGAATCTCCCTCAACTTCTTCATTTTCTGAACCAGAGGACTCATCATATATGGCAGTGCTGTCCTCTTGGAGCTCTGGGATGTTCTAATCAGGTGGGCCAAGATCTGTGAAGAGATCCATGTATTCTTGAGCAGGGGTATGTTCCTTTGCTTCCTCTTCTTCAAGAGAAACCTCCTTGCTTTCAAACTACTCAAAGATCTCTTCCTTTTTTTCCTCTTCATCTTCTGAGATGAAAGGATGCTGACCTCCAATCATGTGAAAACCATTATTGATGAGCTATAAGGGAGTGAAGCAAAGATCTAGAGATCCTTCACCCTCTTCTTCACTCTTAAATATTTCTTCATCAGTATCATAAATAGCCTGCATTGTCTCATTACCCTCTGGAAGTAAAGGGGACTGATTTTCCTCCCATAAATCTACTAATGATGACCCTGCAAGATCATCTTCTATTTGGAGAACATCACCATCAGATAGATCAAAAAAAGGAAAGTCATGAATATAAGTAATGCTACCAACCGGACATACTAGATTATCAGCATATTTTTCTTCACTCTGATTCACATGTGAGCTTTCCAACTCTGTACAACAAATCTCATCGGATGAATGGACAAGAATTTCTGATCTGTAAAAAAATTCAGAGGCTGGCTGTCCCTTGATGATCTGATCTATTTCTTCTTTTGTCAAAGGGGAAGATGGTCTTGTGTTCCTTTGTGCAGAAGTGCAGCAGCTCTCTGTTTCCTTTGAACACTGGATTTGAGGCAGAATGTCATCTGAAGCCTCAACTGCAAGGGATGGTGGATCAGCATCTGAGTTTTCAGGAATATCTTGAGGAATGTCTATGCTCTCTTGACTTTTTTCTTCCTCAGATGATTCATCCACGTTCTTGTGATAGCTAGGATGCATATGAAATTCTTGAATGGCTGTTAACAGATCTTCAGGATGCATATCAACCAAATCCTCATCAATATCTAACAGGTACTGTATGATATTCTGAGATTGATCGCAACAATCCCATGATAAGGATGGAGAGTTTCCTTTATAATTCTTGTAAAATACTTGGTGCATGTCTCTTAAAGAAAACAAACTCCAAGGTTCTAACCATTCATACCAGACCCTAGCTTTTCCTTCTAATGTTGACATGAACATTTTCATTAGGCAGTCTTCATGCCATTCAACTTTAAATTTCCACACATGTATATGAAACTTGATGAGATGTAGCAAGGGGTCATCAACGTTTTCACCCTGAAAGGTAGGAAGGTCTTCTAACCAGTCCACTTCAGGCATTTTGTGTGGGAATCTAGGGATACGCTCCCTACTCATTGGGGCACATCTTCTCTGTATGCATGGAAGCATGCTTGTAAATCAGTAAGAGGTCACTGTATCTTCTTAACTAGTTCAGAGTCTTCTACCAGTGGAGTCATTTGGTCTTTTGGGAGTTATGGAGTGTGGAGTCACCAGGTGGATGAATTTGACTGTTTGGAGAAAGTTGTTGTCCACCATCAACAATTAAAAACCAATCTAGGCTAAGTGGTCTTTGTCCCCAGTGGAGTCGCCATTATGTTGGGGTTCCCATGTTTTGGCCAGAATGGCAAGAACAAAAGATGAGACAACATCATAACCACTTTGGGGCCCTAGGATCTAGCCCTCCTGGACCCGGAGAGGGATCTCTCCATAGATAAAAAGAGTGATATATCTTTGAAAGCTCAAGATGAGGTATTAGGCTAGTTATGAAGCACAAAGGGGGGTTTTGAATGATTTGGTTGGTTGGTTGCTGGGTTGGTCATGAGATCACAGACTGAGAAAGTAATGGAGGAAAGGAGCAAAGAAGTAGGATGTTTTGGTAAAGAGGATAGGTCAAGAAAGTGCCATCCATTGGGCTATGGAGTCATGAAAGGGAATTAATTGCACACAACTATCCAAGGCTTTCAGAGGGAAAGTCATCTATTCTAAAGGATCTTTTTAGATAGATGGTGGAATGGAACATTAAGGATTGAAAGTGAAAGAAGGAAAGCAACCCAATTTCTATCTATAGATCAGGTCAGAGGTCATTTAACTCCAAACCTGCTTGGACATACTCAAAGGCAACTTTCAACGAAGGGACAAAGGGGAAGCTTATAGATCGGACCAGAGGTCATTTAACTCCAGGTCAGCTTTAGCATGTTCCGGGGGAAAACAGAGATAAGTTTAACAGAGCCAGGGTCTATAGATCAGAGAAGGACTTTGAACCTTCAATGCTTTGACACTAGAAAGAGATCTTAGAAAGGCCAGCTGGTCGCACAAGGACCCTAGTGGATAGGGCTAACTCTAATCCCCAGTTTCCCAAATCTTCCAACTTCAACCCAACAAGAACAACTAAAGACAGATTCCATTAATTCATACATTAGCTAGCAGGAAATGACATCCACTACACTAGTTAAATTAACTGAAATCAACCCTTAGATAACACATTTAGCAGAAAACATTGAAGGCGAGGAGAGCAGAGACATAGGGTACCTAACAAGGGTAAATCCTATGCCATATTTCTGATGCAAGCCAGCAACAATGAACAACATGAAAATGTAAATAAAAGATACAAAGAGAGAAACATCACCCGTAGTAATAGCCCAGGATCCCAAGAAATGTGCTTGATTAATTGATGCAAAACCAGTCACATACACTGAACTCAATGGCTCATTACAGTCCAAACTTTCTCCTCCCAGCCTACTACATACAAACTACTCTGCTACTCTCTCCCAAACTGTTCTAACAATCAAACTGAATCCCTCTAACAGCAATCGGCAACAACCTAACAACCACCTTTACAGTATGTTCTTCAGGATTCTTATAGGATAAAATAATAACAGGAGTAGATGTAGACTGAAATGCAACATTAAAATTCTGAAGCAGCAAGAGGGCCGAGACCTCATTCTGTTTTAAATGTCTAAACATTGAACTTCTGCACTCTTTGGATGAAAGAGTGGTCTTCGTCAGGCTGAAATTTACTCCAGGTATGTCTTTGGTGTACTTGCTACAACACTCTGAACGAAAACAGATCAATGAATCAGGTCTACCATACCATGTACAAATGCTTCTAATGGCGTAGGACTGCTGTCAGGGTGGAAAAATTCTCAGGAACACGATATAGAATGAAAGTAGTATGGATGATATGTCCTTTTATGGAATAACGTTCCGCTGATTTCAAAACCCTGCTAATATGGTTTTTTGTGCATTGGATCGTCTGAGTGATCCACGGGGTCTTAGATTCTGGTACCTTTGCCTTCAAATTATCGGATTAAAGCCCAAAATATGCAATTACAAGCCCTAAGCTCTCTGCTTTCCCGCTGATACTCTTTGCCGCTTCCACGATCGCCTCTGACTATGAAATATGATCTTTAATGGCTCTAGATGGGTTTTACAGAGTTTAACCCTGCTCTTTTAATGAAAGTCATGACGACATACCTTCCCAGGCCTTTCTCCATAATTTCAGCTCCTAAAAATGGTCCTTTTCTGTGTTTTCTGTCACTTTAACAGTGACTGTAAATCATGGCGGATTTCTGCCTGCCCGTAACCTTGCAAAACACACAAATAAGTTAAGAAACCATGCTGGAAGGGGATGTTGTGGGTGACTGCTGAAATGGTAATGCGGCATGGATGAAGGACGATGAATGCAGTGGAAACTGTGGAGGAAAACCATAGAACAAAGGGAGATACATGGGAAGACGACGAGATGGAAATTTCAATGTAAAACATTAAAATTTTGAGCTTGGAATGAAATATATAGGAAAAGGATGAAGATGTGAGGAAAACATGTGGAACGGGTGATGTGGCGGGATCGGGTCAATGGCAGGCATGCGTTAAATCTGGACCGTCTGATCTCAAGAGGAGATCTATGGCTGAAAATGCATCGGGGGGTGATGGACAATGGGCCAGGGGTCGTGTCTGCCTTGGTTAACTCTCATGCATCTACGCAGCGCGATCATCGTTGGATGGGCAGCTCTGGGTCGGACGGTGCACGTGCGTATCGCGCTGAGTTTTCTGTCAAACGATAACGCACGATGGGGGGGGCGGTTTTCAAATAGTTCCAGTGCCATGCGTCAGGCGGTGAGTGGAATCGACGTGAAATAAAAAATACCGCCAAACCTCAGAAGGCGGTGCGATAGAAACCAACCATTTTTTGAATAGGGCGCACTGGCGTGGGGACCACTGGGCAGATAAACTCCAGGTTGTCGGATTAGTGGGTTAAATGGACAGTTGATGTGTTAACGGGGCGATGAAAGGGGCGGGTGATGGTCGTTATGGAGCTCGCGATGATCGTCCGATCGGTGTAGATCGATGGCTTACGACGCTCCCGATACATATTTGAGATAAGCGCCTTCCGCCTTGGCACCAGGTTCTAGCGCCCAGGTCACGTGGTGGAAAAAGGCTAAGGGGCTGGCCAAAAGGGGCTAGGCCTATCATAATGTGGAAAATGGGTTTTTGTTCACATTTTTAATTAAATCCAAGGCCAGGGAAGGGTAACGATAGAGGTAATAAGGGTTTTTACAGGTTTTGCGAGGGGGAAGAAAGTGACTTAGAAGGTTTAAGGGGGATTTTGGAAGGATTTAGAAGGACTAGGGGAGGGATTTGGGGGTAAAAAAGGGGAACTTTGACAAAGGGAAAAAGGGATGAAATGAATAATCCCGCAGAGGTACAAGGGGCAAATGAAGGCCTTTAGGAGCACAATTTTTGCAATCAGAGAGGCTTTATACTGGGAATCAACAGAGGGGATTTTATCGAAGGACAAAAGGCACAAGGAGGCTTCAAGGATGATGTGTTTTCAGAGGAAATGCATTCCTTGAAGGCTCAAAAACATTTTAGCCCCCTGTTTGCTTGCCAAAAATTTATAGGGGGCTAACAAGGCGTTCACCGAAAATAAAAGGTATGCACCTCTCCCGTTAATCCTAGTACATGTTGAAGAACCTTTTAAACAATGGGGGATTGAATTCATAGGAGAGATTCACCTAGCCTCTAGCAATCAACATCGATGGCTCCTCACTACCACAGATTACTTCACTAAGTGGGTAGAAGCCGTTCCCGTAAGAAATGCTACAGAATCAGTGGTGATCAAGTTCCTAGAGGAGAACATAATATCTAGGTTTGGATGCCCAAATAAAATAACTATAGACAATGCCCAGGATTTCAAGTTGACTAAATTTGTAAATTTTTTTCAATGTTACAACATCCTGCTGGGACACTCCACTGCGTACTACCCACAGGTGAATGGGCTTGCAGAATCATCTAACAAGACATTGGTGAGGATCTTGAAGAAAACCATCAACAGAAATAAAATGAATTGGGATTCCCAACTCAATTTTTCACTCTGGGAAATTCGCATCACCACTAAAAGATCCACAGGTAAGTCCCCTTGTGAACTAGTGTGTGGTAGAGCCATAGTCTTCCTTATTCAGCTTGCATTACCTGTGGCCCAATTCTTACAAGAAAGCAAGGAACAACCAAATGACCTTATTCGAAGAATGAATCAGTTGATGGAGTTGAATAAAACATAGGAACAGGTAAGCCTCAGACTAGCAGAGTATCAAGAAAAAATGAAAGGCTTATTTGATCAAAGAGCTAAAGACAGAGAAATCTGGGTTGGGGATTTGGTGTTGTGATGGGATATCAGGAAAGTATACAAAGGGAAGCATGGAAAGTTCGACCCCCTCTGGTTTGGTCCATTCAGGATGGTAGAGGTCAAAGGAAACAATAATTTTGCACTGGAGAATTTGGAAGGAGATACACTTGAGATACCTATCAATGGACAGTTCCTCAAGACTTACTTCCAACACTGATAGCAGGCTATGATGGCCCATTGCACATTAGGAAGAACACAAACAGGTGGTTTGTGAGTTCTTTCCACACTCAAATGAGTGCGTCATCCCCAATGGAGCCAATGTTGGATTGTGATTCCTTTGAAGGGATAAAACAACGTCAAAGTCAAGCGAATGAAGATCCGAAGCGGGTAGGATGAAGGCCCAAAGCTTCAAGCATGGGCTGGGCGGCACCCACTTCCACCACATAACTAATCCCCCCACCCACTACACATCGTTCCCCGCAAGTATTAACCTTCACCATCTTAAGACCTAGCCGAAACTTGTATTTCCACCGAAGCGATTTGGTGGGACCCATCTGACCTTACCACATTACCAAATTGCATGAAAACCTTTGTTTATGCCTTTCCCTCACCTTTTCGCCTTTTCGCACTTCCCGACGTTTAAGTGCCCGCATAACGCACTTCACAAATCTTACTGTTTACCCTTCGCCGCTAACACATAAGTCTTGAGATTTTCCATGTCATCTTCCTCGCCATCGCATTTCACATATCGCTTTTTTTATCATTTACACTTCGTTGTGTACACGTACATCTTGTGATCTGTGATTTGCGGGTGCGTTCCCACCTCTATGCCGCATCACCTTCCTCACCCCCACACTTCGTACATCGCACTTTTTACCTTTTACTCCTCGCCGCTTACACAGAAATCGTACGACTTGTGATGTGCGGTCAGAGTTTGGGCCCCACCACCTTTCTGCCTCATTAATAGCCCTCCTATGCCCTTTTTTTCCCATTTCAATGTTAATGAGTCCTGCTAAACCCACTTCCACTTTTTCTATCCTGCCTCTAGCTCCGCTCCCCATCAATGCATCAGACGAATCATAATCTATTTCACACTCCCTCCACCTTTCGAAGGAAAATGCCAGGGGGGTTTGAAATGGACAGTTTCTAATATCGCCTCCAAAGGCTACGTGGCAGCTTGCAGTGTTTTTGCCCCCCCCCCCCCCCCATCCAATACCACAAACCATTCAATCCCTTGTCTGAAATCCAATTTGGTTTGAAATTCAAACAACATCTGATTTTAGGTGGAGCATGCAGTTATGGTTTATTCATTTTTCTCAGGAAACCTCTTCTACAGAACCAAGCACGAACAGTACAATTGGTCACTTCACAATGGATTAAGTGGAAATCATAAGACTGAGGGAGTGGAGGCTTTCAAGCAACAGATGGAATCACACGATGACAGCCAGCCTACCCACCTACGACTGCTCCTCGCCATACCATTTTGAAGGCTCCCATAATTGGCCTCCATGGGAAACCATGTCCTTTATGTTTTCTGTTTAATTTTGATGATTTTTGTAGTGAAATATCAATTTCACCCATTCGTGTTTTAATTCTCTCAGTATAGAAGTAATTTCTTGGTGTACGCTCTACAATTTAGGTAGGATATTTTGATTTCATTGGTATGAGATGATCATAAATGATCAAGATGGTATATCCTCGGGGAGAACTCTATATGTAGGGAATTCTAAGATGAAAGAAGGGTTCAGGAATTTTGAAGAATTTTGCTGTAGTTTTGTATGATTGTGCTCACTGTGCTCTAAAATATAGATTTGGAAGAGCTTTTTAAACTTAATATGATACCTAGTTGTTATTTGGATTCTAGGATAGTGCAATGAGTAGTATGTATATGTTTCCTTCTATTATCAGTAATATCCTTTTTATTTATAATCATCTTTCATGCTATGGTACTTTGATGGTCCGTGTAATGTAGCTACCGGTGGTCTGCAATTTTTTTCATGAATTTGTGTCTGTATAACGCTTAGGTGTTAATGGTCATGTATTAGGATTTCTACACTCCCTTAATTTTCGCTCCACGAACCTCTTTTTTTGTCCATATTTCATTCATATCTGCTTCCTCTGAGTTCACGGGGGATAGATTATTAATATTCTTAAGCCTGTCTATTGTGGGTTCCTTCTTTGTTCTTCCTTGTTGAGAATGCAGCAAGATGATGGAGCTTAGTGAAATGAAGTCGCCTTCACTAAGTGGGCCCGCAGGCAAATTCTGGCGCAAAGTCTATTTTTAGACTATGTCTATTTTTAGACATATGGAGCATGGTCCAGGGGTTGCAGTATGTTATTATTGGAGTATTGGTCATGTTGGTAAAAATAGATGGACCTCTATTTTTGTGACCTATAGGTCAATAGGTCGAAGTCTATTTTTAGACTGCCTATCCTAAAAATAGGGAAGTCAAATATTATTTACCCTTAATAATATTTGGACTATAAACAACAGTTTACTCTCTTGGAGCACTTCAGTTCGAGCTACAGAAGTGGCTCATGCATCTGACAGAGGAATCACGTGGTTCCCAAGGGTTTTATGGCATCATGCATGGTTGACTTCAGTTGGACTTCAGTGGCAGAAGTTTGGTGGAGTTAATGAGACAGCTAGTGGAGTTGTGTTCTGTTTATTTTAGTTGAACTGATTGAGATTAGTTTAACTAGCTAATCAATTAGTTATGAGTAGAGTGAATTAAATATTATTTAATTCATTAATTAGTAACTCATTATTCAACTCAAGAACACATCAGTTCACTACAGTGCATGATCAGTTCAGTGGAGACCAGTGAAAGAGGTAGATGAAAGGGTG
Organism: Pinus albicaulis; assembly: GCA_034641835.2. Classification (NCBI taxonomy): domain Eukaryota; kingdom Viridiplantae; phylum Streptophyta; class Pinopsida; order Pinales; family Pinaceae; genus Pinus; species Pinus albicaulis. The sequence continues at coordinate 1,192,155,841 of CM076574.1, read as the reverse complement.
GAGTTAGCTATCAGTGGCGACATCAGTTGTGCATGAGATTTGCACCACACTTGGAAGATTTGTCCATGACAATTGTGCAATCAAGCCAAGGAGATTCGAACCTTGGATCTCTATATAGACAGGCCTGGATTGCGCAATAGAGGCAAGGCAATTGGCGGTGAGTTTTGAACCAGTAACCTGTTCAAAACCGAGCTAGATTGTGTGTAACTTCATGAGATAGTACTGAGTACTTGTGAGGAGTATTGTACTGAGCTTGTTACATGATTTCTCCATTATAATATACACAATAGCTGTGGGGTTTTCAGCTATAAGATTTCCCCATACATACTGTGTTAATGTGTATGATGATTTGATGTGTTATCGCTTGATTTTATTTCCGCATGTGTGATGATCTGAGTGGAAGAGATTATGTGTTGCATATAAATTCAAATTGTATGTGATCAGGATAGTCTCGGTGGATAATTAATCATTATTCAGAAAATTTCTACATGGTATCGAAGCTATTGAAGTTCAAATTGATCATCACAGTGATTACAAACTTATTTCGGTAGACAGAGTCTGCATGCGGGCCAGGTAGCCTTCGGATTCATCTTTCTTCAGAAAGTGAAAGGTCTGGTAAACGCCCCTTGCAGTCAATCTCTGTGCTAGAAATAATTTGTTCTCACAGATCTAGAGCGGTTGAGCTTTGAGGTGGAATTCAAAATTTTGCAGCAATTTTGTTTTCTTGGTGCCAGTGTTGAAAATGTCTTTCAACGGTTTGCGACTCGAATATGCTCTTGAAGGCAGTTCGAATTATGTTGCATGGAAGGATTGCATGGAGGCAGTATTAGAAGATAATGGTCTGAAGGAGTTCATAGATACGGATGTCCAAAAGCCCACTGATCCTGCTGAAGTCGATGCATGGCAAAAGAAGATGGTGAAGTGTCGAAGGATCCTGTTGGAGGGCGTCAAGGATCATATTGTATCCAACCTACATGGAAAGGCTTCTCCATTTCAAATGTGGAAAGCTTTGACGGATCTATTCCAGAGTAAGAGTGACCATAGGAAGCTGGCGCTCAAAGATAAGCTCAGGAACATCAAGATGGAAAAAGGCGACAGTATCACCAAATACCTCATGAAGTTCACTCAATGCAGAGATGAGCTGGGAAGTGTGGGGGTGACTGTCGAAGACGAGGACATGGTCGACCTGGCTCTCCTTGGTCTTCCGAAGGCTTGGCACTCATATCAAGATAGTGTCAATGGTCGGGAGAAGCTGCCGGGATGGGAGCGCCTTTGGGCGGATCTCATGCAGGAGGAGATAAGGAGGACTACTCGTGATGGATTTTCATCAAAGGGAGCTGATGAAGAAAACTGCACTTTGGTTGCCAAAGCAAAGAAAGGGAAGGGTAAGAAAACCTCTCATTCTGGTGCAAAGGGAAAGAAGCAAGATATGGCGAAAGTGAAGTGTTTTCACTGTCATGATCACGGACATTATGCTACCAATTGTCCAAAGAAGAATAAGAACAAGCAAGCGGGAAGATCTGCAGATGGAGAAGCTTTGGCTTCATAGTTCGAGCTTGAATTTTCACTGATTGCATGCTTGGTTTCAAGTGTGATGGGATCGGCGTGGTTCTTGGACAGCGGTGTGTCATTTCATATGACGGGAGATCGGGAGTTGCTCTCAGATCTGGAGGACAAATATTTGGGTGTGCACATCGAGATGGGCGATGATGGTAGATACAGTGCGACTGGTATCGGTACCATATCCTTTCAGAGGTAGTCTGGTAAACCCTTTGTATTGAAGGATGTCATGCATGTACCTAGATTGAAGAAGAACCTGATTTCTGTGGCGATGTTGGAGGATAAGGGGTATGATGTGGTCTTCAGCGAAGGAAAAGCCTTCTTGCGCAGTAAGACTACTGGAGAGACCCGAAAGATAGGGGTTCGAACCAAGAACCTTTATCAGTTGCAGGTAGATGGCTGCGCAGCTATGGCATGCAAAGCGGGAGAAGTGGTGAGCCGGGATGATGAGGGCGAACTGTGGCACAGGAGATTGGGCCACCTTCACCATGGAGCTTTGAAGATTCTGCAGCAAATTTCTACTGGGCTTCCTAAGGGCACCCTTGTGCAGTCAGATCAGTGCAAGGGGTGTACCTTAGGGAAGTATGTGAAAGCCACTTTTCACGAGAAGGATAGTTGCGCCATGATGATCCTTGAGAGAGTTCACACAGACGTGTGTGGTCCTTTCTCAGTTGCTTCGATAGAAAAGCACAAGTATTATGTGATCTTTGTTGATTATTTCTCTCGAAAGTGCTGGATCTTCTTCATGCAGAAGAAGAGCGATACATTCGCGAAGTTCTGTGAGTTTAAAGCACTGGTCGAGAAGGAGTCGGGGAAGAAGGTGATTGCTCTAAGGAGTGATAACGGTGGTGAATTCATCTCGGCTGAATTCAAGGAGTTCTGCAGCGCAGAAGGGATTCGTAGAGAGCTCATCGCACCCCATAACCCACAGCAGAACGGGGTGGCTGAGCGGAAGAACAGAACGATCGTGGGTGCTGCACGGGCGATGTTGCATGATCAGGGCCTACCCCTTCACTTGTGGGCTGAGGCATGCAATACAACAGTGTATGTGCAGAACCGTTGTCCTCACAAGGTTCTTGGCATGAGTACACCGTAGGAGGCTTATTCTGGCAAGAGGCCTGATATTTCCCATTTGCGGATTTTTGGTTCTCCTATCTACATGCATGTGACGAAGGATGCAAGAAGGAAGCTGGATCCAACTGCTGAAGTTGGAATATTTGTGGGGTACACTGATACACCTCATAACTATCGAGTGTATGTGCCAGACAGTCGCAAGACCGTTGTGCGACGGGATATAAAATTCCAGGAGGAGAAAGCCATGCAGTGTTCGCTTGAGAGGGAGCTACACTTGCATGCAGATGAGGAGCTGTTAGTTCCTAAGGAGGAGCTTCCGGATGTGGATCAGCCACAAGAGGAGGTTCAGGAGGTGGAAGAAACCACCAATGCAGCGCCAACCATCAGAGGGCGCATGCGCACTACAGAAGCTGAGCGACTGGCTCGGGATGCAGAGAAGGTTGTAGGACCACCTACAGCACAACGCAGACAGAGACAGTCACCGGATCGGTACACTGGACACATGGCTCTTGTGAGTCAATGTGTTGTGACGGAGCCATCCTCTTTTGAGGATGCTATGGAGGAACCCGCATGGGTTGATGCCATGATTGAAGAATATGATTCGATCGTCAGGAACAGTGCATGGGAGATTGTCCCAAGACCGGTGGGAAAATCAGTGGTGGGTTCGCGATGGATCTACAAAGTGAAGCAGGTGGCTGACTGGAGTGTGGAGAAGTACAAGGCAAGATTTGTTGCCTGTGGCTTTTCACAGATCGAGGGGATTGACTATGAGGAGACCTTTGCACCTGTCGCAAGGTACTCTTCCATACAGAAGATCCTTGCTCTCTCAGCGCAGATGGGGTGGCACATTCATCAGATGGATGTGAAGACTGCGTTCCTCAACGGAGTACATAGTGTACATAGTGTACATTGAGGAGGAGGTGTACATAGTGTATGCCACTGTCTATCGACAGTTGGTGGGGTCGCTTATGTATCTGGTCAATACATGACCCGATATATGCTATGCAGTTAACCATCTTTCGTAAGCTATGGTTAAGCCTACCAAGCTCTTTTGGAAGGCAGGCAAGCATGTATTGCGCTATATCAGAGGCACATCGGGATATGGTCTATGGTACAGACAGGAGGATGGAGCGAAGCTTTCTGGCTTCACTGATGCAGATTGGGCAGGGAGTCCAACGGACCAGAAGAGCACTTCTGGAGGAGTTTTCAGCATTGGGTCGATAGCAGTTTCCTGGTACAGCAGGAAGCAGAGATCCGTGGCACTCAGTTCAGCAGAGGCCGAGTACATGGCAGCAAGTTTGGCTGCATGCGAGGCTATTTGGATGAGGAAGATCCCCGCAGGTTTGTTCAAGTTGCATTTGGAGCCTACAGTGATCTACTGTGATAACCAGAGCTGCATCAAGCTCTCGGCTAATCCAGTATTTCATGATAGGTCCAAACACATCGACATCAGGTACCATCATATTAGATATTGTGTTCAGCGGAGAATCATGATGCTTTCATATGTTCCCACGGAGGATCAGGATGCCGACATCCTGACGAAGGCGCTCACCAGGAGCAAGTTCGAATTCCACAGAGGCAGGATAGGGGTTGCAGATAATCCATATCTTGCCGAGAGGGAGTGTTGAGAATGCAGCAAGATGATGGAGCTTAGTGAAATGAAGTCGCCTTCACTAAGTGGGCCCGCAGGCAAATTCTGGCGCAAAGTCTATTTTTAGACCATGTCTATTTTTAGACATATGGAGCATGGTCCAGGGGTTGCAGTATGTTATTCTTGGAGTATTGGTCATGTTGGTAAAAATAGATGGACCTCTATTTTTTGACCTATAGGTCGAAGTCTATATTTAGACTGCCTATCCTAAAAATAGGGGAGTCAAATATTATTTACCCTTAATAATATTTGGACTATAAACTTCAGTTTACTCTCTTGGAGCACTTCAGTTCGAGCCTTGGAAGTGGCTCATGCATCTGACAGAGGAATTACGCTATTCCCAAGGGTTTTATGGCATCATGCATGGTTGACTTCAGTTAGGACTTCAGTGGCAGAAGTTTGGTGGAGTTAATGAGATAGATAGTGGAGTTGTGTTCTGTTTATTTTAGTTGAACTAGTTGAGATTAGTTTAACTAGCTAATCAATTAGTTATGAGTGGAGTGAATTAAATATTATTTAATTCATTAATTAGTAACTCATGATTCAACTCAAGAACACATCAGTTCACTACAGTGCATGATCAGTTCAGTGGAGACCAGTGAAAGAGGTAGATGAAAGGGTGGAGTTAGCTATCAGTGGCGACATCAGTTGTGCATGAGTTTTGCACCACACTTGGAGGATTTTTCCATGACAATTGCGCAGTCAAGCCAAGGAGATTCGAACCTTGGATCTCTATATAGACAGGCCTGGATTGCGCAATAGAGGCAAGGAAATTGGCGGGGAGTTTTGAACCAGTAACCTATTCAAAACTGAGCTAGATTGTGTGTAAATTCATGAGATAGTACTGAGTACTTGTGAGGAGTATTGTACTGAGTTTGTTACATGATTTCCCCATTATAATATACACAATAGCTGTGGGGTTTTCAGCTATAAGCTTTCCCCATACATACTATGTTAATGTGTATGATGAATTGATGTGTTATCGCTTGATTTTATTTCCGCATGTGTGATGATCTGAGTGGAAGAGATTATGTGTTGCATATAAATTCGAATTGTATGTGATCAGGATAGTCTCGGTGGATAATTAATCATTATTCAAAAAAATTCTACATTCCTCAATGCCTCTGCATATTTTTAAAGATTTTGATCATTGTTGTGTACGTGGCCCATTTAAAATTCATCAAGCCTCACAACCTCATGAGCCCTCTCACAGTTCGGGGAATTTACATGAATCAGGCGCAAATGGTCTTCTCCATTCACCACCAAAACCATTATTCTCTTGACTCATATTCTATCAGAGGCATTTATACAATTTTCCACGTTTATCCTTTGGTTTTAAGATTTCTCAGGCATTGGTCTTTTGCAACTCAAGGCTATCTCTAGGAGCTACAACAAACATTATCCTTTTCTTGATCACGAGAAGCACAAAATTTTTACTTGAATTTACTAGCCTCTTCATTTGCCCTACATTAACTAAAGAAATATCCAGTTTTTGCGATGAGATCTCACAATATACTCGACTCCATCCTTGATCAAATTATATTTTTTCTCATGGTGATAAAATACCGCTTACCCTGTCATACAAGTATGGACTTCCCAATATAATTCCGAAAAATGTCAAGTGGAACCACATCTAGCTCGACTTCATCAACAAAGTTTGCAGTAATAGCAAATATAAGTATGCATTTCCTTGGAACTTGTAAATTAGCATTCTTAACTATCCATCCCAAAGGGTATGGTTTATTGTGTGGCACAGTTTCAAGTTTAATATTTTTAACGAAGTCTTCTGAAATCAAGTTTTCTTGTGACCCCGTATCAAATAATGCATCAATATTTGTATGATTAGAAATTAATCTAACATGGAATAATTCTATCCATGTATCTTCATTTGGAGTGTTATTGTGTCTATTTGAGGAACTAGAACTTGCTATGGCTTCCATTCCTTTGTTAACCATGGCAACTATGTTGGTTTCATCTCTTGAATCGAATCCAAGGTCTTTTTGTGTAGTGGCGGTCGTCTTTTGTTTCCCTTTGTTATTTGGTTTCTTTAGTCTTAATTCAGGATGTAATTTCCAACAATGGGCTTCATCATGTCCCTCTTTGGAACAATGTTTGCATGTAATTTTCTCCCCTTCTTTCTTAATACATGCATTCTTCTTTCCCTTCCATTTTCCTCCCTTATCTTTTCCCTTACCCTTGAATGGCTTCTTCTTACTACCCTCTTTAGAAATATTTTTGCCCCTTGCTTCGAGATGCATGGCTTATACACATACTTCATATAAGTTATTTGGGTTAAACATAAGGATAATGTGTTTCAAGTAGGAATGTAAACCTCCTATATATTTCAAGAGTGTATCTTGTGAATTCAAGTTTACTCCAAGTAATAATTCCCTCTTCCTAAAGTCTTGTGTATAATCTTGAACAATTTGGAATTTGAGCTGTCTAAAGTTTTGCCAACTCATAATTTACTTTTTCATATAGGCTAATGGATAAAACTATCTTTTAATGGAAGAAATTAATTTGACCAATGAAATGGAAATCTTACCATGGATTCGCATTTCCTCTTGTGTCTTTGCCTCCCACTAAACTAGTGCTGCTCCTTCTAGCCTTAATGAAGCCAACTGGATTTTGATATCGTCCTCTTGTAGATTCTAAATTTTGCAGTATAATTCCAATTGAAAAATCCAATTGTCTAGCCTCTCAACATTAACTTCTCCATTTTATGTGGGAAATTAAAACTTGATGTCCAACTTGACTAACGTAGTCTTTCCTTTTGGGATCTTGGAATGAGTTTGGGTATGAGTTTTTGTGGTGGATGTGGAGGATGAATATGTTGATGAAGATAATGATGATGAGGATGGTGGATATGGAGGTGTTTTTCCTCCACTACCTTTCGAGATCTTCTCTTCATCCTTCTTATTGTTTGAAGATCCTTCTCCACGTGGAGGTTTTGAACCTTCTCCAACTTTTTCTGCAATGAATGCTTCATACATGATTTTAACCCTTCTTTGCATTTCTTTGAAGTCTCTCTTAGCATAATATTCTTTAGAATGTCTATGAGTCTCTTCATAGCCTGAAATTTTGGCTTTTTATTCAAGCTCAATCTCTGCAGCTTGTACCCCTTCAATCACTCTAGTCTCTTGTGCAATTTGGACCTCTTCAATCCCAACTGATGGAGATGAAATTTGAGGTGCTTAAATTTTTGCCTTGAGTGGTCCTTTGGGTTAGGATGATGTCTTCTCAACCTTATTCCTTCTTTTCCTAATCTTAGGACTAGCTACCAATAGCTTCCCTTCTCCTCTCTGCAATCTCAACCTTGTAAGCAGTAGAAAAATTTCAACTATTAAAACCCTTTAAGTAAAACAAGCAAGCAACCTTGTGCTCTGATACCAACTTGATTTCATATGATTTCTAGTTATTTTTATACTAGTATCATGTCAGACATATTTTTCTCTTTGCTTAGTTTTACTTAATCTTCATGGGTTTTTCTATGAGCGTGTGAATTTCAAATCAGTCTACTTGGTGAAATTAGGTGTTTTTCATAAGCTTAGAAAACATAATTTTAAATGACTGAACAAAAGCAATTATAAACACAACAAACACACATATCAAAGCTTAACACACAGAATTTTGATAAAGGATTTCACCCCTCCTGGGCTACATCTCCTTGGTCCATCTTCATAGAGTGGGCCCTTGTATTAGCTTCAAGTGTGCTCAAATTTCTGTTACAAGCTTCAAATGATCTTCAAAACTATTCCAATGAGTTTAAAACATAAAAATCTCATATAAATGACTATTTTTTTACTGAATTTGGACTTTGGATGCTCTGGCAATGCCCCCAACACCTGGTGGCCCTAGCCTTCAAAAATATTCAAATGTACAAAAACACCTATAGATGACATTTTCTACCTCTGCAACCTACTTCATTGAGTTCGAAACATGTCAATTAGCCTAGAATGCCTCTTCCTAAGCTCTGTTTGGGAAAAAATTGCCTCACTTATGGCAAAAAATGTATTTCCCCCAATTTCTCCAGTAAATTTGGGGAGACTACCAGTTAACTTTCCAGAAATAGAAAATCTGCCAGTTTTGGCACACTCCCTAAAATTCCTCCAAGCTAAGCATGAATTAATTAGGCGTTAAGTGTGCTTAGTGGATAAGGTAAGCGCGGATTTACTTTAAATGATGTTAGCACTAATTATCATTAAATAGTGGTTAAACCACATCTTATCGCTAATTAACCATGTCTTAAGCTCTGTCGTTTAATTCGTATAGCACTTGGTCCTCAGCACCTGGCCACATGGGAGGGGGTTGGCCTGCGGGGCTGGCCCCCTCCGGATCCCCAACCATTAGATGAAAAAAGTTTAAGAGGAAGCGAAGTTCAATATGGTTAAGAACCATCGTGGTAGATGAGATGGTAGAACGTCCAATTTGTGTGGAGAAAGTTTGGTGTTCGACCCTCGATCTGACCATAATATTTTATAAGGATTTGTAATGGACCCTGCCGTCAGAGTTAGCACCACCTCCAAGTCTAGACCTCTGTCAACGATGGTTGGTGGATGCTCCAAATTTGGTTAAGCCCAATATAACATATAGTTTCACTCTTAGGTTAAAACAATAATCAATCACCAATATATATATATATATATATATATATATATATATATATATATATATATATGTTAATCCATTCGACTTGCCAACCTCCAAGGCCATGGGGTGGGGACACGTGGTAGCCCTAGGCTACACCAGGTGGCCTACCCCCATTGGTCCAAATTTCCAAATAGCAAACAATAATTTATGCACCAATAATAAGGATAAAATTCATCCTTAGACTTAGAAGAAAAAAATTTCCCTTCCTAGTCATTATCGACAAATCCGAATGTAACACTTGGCACATTTCCATTGGTTGAATCTAGAGAATATTCTCTAAGAAGCTGACCGTACTTGCCACATCATCCTTGTACCTTTTCTGCTCATTTTTTTCTTATTTTGGAAAACGAATAGCAGACCATAACTCACTCATACGAACTCGGATTTTGATGAAATGAGCTGCGCCGGAATCCTGGCGACGAACTCTATCTGGTTGTTTAGGTTCGAAGCATTTTTTAGCACTTTCAATTTTTAGCTATAACTAAGCCTTAGATCATTATTGGAAGACTATGATGATAACATGTTTATATATGAAAGAGGGCCTATTATACTGAATGGTTATTTTTTCCAACAAAATCATAAAATTGAGAGTAATGTTTACTTTCAAGACTATCAACCCGATGTCATAAGTTGTCAATATAGTCACTCGGTGTGCGACAGTGCGCATAAAGTTGATAGAAGTTCAATTAAAGAAAAAATTGAAAGTTAAGAAATGGAGAATTTCAAAATCTAACCATGAATGGATCATTGAGGATGGCATTCCATTATAATTTTTTTAATTGAATTGCCCAACAATTTCTTCTCCTTGGATTAATCTTTGAGAACTTAGAGTTCAAGTAGATTGTTATAATTTCTTTTTGTGCACTCTTAAGTTGTACATTGTTAATAATGTATTGAGTAACAAATTTATATGTATATTGCCTATTATGTACAATTATATTGAGAATTTTATTCTATTGATATTATGTTTGCATGCACGACAAGTAATTTATATGTACATACATTCTCTAGTCTTAAGCGGTTTCATACATGAATGCAATTTTTAATACATTAGTTAATTATATGTCATGAATGCAAAATGTATGTATCTAGCATGTTTTATAATGAAATTTTAAGTTATGAGTGTTTTAGACATCTACAACAAATTATAAGATTCATTCAAATACAAAATGTGTACTATGTTTTGTAATTTCCAATTTTACTATATTCAAATTTTAAATAAATTGACAAAAATTTAAACAAAACCTAAGAATCATATACTAACAAATTATAGGAATGATTTAATGCAAAATGTACCAACTAAATGAAAATCAACTAAATGCAAATTTACTTTCATTGTTACGTATTCATGAACTTAAATATTTTAAACCTTTAAAAGCATCAAACCATACATCATGCAAATTGTGGGCCATGTTTTATAATGCAATTTTATCTAGTACTTGTTTGTGTATATTCAAACAACTTTATATTACAAGTTAATTATCAACTGACATCCATAGTATCCTTTCTATACATTAATGCAAAATGTTGTATACCATATTTTTAATGAAATTTTAAAATTTTATGATTTTTTTAGACATCTATGTACCTAATTATAAGATTCATGTTCAAATGCAAAATGTAGTGGATGTTTTGTAATTTGAAATTTTAATAGATTCATTTTGAATTATAACTTTTGAAACATTGAAATAAATTTAAAAAAACCTAAGAATCATCTACTAACATTAAATAAGAATTATTGAATGCAAAACGTACCAATTAAATGAAAATTTACTTTCATAGCAACATATCCATGAACTTTCCCGGATGCGGGTGATTAACTGCCCCTGAAATGTGGCAAGCCCAATGCATGCCACTTGGCTAGGTCACATGGCCAAGCAGAGGGCTGGTACTGAGGCATTTAACGCCCACAGCTGTGAGCGATGTTCACTCCACTCTCCCGCACTTGGCCTTAGCTGCTGCTCTACAAACCGTCCTGCACCTTCTTCAATGGCGCCGCGTCCCTCCTCCTTGTCATTTACTGTCCGCAGACATTCTTTGTCTTTCACATTCGCCTCTTCTTGCTCTGAGTTGTTGCTCGACCTCTTCCTCTTGTTTTCTCCGCAGCCCTCTGGTGCCGATAGCTATCAACCCAGCCACTATGCTCCATCGTCTCCCTCACCCCATTCACCCTCCCATCTCCCCCGCTTGCTGTCCAGCTCACTCTCTAGCTCCATAATACCGAGACGACACCGCATGAGGTGCAAAAGAGGTAGAGGAAGAGGGGCAGGCTCTTTCCCACCTCTCTCCATTCATGATGAGGCCAACTCCCCACCACCGGATGAAAACGTAGCAATCTTCTAATTTGACAACTTTCTAGATAGACCCAGGGTCACCGCCACCATTTCTATTATGTTTCAGGAAGCTCAACCCAACTCCATGGGCTCAGGCTCCAGAAAGTGTATGCGGAAGTCTACAATTTCCTTGGCACCTCCACTGAACTCTCGAAAGTCTGCCACCCTACCTGCCAAGGCTGGTTCACCATCCTCAAGCAATGTAGATAGCTGCGGTGGGAGTTCTGAACATTCAGAGGGGGAGTAGAGAAAAGGAAGTAGTCAAGCACACACTGCATCTTCTCCTACAAAATAGTAGTCCAAGAAAGATGATGACACATCCGAGGATTACAGATGTCTCATTTTGGAGGAGTCTCCTCGAACACAAAAAGACCCCTAGCATGCTGCTCAACCTCAAAAAGGACATGTTTCCTTATCTAGTTTTGGTCAATTTTCATGTTTTGTTGCTTTTTCTGAGCAAGTTGTCTATTGGGATGTTTCTATCAAACTGTGGAAGGCCTTTGAACATTTTTGGTTTCCCCATAGTGGGCAGCACATTTTGGGCCGGTTTCCCTGAGAGGGGTGGTGAGGTTTCTGATTTTTTGACTAAGACCCCCTCCGAAATTGGTTAGTTTAGCAATTCTGGAGGGCAGTCTCGCCATGTACATTATGTTTCATAATTAATAGATCAAACCAACTTAGAAAAAAAAAACATATCCATGAACTTAAATATGTAAAACCTTTAAAACCATCAAACCACATGCACATCATGCAAATTGTATGGTCATGATTTATAATATGTTTGTGCATGAACAACTTTATATTAAAATTTTTAACTATCTTGACTGATAGATCCATAATAGCATTTATAGATACATTAATGCAAAATGTACATGTACTAGATATTTTATAACATTTGTAGTTTTTATGATTGTTAATAGACATATATGTACACCTAATTATAAGATTCATTTTCAAATAAAAAAGGTACCGTACATGTAAATTTTGTAATTTGCAATTTTAATAGATTCATTTAAAAAATATTTCAACATTGAAATAACTTTAAACAAAACCTCAGAATCATAGATATTAACATTTTAAGAATGATTGAATGCAAAATATATGAATTAAATGAAAATTTACTTTCATTGCTACATATTCATGAACTTAAATATGTATTTAACATTTAAAAGCATCAACCCACATGCACATCATGCAAATTGTATGGTCATGTTTTATAATGCAATTTTATAGTATGTTTGTGCATTCCTTTACAAATTTATATTAAAATTAACTATCACCTAATATACATCTACACCTAATTATAAGATTCATGTTCAAACGCATAATATACCATGCGTTTTTTAATTTTCAATTTTAATAGATTCATTTTAAATAAAAGTGACAAAACAACTTTAAACAAAACATAAGAATCATATACTAACATTATAACAACATGATCATGTGAAATGTACCAAATAAATGCAAATTTACTTCAATCATCAAGCTACGTATTCATGAACTTAAATATGTAAAACCAAGTTTTAAGCATCAAACCATGCATCATGTCAATTGTATCATGCAAAATTTACATAAACACCAAAATTAGCATGGAAAAAATCATAATTTAAAGAGTTCTAGATTTAAAATATGTCCAAAATTTATATCATTCAATAAAAATAAATATAACATGTACTATAAAAAGATTGTCAAATAAAATGTTGCATCAAGTTAGATGATCCAAAATGGATTCAATTTTGCCTCAAAATCAAAGTCTTCAAATGCAGATGAAAATAGTATCAAGTTGAAGTGCTCGTTGACAGGATTCCAACGGTGTGAATGGCGGGTAAAACCGAGTTCGTATGAAGAAGTTGTGGCCAGTCAAAGCTTATGACAAATTAGGGAAAAATGAAAAAAAGTCAAAGTGACAGTCAACAGTCAACAGTCAACGGTTAAGTCAATGGTCAAGTCAGCGGTTAGGATGATGTCAGCAGGACACATGTCATCTCGATAATACACCACATGTCTAGGGTGATGTCATTAGATCAGTGACGTGTCAGAGTTTGATTGGTTGGAATGGGCCAATCCGAGGCTGACACTTGGTAGCCCTAATTTTTCGCAATATGGCCTCATTTCCAAAATTTTGGGGGTCAGGGAGGATTGAACCCTTGACCTCTAAGAATTCCAACAACTTTTCCAGAGTCTGCTCACTGGAGAGCCACCATTTCAGTTGATATTAAATGTAAATATTGTATATTTAATGTGGATCGGGATTTCCCGCGAGAAAAGGGCCAGACGGTCGGGGTCAATCCCATGACCGCTAGGCACCTTGCATATAATTTATGTAACCAACAGATATACAATGGGAGGGTTGGCAGAGGTTTTGAACAGCTGACCTCCCAAAAACCATATATTACAATGCTTTCAACACAAGTACGATAGCCAACATGCCGAGTGGTGGAGCTTGGTAAACCAAGCCACCAAAATTCTAATTCAACTCATAGTAGAGCCAAACCAGCCAAAACCACCGGCACGCAGTCCAAGGCAGTTTTATGCAAGGAAAGCATTTTTCTGAAAGGCAGAGGTGGTATTGGATTTCTCAAGGGGATATGGAGGTCACAGTGGTAGAATATAGGCAAGTTTCTACTCAGTTTTTCTGAAATTTCGAGCCTGTCACAATGGTGAGGTCCATTTTATCATTTAAGATTCTATTTTTTATCTCATACCTGTAAAATAATTTTGAAGACAAAATAAAGCAGTCAACATTGGAAGCTAAGGACCTGGAGACATAGCCAGGAAGTCTGGTGAACTCCGTTATTAAATTTTTGTTGTGTTGATGTGTTTGAATGTGTTTTCATTTGCTTATGTTTTTTATGTTATTTTCAATATTATCGATCTATTGTACTAAATAACATAAGATAATCACATAGAAGTCAATAATAACTTATTAATAAAACAAATCAAGTGGTATCAGAGCTTCAAGTTAATTTTTAAAGTTTTGACAATGTCATGTGAAGATTTGAATGCTTACTAGGTCAAAGTTCAAACGAGGAGAAGGAGAACTTGTTGAAGAAAATCCAGAGATTGGAAGGGTATTTTCACAAAAGAAGATGAAGGAAGAACACATATTTGGATCAGAAGCTCAATTCTTGGACAACTTCATGACAATACGTGCGATGGTAGAAGAGATGTATAATGAGTTTAAAAAGGGAAAAGGTGAAGGCACTTCATCACCTAAACTAGACAAAGAATTGGGGGAAAAGCCTCCTCAATTACCTCCAACATCTCCTCCATCATCACCATCATCGTCATCATCATATTCTTCTCATAAATATAGCTCTTATAAGAAGAAGAAGAAGAAATCCTCTTTGATCAAATTAGATGTAAAATTTGATTTGCCAATTTATGATGGTGAGCTTAACGCTGAAAATCTTGATAATTGGATAAGACAAATTGAAGTGTATTGTAGGGTATAGAAATTTGTTTCAGAAAGAAAGAAGATCCTGCTTGCTAGCCTTCGTCTTGGAGGAACCGCACTTGTTTGGTGCGAAGGAAAGACACAAGAAAATCTCCAAAAACATGGTAAAATCATTTCGACATTGAATGAATTTGTTTCCGCTATTATTAAACAATTTTATCCTTTGGCTTATATGCAACAAGCTATGATGAGTTGCCAAAAATTGCGTCAGTTAAAGTTTCAAAGTGTGAAAAGTTACACTCAAGAATTTTGTAAAAGAGCTTTGACACTAGGCATATCATTGGACTCACCAGAAACATTATTGAAATACATAGGTGGCTTACATAGTTATTTGAAGCATACCATACTGATGTTTAATTCAACTAGCTTAGATGATGTATCATTTAAAGAAACTTATCTAGAAGCTAGGGGTAAAAATGTATCTCATGATGTTGGAAAGTCATCTAAATCTATTGAAATAAAGAATAAAGAAAATCAGAAACAAAAATGGAAGGAAAATAAAGAAAACACTGTGAAGAAAGAAAAGCCTACATGCACTCACCATAAGAAAGAAGGACATGATGAGGCACACTGGTTGGCACTGCATCCAAATTGAAGCCTAAGAAGTTCGGGAATAAAGAGCGAAATAATGGTGCTACTATGCAAAAGGACTTGGGATCAAATTCAGGAGACGAAACAACAATTACAACTACAGGTATAAAAGGAAAAAATTCTCAAGCATCTATAAGTACTTCTTCACATTCTGTTGATAATGAAAATGATGAGAGGAAAAGAAATGAGCTATTTCATATTATAGTCCTTTCCAAGCATACTAAAATTGATACTTTGTTTGATAGTGGCTCTCAATTTAATTTGATTGCTGAATCAATTGTAAAGAAATTGGGTATTGAAAGAAAACCTCATAAAAAGCCATACCCATTGGGTTGGGTCTGTGATAAACTAAACTACAGGTTATGAAACAATGCAAACTTCATTTTGCAATTGGATCGGAGTTTGTAGATGAGGTTGAATTAGATATAGTCCTACTGGATATATGTGGAATTGTACTAGGGAGTCCATACTTGTATGATAGAGATGTTGTCTTCTATCGAAGGGAAAATAAATATCAACTCACTAAAGATGGAATCGAATATGTATTAAGAGTTCATAAACTCAGAGATAACTACTCTCTCATAAATTCAGGACAGATGAAAAGAATTATAAATTCAAGTAAACATTTTTTACTTATGATTGTAAAAGCAAAGGATCTTGATAAATCCGATGCTTTTCAAGGCTGTAATCCTAAACAGAAAGCAAATTTAGTTAAAGTTGTTTCTGATTATGATATTCTATTTCAAGAGCCTAAAGGGCTTCCTCCGAAGCAACAGATAGAACATGAGATTTATTTGTAGCCTAATGCTCCTCTTTTTAACATTGGAATGTACAAGTTATCAGCTCTATAGAATGCAAAAATACAGAAGCAGGGACAGGAATTGCTCGATCAAGGGTTTATTCAACCAAGCACTTCACCATGCAGATCGCCTATTGTGTTGGTACGTAAGAAAGATGGTTTGTGGAGAATGTGCATTGATTTCTGAGCATTAAATAAAATAACAATAAAGAATCGTTATCCTTTTCCTCACATTGATGATTTATTAGATCAGTCGAAAGATGCAGTTTACTTCACTAAGTTAGAATTGTGAAGCAGCTACCATCAGATCAGGGTTTCAGAACAAGATGTATGGAAGTCTGCTTTCAAAACGAAGCAAGGAATCTATCAATGGATGGTTATGCCTTCCGGCTTGACCAATGCTCCAGCTAGATTCATGCATGTCATGAATGATGTTTTTAGGCCATTCATTGATGATTTTTTAATAGTCTACTTAAATGATATTCTTGTTTTTAGTAAGACATGGGATGAACATATAAAGCATGTAAATAAGGTTTTAGATGTGTTAAAAAAAGAATATTCTATGTAAAACTGTCAAAATGTGAATTTGGCAGGACATATTTAAATTAGTTGGGTTATATTATAGGGGGTGGTGAATTGAGGATAGATCCCTCTAAGGTTGAAGTCATTGTAAATTGGCCTAAGCCCAAGACTGCTACAGAAGTTAGAATTTTCTTAGGCGCAACACAATACTGGAGAAAATTTATTGCTAACTTTTCTTTGATTGCAACTCCTCTACATGCTTTGACAAGTGTGAAACAGGTGTTTCAGTGGGGAGCCAAACAACAAAAAGCCTTTGACACATTGAAAGAAAGGATCAGTACAACGCCAGTACTAGCACTTCCAGATCTTCAACAGCCATTTGAGATCGAGACAGATGCAAGTGAATATGCCTTGGGGGCAGTGTTGATGTAGCACAAAAAGCCTATATGATTTCATTCTAAGGCATTCACATCAGCCGTAGTTAACTATCCTACATACGATAAGGAATTATATGAATTAGTACATAGTGTTAAAAAGTGAAAAAATTACATAATGGGAAAAGAAACAATCATACATACAGATCATCAACCACTACAATATTTACACCCACAAACTAAATTGCAACAATCAAGACACTATCATTGGATGGGTTTCTTACAACAATTTCATCTTATAATCAGATATAAGAAAGGCACACATAACAAGGTTGCAGACATTTTATCAATACCAATCATAAATGCATCCACAATTCTTAAGCATAATTCAGTAATTCACGGAAGCTATATTGAACAATATGCTCAAGACACAGATTTTAAGGATGTATATGCAACTTCAAGTCATGGCAAGAAGGTAGAATAATTGGATTATTTCATAAAGGACAAAATCTTATATCATCTGGGAAAATTATGCATTCCACAAACTGAAATAGTTAATGTGATTCAAGAAGCACATACTTCTCTAATTTTAGGTCACTTTGGTGTAAGTAAAACAATTGCACGATTACAAAGATTCTACTATTGGCCATGAATGAATGAAACCTTTTCAAGATATATTGAAGGATGTACTATGTGTGCTATAAGCAAGCCAAGTAATAGAAAATTAGGCTTGTACAATCCACTTCAAATTCCTTCTCATCCTTGGGAAATTTTATCCATGGATTTTGTTGGGGGATTGCCAATATCTAGAAAAGGTCATGATTATTTGTATGTAGTTGTGGATAGGTTTAGTAAGATGTGTATTTTGACACCATGTACTAAACAGGTCACAACTGAACAAACTGCAAAGTTGTTCTTTCAAAATGTATGGGTTCGTTTTGGGTTACCCACCTCTATTGTGTCTGATCGAGATTCTCAATTTGTTGAGAAATTTTGGTCAAGTTTATGGGAACTCATGGACACAAAGTTAAAGAAGAGCATGACATTTCATTCGAAAACTGACAGCCAGACAAAAGTGGTAAATAGGATAGTGGTACAGTTCGAGGTTATTGCAGTAAGCATCCTAAGCTTTGGGATGAGCATTTGTGTTATGTGCAACATGCTTACAACCATGCAAAACATTCTTCTACTCAAATATCTACATTTGAGACTTGTTTTGGTTTTGTACCAAAGTCTCCCTTGGATTTTTTCTTTGGTAAAGACATAGCAGTTGATGGATACAACGATGTGGACAAAGCAACCAAGTTCATTGAACAGATCCAGGAAATTCACCAGGTAGTATAGGAACAGATGGAAAAGAGCCAAGAAAAGTATAAAGAGAGGCACGACAAGCATCGAGTTGAGCATAGTTTTCAAGTTGGTTATCAAGTTTGGTTTTACATCAGCAAAGAAATACTTCAAGGTGAAGGTAAAAAGTTGAAACCAATTAGATATGGTCCTTTCAAAATTCTTGACAAAATTGGTGAGAATGCTTTCCGCCTAGATCTACCAGCTTATATGCAGATCTATTCCATCGTAAATGTTGAAAATTTGCGATTGTATGAACCTTCATTGATTGAAGATCTAGAAGAGCAAATTCAGGTACCTTCCATCGAAGATTTTTCACCAGAGTATCTCAACAAGTTGCAGGAGGACACAATTCTTGACCAGAAGATAAGGACTTCGTGACGAGGAGATGTTGAGTATCTTTGAGTTGGGCTTAAAGGTACAAATCCAAGTAAAGCACAATGGATATAAATTATAAAAGTGAAGGAAAAATATCCTCACTTACTCGACAGCTAAAACTAACTTTTGGTGGTCCAAAAGCTTCCAATGGGGAGGAGTGATCCAAAATGGATTTAGGTTTTCCTCCAAATAAAAATATTCAAATGTAGATGAAAATAGGGTGAAGTTGAAGTGCTTGTCGACAGGATTCCAACGATGCAAACGACATGTAAATCCGAGTTCGTATGAAGAATTTGTGGGCAGTCAAAGTGTATGACAAATTAGGGAAAAATGACAAAAAGTCAAAGTCAAAGTCAACAGTCACCGGTCAAGATGATGTCAGCAAGACACTTGTCATCCCGGGAATACACAACATGTCCAGGATGATGTCAGCAGATTAGTGACGTGTCAGAGTTTTATTGGTTGGAATAGGCCAATCCAGGGTTGGCACGTTGGCAGCCCGAATTTTGCCCAATATGGCCTCATTTGCAAAATTTTGGGGATCATGGAGGATCAAACCCCTAACCTCCCAGAATGCAAACGACTTTGCTAGAGTCTGCTCATCGGAGAGCCACTGTGTCAATTGATATTAAATGTAAAGATTGTATATTTAATGTGGATTGGGATTTCCCGCCAGAAAAAGGTCGGACGATCAGGGTCAACCCCATGACCGCCGGACACCTTGAATATAAATTATGTAAAAATTGGATATACAATGGGAGGGTTGGTGAAGGTTTTGAACAACTAACCTCCCAAAAACCATATATTACAATGCTTTCAACACAAGTCCGATAGCCAACATGCCAAGCGGTGGAGCTTGGTAAACCAAGCCACCAAAATTCTAATTCAACTCAGCACAGAGACGAACCAGAAAAAAACACCAGTGAGCATTCTGAGGCATTTTTATGTAGGGAAGGTGGTTTTCTGAAAGGCAGAGGTGGTATTGGATTTCTCCAGGGGGTCTAGAGGTCACAATGGTGGAATATAGGCAAGTTTATACCCGTTTTTTCCGAAATTTCAAGCCTATCACAATGGTGAGGTCCATTTTTTCATTTGAGCTTCTGTTTTTGAGCTCATACCTGTAAAAGAATTTTGAAGAAAAAATAAAGCGGTCAACACTGAAAGCTAAGGACCCATAGATGTAGCCAGGAAGTCTGGTGAACTCCATTATTAAATTTTTACTGTGTCAATGTGTTTGAATGTGTTTTCATTTGCTTATGTTTTTTATGTTATTCGCAATATTATCGATCTATTGCACTAAATAACATAAGCTGCTCACACAGATGTCAATAATACCTTATTAATAAAATATATCATTAGAGAAAAGTAAATATAACGTGTATTATAAAAAGACTATGAACTAAAATGTTGCATCAATTTAGAGAATCTGGCTGAAATATATGTTCCATCAGCCTCCTTGTGCTCTCATTTGAATCATGGGGGACCTACACAACATGTGTAATTTCATATATATGCATGTATAAGAAATTTATGTACATTAAAATTAAAATTTAATATTTTAAAATTAAATGAGAATGTAGTTTCATAAAATCCAAAAGTAACTCATATTGTCTGTTGACCTTAACTCTCTAATATTTTGTAATATCCCCAATTAATTAATCTTGTGAAGAAGAATTTCCATTTTTGCAATTTCAACAATTGCGAGATATTTTGGCATTAAAACTTAGGAAAAGTGGGTTGAGGAGACACCACTTGAAAGAGGAGGCCTCAAACATAAGGGAAAAGTAAAAATTAAAGAGGATGATGGGGGCCACCCAAAAGGGAAATTCACACCCTTAGGAAAATTGCACTTGTGGGAAAGGAGGTAGAAGTAGGAATTTGAATTTGGTGCATCCCACAAGGGGAAGGAGCAAACAAGCATAAATAGAAGGAGAGGACCTCATTTTGGGGGATTTTGATAATTTGACATCTGAAGAGTTCTCTTGTGTTTTTTAGCCAAGTCTACTAGGTTTTTTTAGCACAAGGAGTTTTCGGGTGGAGATTCCAACTCCTTTGGTGAACCTTGAGGTCAACCTAGGGGAGTTGTAAGGAGTGAGTTGTAGGTATTAGAGAAGAATATTTCAAGTGCATCCATCAATAAGGGTGTGTTTCTCCAAGTACGTTGAGGAATTTTGTGGAGCTGAGTTGGGGTAGCAAATTGGGCATTTGGTGGAGTTTTTACAGTGAGAGCAGAGGTACTTGGCAAGTTTTTGAGGCTGGAGTTGTGATATTTTGAGTGAGTTGAGTTGCTCAAATTTGGGTTTGCGTAAGGAAGCTTGGGAATTTCTACACCATATTCAGAGTCACTTCTATTGGGAGTTTGAGAGCTAGAAATTCATTGGTTGTTGAGGAGAAAATTTCCCTTAGGAGTTGGGAGAAATTTGGAAGTGGAATTCAACTCTATTGCAACATAAAATTTCTATGTCTATTTGGCAACCAATTCAGAGGAGTAAGCCTAAAAATGGAGTCTTGGTTGGTCTATCAAATTTTCCCAAACACTTTTTGGGTTTTTGTGGGTTTGGTGAGAGGAGTTTGGGGTTAGTTTTGTAGAATTTTTTGGATGGTATTTCTAGAAGAAAGTAGTGTTCCAATAAGTAGCTAGCAACATAAATTACTAGAGGAGAGAAAATTTTACTCTAGGACCATTTCCACCACTTGGGTCTACGAGATATCTATGGGTTTGGTTGGGGTTATTGAGGAGAGGTTCAAACCAAAATTTCAGGAGATTATGAGCACAACTGAGGCATGTTTCCGAAATTCCTCCCAACAGCAAAGGCATAAATTTCTAGGGAAGTGTAGAGCTTTGGTGGGCAGATATTCCATAACTTGAGCATTCTATTTGCAACCTAGGTTTCTCCTTACTCATTGTAGCAAGCCCATGTTCCTCTTCTTTATCTATATTGTACTCATTTTTATCCAATTAATAAGATGAATTAGATTTCGGTACCGTTTACTATGTTATTTGACTATTGTGTATGTGTGTAAAACTTTGTCATTGTTCATTGTTTATGTTATTATTACCCACACAAATTTTCCATTAAGTTATTTTATTGTTATCATTTATGCTATTGTTATACACTTATCCATTGTTTTATCTATAAGGAATACTACCTTAGTATCAGAGCATGATCTTAGCCAATTGTCGGGGTAGCCAGCAATATCATTGAATATTTGGGTGTGTATGCATTGTAACAGGTGAAACCATAGAAAAAACCACGGCTTAAGGGAGAGTGTGTATGAAAGGAATTTAGGAGGGATTCAACCAAAAAAATGAGAACCCAAAAGAACTATGGGCTCACTTGAGTAGCATTGAGGGAATAAACCGGAGCCAACTTCATTTATGGCACAAAACTTAGAGACATGCCATGGGGGTGAAGCCATTCACATCATACAAGGGATATCATCCTATGTAGGGCATACAGAAGATGGTGGGAAAAGTAGCCCTTACCCACTTTGATGGTTCAACTAGGAGTTCTATCATAAAATGGTTGCAGGAACTAGACACATATTCTGGATAAACCCCATGAGAGAGCTAGATTCCATTAGACATGCCAATTTTCACTTGGATGGAGATACTATGGACTGGTGGTACCGAGTGCTTATCCATTTGGTACATGCACGTATCGCATCCTGCACAGAGTTCACACAAAGGCTCATAGATATATTTTACCAAAAGGACACCAAACCCCCTTAGAGGTAGTGGGCGGGACAGGGTCAGTTAGAGGTGTTAGCCCCCCTATGAAATGCTTGACAAGCAATTAGGGGGCTAATTTTTGCTGAGTCTTCAAGGAATGCTTTTTCCCTGAAAACACAGTCTCCTTGAAGCCTCCAGGTGTCCTTATCCTTTGATGAATTCCCCTCTGCTGATTCCCCTTCTAAAACCTCTCTGTTGGTGAAGAAATGCCCAAAGGCCCCCTTTTTCCCTTTTATTTCATCTCCCTCGTCTCCCCCTTCTATTCCCCTTTTTACCCCTCAAAACCTCCCAAAATCCCCTTTAATTTCCTCCCCTACCCTTTGTTTTCCCTTCTTCCCCCTTTATTTCTCTATCGTTCCCCTTCAAACCCCTTAAAAATCTGTTAAAATGGGCCCAAACCCTCTTTCCGACCTTATTATAAGGCCTAGCCCTTTTTCTGCCAGCCCTCTCTAACCACTTCCCCACATATGACCCCGCGCTGGGACCAAGCGCCTAAGTCCCAGGCGCTAATCGCAATCGGAAGACCGGGCGGGCGCATTTCCTTTGTTATAACACAAAAACCCCGATGCGATTGTTTTAACACGTAAGGTCCCCGCTTCGATCTGAACCGTTGATCCGATCAGATCTAACGGCTGTCCGCTAATCAAAAGTCCCCCGCCCGTCGCAATCGGAACATGTAAGTCCGCCCCCCGATTGAGACCCTCCGATTGGATCTGGGCCGTCCGTTCCCCTGCAGATCTAACGGTCATCGCATTAATCGCACTACCCCTCCGATTTCATCTGAGCCGTTGATCTGGCCATCAGATCGGACGGTCTGCGCTTAATCGCAACAGCCTCCGATCGCTGATCGCAAGTCTTCCTGTCGCCGCCCCGATTAAATCCTGGCCGTTGATCTGCCCCGCGATCGGACGACCAGCGCTCAATCGCACCCGTCCCCCCGATCGCAATCGCAACACTCATCGCGCACCTCCCGATTGCGATCCTCCGATTACATCGCAGCCGTCCATCTCCCCTCTGATCCGACCGTCATTGCAACTCCTGATCCCCCGATCGCTCCATCCTCCGATCTCATCTCGACCGTCCATTCTTCCCGCAGATCAACGGTCCTGCGCCAATCGCTCCATCGCAATCGCAACTCTCCGCGTCTAACCTCCGATCGATCGCAAGCCCTTGCGATTGCAGTCCTCCGATTACATCTCCGCCGTCCGTTGGGTTAAGATCTAACGGCTCAGATCTCATCGCCCCCCGCCTGTTCTCCCCTTCCGATTAAATCTCCGCCATCCATCCCGTCGGATCCAACGGCTATCGCGCAATCGCGTCTTCGCTCGTGACCCCTCTTTCTCCCCGCCGATTGGATCCAGGCCGTCCGTTTCCCAATCGATCCGATGGCCAGCGCTTAATCACACTGCACCCCCCGATCCACTTCCCCACCGTCGATCTAGCCCACGATCAACGGCCAGCGCTCAATCGCTCTGTCCCTCCGATTGCAATCGCAAACTGTTTCTTCCGCCCCCCGATTGCGATGATGCGATTGAATCGTTGCCGTCTGTTCCTCCCAAATCGGACGGTTCAGGTTTAATCGCCCTCCGCCTCTGCCGGGTCCCACTCCATATATCCGTTCATCATTTTTGTGTTTTCCTGTGTAATTCACCCAAACGGTAATCTTTGGGCTTTACACTGTGCGACCATTTCTCCGCCATTTTTCGCTGTTTCTCCATCGCTCCACCATCTCTCCACCTCCACTGCATTTCTCCACCACTGCCCGGGCTCTTGGATGAGTTTTTTTCATTATGCAGGTAGCACAGAGAGGCCATTCAGCGGCCAAACAAGACAGCACAGACAGATTTGTGGGATTCGAGCCTGTAATTGGAAATTTAAAGTGCAAATCCCGTGATCAATGGATTAAGATTCAATTTGAAAGATTAAGAGCACACCAGCAAGCCATAACCGCGCCTCCTAGCAGCAGAGTGCCTTTTCCTCCAGAAAGTACACCTTCCTACAGCGCCTTCTCGCCTTCTTGAGCCTTGAGATAATTAAATACACTGACTGAAACTCATTTCAGACAGTCCGGCGGCATTAAAGAAGCATGGAGGGCCATGCTAACCTCCATCCAGTTCATTCATTTCAACAGGGCAGAACAGAGGATCACAGACTCCAAGCGCAGACAAAGGTAATATCAGGGTTTCCGTCAGCAAAGTGTTCTTCGTCCAGGACAAGGCATCCATGCTGTTTTTATTATGCAGAATGCCCCTGAAGGATTTTTCCATCAAACTACAGCTCAAAGAAAATCAGGCATTTATGAGACAGACCCTCCTAGTAGTTTACCCTGTCCCCGAATTCAAATCACCTGGAGTACAGCGAGCCCAAAATGTCAAGATCAAATCCGAAGCAGATCGTCCTCTCACTAAGAAGGTGAGCGAAAATAAATATGCAGCATTCTCAAGCAGGATGGGCTGCGGCCCTGCATGCATTACTGTGTTTAAATGTAACATTTAATAGGAACCTACCTCCTGAGTCGATCTAAGGATCATCTTTTGTTATAAAAGCATAGCAAGAACATTGTAAAGGGGTTGATTGTTGTTGGTTTTATCAGCGAACTGCAAGCATTTTGTCCCGAGCCAAGTCTCCTGTGTAACAGTTGTATGATAGGCTGAGAAATATGATGTATTCAGGTTGAATGTAAAAGCTTTGGGTAGTGATGTACCTGATTGGTGTAGTGTTTAACATGATAAGCAGTTTTCATTGGATCCTGATCTACAGCAGTTGGTGATGTTCTTCTTATCTCTGTGTTTATTTCCATTTCATTTCATGTTCTTCTGACTGACATCTGAATGCATGATATAAGATTTACCCTTGTTAGGTACCTTATATCCCAGCTCTCTCAGTCTTGAATGTTTTCTGCTCATATGTGTGTCTGAATATTTTTTTAATTGACTAAACCAGTGTAGTGGATGATTATTGCCTACTCTCTGATGTGCAAGTTGGTAAAATCAGTATTCAGATGTTTTTGTTAAGATTTAATTGAAAGAGGTTAGGAACATTGGGAGGTGTAAAGCCTGTCGCTGCCTCTTCATAACCTTCCCTTCCATATAAACCTTTTCAAGATCCCTTATGTTGCCTATGGTTTTGTCCAAGCAGGCCTGGAGTTAAATGACCTCTGGCCTGATCTATAGACAGGATCAGATGGCTTTCCATCTTTCATTCTCATCACTTAGTGTTCCATCCCACCAATCAGTCTTTGAGATCCAAATGCTCTAGATGACTAGCCCAATTGAAGCTTACAAATTGAACATAAGTAAATCCTTTCTTGACTCCATTGCCCAATGGCCTTGATGTTCCCTGAGTTATCTACCTTTTCCTAGCTTCCTTCTTTACCCATCCTTGTCTTGTGATGAAACCTTCCTTCCTGATTCTCAACAACCAAACTCAAACAATCAAACAAATAACCTTGAGCCTATAACTAGCCTAAAACCATAATTTAGAACTTCAAAGACATATATCCTTTGATAATCATAGAGAGATACCTCTATGGACCTAGGAGGGCTAGATCCTAAGGTCTGAAAGTGGTTCTATGTTGTCTCATATTTTGGTCTCTGTCAACCTGGCCAAAACATGGGAACCCCAACATAATGGCGACCATACTGGGGAATTCTGAGTGCTTCACATTTCAAACAATCTCAGAAACTTAGAACTCTGGTTAGGTTGACGGTAAGTCACACTTTTGACGGTGAGCATTGTGGTGGACAGTGTACCCTAGAATCATCCTAAACCCTCCACCTGGCGACTCCATTGTTCCTAAACGTTAAGGACTCCACTGGTGATCAGTAGGCCTGCTGATTATCTTGGTTTCACATCAGACTCCACTGGCAGACCAGCCCCCAGCATAATGAAGACTCCACAGGGAGGCCAGTTCCCAAAACAACATTAACCACAGTAGAAATAACAAGTAGGGCTAAGCTGCTTGGCTTATAAACAACACTCTGGCTCACAGAACCATTCATACAAGAGCCTTCCCTGACCCAAACCCACCTGAAATAGTTGATAATCTTGAGAAGATCCTTAAAGGAACACCTGTGAGTAAGAGATCAACTATTTCCAGCAACATTCCTAGATCTAATTCGGCACCGGAGGATCTTGCAGCTCTATCAGACCCTTTCTTCGACCTAGACCTTCAAAACAGATTACCTAGAACTAGGTCATTCGGTGTTTCAGACCAGCCAGACACTAGGGACAGCGAAACCCCTCCTTCCACACCACCTGATCTCCACTTTCTCCACAACTTGGGGCTTTCTCACCCTAGATCTGCTCAACAGACTTCTGCTGGTCCTACTATCCCTGTCATCCAAATACCAGTTGCTCAAGCCAACCCTATACCTCATCAGAACATCATCATGGCAGCCTGGTATGCACCCCTAGTTTTACCTCAGCCTTTACTGCCCTTACCGAATGATTATCAATCAAAAATCCCACACTTCCCTGCTAAAGAGCCTACAACAGCACAACAACATGTGGATAGAATGGAGGACTCTTTTGATTATATGGAAATTGATGATGAAACAATTAAAATGAGAATTTTCACGCAAAGCTTGAGAGGTGAAGTTAAGAAGTGGTTTAAAAGCCTACCTGCTGGTAGTATCCAAGATCTCCCTGCGTTATACCAGACTTTCATCAACAAATGGGAAACCAGAGCAAACCCTCGCCATCTCCTAGCAGAATACATGTCTCTTAAGAGGAACACAGGAGAGAGTGTTCACGATTACACCACTAGGTTCAATAGCATTTATAATGCCCTCCCTCCACACATGAGACCCCCACAAGGTATGGCCTTAGCAAAATATCCTGATGGATTTGATGCTGACATGGCCTATGAACTTAGGGATAAAGAATATACCACGTTGGAGGATATGCAGAAAGGGGCAGTAAACATAGAAGCAAATCTGATTGAGAAAAGGGCCAAACTGAGATCTGAAAAGAGAGTAACATACAAGGATGAAACTATAGCCTCCACTTCAGATCCAAGGGTTGACCTATTGTCTAAGAATGTGGATAAGCTATGCCAAGTGGTCGAAAAGATGGCTATCACTCAGAACAGGAACCAAAGTCAAAGCCAAAACCAAAAATTTAGAAGAAACAACAACACTCCCAACAGGCAGAAAGAGGCAAATCAGCAAGTCATTCCCCCTTTCCAAAACTTTCTTGATGAGGATGAGGGAATCATAGAAGAATATGAAGGGAATGTGATAAACATGTTCGAAACAGAGGACTCAATCCTGAACTGTGATTCAGAAGAGGACCAACCCTCAACCTCTTATGGAGAGGAGGAATGGTTTGAATCTAAGGATGATAGGTTGGGATTCGAGAATGCCATGTTACAGGTCAGAGAACAATATGAGCTCAGGAGTAAAAAGAACCAAGACTCTTCCAAACCCAAAACTCCTAAAGTAACTATCAAAAAGAGGCCTGAGAAATCTTCTAAAGTAACTGCTGTAAACAATAAATCAACAACTGAGAGTTCTGAGAAAAACCAACAGAAAGTCAACCAAAACAATGAAAAACGAATTCAACCAACCAGTAGCACTAGCACCTCAGTTAGTGCTCCTGATACAACTGTGCCTACACATGTACATAATGAGAAAACGCAAACTGATTCAGCCACTAAAGCAGTGGCGAACAAAACAGAGTTAAATACTTCCAAGAGTCAATCCACTTTCAGTTTAGAAAGTGAGATTGAAAAAATCAAAATCTCTGTACCATTATCTGAGCTGGCCTCTCAGGATGTATATAAGGGCCAGATTTTGAAAGCATTAAATCTGAGTATAAATAATGACACTGTAAATTTGAGTGATGATCAGCCTGCCCTCTTATTCGGTCCCAAGATTGAGGGGAAATTTCAGGAGGGGGTAGTTCCACCTTTTTATATCAGTCTTAACATTCATGACAAGATCCTTCATAATGCCATGCATGACTCCGGTGCATCACACAATCTTATGCCTAAGGTAGTCATGGAGAGGCTAGGCCTGGAAATTACCAGACCATACAAAGACTTATACTCTTTTGATTCTAGTAGAGTAAAATTCCTAGGCCTCATCAAAGACTTGTGTGTGAGTTTGACTCAGATTCCTGCGAAATGTATGGTCATGGATGTAGTGGTGGCAGACGTGCCACCCAAGTATGGCATGCTATTATCTAGATCATGGGGAGCCAAGCTGCAAGGCACCATGCAGATGGATGGCTCATATGCCACTATCCCTATATTTGGCCAGTCGAGAAGACTATATAGAGAATCCCAAATGAAATTCCTAGTCAGCAGCCCCGAGAAACCTGAAAATTCACCATTATACTCTGTGCATACCGATCTTGACTCCTTCATTTTTTGTAATGGTGGATTCTTAGAAGAGCCAGAGTCCCAGAATAGGCATACAAATGAGAACACCGAGCCTATAGACCTCCACATAATGGCCACTCTGGAAGAAAATGATCAGGAAGGCCATGGGCAGCACACTGAAAATGAAAAGGAAACCAGAAACGAAGCCTGTAGGATTTGTGGTGGACCTCTCACTCCAAGCGAAACAGAAACAGAGCAAGAACAACAAGCTAACCACCTCCCTGACATCCATGGCCTCCATGAACAACGAGATAGTTTGCAACCTAGTGCATACCTCCCAACTCAACCTAATAGCGAACCCAGCTGTGAGGGAGAAAGTGAAGTGGAAGTAAACAAAGAGCCCCTGTGGGAAATGAAATTTGATGGGTCCTGCACTAGACGAAGCGCTGGAGCAGGAGTGTGGCTGCGTAACACCGAAAATGATCACGCAGAGAGCCACGCCGTCAATATGCATTTCAAATGCACGAATAACATTGCAGAATATGAGGCTCTAATCTTGGGCTTAAATCTGTTGAAAAAATTAGGAGCCCGTAGGATAGTCGTGAGAGGAGACTCAGAGTTAGTAATCAAATAGATGAATGGCGAGTATTCGGCAAAACACCCCAGGCTTAGGGCATATAGGAATGATACTCTAGATTTGCTGAAAACGTTCATTGAATATGATTTAGTATCCATTCCTAGGGGTCAAAACGCTATTGCAAATGGACTAGCCTGTCTAGCTAGCTCCTATCCTAAGGCCCCAGTTGACCAACAAATCATCATTCAGACTAAATTCAGGCCTGCAGTCCCAGACAATGAAAAATACTGGCAGGTCTTTGAAGGAGACAAACAGATTGAAGATTTCCTAATGGGCAGAAATGAGTTTGAATTTTCTCATTCAGACTCAAAGTCTGATGACAGCTGCCCAAGTGAGGATTCCACAGATGAACTAGAAACACCTTGTGGTATAGAAATAAACTCTTTTTCTGAGGAAACTGGAGATTCAGCCGTAAAACGTGAAAACGCAAATAGAGAAGAAATGGAGGTGCTGCAAGCCAAGGACAAGAACATACCAAGAGGCTTAGCACCCTTAGAGGATCTCTTTGATTTCGATGATATTGCAAAGAAACCCACAATAGAACATGCAGAATCGAATGTAGAAGAGTGTAACGTAGGCACTAAAGACAAACCCAAAATGATAAAGCTGGCTAAGTCTATACCTGCAGACATGAAGAAAAGATACATTGATCTGTTTAAGGAATTCATTGATGTGTTTTCATGGAGCTATGAAGACTTAAAGGCCTATGACACCAACATTATACAACATAAAATACCATTGAGGGAAAATCAGAAACCTTTCAGACAAAAACTCCGTAGAATTAATCCAAAACAATTGCCTGCAGTAGAAAAGGAAATTAAGAAGATGTATGATGCAGGCATCATAGTCCCGGTAAGGTTTTCTGATTGGGTGTCAAACTTAGTGGCTGTAAGAAAGAAAACGGGGGAGATTAGACTTTGCATAGACTTCAGAAACCTTAACAGAGCTTCCTTGAAGGATAACTACCCTTTGCCTAGAATGGAGCATATACTACAGAAGGTAGTGGGCTCTAAAAGAATCTCCCTACTTGATGGTTTTCCGGGATACAACCAGGTTCTGGTACTCCCAGAAGATCAACTCAAAACAGCCTTCACCACTCCATGGGGCACCTTCATGTATGTGAAAATTCCTTTTGGATTGATGAATGCTAGAGCTACCTTCCAGAGAGAAATGGACATTGCTTTCTCAGATGAGATTGGACACTTTATAGTTATCTACTTGGATGACTTGACTGTCTTTTCTAAAACAGAAGAAGAACACTTGAAACATCTGAGGAAAGTCTTTGAAAAATGTAGAAGGTATGGTCTGTCCCTGAATCCCAAGAAGACTGTTTTTGGGCTGCAAGAGGGTAAGATTCTAGGCCACATTATATCTGAGAAAGGGATTAGGATAGACCCTCAGAGAGTTGAGGGAATACTTCAAATCACACATCCAAGAAACATCAAAGAGCTACAGTCTTTCGTTGGGAAGATCAATTTCCTTAGAAGATTTATCCCCAATCTCGCCGAGCAGCACTCACCCAAGCCCCTATCCTTATCAGCCCTGACTTCTCAAAATATTTTCTGATCTTTTCATTTGCCTCCCCACACACAATAGCTGCAGTTTTGCTGCAGAAAAATTTGGAAGGTAAGGAACAGCCTATAGCCTTCTTCAGTAAAGCCTTAAGAGATGCACCCTTAAAGTACAACATTATGGAAAAGCAGGCCTATGCCCTAATTAAGGCCTTAAAAGACTTTAGGGTGTACATTCTGCATTCTCACACCATTGCCTATGTGCAAAATACAGTGGTCAAAGATATCTTGTCCCAAGACCCAGATGGGAAAAGGGGTAAATGGATTGCCACGATTTTAGAATATGACATTGAAATCAAACCCACTAAGCTGATCAAAGGTCAAGGCCTGGCCCAATTGATGGCTGAAACTAATCTACAGGCCCTTGATATCAACATGATGAACGCCCTGGATGAGCAGGAAGGATTGCCCCATCCAGCTGTTGAGGAGCAGTTTCAAAACTCTCCCTGGTACACTGATATCCTGTACGTGCTCACACACCTCAATGCCCCTCCGGAACTGTCCAAAACAAAGGCCAGATTCATAAAACTCAAAGCCAGAAATTACTGCATTTTGAATGAGAGTCTATATTGGAAAAATCCAAATGGCCTTTTACTGAAATGTTTGTCTGAAACTGAAGCCGAAAAGATCAGACAAGAATTCCATGCTGGGGAGTGTAGAGGCCACCTGAGTTGGAAGACCACTGCAAATAAGATACTCAGGGCTGGTTACTATTGGCCTACACTTTTCAGTGATGTCCATAAAATTATCCTCACCTGCCACAAATGCCAGATTTTTGAGGGCAAAAGAAAGCTCCTCCCCCTTCCTCTGCAACCTATCACCATAGAAGGTCCTTTCATGCAATGGGGCTTAGACTTCATTGGAGAAATTCACCCCTCTTCCTCTGGGCAACATAAATGGATCTTGACTGCTACTGATTACTTCACTAAGTGGATTGAAGCCATACCCACTAGGAATGCCACTGATTCTGTCATCATTAGGTTCCTAGAACACTTCATCCTGTCTCGGTTTGGCTGCCCAAGGAAAATAATCACTGACAATGCTGCTGCTTTCGGATCCAAAAGAATGATTGATTTCTGTCACAGGTACGGAATTACGTTTGGACATTCAACTGCCTATTACCCCCAGGGTAATGGCCTAGCTGAATCATCAAATAAAAGCTTGGTTACAATCATTAAGAAGCTGCTGGAAGAAAACAAAAGGTCTTGGCATAAAAAGTTGATACATGCCCTGTGGGCAGACAGGCTCACTACAAAGAAGTCTATTGGCACATCACCCTTCCAGCTGGTTTACGGGACAGAAGCAGTTTTCCCTACTAGCCTTGGGATACCAGTAGTAAAGCTTATTCAAGAAGTCCAATCAGAAGAAGACAGCATGATAAGGAGAATTAATGAAACAATCCATCTTCAGCAAACAAGGGAGCAAGTTTATGACAGAGCTATCAGAGTGCAGGAAAACATGAAGAGACAGTTTGACAAAAGAACCAAAGCAGCAAATTTCAAAGTTGGGGACAAGGTCCTGAAGTGGGATTCAAGAAGAGAGGATAAAGGAAAACACGGCAAGTTCGACAGCTTGTGGCAGGGCCCGTTCATCATTCAAGCCACTGTGGGTCCTAATGCATTTTTCTTGCAAGAACTTGATGGTACAGAGCTGTTTGGGGGTCCTGTCAATGGCAGGATGCTCAAACACTATCTCTGCTAATTCTCCATTTCCATGTTTCATTTCCATTGTATATACCGTTGCAAATTTTCATTTTCAGCAAAAGTGAAGAAAATGTTCCAAAAAACAGGATGAAAGGGGAGGTTTAGACATGCTCAAAACATGAACCTCTGAGGCAAAGGATTGGCTCTAATAAACTCAAAATTTGAGCCAAAAGGAACAAGAAGACCTGGTCCTAACAAGCTCAAAATCTGGATCAGCAGTAAAAGAACATCCAGCTCTAATATGCCCAAAACCAGAGCTGGAGCAAAGGATAGAAGTGACTCAAACATGCTCAAAACCTGAGTCACAAGAAAGAAAGAAGGATGTTTCACAGTTGCGGAATTCCATGCCTTCACAGTTTTGTTTTCTTCAAATTTCTGCCCAGCAAGTCAGACTGTCTAATCCTGGCTTGGCTGTGTTTAAATTTCCTGTCTTAGAATGTAGGTGAATAAACCTGTTGAACAGGTTAATCTCAACAGGTAGTAGTGTAGGTAGAGAAGCAGATGAGGCCAACAGTCTAATCTGGCCTCATGGAGCAATAAGGGTAGAATTAGAATAGGTTTGTTTTTGTTCTGAAAAATAAATGCAAAGGGTCTGCTAATTCAAATGCACCCATGGGGAAGATTGTTAGAATTTTAGTTTGGGTAGGTAGATTGGTTGGGAAAATGTTTCTGCTGATTGGATTTCTTCAGGGTTTGTGGCAGTAGATCAAGAAAAATATGGATGGTTCAAGCAGTAGGCACCTGGCCTACACCAAGAGATCATCTTCTGGTTTCTTGGCTCCTCCAAGAAGAAGCCATCCCCATGTGGAGCCACTGTTAGCCCCCCTATGAAATGCTTGACAACAAATTAGGGGGCTAATTTGTTGCTGAGTCTTCAAGGAATGATTTTTCCCTAAAAACACAGTCTCCTTGAAGCCTCCAGGTGTCCTTATCCTTTGATGAATTCCCCTCTGCTGATTCCCCTTCTAAAACCTCTCTGTTGGTGAAGAAATGCCCAAAGGCCCCCTTTTTCCCTTTTATTTCATCTCCCTCGTCTCCCCCTTCTATTCCCCTTTTTACCCCTCAAAACCTCCCAAAATCCCCTTTAATTTCCTCCCCTACCCTTTGTTTTCCCTTCTTCCCCCTTTATTTCTCTATCGTTCCCCTTCAAACCCCTTAAAAATCTGTTAAAATGGGCCCAAACCCTCTTTCCGACCTTATTATAAGGCCTAGCCCTTTTTCTGCCAGCCCTCTCTAACCACTTTCCCACATATGACCCCGCGCTGGGACCAAGCGCCTAAGTCCCAGGCGCTAATCGCAATCGGAAGACCGGGCGGGCGCATTTCCTTTGTTATAACACAAAAACCCCGATGCGATTGTTTTAACACGTAAGGTCCCCGCTCCGATCTGAACCGTTGATCCGATCAGATCTAACGGCTGTCCGCTAATCGCAAGTTCCCCGCCCGTCGCAATCGGAACATGTAAGTCCGCCCCCCGATTGAGACCCTCCGATTGGATCTGGGCCGTCCGTTCCCCTGCAGATCTAACGGTCATCGCATTAATCGCACTACCCCTCCGATTTCATCTGAGCCGTTGATCTGGCCCTCAGATCGGACGGTCTGCGCTTAATCGCAACAGCCTCCGATCGCTGATCGCAAGTCTTCCTGTCGCCGCCCCGATTAAATCCTGGCCGTTGATCTGCCCCGCGATCCGACGGCCAGCGCTCAATCGCACCCGTCCCCCCGATCGCAATCGCAACACTCATCGCGCACCTCCCGATTGCGATCCTCCGATTACATCGTAGTCGTCCATCTCCCCTCTGATCCGATGGTCATCGCAACTCCCGATCCCCCGATCGCTCCATCCTCCGATCTCATCTCGACCGTCCATTCTTCCCGCAGATCAACGGTCCTGCGCCAATCGCTCCATCGCAATCGCAACTCTCCGCGTCTGACCTCCGATCGATCGCAAGCCCTTGCGATTGCAGTCCTCCGATTACATCTCCGCCATCCGTTGGGTTAAGATATAACGGCCCAGATCTCATCGCCCCCCACCTGTTCTCCCCTTCCGATTAAATCTCCGCCATCCATCCCGTCGGATCCAACGGCTATCGCGCAATCGCGTCTTCGCTCGTGACCCCTCTTTCTCCCCGCCGATTGGATCCAGGCCATCCGTTTCCCAATCGATCCGATGGCCAGCGCTTAATCGCACTGCACCCCCCGATCCACTTCCCCACCGTCGATCTAGCCCACGATCAACAGCCAGCGCTCAATCTCTCTGTCCCTCCGATTGCAATCGCAAACTGTTTCTTCCGCCCCCGATTGCGATGATGCGATTGAATTGTTGCCGTCCGTTCCTCCCAAATCGGACGGTTCAGGTTTAATCGCCCTCCGCCTCCGCCGGGTCCCACTCCATATATCCGTTCATCATTTTTGTGTTTTCCTGTGTAATTCGCCCAAACGGTAATCTTTGGGCTTTACACTGTGCGACCATTTCTCTGCCATTTTTCGCTGTTTCTCCATCGCTCCACCATCTCTCCACCTCCACTGCATTTCTCCACCACTGCCCGGGCTCTTGGATGAGTTTTTTTCACTATGCAGGTAGCACAAAGAGGCCATTCAGCGGCCAAACAAGACAGCACGGACAGATTTGTGGGATTCGAGCCTGTAATTGGAAATTTAAAGTGCAAATCCCGTGATCAATGGATTAAGATTCAATTTGAAAGATTAAGAGTGCACCAGCAAGCCATAACCGCGCCTCCTAGCAGCAGAGCGCCTTTTCCTCCAGAAAGTACACCTTCCTACAGCGCCTTCTCGCCTTCTCGAGCCCTGAGATAATTAAATACACTGACTGAAACTCATTTCAGACAGTCCGGCGGCATTAAAGAATCATGGAGGGCCATGCTGACCTCCATCCAGTTCATTCATTTCAACAGGGCAGAACAGAGGATCACAGACTCCAAGCGCAGACAAAGGTAATATCAGGGTTTCCGTCAGCAAAGTGTTCTTCGTCCAGGACAAGGCATCCATGATGTTTTTATTATGCAGAATGCCCCTGAAGGATTTTTCCATCAAACTACATCTCAAAGACAATCAGGCATTTATGAGACAGACCCTCCTAGTAGTTTACCCTATCCCCGAATTCAAATCACCTGGAGTACAGCGAGCCCAAAATGTCAAGATCAAATCCGAAGCAGATTGTCCTCTCACTAAGAAGGTGAGCGAAAATAAATATGCAGCATTCTCAAGCAGGATGGGCCGCGGCCCTGCATGCATTACTGTGTTTAAATGTAACATTTAATAGGCACCTACCTCCTGAGTCGATCTAAGGATCATCTTTTGTTATAAAAGCATAGCAAGAACATTGTAAAGGGGTTGGTTGTTGTTGGTTTTATCAGTGAACTGCAAGCATTTTGTCCCGAGCCAAGTCTCCTGTGTAACAGTTGTATGATAGGCTGAGAAATATGATGTATTCAGGTTGAATGTAAAAGCTTTGGGTAGTGATGTACCTGATTGGTGTAGTGTTTAACATGATAAGCAGTTTTCATTGGATCCTGATCTACAGCAGTTGGTGATGTTCTTCTTATCTCTGTGTTTATTTCCATTTCATTTCATGTTCTTCTGACTGACATCTGAATGCATGATATAAGATTTACCCTTGCTAGGTACCTTATATCCCAGCTCTCTCAGTCTTGAATGTTTTCTGCTCATATGTGTGTCTGAATATTGTTTTAATTGACTAAAGCAGTGTAGTGGATGATTATTGCCTACTCTCTGATGTGCAAGTTGGTAAAATCAGTATTCATATGTTTTTTTTAAGATTTAATTGAAAGAGGTTAGGAACATTGGGAGGTGTAAAGCCTGTCGCTGCCTCTTCATAACCTTCCCTTCCATATAAACCTTTTCAAGATCCCTTGTGTTGCCTATGGTTTTGTCCAAGCAGGCCTGGAGTTAAATGACCTCTGGCCTGATCTATAGACAGAATCGGATGGCTTTCTATCTTTCATTCTCATCACTTAGTGTTCCATCCCACCAATCAGTCTTTGAGATCCAAATGCTCTAGATGACTAGCCCAATTGAAGCTTACACATTGAACATAAGTAAATCCTTTCTTGACTCCATTGCCCAATGGCCTTGATGTTCCCTGAGTTGTCTACCTTTGCCTAGCTTCCTTCTTTACCCATCCTTGTCTTGTGATGAAACCTTCCTTCCTGATTCTCAACAACCAAACTCAAACAATCAAACAAATAACCTTGAGCCTATAACTAGCCTAAAACCATAATTTAGAACTTCAAAGACATATACCTTTGATAATCGTAGAGAGATCCCTCTCTGGACCTAGGAGGGCTAGATCCTAAGGTCTGAAAGTGGTTCTATGTTGTCTCATCTTTTGGTCTCTGTCAACCTGGCCAAAACATGGGAACCCCAACAAGAGGGTGAGTTGAAGAGGTGTTTCTGTTGGTGGATACTGGGCCTTAGATGTCAGGAGCCCGAGGGGGATGTTGAGAATGAGGACATGCAGGATGCTGAGAAGCATATTGATATACCCGATTGTGGCACGGTAGTCACCATTGTTGGAGTCCTCTTTGATAGCACCGGTTGACACCTTGGTGGAGAGAATAGAGCCTACACCCATAAATTCATATGTTGATGAGCTATCGTCCCTATATGAGGTGTTAGGAGACACAAAGATACTTAGATCCACGATTGATTTCTAGGACATAAACCACCTACAACAACATGGAGAACACATAGAGGGATGTGAGATAATTGTGGACTGGAATTTCATGACTCATGTTGAGCCCATAGTGGAGGACGACGAGAAATTATATTTTGGAGTAGCTAATAATTTAGAGCATACAAAAACACAAATCGTTGGTATAGTTGTAGTACCTCTAGGAAGTATCTCTCTTCGAGCCTATATAAATGGGGCTTGCATCATTACTAGGCTACCTCTGCATAGTGGAGAGAGAGATGTAAAATTACATCGACATAATTCATGTGTCGACCAGATCAGTGAGATTAGGTGACATGAGCTACGAAGGGGAAACATTCGTAGGATGGGCAGCTAGTTCAGTGTATAAAATTTTGTGATTTCGATCCTTCCCTTGGGATTGTATGGTGAGATATTCTGAGTTGGTACTTAGTGGAGTGGGCTAGGCATATGGAGTTGGTCATGGGTCAAATTGAGAGTAAATATGTGCATTTAGGCATCGGGGATATTATAGGCCTAAGTTGGCATTGGGATCCCATTAGGACTACATACCATTTACTTGATACACAAATTGACTGTGGCATTGGTGGAATAGTTGATCCAACTGTTGAGCGTAGGAAGCCACTAGGGGAGTCTCAGTTAGCACCAGTGGCTAGTAAGTTTTTGAGTAGACTCCATGGATCATCTTGGTATGTTGTTTATGAATGAGATCATAGGATGATCAACATACTCTAGTAGGAATTTTTTGGAGGAGGTGGCATTAGCAGGCTACTATAAAGTGCCTTGTATGGGATTGAGGGTTCTCCCAGGTTATTTCTAGTACAGTGGTGAAAAAGGAGCAACATAGTGGTGGCATAACCACTGGTAATTCGGAGGATTCATCTCTCATGTATCTTAAGAAAGATTTGGAGGTGAGGCCCATGCATCATAGGGTATGGTGATGCGACAATGGAGGTGGAAATACCGATAGGGTGTTGGTCGACGTGCACTATATTAGCTTTAAACCATGGCATATAGTGGTGTACAAGGACAAATTTTTGTGTATAGTGGCATGTCAAGGAGTACGGGGATACTTGGTGGTATACATTGGCAAATTTTGCTGCATGGTGGGCTCTGTGTAGAAATTACACCAATGGATTCAATCAGATCATGCAAGATACTAAAACAAGATATTGAATCCTTCTACAATATTTGTGGAATATAAATCACGATCACTCAATCACATGCAAGTAAGAGAAAGAAGTAAATCAATCGCACAACACAATATTTTCCTGGGGAAAGAAATTAATCAAAACCCCTCCATATTTATTGTATAATAAACCAAGGAATCATGAAACAATACAATGTATTTGTGCTCACCACAACCTCATACACTCTACCAATTTCTTCACAATGATCTAGGAAAAAGTGGACAAACAAATAGCCAATTATCAGCCTACCCTGCTTACGCAATCCCTAGGGAAATAAACCCCTATTAAATAGGAGATTTAGGCTTCCTTTATTGCGCAATTCATCATGGGCTTCATGTGGTTATACAACTTCATCTGGGTAGTTTGCTAAAAATACAACTGATATTTTACTTGCCTTGAACCTTTGTCTCAACTGGGTCTCCACCAGAATTGACATGCATGTAGCTATAAATAGTGAATCATTAGCTACTTGGTAGATCACTACTTGTAAATTAAATTTATTTTAATTCACTTGATCTTCCACTAGCTCATAAAACAGTTAGAACTAGTTAAACTAATTTTAACTCACTTAATGTGAGTTAACTGATCTCACTCACATTACACTAGTGCTACAACTGCAACTGGACCATGTTAATAATAGAATCACTCTACATGCCTATCCTTTGACCTTCAAATATATATCCTTGAGCTAACTAAGTCTATCAGACTTAGTTAACTATTACAAGTTGTTATGAGATAAGATTACAATTATTTTTCCATTTTATTTAAAAATTGATTGCACACTAATGTGTCGCTAGGA
This sequence comes from Pinus albicaulis, assembly GCA_034641835.2. Taxonomy (NCBI): domain Eukaryota; kingdom Viridiplantae; phylum Streptophyta; class Pinopsida; order Pinales; family Pinaceae; genus Pinus; species Pinus albicaulis. The sequence continues at coordinate 1,192,116,455 of CM076574.1, read as the reverse complement.
TCCATAACTGTGTGACCTATGATCCCACACTAGTGTTTGTGCATTTTCTTGTTGAATTTCAACACTCCCTCTTGTGGAGCGATAAAAAGGTGTCTTTGTAACTCCTAATTACCTCACATTAATTGTCAACCCAGGGACGACTTTTTATCTCAAGAGTGTACTCAGTCTGAGGCGGCTATTTACTCAAGAGTAATGTTTGTGAAGATGTAGTATAGAAATACAAATGCAGAAATAATAAATGCTTGAAAAGAAATCTGCTTGAAAAGAAATCTAATTACAAATGACAAAAATGTAAAGACTACACTACAACAACCTTGCTAGACATTGATTAGGGATGCAGTAGTAATAACTCTTTCCCCTAGAAATCGATGTGAGATGACAAAATCTGGGGACCTGGAATGATTAGCTCTGCCCTCTACAATTTAGAGATCTCAAAGCAAGTGAAAACAACTCAAAGGAAATGAAATCTAAAACGCAAACTGGAAAGGAACATCAATCTAAAAGCAATGAACAGGAATTGAATAGCAGCATAAAATAAACAGTGAATTCAATTCATAACCAAGCAAACTAGATTTCTACTCTTTAATCCTGTCGACAGCCACGCAACAATCAACTATCGTAATTCATAAACAAAAGGAACAACAACTGGAATTAGATACGGAAAAACAACATTTTATAACGATTGAATCATGAATCATGCTTCTTGTAAAGAATGGAATAACAATGACTCTGTATTTGATCCAATTAGCAATAACTCAATTATTTAATTGTAATAAACAAACTTCACACAACAGAAATAAACTAATAGAAATACAAACAGCAGATCGCTCCACCAGGGCCGGGCCCTCAACCACCGGTGAAGCGTTGCTGTGCTTTACTCCAGCGCTTGAGAAATGGAACAACGGTGAACTCCTTTATTAATCAGGCATTAATAATGTTTACAAACAACTCACACTCTCTTAACAAGAGCCGATGCACAATTCTGCAAATTACAATAAGAAAAGTCTCTCCATCCCCCCATACACAATACATGCCTCTCCTTTTATAATCAGAAGGAGGAGAAATTAAATAACAAATAGGATCTCTAATAATAATATTGAATTTCTTCCAACCAATTGATCAACAATAAAATAGATTTACATCCCTCTTTCAACAACAGCAAGTCGAATTTGGCTTTGTAGCTGAGATTTGGAGGACGGCCGCAACCACAGATCTAAGAAAATCGTGCTCAAAGAACCCTGCGTTTCTCTCAGTAAAAGCCGAATTTGGGCAAACCGTTCTTTGGTTAAAGTTAATTGGGTCCGTTCTGAACAAAACCCATGTTCCGGATTTTCCAAATTCGTCTTCATTTGCTCAGAATCGCAACCGTAAAACTGTTACTCCTTATTCCAGCACATTTCTGAGTTGGCACTTTTAATGATCAAATCTTCAATCTGGAAATTATCTTGGAGGCTAAAAATGGTGAATAATGTTATAACCAACTTATTAAAACCATCATTGATAAAATAATTCATAATCATCAATTTATTAGAAATAAAGGAGAATAAATAACATTCATTCATAGAAGCATAAATCATCATAAAATGGATTTAAATAATAAATTATAATAAATGACGTGATGAAGAATGGTAGAAATGGGTGAAATAAGCATTCACAAGTGATAATAATAATGGCATATTAACGGCCCAACATACCCCCACACTCAATATGTTGCATGTCCTCATGCAACGAAAACTGAATATATTGCATGTCCTCATGCAACCCAAAGACAAAAACCCATGTGTTAACCAAGCAATAAAAAAAAATATGTTCATCTCGGCTCATGAAATGGATAGAACAAATGAATTCTTCCTTAATTAATGAATATTCACTTTTAGTAATCTTGATGAAGGCATAACAATTTTTATATTGACATTCAACTATATGTATATATGAAGTTGCAACAAAATATGATATAAGTAACAACAAACTTCATTAACCATTTTCTCAAAAACTACAAACCAACTTTTGTTGAAATTTGGCAAGTAAATTTATAATATATGAATGCCTTTATGATCCAAAAATCAGATCGTTTTGATGCACGGATCATGATATATAAACAAAATGGCTGTAGGTGAGAGTGCATGATTTCCGAAATTTTATGAACCAATATTTTTTGAAATTGTCTGGGTTTGTATTAATGATACGTTTGTATTTTCCAGAAATCACAAGAATTGAGTTCATGGTTTTTTTAAAAATATTATGGAAATCAATTTCTGCATTGTGTAAAAATGAAATTGTATGCCTTAAATGAGAAAGAAAATTGAAAACATCCATCATGCGTAGCAATTCCTCCCCCTCTCTGAAAAATTAGCATGCCCTCATGCGATGCTAGAAAAAAAATTGAGGTGGTTGCTATCAGCTGTTGAATTCTATGCTTGGTTTAAAACAACATGGAATAAGGGAGGTGGTGAGAGTGAATAAGAATAGCAATGGATGATAAAGAAGATGAATAACATGGTCATAAGAAAGAAATGAATGAAAGGAACACTCCCCCATACTCGAAAATGATATGCTGCTGAAAAAGGGAAAGTGGTAAAGATGTGGAATGAAGGATGATAAATAATGCTCAAAATGGATTTTCATGAAATTCTCTTAAATTCGTAATAAATCAGAAAATTATGCTATTTTACCTCAAGTTTTACCTCCAAAAATGTGGAATGACATATATGGACTGGCAGTTGTTGAAGCTGATGAAGGCAGAGTTGGTGCTGAAAGTGATGCAAAAGGTGGAATCCAGGTAAGCACATCAAGTCTGAAGAATTGTTCACATTCGCGAGCCTCTTCTGTTAAGTGCAATAGTGTGGTCATGTTGTGGATAGAATTCTGCCCATACTTGTTGTTTTCCTGCAAACAAAGCACTATTTGGCATAGAATGTTCTTGAATCCATAGTGTAAGCAATAGATAAGATGCATGCAAAAATTTCAATCAGAAAAACTTATGTATACATGCAATACTAATATTTTGGCAAATCAACAAGTGATGGCAGAGTGCAGTAATCATATCGCATGCAATCTCATAATGCAGACATTCCCCCTTCCAATTGGAAAAGGAATTCCATGACCATAAAGCCTATGAAAGGTGTTATGCTGACGGCAAGGCACGGGAATGAACAATATATCAGTAAATGAAGTAGAGTACACATATCAATGATAGGATAGCGGGAGTTATGGTTATAATGAGAGCAGAGTGTGTAAAGATAGTTATGAATAAAAGATAGGACGCTTTGGATTGATGATAGTTTATGCAAAACGAAAAAGGACAACAATATGCTAAAAAGATGCTTAACTGACAACATTCTAGCTGAAAATGATGTGATTGATCTGAAAACAATTTCTCATGCATAAAGGTTCAAAACAGGGAAAAAGTTAAGGAAATAACTTCTCTGATAAAAAGAAAAAAATAAGAAAAGGGTATTATAATAATAATTGACGATAAGATATAACTTCAATACCATAAGCAGATCCACTGCTGCCAGTAGGCGTCCATAGCCTCGGCAGGGTTGCTTTTTAACCCATATGAGCCAGAATCCTCAATTTATAACTAGAGAGTTACATTGTTGTTCTATAGAAGAGATCAATGTGCTGGCGTGGTAACCAGATAACCACACTGCCATTCACTGGGATGTAGCAAAAGTGATCAGGCCGGCTCGTGATGAGACCTCCTGTTCCAAGGATAATTGGGCTATCCAATGGATCATAACCCCGGTGTGGTGGCCATAATGGGAATGTCACTTTGTTACAGCCTTATGAACATGGTAGGCTGGCTCGTAATGAGACCCCCTATCCTCCATCTGCGAACAAAATTTTGTTATTATTACACATTTTTATGATAAAAAGAGGGAGGCTCAGTACTCCTTAAGAGCAGGGATGGTGGAAGAAGTTGAACATGTCAATAGAAAAAATATACCCATAATCTCATTTATTACAGACAGAGAAGATTATAACCAGGAAGGGTGGAACCAGCATGGTATTAAGATGATCAATCAATATCATGTTCAACAGAAAACAATGCAGTAAAGTAGTATATAAATAATTGTGTCCCTTTTGAAAATAATCTATCATCAAGGAGCTGTCCTGTTAAAGATCATAACATGAATGATATTAGCTTGCTTTAATAGAATCCATAATTCTTGTCCTCATAAGTAGTGTACTTCATGCCATGAAAGGAAATCAGTAAAATGTGGTTGAGATGAACTAGGAATAATCCCACAAGAGGAAGGAAGGGTTGCTCCCAAAGTGTTGTTTCTTTGAAGGAACAGCAAAAACACTAAAAAAAAAAGTGTTGTTCCTTGTAGGGAACAACAAAGGAAATGCACACAAAAAATAAAAAATACACACAAAAAAAGTGTGAAGATGCAAATGTCGTTCCTTTAGAAAAAGGAACAGCAAAAACTAAAAGTGTCGTTCCTTTAGAAAAGGAACAGCAAAAACGCAAGTGTCGTTCCTTTGGAAAAGGAACAACAAAATGGACAGTCATACAATGCAAACATGCAAAAAAACAAATTAGCTATTCACAGTATTGATGCTGAGGATGAGTTACACTTTGAATGAAGAAACACCTGAAACACAAAATATAAGAGAAATTAGAAAAGAAACAACATTTAAAAAAAACAATATGTAAATAAATAAATTAAGTTACAACAGCTATGATGTTATGTAAAAAAAAATGATTTATTCGAAAAATGTTTTGGCAGCAAAGACATGATATGAATCTTCAAATTGAAATCAATTCTTCATTTCTTCTATTACGAATCCGTTGGGTAATGAGTTAGATGAAATTCCTTTGTTTCATAAAATTTCTTTCAAAAATCACTCGTCCATAAATTGACCTTCTTTATTTTCCCAAGACCTGCAAAAAACGAGTGTCTACCTGCAAGAAAACATTAAATCATGGAGAAAGAGAGGTGTGTGGGCTCCCCTAATCCAAGAATTATGCAAAAAACTAACAAGTAGTTACTCTGTAAAATAAATCCACGGAGAAAATAACAAAGTAAAATTTATTTGTTACCTGCGGGAGAGCAGTGGCCAATCATGCTAACCTGCAGTGTTTTAGTGACAACTTCTTTGTTTTTCGTCCAAATTGAGTGATTCCAAAGCCAAATGAGAGCTAATTCAAAGGTTAATCTCCAATAGCAACAGGTTTTAAAAATTCAATGATATGATATGTCAATTTTACTTAGAACAACCTGCATAACAGAGTCATTTTCGCTTACCCCACTTAGAACAACAGTGAATGTTTTAAGCATAGATTCTTCGTTTGATGTTGGATTCGAATGATTCAAATTGGAAATGAAAGTAGATTTATTTATCTCCAATAGAAGCAGGTTTTGAAGAAAATAAGAATTGATAGGTGAAATACTGTAAGGAACATCCGGAAAAACAGAGTTTTAAGGGTGCTGATTTACGATAGACAGTAAGTATTTTGATCATAACTTCCCCATACAATATCTAAAATGAGTGATTCCAATTGCATTGGAAACTAGATTCATAGGGGAATCTACCATAGAAACAGGTTTTAAAAATATGGTCATTTAGGCCTCCAAAAACTGGCTGTCCCAAATCTGTTCCTGAGCTGCCCGCTAGACATCCGGTTAATGTTTTGGTTCTAACTTTTTCGTTTCAAATCCAAATTGACTGATTCAAATTGGGTTAGAAAGTAGACATCAAGGGCTATCTAGGGTAGAAACAGGTTTTAAAAATATGGTCATTTAGGCCTCCAAAAACTGACTGTCCCAACTCTGTTCCTGAGCTGCCTGCTAGACATCCGGTCAATGTTTTGGTTCTAACTTTTTCGTTTCAAATCCAAATTGACTGATTCAAATTGGGTGAGAAATTAGAAATCAAGGGATATCTAGGGTAGAAACAGGTTTTAAAAATATGGTCATTTAGGCCTCCAAAAACTGACTGTCCCAACTCTGTTCCTGAGCTGCTCGCTAGACATCCGGTCAATGTTTTGGTTCTAACTTTTTCGTTTCAAATCCAAATTGACTGATTCAAATTGGGTTAGAAAGTAGACATCAAGTTTTATCTAGGGTAGAAACAGGTTTTAAAAATATTCATTTTTGGTCCCTCAAAACATGACTGTCCCGACTGCTTTTCCAGAAAGTTCATCAAGCCCGCAAGCCAAAAAAATGATATTCAAGCATTTTTTCAAATTGGTGATAAAAAATGAATATGAGTGTTTTTAGAGCTATTATTTACATTATAAGTCATCTACATACACAAATGAATTAAAAAAAAATTATCACCAATGTTGATTTGCATAGCATGTTGCAAAAAAAAAAACACTAGTTTTACATGGAAAAACAAAATGCATTTATTTATTCCCTTATTTATTTTATTTTCTACACTAACCTATTTTAATTTGAAAAATGAATATGACTACGTATATGAGTACTTCCAGTGGAGCCATTTTCGAAATAAGGCTTCATGTATACACATACCCAAATTTAAAAAATGCATATTAATGAAAATTAGGGTATGAGAAGCCAACTTCCCTTGAAAAACTGGTATCAAAAATTGTTGAAGCATAGAGTGATGATGCAAACACGTGATGGAGTGAAACCAATCTTCAATATATCCGTTACTTTCTTGATTTCCCATCATACCATGAAGTTCTTGAGCTTTTAAAATGGTTTGTGGGTGCAACCTAGAAGAAACCTCATTTGCTTCCATAGCTTCTACAATTTTTGAATTTGAAACATTCTGAATCTCATTGTAAGTTTTCTCTAATGGCGCATGTGAGATAGAATGGGTGGGAAGGGTGGGTAAATTTGGCAGTTCAACATTGTAAGCATGTTGTACTGGTTTATTGCGGTGAGGGTGTGGAATTTATTGAGCAGGAAATTGTGTATGGAATGGAGCATTGTGATGATGTAGTTGGTTGGGTTGAGTGGATAAATTTGATATGCAAGCAGGATGTTGTGAAAGAGCTGGTGGAGAATATGGAGAATGTGCTTGTGCTACAAGATGAGGGAGAGTAGTCATGCAATCATAAGGTGAACCATGCCAAACTTGTAGATAAGATTGGTGGTTATATTGAAATTGACATGGCTGCCCTAGAACATGAGTATTCCATAATGGAATATGCAAGTAAGAGAATGGAAAAGAAGTGTTTTGAACCATACCTGTAGGCCATGATTTCCATGGTTTTGACCTTGTTGCAGCTTCCTCACCTCTTTGATATGATACTTCCATCCTAGATAAGGAAGAGTAACCATCTATGGGCTGCTCCTTTCGGTCATGAGGGAAAAACACTTCATCAAATTCTTCATTTTTATGAACCTGCAAAATGTCCAATTTTGAGCTTAGAGAGCTAATAAAATCAACTTTAAAATTTTCAAATAAATCATTGATTTCAGCTCTTATGTCTCCTATTCTTGTAGTAGATTTGGAAAAGAAAGAACAAACATCTCTAGAATTCTTACCAGCCTTGGAGATTCCCCTTGAATACCTTATGCACAACTCACAAACATCATCATATGATAACTGAAAAACATCACCTTTTCCTATTAGATTTAAGAGTTCTAAAAATTCATCTTTGATTCCTTTAAGGAGTGTTTTTAAGATCTCTTTTTCCAAATGCTTATGCTTTGATTTTTGAAGGTTATAATGAAATCGATCTACATAGTCCTCCAAACTTTCATCTTCCCCTTGTATCATACCGAAAATATCTTCATTGGATTTGCAATAGTCTTGGTACTTCTTCAAGAATATGTTCTTCATGTCCTCCCATTATTGGATGCAATTCCCACCTAGGCTCATGAACCATCGGAGAGCATAATATAAGATGTTCTTCATGTGTTTCTTCGAGGCTCCTTCTTCAAATGTTCCTGTCAATTGGTTAGTGAAATGGGTGGTGCTTACATCACCACTTGAATGAAATCATGTGATTCATTTTTCAAAATTTCTATTTTTTCCCTAGTCATTCACACAAAAATTCAAACATCTATTTCTACCCAACAAAGCAACAACAAATCTGTTAGGAAAGCGGATAGTGGAGCAGCGCTTTTACATGCTCCGCACGCAGGTTCTTACCTTCCGTTTTTAAGATCCAACTCTTCCCTAGTAGGCACTCATCAGATTCACACTACTCTTTAGAAATGGCTACACTCTCCCCGGCAACGGCGCCAAAATGTGGAGCGATAAAAAGGTGTCTTTGTAACTCCTAATTACCTCACATTAATTGTCAACCCAGGGACGACTTTTTGTTTCAAGAGTGTACTCAGTCTGAGGTGGCTATTTACTCAAGAGTAATGTTTGTGAAGATGTAGTATAGAAATACAAATGCAGAAATAATAAATGCTTGAAAATAAATCTGCTTGAAAAGAAATCTAATTACAAATGACAGAAATGTAAAGACTACACTACAACAACCTTGCTAGACATTGATTAGGGATGCAGTAGTAATAACTCTTTCCCCTAGAAATCGATGTGAGATGACCAAATATGGGGACCTGGAATGATTAGCTCTACCCTCTACAGTTTAGAGATCTCAAAGCAAGTGAAAACAACTCAAAGGAAATGAAATCTAAAACGCAAACTGGAAAGGAACAACAATCTAAAAGCAATGAACAGGAATTGAATAGCAGCATAAAATAAACAGTGAATTCAATTCATAACCAAGCAAACTAGATTTCTACTCTTTAATCTTGTCGACAACCACGCAACAATCAACTATCGTAATTCATAAACAAAAGGAACAACAACTGGAATTAGATACAGAAAAACAACATTTTATAACAATTGAATCATGAATCATGCTTCTTGTAAAGAATGGAATAACAATGACTCTGTATTTGATTCAATTAGCAATAACTCAATTCTTTAATTGTAATAAACGAACTTCACACAACAGAAATAAACTAATAGAAATACAAATAGCAGATCGCTCCACCAGGGCCGGGCCCTCAACCACCGGTGAAGCGTTGCTGTGCTTTACTCCAGCGTTTGAGAAATGGAACAACAGTGAACTCCTTTATTAATCAGGCATTAATAATGTTTACAAACATCTCACACTCTCTTAACAAGAGCCGATGCACAATTCTGCAAATTACAATAAGAAAAGTCTCTCCATCCCCCCCCCAATACACAATACATGTACTCCTTTTATAATCAGAAGGAGGAGAAATTGAATAGTAAATACAATCTCCCATAACAATATTGGATTTCTTCCAACCAATTGATCAACAAGAAAATAGATTTACATCCATCTTTCAACAACAGCAAGTCGAATTTGGCTTTGTAGCTGAGATTTGGAGGACGGCCGCAACAACAGAACTGAGAAAATCGTGCTTAAAGAACTCTGTGAATCTCTCAACACAGGCCGAATTTGGGCAAACCGTTCTTTAATAAAGTTAATTGGGTCCGTTCTAGACAAAACCCATGTTCCGGATTTTCCAGATTCGTCTTCATTTGCTCAGAATCTCAACCGCAAAACTGTCACTCCTTATTCCAGCGCATTTCTGAGTTGGCACTTTTAATGATCAAATCTTCAATCTGGAAATTATCTTGGAGGCTAAAAATGGTGAATAATATTATAACCAACTTATTAAAACTATCATTGATAAAATAATTCATAATCATCAATTTATTAGAAATAAAGGAGAATAAATAACATTCATTCATAGAAGCATAAATCATCATAAAATGGATTTAAATAATAAATTATAATAAATGACGTGATGAAGAATGGTAGAAATGGGTGGAATAAGCGTTCACAAGTGATAATAATAATGGCATATTAACGGCCCAACACCTCTCAATAAGAAAGGGATTATCTGATACCCTGATCCTACCTCTTTGGTATTCAAATTTTCTCTTCGCAAGTGCCTTCGTCTAGATATCTACATCTTGATCCTCCATGGGAATGTACTGCAACAACATAATGCATTTCTGAAGACAATATCTGAGATGGTGGTACCGGATGTCAATATTCTTGGACCTATCATGGAATACTGGATTAAACCAGAGTTTTATGCAACTCTGGTTATCACAATGTATCATCGTCGGATCCATCTGATGACCGAACAAACCAACAAGTATCTTCCTCATCGAGATGGCCTCACATGTAGCCTGACTAGTTGCCATGTACTCTACCTCAGCTGAACTGAGTGAAACTAATCTCTGCTTCCTTCTGTACCAAGAAAATGATGTTGATCCTATGTTGAACATGCCCCCTGATGTGCTCTTCCTGTCTGATGGACTACCTACCGAATCTACATCAATGAAGCCTTGAAGTTTCACTCCCTATGTCCATCTCTACCATAATCCATACTCTGTAGTTCCCCTGAGATATCTCAACACATGCTTCCCCGCCTTCCAAAAGAGCTTGGTAGGCTTAACCATAGCTTGACTACACCGGTTAACTTCATAGCATATGTATGGTCGTGTGTTCACCAAATACATAAGTGAACCCACAATCTTCCTATAAATAGTAGCATCCACTACCTCACCTGAAGTAGCATCCTCCTTCCTCCAGTTTCCTGCAAGAGGAGTCTCCATGGGTTTTCTGCACTCGATGTGGAACTTCCTCAGAATCTCCTTGGTATACTTTCCCTGAGATACAAATATCTCTCCATCTCTTTGCCATATTTCCAAGCCAAGGAAATAATGCAAGAGCCCCATGTCCTTCATCTCAAAATCTCTTGCAAGATCCTCTTTGCAAGAAGTTATGAGCTGCTCATCACCTGTCAGTATAATATCATCAACATAAAGTACAATAATCAAAACCTTAATGTTAGTATGAATCCTTTGTCGAAGTGTACGAAAAAGGACCACTTTAGCTACGCATAACTAATAGCCCTAACAACAAAAGTGGCTGCCAATATCTTCGGATCTGCGGTTAGTTAGACAAGAAAAGAGCTGCAAAACACCAGATCTATGCATGGAAAGACATTAAGCAGTAAAAACAAGGGTTTGCTCCATATACCAATAGACAAGACAAGAACAATTTTTGAAAGAATTTTTATATTAATTGGGCACCTGGGAGGAAAACAAGAAGGCCTATCCAATTCTCCTCAGTGGGATGGATTCTTGGAAGTCCTCAGCACTTCAGATCTAAGATTTCTCTCTCTTGTTGGTGTAGAAAACCCAATGCAAAGAATAGAGCTCAATGGGAGCTCACACAACAAATGATGGAAAAATGGGACCAAGTGTATAGATCCAGAGTGATCTAATAGGCAACAAAAGGTGAAGAATGGTAGGAAAAACCTTCCTATTTATAACAAAATATTGGGTCATTCTAGATCTTGGTGCATGGGTTAACCAGATCTAGATCCACTTTTTATGGAATATTTTATTATATTTGTTGGAGGGAAAAGGTATTTGACTTGGGTCAAATCCCTTAATTTGTCAAAAATAAATAAATAAATGATTTATTTATCTTTTTAAGGAAGCGGTTAGAAGATAATCAAATAAATAATTATTTATTTAATTATTTAAGGAAGTGGTTGAAAGATAATTAAATAAATAGTGATTTATTTAATTATTTGTGGGTGATTTGGTCATATTTAACAAGGAATATTATCTAAAATAAGGTTTAAATAATTATTCCTAGAAAATAATAAGATAAATAAAGGTTTATCTAATTAATTTCTTTGATTTTGGGTTAAACATGACTGGGAATAATAATTAAATTATGGTTTAATTAATTATTCCATGAGGAAAATCAAACAAATATAGGTTTGTTTAATATTTCCTTTGGGGTTTCCTGTTTAGACCATAAACAACCTAATAAATGTGGTTTATTAAGTTATTTTACATAGTGAAAGCAATTTTACTTAGGGTAAAATTGGTCTTACATGGTGTACTGGGTCCATCTAATGATAATAGGTTAGATGACCAAAAAATGGTGTAACACTTAACATCAACCACAATATGATATAGGTTCGCATCCGCTTCACTCTTTGTGAATCCCAACTGGGTCAAAGAGTTGTTGATCCCGGTGTACCAAGCATGAGGTGATTTCTTCAGCCCATACAGTGCTATGTTGAGTCTGCACACATGAGACTCCCTGTCAAAGGTCTCAAAATCTTCTGGCTACTCAATGTACACTTCTTCCTCAATAACTCCATTTATAAAGGTTGTATTTACATCCATCTGATGTATCTTCCACCCCATTTGTGTTGAGAGTGCAAGGATATATCTAATTGATGAGTACCTTGCAACCGGTGCAAAAGTATCCTTATAGTCAATCCCCTCTACCTGTGAGAATCCCCGAGCCACAAATCTAGCCTTGTATTTCTCCACACTCCCATCTGCTGCCTGATTCACCTTGTAGATCCAGCTGGATCCTGTTAGTCATCAATAATTTTTACTATCTGAATATGACTAAATATCAGTCCTAGATTTCTAAAACAAAATTCATGAATATTGTGAGTTTTAGAAATCTCACTGCCTTCATTATCCTTAAAACAAATTTTTCACTATTTTTCTACTCTGCCATTCCCTGTTTAAATTATTACTCCTAAAAGGCCCCTCCTGGGCTTATGCCACTCATCTAACTTTTTTTTCCCACCTATAACCCCAACACTCTGTTTTGCCTTTACCCCACTACTTCAATTTCATCTAGGGTTATCAATCAACCTATCCTTTCCCATGTTCATTAGGTTCCTCAAACCTGGATGGTCTCAGAAATACTTCTATGAGCTCTTTAGATCAATCAAGTACATCCATTTCTCTATATTCAAATATACCCATTGGTCAAAAAGCTTTGTTTTTACATTGTTAAGATCCCAAGCCTAATTTTTGTAGAAATTATATAACGTATGCATGTATATATCTAGATTCTCCTGATATAAAAATATTTATCTTCTTTATAAATACAGAATCCTTCCACTGTTAATCTTTTGCAAAAATTTAAACTCAATTGCAAACACATGAAGAAATACAAACAATCGCACATAACACAGTTGTTTAACGGGAAAGCTTGAAGTTGAAAACCCCAACTATCATATATTATGTATCATGGAGATCATGTAACAATCTCATACAAATATTAGTACATCAAGCTCTCAGTATAATCAATCGTCACACACTAATCAGAAGAGATCTGCAAATCCATGCATGATTTCTTGCCACCTGATAGCCTGCCTCCATTGTGAAATCCCTGCTGAATAAGACCCCTGAATGAATTCGATTCTACCTTGCCTTGATTGCATAATCCTCATTGGCAACTCCAATTTGTGTGTGATGCAATCAATGCATCACTATAGTCACAACAGATAGTCCATCTTTCCCTTTCACCTATCTCTCCACTGGGTCTCCACTGGAACTGACATGCACTGTAGTTAACTACTGTATTTGTTCAGTTGATTAATGAGTTATTATTTTTGAATTAATTAACTAATTAATTCACTCCACTCTCACTAGTGTATCATTCAATTAGACTAGATACAACTAGCTCAACTGAGTTTAACTGAGTTAAACTGAATAACAACTCCAGGAACTACTCTTCCAACTCTGTCATAACTTTGCCACTTCAGTTATAACTCTGATTATCATAATGTATCACTGTAGGATCTAAATGTGAACCAAACAAACCGACCAGGATATTCCTCATCCAGATAGCCTCACATGCAGCTTGACTTGCTACCATGTATTCTGATTCCGCTGAACTGAGTGCCACAGATCTTTGTTTCCTGCTATACCAAGAAACAGTTGTAGATCTGATACTGAAGACCCCTCCTAATGTGCTCTTTATGTCCATTTGGATGCCTTCCCAATCTACATCCGTGAAGCCATGCAACTTCACCTCATCCATCTGTTTGTACCATAAGCTATACTAAGATGTGCCCATGATATACCTCAGGACATGCTTGCCCTCCTTCCAAAAGAGCTTAGTAGGCTTAACCATCGCTTGACTAAGTTGGTTCACCGCATAGCATATGTCCAATCTTGTATTAACTAAATACATGAGCAACCCACCAACTACTATCGATATACAGTAGCATCCACTACCTCTGCCAATGTAGCATCCTCTTTCCTCCAATTTCCTAGAAGAGGAGTATCCATGGGTTTGTATACCTCCATGTGAAACTTACCGAGTATCTCCCAAGCATACTTGCCTTGAGACAAAAACAATTCACCTTCTCGCTGCCATATTTCCAATCGAAGGAAATAATGAAGGAGACACATATCCTTCATCTCGAACTCCTTTGCAAGGTCCTCCTTACATGAGTGTATCAGCTGCTCATCACTAGTCAGTATTAAATCATCAACATAAAGAACAATGATTAAAATTTTACCCTCCACCACAATTTGGTACAGGTTTGCATCCGCCTCACTCTTGGTGAAGCCAAGTCTAGTGAAATAGCTGTCGATCCATGTGTACCAAGCATGTGGTGCTTGCTTCAGCCCATACAACGCTCTTTTGAGTCTACACACATGCGACTCACTGTTGAAGATCTCAAATCCTTCAGGCTGATCAATGTACACCTCTTCCTCAATGATCCCCTTAAGAAACATTCTTCACATCCATCTGATGAATGTGCCAACCCATCTGCGCTAAGAGAGCGAGGATGGTCCTTATGGAAGAATACCGTGCGACAGGTGCAAAGGTTTCTTCATAATCAATCCCCTCAATCTGTGAGAAGCCCCGTGCAACAAATCTTTCCTTATACTTCTCGACGCTCCCATCAACAACTTTCTTTACCTTGTAGATCCATATTGATCCTACAACTGATTTACCCACCGGCCTTGGAACAGTCTCCCAGGCACTGTTTCTGACAAGGGAGTCATACTCCTCCACCATGGTATCTACCCATGCAGGCTCCTACACTACTTCTTCAAAAGAAGATGGCTCTGTCATGATACACTTGCTCATAAGAGCCATATATCCAGTAAAACGATCAGGTGACTGTCTCTGTCTGCGCTGTGATGTAGGGACTCCTACATTATATGCCGCATCAAGCTTCAATATCTCAGCTTCTGTGGTATGCTTTCTGCCTTGTATTATGTTTGGTTCTACATGAGTGGACTCCTCCACTCCATGAATATCCTCCTGTGGCTGATCCACATCTAGAGGCTCATCTTTGGGAACAAGAAGTTCCTCCTATGCATGCAAGTGTAGCTCCCTCTCAAGCGACAACTTCATGGCTTTCACCTCATTGAATTTTATATCCCGTCGCACAACAGTCATCCGACTGTCTAGAAAATACACACGATAGTTATGGGGTGTTTCTGTGTACCCCACAAATATCCCAAATTCTGCAGTCGGCTCCAGCTTCTTCCTGGCGCCCTTTGTCACATGAATGTAAAAATTGCTCAAAAATATTCAAATGAGAAATATCAAAGGCTTCGCTAGCAAAATCTTCTTCGTGTGTACTCATGCCAAGTACTTATGAGGACAACGGTTTTGCACATAGATCGCAGTGTTGCATGCTTCCACCCACAAGTGCATCAGTAGGCCCTGGTCATGCACCATCACTCGTGTAGCACCCACGATAATTCTGTTATTTCTTTCCGTGACCCCATTCTGCTGTGGGTTATGAGGTGCTAGGAGTTCTCTTTTAATTCCTTCTTTGATACATAAGTATTTGAATTCGCCAGAGATGTATTCACCACCATAATCGCTCCTTAGAGCTTTCACCTGCTTCCTCGTATCCTTTTCCACCAATGCCTTGAACTCACAGAACTTTGAGAACTTTTTACTCTTCTTCTGCATGAAGAAGATCCAACATCTACGAGAATAGTCATCAACAAAATAACATAATACCTATGTTTTTCCGTTGAAGCAACCGCAGAAATAACCATACACATCCGTACTTCTCTCCAGATCACCGAAGCACGTTCTCTCATGAGAGGTGGTCTTCACAAACTTACCCATAAGACATCCCTTGCACTCATCTCACCGCGCAAGAGTACCCTGGGAAGTCCAGAACATGTTTCAAAAATATTCAAAGCGCCATGGTGAAGATGGCCCAATATCCAAAGGCCATAATTCCGCCCTCATCCCGGCTCACTACCTTCGTTTTTCCATCATAGCAAAGATAACCATCTACCTCTAGCTTGTGAGATTTTCTTAATCGAATCCTTATCCTATCGTTTTACCCGTTGTTTTATGTCGCGGGAAAGCATTTCCATCGCTAAAAAAAACGTCATAACCTCTGTATTCCAACATTGCGACCGGGACCAAGTTGTTCTTTAGTCCTGGAAAATACAAAAAATATTTCAACAAAAAGGGATTACTTGACTCCCTCTCAAAGGTAATGGTCCCAATTTTAGTCGCACTATATCTACCATCATCACCCATCTCTATATGCATTTGGAGGTCCTTCTCCTCCAGATCACTAAACAACTCCTTGTCTCTCGTCATATGGAAAGACGCACCACTATCAATATACCACACTGATCCCATTGCACTTGAAACCAAGCATGCGATCAAGTAGAAATAAATTTCAAATTGCGAGGCTAAGGCCTCACCCGCTATAGCTCTAGCAGCCTTCTTGTTCTTCTTCTTCTGTGGGCAGTTAGTGGCGAAATGCCCATGTTCGTGACAGTGAAAACACTTCACCTTGGACAAATCATACTTCTTGCCTTTAGCCTCGGATTTTGGAGGGAATTTATTCCCCTTCCCTTTCCTTGATTTGGTAGCCAAAGTGAATTTCTCTTCATCTTCATTCTTCGATAAAGAGCCATCCCTGGTACTTCACCTTATCTCCTCCTACACAAGATCCGACCAAAGTTTCTCCCAACTCGACAGTTTCTCCCGTCCATTGATAGAGTCTTCGTAGCTATGCCAACTCTTCAGAATCCCAAGGAGAGCCAAGCTCACCAAGTCATCATCATCAACAGTAATCCCCACACTTCCCAGTTCATCCCTACAGTGGAAAAACTTCGTGAAATATTTTGTAATACTATCGCCCTTCTCCATTTTTATTTTTCTGAGCTTATCTTTCAGCGCCAACTTCCTCTGGTCGCTGTTGCTTTGGAAAAAATCTATCAAAGCCTTCCACATTGCAAATGGAGTGGCTTTCCTGTGAAGGCTAGACACAATATGGTCCTTCACACCTTCCAATAGAATTCTTCTTGTCTTTGCTACCTTGTTTTTCCATGCGTCAAGTAATGCAGCATCGCTAGAACCCGGCTTAGGAACATCACTATCGATGAACTCCTTTAGTCTGTTATCTTCCAGCACTGCCTCCATCCTATCCTTCTAGGCTATGTAATTCAATCTTCCCTCAAGGGCATACTCCAATTGCAACCCATTGAAATACATTTCAATGTATACTCAATTGTCGCACCAAGAATTTTCTACAGTAAATTCGAATTGTCCACCAACACAAACTTAGCAATTCTTCACAATTGCAATCTTCAAGAATTAACACTTCTCTGATACCATGTAGAAATTATATAACATATGCATGTATATATCCATATTCTCTTGATCTAACAATATTTATCTTATTGCTAAATATAGAATCCTTCCACTGTTAATCTTTTGCGGAAATTTAAAATTCAATTGCAAACACATGAAGAAATAAAAAAAATCGCACATAACACAGTTGTTTAACGGGAAAGCCTGAAGCTGAAAACCCCAACTATCATATATTATGTATCATGGAGATCATGTAACAATCTCATACAAAGCTTAGTACATCAAGCTCTCAGTACAATCAATCGTCACACACTAATCAAAAGAAATATGCAAATATATGCACCAATTTCTTGACACCTAATAGAATACCTCCACTGCACAATCCCTGCTGAAGAATAGCTCTAAATGAATTTGAATTTCCCTTTCCTTGACTGTAAAATCATCATTGGAAACTCCAATGTGTGTGTGGTGCAATCAATGCATCACTATAGTCACAAAAGATAGTCCATCTTTCCCTTTCACCTATCTCTCCACTGGGTCTCCACTGGAACTGCCATGCACTGTAGTTAACTGCTGTATTGTTCAGTTGATTAATGAGTTATTATTTGTGAATTAATTAACTAATTAATTCACTCCACTCTCACTAGTGTATCATTCAATTAGACTAGATACAACTAGCTCAACTGAGTCTAACTGAGTTAAACTGAATACAACTCCATGAACTACTCTTCCAACTCTGTCATAACTTTTCCACTTCAGTTCTAACTGAGTCCTCCATGCATGAACCACCAGTAAACCCTAGGAATTGTGTAATTCCTTCAGCCCACTAATTTTCCAAATCTATATACTGAAATAAAGTGCTCCAAGAGAATAAGTTGATATTTATAGTCTGATTATTATTAAGGGCTAATAATAATCGGCACTTCTATTTTTAGATCGACGATTTATAAATAGACTTCACCCAATATTCTAAAAATAGAATTTCATCTATTTTTCCAACTTGACCAACCATCCACAAATAGCATCCTGCAACTTCTAAAATATGATCACCATGTCTAAAAATAGACATAGTCTAAAAATAGACTTACACCTAAAAATAGCCTGCAGGCCCACTTAGTGAAGGTGACTAATTTTCACTAAGCTCATCATCTTGTTGAATCTCAACAATTTTAGTCAAGGACCAATTTAAAAATCTACCACTAGATCATTAGGTTTTCCCTAGGTTGTAGGATCTTCATTTGTTTTTCAAGTTCCGCTCTTCTTATACTAAGACTTGTTTCAAAAGAAAAAGAAGAGCAACTAGGGAAAATGTTAAGGATAGAAATTTATATTAAAGTTTATAAATATTGGTGAATATTACTAGTCTGTAATATGGAAATTGTAATAGGCTTAGTGATAATTTTGTAAAAATATTCATATTTATAATGATTTTGAATAGTATCTGTGATTTTTTGGTGATTTCTAAGGTAAAATATTCTTATACTATAAAATTTGGGCGAATCATATTCTAAACAATTGTAAATTCACAAATAATTTTTTTTGAAAAAGCATGAAAAATTATCCCACCTGCGAATATTAGCCCCTAAATTTTCCTTGAGAGCAACACGTGATTAACTAAGAAAGAGCAGGAGGTCTCCAAAGAAAGCTACTTTTTCAATTTCAAAGTTTTGCAAAAAGTAACTGTGATTGACATTTCTGCAGGAATGTCATGAAGTAAATCAGTAAAGGAAATTGATAAGGTAAACTGATGAGTTTCTAAAGGAGAACAAGGAGCACTGAGTCTAAATGAGAGATCAAGTTTTCTAAAAATTGATTGAATCAACAGTATGCCAAACAGAAACCCAATGCAGCAAGATACATAAAAGAGGTTCAAGCTCTCATCTCAACCATTTACATTCAGTGGATTAAAGGATAGAAGAACATGGTATACGATCCAAGATAAAAATGAAAAGTTGTAAGGATGTTACCACTGTGTGGATGTCTAAAGTTATCAAAATGATTACAACATTTTCAAAGATCAGTAGGAGAGGTCACTTTAGAGTTTCATAACACCTGTTGAAGTAAAAGTGCTCAAGGACATAGGTCACTCAAAACAACATCTGTAGAAGAAGACATTAAAGAGTATCAGTAGGATGTGGGTCAAGTTTTTTTTCTTCAAAGCCAATTGACTTTCAGTGATTAGAAAGGGGTAAGAACATAGCTTTCAGCTCAAAGGTGGAAAAAACAAAAGTGACTACAAGGTTGTTGTTTCATGTCATATTGTCAATACCAAAGGAAAAAACTAAATCAGTGCTTTAGCCACCTGCAGCAAAAGGCTAAATTCATCATATGACACCTGCAAAACAAAAAGGTTAAAGAAATATCACTGAAAAGTTAAAAGGTTTAAATAAACATTAGCAAAGTGGGTTTTCTTGTTTCAATTTATTTTCCTTCGTTATAAAGACCCCTTTCCACTCTTCAGCAACTCACTTTGTGTTCAAAAAATTATCAAAGAAACACTCAAAGCGAAATTTTTGGATTCCTGGCAAGTTCGGGAAAATCTCACCTGTGCTACGTGCTTAGAAACCCCTGCTACGCTCCTGGAGGCTTCCCGCTGTATAAATTCTAACTGTGCAATGCAAGCCTGTGACCAGGCACTACGCATTTACTTTGTGTAGACCTGGCAGTCTGACAGAACTGACATGTATAGCTCGCTTGAAAAGCCCATACGCTACGCGTTCGACCCGAAAGTGGCGTGCAGATCTCACTCGACAGGCCCGGGTGCTACGCATTTAACCCAGTAGCTCGTGCAAAGGCCCGATAGGCCCTTATGCTATGTTTTCACCTTGCATGAAACTAGTGTTCAAGCTTGCCTGGTCAGATACCTAATAGAATGGACGTGCAGCCTTGTCGACGACGCGTTCAATAGTGAACACGCTACACGTTCAACCGTTCAGCTATGCTCATGCGCTGTGCATTTGGTCTTCAGCCACTTGACTGGCCCGGTGCTATGCATTTGTCCAGGAGGGCCTATGCATCAGTAAAAGACTAGAATTTGCTAAAAAACTCCTAAAAAACACTTCCAAGGGTTTTCGAAAACCTCTGAGCGGTAAGTGCAAACAACACCACATCATTTTTAAAGTTTGTGTCATTGAATTAAAGGAATAAACCCTAGAATTTTCCATCAATTTCACAAAGCAGAATTAGGGTTTTGACCTTCAAGGCAACAAAAACAAAAAAAAAAATGTCAAGGGAAGGTAATAGTGACAGTGGTGAGGGAGGCCAAGGGCCTAGAAGACAGAAACTCAAGGGTGGAAGAGTAAATAGATTTGAGCCACTGAATACCAAGCAGTTGATGGCCTCTCCTATGACAGTTTTCTATTTTCATAATGTGGGTTTTTTTGACTTCTGTGAAAGGGTACAATAGGTCCAAAGTCACCCTGAGTTGACCAGGCATATTATCCTTAACCTCCATGACCATTAAGTAAATTTAGCAGGAGTAAACATTGAGCTATCCACCAATACCATTTCTATGGCCACCGGGATACCTAGTATGGGAGAAAAGTGGTTCAAGCAGGCTAATTTGGACCTGAGCCATTATCAGCCTTTCCTGAAACCTAGATACCAAGCTGACTGCAAATCCATTTTTCCCTTTTCACATTTACTGGAGAGATATGCACCCTTGATGAGATTCATCATGAAATATTTTACATGTGAGGGTAGGTTTTCTAGGCTCTATTCATACCACATAAGATTACTCATGCACTTCACTAGGGCCAAGCTACTACATTTTCCCTATTATATTTATAGAAGTATTGATATGATGTCTTATATTATGAAAAAGAGACATCCTTCACAACAAATGCAAAGTATTTTTCACCATTCCCTTATCAAGATGATTGTGTTACATCAATTAGAGCAACAGGGTATTCCATGGGCGGTGTTCATTGCCAATGAAGTTTTCACAAACCCACGGCCTCATCATCGACCAAATTTACCCTCATCATCTCATCCTCCTCCGTCTACTCCTTCATCACCTCCCACTGACCATGACTCATCATCTACACATGTATCCTCTCCTCAAGAAAACCTCCCTTCCTCACCTTATCCTAATGCATCAGATCAAGAGGGAAGTGGCAGTGAACAAGCAAGTGATGCTGAAGAAGAGGATCATGAAGAAGAGGACAGTGACAAAGAGGATAATGAAGAAGAGGACAGTGACAAAGAGGCAAAGAATGATGAAGAAGAGGAAGATGATGAAGAAGAGGAAAATGATGAAGAAGAGGCAGATAATGAAGAAGAGGAAAGAGGCATGTGTTTGCTGCCTCTAAAAGGCAAGGGACCATGCCATCCTCCTTAGCTAAGAAACTTGACAAAGGCAAACAAAAGATCAAAGAAGAAGAAGGAGAAGATTGACATGAGGTTGAGAGAGAGTTTGAAATCATTCATATTGATAGTGATGAGGAAAATGAAACAAGGATCACAAAATTTCTCCTCCAGAACAAAAATGTCCAAATTGAAGACCTCTGAGCAAATCTAGATAGGGCCAAGACTATGAATAATTCTCTTGAGATGGAAAATAGATAGCTAGGGGCACAAAAAGACATTTATGAAGCTAGAGCGATTAGAGCCCAAAAATAAGCTCAAATGGAACAGGTAAAGTTAGAGGAATTCATGGGCACCTATGAAGAAAGTGAATCTGAGGAAGGACAACCCAGAAGAAGACCAAGAACCATGTGTTTAAAGAAGGCCTTGGAAAGACAAAGAGAGCAAGAATCTGCCTTGGCAGAGCAGCTCCCTCTAAGTGAGCTTCTTGCCATGGAGATAGAATATGATCGGGAGCCATGGCTTGAATGAGAAAACACACACTTAGAGGAAAAATTGGAGAATGAAAATAGAGACCTTGACCTCCAAAGGAAGATGACCAAACACTATGCACTTAGAAAACAAATTTCAAGGGCTAAGATCAAAAGAGCCCTTGCCAAATTTCAAGCCCTCAAGGAGGAAAAAGGTCAAAGAAAGCTCAATATTCTTGTTGATGCTTCCATGCAAGCATCACAGATATAACAAGGAAGATAAATGAAAATGCTGGGAAGCTTTTGAGAATTTTGGTTTTTTATTGATTTGGAGGGCCAAGGGGGGTAGCACCCTTGGTGCTGTGCTTTTTCTTAGGGAATATTTAGGAGGAAAGACTTATATTTTCTAAATCCTTAGCTCAATTGAGGCATTCTCACCAATTTTCAGGTCAATTGGAGTTGTTTTGGTCCCCCAAAAGGGTTAAAAACACCCTAATTTTCACCTTTCTGCCTAGTTTTTCAGGACATGTGTTGCGCCTTTACCAGTCTTGGGATTTTTTCTTTTTCAATAGGTTACGGGGGTCCAATCAGAAAAACAAGGGTATTTCTGGAAAGTATACTCAACGATATTTCCAGCGAGCCATCACGGAGCCCATTCCGACATTGGGAAGGCCTTCAAAACCTTGTTGCAACTTGACCCAGTTTTCTTGCTCCTGTGCTATGCCCTTGGCCCTGGAAATGCATCCTAAAACTCAGTGTTGTGCCCTGATAGAGGAAAATTCAAAAATGTACACTTGGAAAGTTTTTGGAGGCTTGACAGAGCACAAATGTCAATTTTTTTTCCAAAAATGCCCGAAAAGATATTTTGTGCCTTGGGCCTTGCAAGGTCTCAAGGACAAAAGTGACATTTATGATTAAGTAATAGGCTTCTATAGACTTAGTTAGTTTTTATTCCTCCAATGCATGATAAATAGAGCATGGAGGTTTCATTGTATATGTTGGATATTTTCTAAGCATGCTACGAAATAGACTTGGAGTTTATTGGTGAAACTCGTTATTGGTGCCTTGTGATGGTGTTGGAATGTGCTTCTATGGATCAAGTTCACCCTTAGGATTCATTAAGATTTCTAAAATGGTGATGTATTCCATATTTGTGTTTATTTTCTTTAGTTATTTATTGTGTTTATGGTTCATTTAGTCATAGAACAAAAATAGAGAATGGGATTTATCTTCTTGATACCCTACTTCTGCCTGCTTTCTTGACTTCTATGTTTTCTTCCTCAAAGTTTTTATAAATAAATCCTTAAATGCTCTTTAGTGTTACTGATATGTTATGTTAGAATTCTATCTGTTTGAAAGTAAGTTTTTGAGAATACTTCACTACTCTCTTCGCTTGCTTAACTGTTGTTTTTAAGACTTACTTAGCCTAGTTGATATTGAGGAATCCTTCATTGCTCTTCAAGATTTCAATATGCTATCATCTTAGAAGATTTTTATTGTTTATTGGTTTATTAAAGGATCCTTTATTGCCCATTTAACTCAATATATTCACAACTCCATGTTACTTCACTCTCCCTTGACCTAATTAGATCCATTTGATCTTGCCAACTTTCCCTTTGAACTATCCTTGACTCATTTTTACACATTTCAAGACTTTTGCAGACTCCATAGCCCAATGGATTGATATTACCCATTTTATTAACCTACTTAACAAATTTCCAAACCAAACAAACAAAAAAACAAACTGTAATATCCCAAAATAAGGAAAATCAACAATATTGGGAATATCTTATAATATCCCAAAATTGGACTGCTTAGCAAGGCATGTATAAAAAGTGCATTTTTTAGAAATCGATGCTACAGAATCTGAAATAAGCCCTTGGATCCCTTAGATATGATAATATAAGACCCAAATCCAAGAGGAGAGCAGAAACAAATCAAACTAGGTGAGGTAAACAGACCTCCCATACCTAGTATCGCTTGAAAATTGCCCAAAGAAGGGACTGCAACAATCTGCAACAATACTGCTTCAGAAATAATGCAGTCTGGCTAGGTAGTAGTAGGAGGCCAACATGGAGGCTCAATATGATTATTTATAACAAAAAATCATAGTTATATTGAATCCCTTTCATTATAGAATAGAAAATAGAAGACTTACATGAATAATTACTCAAAATAAGAGGCTGCAACCATATGATATGAATGTACAAGCATGAAAAAATTATTTTATTAGATGAAAAGAGCTTTATATTACACTTTAGATCTAGAGAATATCTATTTACAAAAATATAGATCTATCTCAGACCTGTACACTATAGAGTCTCCTCTTCAAATGCCCCTTGGGAATTTCAGCAAAACATGAAGCACATGGAGTAGATATGAGATATAATGCAGTAGATATGCATAATGATTTAGAATTTCTAAAGAAAATACACCAGTATTCAGATCAGATCTGAATGGAACATGGATTAGATATGTAATCCATGGATCACCATAGTGAAGGGCGGATTCCAAACACTAGAGATCTCTCCTCCTTGAAGTGCCAAAAGACCCTGCGACTTCCTCCTTGAAAATAATGTAGTTTTGGAAGATGGAATGTACTGTAGGCTCTAGAACATGATGTGGCCTCAAGCCAAGATCTGAAAATGAGCGCTCTTCATCCAATACTCTCTTGCCAGGGGGATAGAAGGCTTTCCCACTGAAAAGAGGCACTAGAGTGGCTTAGATCTGAGTAGATATAGCCTCCACTTGCTGCAGCTTACAAAGAAAACCAAACCCTCAACAGGATCTGTGTTGTAGTTGGAAGAAGAGCTTGGCCAAATGCCTGATAGTGGACAAGAAATGCAATATTCCCTCAAGAGATACTCAAATAAAGAGGTGGGATTCCTGATCAGGAACACCCAATGCTAAACAACACTATTCTCTGCTAAACAACCAAGAGAATGCGAAATTTCTAAACAGACATATTCTTCCAAAACAATATGTTCAAAAACCCTCTTCTGCTGTTCTCCTCTTCCCTTTATAGGATAAAAGTCTTGCAAAACCCTAAACCATCTCAATGGTTTATCTCCCTTCACATGTGCAACCTCCAAATAGAACTGCATTGTGCATCTAGGAGGTTCAATGATGTGTATTTGGTCTTGTTGACCCAGTCAATTGTCTCAATCCCTTTCACACATAAGGGAGTTTTATTAAGGAAGCCCATATTTAGCCTTGTTCACATGGGGCATTGATTTATTTTGCTGTTTTAGGAGTTTATTGATTCTCCTTTACAATTTTATTCATGCAACAAGAAAATTGAAACAAAACTGTATATTCCCATTAACTTGGGCTAATTGGGAATATTACAGTCCTCCCCTCCAAAATGTTTCTTGTCCTCAAGGAACTGATAGAGTGAGTGCTGCAACTCTTTTCTTCTTCCATTGGTGACACCATCAAGTGATAAGCCTCCTCCATGAACTGAGTGTTCACCAAACCATCCCTTCATGAATTGTTTCTTCAATGTTTTTATGAGAGGTAAATGACCCATCCCATAAGGAGTTAAGAACTCAAATGAAATAATCATGGATGAACCAAAACTCTCTCTGAAACATGTAGCATATGGTACATAGAGAGTCTCCATCCCATGTGGCACATACATGCTCCCCATCCTCCCTCCATACAAGCCCATAAATAGTACAAGTATATCATCAATGTATGGAAGAAAAACTATGTACATACAAACAGTAATTTGAGCATGATGAGGTGGGTCATAATCCCACATATGATACCAGCGCAGTGCATCTCGTGCCTGCCTCAAGTTAGGACATGTTAAGTGGTTTTCCCACCACTTACTTGCTGCCCAAGTCATCTCACTATTGTAGAAGGTGAGAGATATGTTTGGTGCCTTGGGGAAGCACCCATCATGGTGAAAAATCTCCCTTTGCTCATCAAGGGAGTGGCCAAATTCAGAAATTTTAATGGCCCAATAGTTGCCATGAGATTTACATGATACATTTCTCCTTTTAGGAGTCATGGCCTGCATAAGAATGGTAAAAGAACATGTACAATCAGAAAATAAAACTTGTTTTACATGAACAGGTCCTTTACCAACAATGTCCCTCATACACATGGAGTTGTGCATGGATCTTTCTCCTCTTTCCAAAGAAGGAAGAGATGGTTGAAATGACTCTTGCATAGAGTCCCATGGCTGCCCCAACTCCACATAGCTCATGCATTCTTGAAAATGTTGATATAGTTCCTCTTTCAAGCCTTCCTAATCAAAGCTCCTCATGATGATGTTGTAGATCCTCATGGAATACATGTGGCTGAAACAAAATTCTTTGTGTGCTCCTTGTAGTATCTTATGCTTGAGCTTAGAAGCTCTAGAAAAAAATATTCTACCATGATGACAGATGACTCCTCCTTGGAATAAGTAGCCCTCTTCATGCAGCTAGTCATCAAGTATCATACATGTGTGAAGACCTTTGGAATAATCCACTAGTAGTTGGGATTTCCAATATAGATCTACACTGCTCAACAATGACAGTGTTGATGATGCATCAACCAAAGTATCTGTCATGTTGTTGATCCTTCCCTTAACATCTCCTATGCCAAAGGTGTGTGTTGGAAGCTTGTTCCTTCCATTCTTCTCCTCCCACAATGCAAGATTAGAAAGGAGAGTGGGTGGTGATGATATGGGAAGAATATTTCCATCCTCCTTGAGCTTACCCAAGTCTCCCAGCATTGCAAATTTTCCTCCAAGTGATCCAATCCCTCTTGGATCTGAGTTTGGAGTAGCAAGTTGTGAGGTTTCCCCCATAGAATTTGAATCAGGTGGCCTCCCAGGTGGTTTTCCACTAGATAATGAGGTTTCAGGGACCATCCTCATATGAAGAATAGATGGGATCCTCATGTCCCCACTTCCACTGCACAATTTCAACTCTGTTTCATGTGTGGAAGTCTCATGAAATTTGGAGACCCCTCTTAGTGGTGTAAGAGTGCCTCTGATTGGAGCATTTGCTCCATTCTCTTCTGATAGTGGATCATCTTCTGCTATGTCAGCTTTGTGATCCCTCCTTTGTTCTGTCTCATTGTATTTTAGCATAGACACATGCTGTTCATGTCCTCCATGTGGAATATCCTCAAGAACTCCTTGCAAAGATGCAAGAGCCCCTCTAGTGGAAGCCATTTCTTCATCTCCATATCCTAATGAAAATAGATCTCCTCCTGCTATCACAACAGTAGATGATCTTCTTTTCTCTTTCTCTCCCTTCTCCTCATCAATGGAGAATGCCTCATCATTAAGAGACCCTTTTCCTTGATCTCTTATTAAGTAAGGAACCCTAATGTTTTCTCTTTGAGAAAAGAGTCCTTGTTGTAGTGGGGTTTTTGCCCTTGGCAAATCATGCAGTAAAACTTCAACCCCCTCAACAATGTTTAAGACTGGAGCTGGCTCTATGGAATCTTCCAAATTATGCAAAGATTCAGATTTCTTGGGCTTGATTTTCTTTCCCCAAGAAGTCTCATAATGTCTTACATCAAATCTTTTCACTAGTTTCCTAGTGAACTTTTCATAAGAAGAGATATTTACTCTTTTCAAGGAAGAAGACTCAAATAGCCACCAGGCATCAGCCTTTCCTTGAAGATGCAGCGCTGCTACTCTCAAGGCTTCTTCTTCTGAAACTTGATGCAGCTAGAAGTATGTATCAAGCTTTCTTACCCAAGACTTGGTTGAGTCCTTAGGTGATCCATCAAAATTAGGTAGAGAGAATCTACCCAAAGTGTGTTGCATGCATCCTCTTCTTCTACTGTAGCTACTGGATCTTTCTTGTTTAAGTTGATAAAACTCTAGGAAACTGAGATGCTCTTTGAATCTCTCTGATATAGACTCATATTATTGGAGATAATCACCAAGAGATTCCTCATTTGGTGTTCCTCCTTTTCCTTCTTCCTTTGACAAGAAAGCAGGCATGCTCCAATGTTGCAGATCAGGTTGTGTGGCTGAATGCTCACACACATAGTAAGAAGCACTGGGGCTTTCTTGATGTAAAAATCTTCCTGAGGGATCTGCATGTGTTTCCCTCTTCATTTCCTGGATTTCTTCTTTCAGTTCATACATAGCTTGAGAAAGAGTTTTAGATAACTCTTATCCTTGCAAATTTCCAGTTAAAGGGACCTTACCCTTTTCTTTTGTGTCTTCAGTGTAACCATACTTCTTCATCAGTCCTTTCTTTCCATGAAAAGACATATTGGCTTCTCAAGAAAATAAATTCACAAGTTGTGCGAATATTATTTCTCTGATACCACTGTAATATCCCAAAAGAGGGAAAATCAGCAATATTGGGAATATCATATAATATCCCAAAATTGGACTGCTTAGCAAGGTATGTCTGAAAAACACATTTTTTAGAAATGGATGATATAGAATTTGAAATCAGCCCTTGGATCCATTACATCTGATAATATAAGACCCAAATCCAAGAGGAGAGCATAAAAAAATCAAACTAGGTGAGGTAAATAGACCTCCCACACCTAGTATGGCTTGAAAATTGCCCAAAGAAGGGACTGCAGCAATGTGCAACAATACTGCTTCAGAAATAATGCAGTCTGGCTAAGCAGTAGTAGGAGGCCAACATGGAGGCTCAATATGATTATTTATAACAAAAAAACATAGTTATATTGAAGCCCTTTCATTATAAAATAGAAAATAGAAGACTTTATATGAAGAATTACTCAAAATAAGAGGCTGCAACCATATGATATGAATGTACAAGCTTGAAAACATTGTTTTATTAGCTGAAAAGAGTTTTATATTACACTTCAGATCTAGAGAAGATCTGTGTACAAAAATAGAGATCTATCTCAGATTTGTACACTATAGAGTCTCCTCTTCAAATGCCCCTTGGGGATTTCAGCAAAACATGAAGCACATGGAGTAGATATGAGATCTAATGCAACAGATATGCAGAATGATTCAGAATTTCTGAAGAAAATACACCAGTATTCATATCATATCTGAATGGAACATGGATTAGATATGTAATCCACAGATCACCACAGTGAAGGGTAGATTCCCAACACTAGAGATCTCTCCTCCTTGAAGTGCCAAAAGACCCTGCAACTTCCTCTTTGAAAATAACGTAGTTTTGGAAGATGGACTTCACTGTAGGCTCTAGAACATGATGTGGCCTCAAGCCAAGATCTGAAAATGAGTGCTCCTCATCCAATACTCTCTTTCCAAGGGGATATAAGGCTTTCCCACTGAAAAGAGGCACTAGAGAGGCTTAGATCTGAGTAGATATAGCCTCCACTTGCTGCAGATTCAAAGAAAACCAAACCCTCAATAGGATATGAATTGTATTTGGAAGAATATATTGGCCAAATGCTTGATAGTGGACAAGAAATGCAAGGCTCCCTCAAGAGCTACTCAAAGAAGGAGGTGGGATTCCCGATTAGGAACACCCAGTGCTAAACAAAACTATTCTCTACTAAAAAACCAAGAGAATGATAAATTTATAAATAGACATATTATTCCAAAAAAATATGTTCAATAGCCCTCTTCTATTGTTCTCCTCTTCCCTTTATAGGATAAAAGTATTGCAAAACCTTAAACCATCTCAAAGGTTTAGCTCCTTTCACATGTGTAGCCTCCAACTAGAACTGCATTATGCATCTAGGAGGTTCCTTGCATCTGGTCAGCACTGTGGATTTTTTCCTGTTGACCCAGTCAATTGTCTCAATCCCTTTCACACATAAGGGGGTTTTATTAAGGCAACCCATATTTAGCCTTGTTCACATGGGGCATTGATTTATTTTGTTGTTTTAGGAGTTTATTGTTTCTACTTTACAATTTTATTCATGCAAAAATAAAATTGAAACAAAATTGTATATTCCCAATAGCTTGGGCTAATTGGAAATATTACACAAACCCTAAACTTAACAACTAGCCTAAAATCAAAACCTAAAAATCAAACAAGTTCATATCCCTTTGCACAAAATAGAGAGAGCCTTCTCTGAGTCGGGGAAGGCTAGGTCCTAGGATTCCAAAGACTGGTCTGAAGTTACCCCTGTCCATTTGATTCTTACCAATATAACAAATTACAAGGCCCTTACATAATGGCAATCACGGTGGGACCTTCTGAGTAAGTAACAAGCTTATACATCCTTAGAAAATTCAGAGGCCCTTGTCCAAACAATCTAATTGTTTCACCATCCTAGCAAAATGATGACTCAATTGGAGGACACTCATTCAAACCTTAGGGCCACATAAAGGAACTCAAAAAACCCCAAAACATCCCTAGATTGGTTTTTGTAAATTGTTGGTGGTGGAACACAAATAATTATCTTCGAAATAGTAAGAAACATCCACCTAGCGACTCCACTAGCCTCTAGTAGGCCTATTAACTTTACTAGTTCTTGTAGACTTCCTTGGGATTGTGTCAAATCAGCCCTGATTAGTTTAGAAGCCTAGTCACACACTGTGTGAGTTTATCAAACACTTAGAGAGGTTAGCCTTCCGAAAGAAGTCATAAACTTTCAGCTTCTCTACACTTTGGGTTTGAAATTTGGCTTCACAAAGGATCTGTACCAGATCTCACCCAGACCCAAACCCTCCTACCATAGTTGATGACCCACAAAGGATTTTGTGGCGAAATTCTAGAACTGAAGATTCAACTACCGTTAGGACCATTCATAGAGCAAGTCTTGCTCCTGAACATCTTACAGCCTTGCAAGGTCCCTATTTTGACTTACACCATACAAGAAACCTTTTCCGAACTAAGTCACAAAGTGGGATTGACCAAACTGACCTTGAGCCCATAGATTTGCAGCAGAGTCCTAGCGGAGAAGCCTCTCGTTCCACTCCTCCTAGTTTTTAATTTATCCATCACTTTGGCTCTTTTCATTCTAAGTCTGCTCAAAATTAGTTTGCTGGTCCAAGTACTTCCACCACACCCATTCATACCACCATTGTGAAAAACACACCACTTCATCCTACACCCCTTCTCACAAACACTCCCCTTGTAAATACTCCTTTGATTCCATTAGCTCCCATCATGGTAGCATGGTACACCCCTCTAGTACTACCACAACTCGTGATACCTTTTCCAAATTACTACTAATCCAAAATCCCTCACTTCATCGGAGTTGACTCTACAACTGCCTAACAACATGTAGATAGAATAAATGATGTTTTTGATTACATGGAATTAGAAGAGGAAACCATGAAGATGAGGATGCTTGCCTAGAGCTTAGGGGGAGAAGCTAAAAAATGGTTCAAAATATTGACTCCTAACAACATACATTATCTCCCTTCCCTTTACCAGACATTCATAAACAAATCGGAGATTAAGAAAAACCCTCTCCAAATTATCTCAGAATATAACAACCTTAAGAGAAATGTCAGGGAAAGCATCCGAGACTATTACACTAGGTTCAATAGTGTGTACAATGCCCTCCCACCTCACATGAAACCCCCACAAGGCCTAGCACTAGTGAAATTTCTAGAAGGCTTTGATCCAGGCATGACCTACTAACTAAGAGAGAGGGACCCCCAAATTTTAGAAGACACGTAAAGGAGAGTTGTGAGTGCAGAGGCCAACCTGATTGAAAAGAGGGCTAGGATGAGGTCAGAAAAGAGAGTCACATACAAAGATGAAACTATGGCTTCAACCTCTTCATCCGATGCCAAAATTGACAGCCTAGTTAGAACAATGGAGAGAACCATGGAGAGGATAAACTTGAATGAAAGAACACATCCTAGGGAAAATCAAAAAAATCCCAAAAACAGAAATAGGAATCCAAACTTCAGAAGAGACCCACCCCAAATCAGACAGAGAGACAATGACCAAAAATTTAGGCCTCCTTTCCAAGACAATTATGTGGATGAGGAGGAAAGAGAAATATAACAACTGGAAGAAAACCATGTAAACTTGATAGGCTTTGACAATGAGGGTGATGTTTTTCTCACAGAAGAAGAACAAGGGTTCTTTTCCTCAAATCAAAATGATAGAACAAACTATGAGGAGTCTGAAGAGTGTAAGTTGGGATTTGAGAATGCCATAATGGAGATCCATAGAAAATATGATCTTAGGAGTAAGAAAAACCAAGAGGCCTCCAAAACAAACAAACAAGAAACCGTTGTTAAAAATACCCCTGTAAATATAATGAAAAATATAGTAGAAAACATAATCACCATGGCTAAGAAACCTGATCAAAACAAAGATAAAACTAGCCCAAAAAATCGTGACCCAGGCTTCCCTAGTACCTCCACTAGTGGCCCTGGAAAATCTTCTCAAAATAATAGTCCTAATAAAACTCAGCAAACCAAAATTGTTGAAAGAGATATGTGCGAAAAAACAAATGTAAATATGCCAAAAACACTAATACCTTTCAGCTTTGAGGGAGAGATTTCCAAGATCAAAATAAGCATGCCCCTTGCTAAACTAGTAACTCAGGATGTATATAGGAATCAAGTCTTGAAAGCTTTGAATATAGGAAATGATACCGACTCCTTGAACTTAACTGATGACAAACCAGAGTTGTTGTTTGGACCTGAAGTAGAGGGAAAATATCAAGAAGGAGTTGTCCCTCCATTCTATGTCATCTTAAACATTCATGACAAAATATTTCATAATGTTACGCTAGATTCCAGAGCCTCGCACAATCTCATGCCTAAGGTAGTAATGGATAGATTAGGCTTAAAAATAACCAAACGTTACAAGGACTTATACTCGTTTGATTCAAGTATAGTCAAGTGTTTGGGTCTAATCAAGGATTTGTGTGTCAATTTGGCACAAATACCTGCTAAGAGTCTAGTCATGGACATAGTGGTTGCTGACATTCCTCCGAAGTATGGCATGCTTTTATCTAGATCATGGGGGGCCAAAATTGAAGGGAATCTCCAAATGGACATGTCCTACACTACCATCCTATTTTTTAACCAAACAAGGAGGTTTTACTGGGAATCACACATGAAATATATGGTTAGTAGCCAAGATAGGCCAAACAACACTCCTCTTTATTCCATCCATTCGGATCTTGACTCATTTATCTTGTATAATGATGATGACATTGACAGACAAGTAAATGAAATTGAGAAATATGTAGGCCTACCAAAACAGTCAAACCAAACATTGAGTGAGCAACTTGATAGCGAAAACTCTAGCAGCCCCGAACAACAGCATAATGGCGAAGTTGAACTTGAAACACTTTGGAACATGAGCTTTGATGGCTCCTGTGGAAAAGTGTTGGAAATACTAAGAAGGGGGGTGAATCAATATTCCATTCAATTAGAGCATTAGTTAATCTTCATTTATTATCAGTGTTTGTACAATGATAGCAACAAACAAAAGGAACACAAATGCACACAGTTTTTAAGGTGGAAACCCACTCCGGGACAAAAGCCACCTAATGCTTTTCTAATAATTCTTTAATATTCAACTCCAATTGAAAATAAAGCTCCAACTTCCTAGAACCTAGAAAAGAATTCTTCTCTAGATCCCACTAGATGGATGCTCCAATGCCTGAGATTCTTCAGTAGTCATTTGAATGGATGCCCCAACACCCAATGAGCTACAACTCACCCTAGCACCACCCTACCACCCTGTAGAAGAATAAAAGAAGAATGGACTCCCGTACCAGGGAAAATGGTCCACTTTAAAATCATATAGAATGATGTAGAATAATAAGACACACTAGACCATAACCCCAACTATGACACAACCACATAATGATGATCTTAGACCTCCCGACACTACCTCTTCAACTCTTGGCAGATAGACACTAGTACAATTTTTACAGTAATGTATTTATAATGACTTAGTACAATGATACCTTTACAGTGACTGTATGCAGTGCTACCCACTTGAAGACTTAATGTGATGAAATTATTACTGTTGTTATGCGCCTTGGTTGTTGCTATTGTCATTCTACCCTCTGCTACACCTTTCTTTGCTTTGCTGCCCTAGAAATTCTGGTACTTTGCAGCCCTTGACAACACATGATCTAGCGTTTTCTTGACTTCTAGGAGCTTGATATTGAATATGGTGTATCTCTGTTATTTCAGATCCCCAATATGTGATTTTCGGTCTTGTACTGCTCTTTTGAGTCTTCTTTCCAATGCCACAAGTCTGACCCAATTTGGATTCTTCAAGGGAGAGTTATGCCCAATCTCTCACAATGCCCTAATTATGGACTGTTTCAGTAGAGAGAACTTGTACAACATGCCACATTTCACTGTTTATTAATTCATCTCTGAAATTGATAGGGAAAAAACTACAGTTCGTGCACCATCTGCCACGTTTTATAGAATTCCAATCTGAGACTCAGAGAGAGAGAGTTATGACGATTTTCCCAAGGTCACTTCTTTGAGATGAATTTCAAGAGCCTGCAAAAACACTGAATTCCACAGATCATATCTCCGAAAATATTGCACACCTTGATCTGAAGTTTTTACAGGAGCTTCCTTGGGACTTCGGCTTGGCCTCATAAAAATATTAGCTTCTGAACCTTCGTAGAAAAAACGTTAGAGTGAAAATTCCATGATGACTTGTTTCAGATAGCGAAATCCTTACATGAGGATATGAGGATCACAATTTATATAAATGCTTAGGTTGAGAGGGGCTTCAACAAGTGAACATGAGAGGGATTTTAGGAGCTTAAAAAATATTAATTATGAATTTTCAATAACCCATGCCACAACCCCATGGGGTTTTAGCCCACTAACTGGGGTTACAAACTTCAAACATGAATATCTCTTAAACCATGAAGAATTACGTGCCATACCATATATCAACAGAAACATCTCGACAAGTAGAAACCACCAAAAGCATTATTGACCCAAAATATAGTAATTTGGTAGGTCAAAATTCCCATGCAATATTGTGGTAGCCCCCGGTGCTTCTTGGGTTGACATCAATGACAACCGCTAATCAACAATCTCCCCCTTTGGCATTGATGGCAACACAGATACTCCCCCCTATGATCATGACACCTCTTCCTACAACATTCTCTCCCCCTTTGACATCAATGGCAAAGGGTAACTCCCCCTAACACACAACCATCCTGCGGACCTGTACACACTTCCACTCCCCCTTTATATTATGAATAAGGAAAATATAATGAGAACTTGGGAGAATCCCAAGATTATGGCGAAGATATTCAAATGCTTCACGAGGTAAAGGTTTAGTGAAGATATCAGCAATTTGTTCTTTTGTACCAACATACTCAAGTTTGATATTCTTTTCTGCAACTTGTTCTCTAACAAAATGATATTTGATCGGAATGTGTTTTGTTTTTGAATGCATGACATGATTCTTGGAGATGCTGATGGCACTAGTGTTGTCACAGAATATGGAAATATGCTCACTAAATTGTACTTGAAGATCTTGCAAAGTTTGTTTCATCCAAAGGACTTGAGTACAACATGCTGCCACTGCAATGTATTCTGCTTTTGTTGTAGATAACGAGATTGAGGATTCCTTTTTGCTCAACCATGATACGAGACAACCACCTAGATAGAATGATGCTCCACTAGTGCTCTTACGATCATCAATGCTTCCTGCCCAATCTGCATCTGTAAAGTCTTGAATAATGATATTGTTACCCTTGGGATACCACAAGCCATATTCTTCTGTGCCCTTTAGATATCGAAGAATTATTTTGACAACAATAATATGTGATTCTTTTGGTGCTGCTTGGAATCTTGCTACTTGTCCAGCTGCTTGCATAACATTTGGCTGGGAATATGTTACATATAGAAGAATACCAATCATAGATCTGTACAACCTCTGATCCACATCCTTAGATGAGTCGTCTGTGCTCAATTTGAAACCTGTTACCATCGGAGTAAGGATGGGTTTGCAATCTTTCAATTTGAATTTCTTGAGCATTTCCTTGATGTACTTGGCTTGACATATAAATATTCCTTTCTCTTGTTGAGATATTTGAAGCCCTAAGAAGTATGTCAGCTCACCAAGTAAAGACATATCGAACTCACTTTTCATATTTGTAGAAAATTTCTTACTTAGTTGACCATCATTTCTACCAAATATTATATCATCCACATATACGTCAACATTTGTTAAATTATCTTTATCTATTTGTACATTAGTATTGCTATCAAAAATACCTTTCTTGAACCCTTTTTGATGTAGATATCCATCAATATGAGCATACCATGCTCTGGGAGCTTGCTTGAGACCATATAGAGCCTTCTTTAACCTGCAAACATAGTCTTCTTTTTTCTGATAGTAGAAAACCTTCAGGTTGTTTGATGTAAACTTCTTCTTCTAATTCTCCATTCATAAATGCTGACTTAACATCCATTTGGTAGAATTTGATTTTTCTTGAACATGCATAGGCGAGAAACATTCGAATGGCTTCCATTCTGGCAACTGGTGCAAAATTTTTCGTCGAAATCAATTCCTTCCACTTGTGCATAGCCTTTGCAAACCAATCTTGCTTTGTTTCTAGTAACCTGTCCATCTTCATTCAATTTGTTCTTGAACACCCATTTAGTCCCAATGACATTTTTATCTTTTGGTCATGGAAGTAATTCCCAGGTGTTATTCTTCTCGATTTGATCCAATTCTTCATTCATAGCTGCTACCCAATGTTCATTCTGGCTGGATTCCTCAAAAATACTAGGCTCAAAGGTTGCTAGAAAAGCAATGTGAGCTTGTTGTGACGAACGAAGTTGTCGACCTTCATTTATGTCACCAATGATTTGATTTGATGGATGGTTCTTTTGAATCCATTATTTTGTTCTCTTTGGAGGAGCTTCTTGTTGTTGTTATGGTATATCTTGATGATCATTATTTACTTCTTCCTGGTTGATAGTTGCTTCTTGTTGTAGAATTTTATCTTTCTTTTTTAGCCTCTGTCTCAAGTTTCAAAGATTCTAGATCCTCATCATTATTCGTTAGAACATCATCTTCGTCAAATGTAACATTTATGCTCTCCACTATCTATTTTCTTCTTAGATTATAAAATTTATAGGCCTTTCTTTTACATGAGTAACCAACAAAGATACCTTCATCAATACGTGATTCAAACTTACCCAAATTTTGATCTTCTCTTTTGATATAACATTTGCTTCCGAAGATTCTGAAATATTTTACATTAGCTGGTTTTCCTTTCCATAATTCATATGGGGTCTTGTTGAAATTATTTCTAAGAAGACTTTGGTTGATAATGAAGACTATCGTATCAATTGCTTGAACCCAGAATTTTTCATCCAATTTTGAGTCCTTCAACATTGTTCTACCCATTTCCTGTACGGTTTTGTTCTTTCTTTGAACAACTCCATTTTCCTGAGGTGTTCGTGCTATTGAAAATTGTATTTTTATTCCATTTTCGTCACAGTATTGCTCAAATAATTTGGAAGTGAATTCTCCGCCATTATCTGATCTTAGATACTTTATTTTAAAATCAGTTTCATTTTCGACCAACTCCTTGTAGACCTAAAAGCACTCAAATGCTTTAGATTGTTTCTTTAGGAAACTAACGGCTGTCATCCTGGTATAGTCATCTATCATTAACATGAAATATAACTCTCCATCTAAGCCTTTTGTTCTCACAGGACCACATAGATCAGTATGTATAAATTCCAATGGATGTGATTCAAAGTGTTCTTTTGTTTTAAATTGGACTTTTGTCTACTTGCCACGTCGACAGGCTTCACATAGTGTGTTGGAAGGTTTTGAGTTTTTTCGCATTCTCATATTGCTTCCTTTTTTCTTATCCTGACAAGATTGTCAAAGTTTATGTGTCCCATTCGTTTGTACCATAACCATCTTTCATATTCTTTAGCTAGTAGACATGCTTTAGCTGCTTTATCCAGAACATCTATGTTGTTTGGAGCTTGACTTGCTGTAGCCACAATTTTACCATACTTGCCTTTCCTGATTTCACATTTTGTGGAGTTGAATAGCATTGTGTGTCCTTGATAACACATTTGTCCAACACTGAGCAGATTGTGATTCATGTTTTCATCCAATAGAACATTCTTGGCTATAACATCTTTGCTTCTGAGAGTGACGATACCTGATCCTATAACATTTGAAGATCCATCATTTCAAAAGGATATGGTTCCATCCTTCTTCTCTTTTAGAGATACAAATTTCTTTCTATCTCCAGTCATATGTGTTGGGAAACCACTGTCAACATACCACACATATTTGTTGTTTTGAGCCTTAAGAGCGAGAGCACAATTATCCGTCTTCTTCTTCTTCCATGTTCGTTCATTATGTGGCTTTAAAG
The DNA here is from genome assembly GCA_034641835.2 of Pinus albicaulis. NCBI lineage: Eukaryota > Viridiplantae > Streptophyta > Pinopsida > Pinales > Pinaceae > Pinus > Pinus albicaulis. Next base: position 1,192,078,079 of record CM076574.1, on the reverse strand, counting down.
ATTCTTCTGGAGGATTTTCAAGTATGTATTCCCTGGCTATGTGTCCAAATTTCTGAAATTTGTAACATTCCATATTATTTCTTAAATGTTCAAATCTATTGATGTTTCGTTGAGCCCTGGAAGGTTCATATTTGAAGGATCTCCTAGAATTGTATTGGTTCCTAGGGTACGTGCGACATTCTACAGCTTTATGACCAAATTTTCCACATGAATAACAATAGCCATAAAAAATATGTTGGTACCTGGATGGAAATATTCGTCGAGGAATCGTCTTCTAAGGATGTTCTTGCGAATCTTGTCCAATGAAGTCTACATGCATGTCAGATCTCATAGGTTCATTGTATTTTTTTGTAGAAGGTCCTGCTTCTTCTTATTTGTAATCGAGGCCAGTTCTGTCGTTGTAAGATCGTTTATTATTGATGATTTCTTCCAATGCCCTTGAGCTATTGGCATAGTTTTGGACATTTTTTCCCTTTTTCACTTCCTTACGCATCGAGACTACTTCGGCTTCTAATGCTTCCCTTTCTTGGTCACTTTCTCCCAACTTATTTTGAAGTGACTCTTCAATACATTTGTGTTCTTCAACTTCAATTTTGAGACCTTGAAATTGTTCTTCAACAGTATTGGAACGAATTTTCTCAGCCTTGAGCTCTTTTATAAGCCTGATTGCCTCCTTAGAAAATTCTTCTATGGTCAACCCTTCTTCTTCATTGTTTGATACCTCTTGTTTATTGCGTTTGGCCATAAGCAAAACTCTCTCATTGACTTCTTCTTCGCTATTGCTGTCTTCATCGGATGATGAGCTATCTTCTTTAGAGAAAAAATTCCTTTTCAATCCTTTCCTTTTTTCTTGATTGTTGAATTTCTTAAATACTTTCTTTCCTTTTGAGTTTCCATCACTTCTATTCAAAAATTTTTCTATGAAATTCCCAACCTCACCACAACCAAAACATATCAGTGGAAGTTTACCTTTGAATTTTCCCTTACCAATTTTTATTTTTCTCGTAAAGTAAGAATATTCTTCATCTTAAAGACCTTCTCCATCATATCCCTTTTCTTCACACTTGTAGGTGCATGTATTTTCAATTGAAGGTTGTTTGTCCTTATTGGTTTTCTTAGATGCAACGAACGCAGTTTCTAGATGCGAAGTACCCTCTTCTTCATCAAGTCTCAATTCATATGCTATGAGAACTCCGTGTTAACTTCTTTGCTAAGTTTGTCTAGATTTGCATTGTATTCTAAGACTCATACCTTTGGGTTGAATCTCCCTAATAAAATTCTAAGAATCTTTCGTATAATAGTCTTCTCGTCAACTAGCTCTCCCAATCCTTCCAGAGTATTGGTTATTTCATCAACGTATTGGAAGTATGCAGTAATGTTTCAATCTTCTTTCATTTTGAGTCGCTCAAATTTTTCTCTATAGATTTGAAGCTTTGCTTCTTTGGAATTTGAGTCACCTGCATATATATTCTCAAGCTTGTCCCACACATTTCTGGTGGTTTTACAACCCAACACCTTATGATAAGCAGATTCAATAAGTCCACTGATAATAATATTCTTTGCTTTTGCATCATTTACCACATTCTTCTTACCTTGTTCATCTGCGGTGTTAGGAATCTGTAATTTTAGCAGATTGGTGAGACTAAAACTGTAGAAGCAACATTATTTCAACCAACTTTGGGATTCTAGGATCTAACCCTCCTGAATCCGGAGAGGGATCTCTCCAATAAGTGCAAAGATGGATTTGTCTTTGAAGTTTTGGGGTAATAATATTAGGCTAGTTATGAAGGCCAAGGGTTTGTTTGTTTTTTGGATGGTTGAGCATGATTACTGTTTGAGGTGGAAAGTCCCAAATGCAAAGAGTTTCAAAGGTGAGAAGTTGTAAGTGAATGGAACAATTAGGCTAAAAAGATAGATATAACGCTGGTTTTTAGTCCATTGGGCTATGGAGTCATAACAGGGCTTTAATTGAGCAACAACATCAAGAGTGATCCAAGGGGCAAGTCATCTACATCACAAGATTATTGAGATTAGAGTGATGGAATGGAAACAATAAAGTGTTGGAGAGGTGGAAACTGATAATAATTTCACAAAGGATTTATAGTCAGTCCAAACAAGAAAAGCCTCTTAAGTAACTATTTAAAACCAACCAAGGGTAGGGCTAACCATTGACATCTTGGGCAAGTTTGTATTAAAGCAACTTAATTGACAAAAAATCCAGTAATCCACATAATTACCTTCAGAAAGTATGAAAACATATAAGAGAAGACAGAGTGTAAACTTAAGATCAGATAAAGTACTTTTAAACCTAGTCTGCTTTCAGTCAACACCAAGGGAAACTTTCAGAATCTGCCTTTGGAGAATAGAAGCTAGAAACAGGGCAAACCATCACTTTTCTAGTCTAACTTTAATAATAAAATAAGGAAAATAAATTTTAAGAACAATGTTTAAAGAAAACAGTAGGACGAGGGAACTCCAGCATTCCTAACTGTTTAGACTGTATTAAATCATTCTTAAATAAACAAATTGGAGGAAAACATTGAGATAAAACTTATCAGTAAGAGAAGGGTACTGGTAAACAGTAAATCCTAACTCTATAATTGTTGTTCTTTATCAGAGAATAGTGAACAATATGACATACATAGAAGGAAAACAATAATGAAGAAAGAGGCACTTCACCAACGATATAGACCAGGATCCCAAGAAACAGCTTGTTATTAATGTCAAACCAGTTACAGTACTCAGGTCCAATGTTTCAGTTCAAAAATCATCTTCAATATCCAGCCTAACTAACCTAACACAAACAAAGCTTCAAGGGCCAGTGAACACTATTTACAGATATAAGTCTCAAGCTCAATTACATTACACTGTTCATCAACCTAATCAACCAACCCCTCTCTCATCTTTTGCAGAAGTATATATAGAAGAATGAGGAGCGAATATCTTATAAAAGATCTCCAATTACAACTAATATAGACTTAATGGATTCTTGGCCTTTGGGGGGCTCAATGAAGAAACTTACAATGGGTGTCTTGTGTATTAAACGATTTACATAAAGTTTTAAGCTCGGTTGGAGATTTTGTTGACCTTGGAGGTTCTGTGTGATGTCAGGGTTACTCCGCAGATATTGTTTACATTAATTTTCCCTGCAGAAGTAACTCTCTGGCTGCGCTGAGGTGAATATTTTCATTTGATCAATAACTTAGGCCTCTGATTGAATACTTTGAGGCACAGGTGGCATTTCGGTAGATGGGAGGAATCAATTTGCCTCAGATGTGGCGGTGGAGGCTTTCCCTTTGATAAAACACTTAAGATTTTCTCCAAACTGTGTTTAAATTGGGGATTAGGCTTTTGATAAACCATCTTAGACGTAATCCCCATAAAACTTGTCTTCAATCCTTTGCTCTGGTATATTTTTGTTGTTGACATTGATACTCTTTGATTTGTGATTGACTTGCTGTGTTTTTCTAGTGTGCAGGGCTACGCAGGGGAGATATTGCATCAATGCCTCATGAACCACTGATGATACGTGAATTTGAAACCTGCAAATGATTTTCTTTGATGGATATAAGGCAGGAGGATCGTCACCCTCTGCCTTTGAATTTTCTTTAAACAAAGAGGAAAAACCATTAAAACCCTGCAAAATATGAACAAAAATTATAAAATCCATGCATATATAGGTTTACTGCTTCAGAAGGCACGTGGAGAGAGCGTGGTTGTTGGATGGCATCATCCAACGGTCAGGATTTGATTAGAGGAGTCAAAGGGAGGGTGGTAGAAGACTTTGAATCGGGGTCGTCGATCGCGCAGAGATCGATGGTAAGGAGCAGAGGTGAAGGGACGACCGTGGGCCGTCGATCGCGCGAAATCGACGGTCGGTAGCGCAGGTGGAAAGTCAAAATGGAGAAAACGGGTGATGAATTTTGGGCCGTCGATTTGCAAATCAGATCGACGACGGAAATGCTATTACTGCTGCGCCGTAGCATGGTTATCGCGTGGGCATATTCGGTGAGTGATCGCTGTCCGATGGGCGGCCTCAGATCAGACAGTGGACGTCCATATCGCGTCGGGTCCACGTCCAAACTTTAATGTGCAATGGACGGCGGTTTCATGAACAATTCCCAAGACACGTGTCGGCCAGCGTATGGAATTGTTGTGGAATGGAAGAAACCACTGTGCGCTTGGAAGTGGTGCGATGAAAATCGGCCGGTTTTGCAATCGGTGAGTCGATGGTGGGGACCACTGGGGTGATGGAATCCACGCCGTCGATCTGCAGATTAGATCGACGGTGGGCATTGACTGAAACTTTGAACTGGCAGAAAAACTTAGGAAATAATTAAAAACCCAAAGTTCGAAAATAACATACGGTTTTAATATTTTTGGGGGGCGGGATATATATATAATATGATCAGGCGCCCGGCTGCGGGGCCTTTGGACGCATGGAGAACAATGTGACTGGGGTTTTTGAGAGGAGGGGCTAATCGAGATTGGGAAATGCGACAAATGCTGGGAAGGCTGGCGCTAGGTTCCAGGCACCAGGGCATATGGAGGGGGGATTAAAAACTTAGCCTAAGGGGCTTAAGTCCACAATACATAAAAATATGATTTTTATGGATTTTTGAATGATTTTCAGAGGAATTTGAGGGTTCTGATAAGGAAAGAAAGTGAGTTCTCAACTTTGTAAAAATGATTTTCATGAAAGGAAGAAGAGGGATCATGAAAATAGAGGAATTTTATGAAGAAAAAGGGAGCAAATGAAGGTTAGTTTTGAGTGAAGGAGAAAAAGGGAATAGGTGCTTGCAGCAGTAATCTGTCTTGGAAATCTACAAGATTTCTGAATGTAAAATGGGAACAGCAGTGAAGTTTTGGACAGAGGAGAGGCAGGAGGCCTTCAAGAGTCTTCAAGAGCCAACATTTTTTAGTAATAAAATTTGTTCCTTGAAGGCTAAAAAATTCTTAGCCACCTTTTGCTACAACGAATTTATAGGTGGCTAACAGTGGCTCCACTTGGGGATGGTGCCTTCTTGAAGGCATCAAGAACTTCAGACTTGCATTCTCTGGGAGGCTGACCTATGCCTGATCCATTGGGCTGCCTTTCTTTCTGTGGATGATGTTCTTTGTTTAGAAAACATATTAGCAGTCACAAACAATGGATCTTCATTAATACAAGCTTCTACCTACCTAATTCTAATGATCTAACATTTTCTCTTCATTAGAGTGCACTTAGATTGGCAAACTCTTTTTACAACATTTATTCTTTCGAAAGCAAGAAGTCTAATCTATTTCTACTCCTTATTTCTTCATGGACCCAGTTTAAACAGTTGAGCCCATATGATTCTCTACCTAATTTATTGTCTATTGGGATTAAACTGTCCAACATACTTTCATTCTCTAAATTCTACAACAGAAATTTAAACGCATTCAAGTCAGGATTGAACAGTCTAACTTGATGCTAGTCTATGGCATAAGAACAAGCTACACATAGACATTATTTTGCAGAAAATTAAATAAAAAATGGAAGGCTTAAGATCTGAAAGTTTCTCATCATGGCCTTCTCTTTTCTTTACAGCTCTAGTTTGGATTTGTTTGAGCTATTTTGTCTTTATCAACTGGTTCGGATTTTGAGCTGATTGGAACTAGATTTTTACATCTCTTGACTCAGAATTTGAAGCAGGTTTGACTCATCTCTCTTTGGAAGCTTAGGTTCAAATTTTGATCATGTTTGAACCTTTAATTTCTATCCTAAACTATCTACTGATAAGCCAAGTTCAAATAGTTTGGAAAATCGAATTCACTATCCTATCAGCAGAAAATTTAAAGCTAATTAGTAAAGATTAGACAGTTTGACTAACTAGAAGTGTGTTCTTCAGGAGTGGCATTTGAGCTTGCACACTTTCAGATTTGTTTTTTTTTTTTTTTTGGTATGGGGCTATACCTTTCTTGTTTTCACAATGTGCCCTCTTTTCTTTCTTTTCATTGTTTTGTATTTTTGATTTTTTATAACTTTGAATGCAATGGTGGGTGAAGTATTTATAATGAGAAAAATATAAAAAGGCTTTCGGAGCATAACATGGATCAAGAGAAGTAATGCTTAAGCATCCTGCCATTGACAGGACCCCCAAACAGTTCTGCTCCATTCAACTCCTACAAGAAAAATGCATTGTTACCAGCAGCTGAATGAATAGAGTAAGGGCCAAGCCATAAGTTATCAATTTTTCCATGCTTGCCCTTCTCTTCCCTCCTTGAGTCCCACATTAGAAGTTTGTCCCCTATTTTGAAATTGTTGGCCTTTGTTCTTCTGCAAAAAGCTTTTTAATGCTGATCTGTTTCTACAATGCTTTGTTGTAAACTTCCTCTCTGGTTTGCTGAAGATGAATGGTCTGGTTTATTCTTCTGATCATGTTATTATCTTCAGTTTGAGACTCTTGAATCAACTTCATTACTGGTACACCAAGGCTGTTTGGAAAAATTGCATCAGTACCACACACCAGCTGAAAAGGTGACACACCAATATATTTCTTCAAAATCAATATGTCAGCCCACAGTGCGTGAACTAGCTTTGTGTGCCATGAATTTTTTTTGTCCTCCAACAATTTCTTGATTATTTTCACTAAACCTTTATTTGAGGATTCTGCAAGTCCATTACCTTGAGGGTAATAGGCCACAGAATTCCCCAATGTCATCTGATATCTGTGATAGAATTCAACCATCTTCTTTGATCCAAGTGCTGTTGCATTATCAGTGATGATCTTCGTAGGACAACCAAATCTAGAGAGAATGTTAGTCTCAATTAATTTTATAATAACAGAGTCATTGGCTTTCCTACAAGGAACGACTTCTATCCATTTAGTGAAGTAGTCTGTGGCAGTAAGAATCCATCTATGCTGGGCAGAAGATGGTGGATGGATTTCTCCTATGAAGTCAAGTCCCCACTGTTGAAAAGGGGTTTCAACAGTAATTGGATGCAGAGGCAGGGGTAGCAGTTTTCTTTTGCCTTCAAAAAGTTGACATTTATGACAGGCAATGATCATTTTGTCTATATTAGGAAAAAGAGTAGGACAATAGAAACCAGCCCTCAAAATTTTGTTGGTTGTTGTCTTCTAGTATAAATGACCCCCACACTCTCCTTCATGGAACTCATGCTTAACCTTCTCTGCATCAAACTCAGGCAAACATTTAAGCAATATACCACTTGCATTTTTCCAATAAAGACATTTATCTATAATGCAATAGTTTACAGCTTTCAATTTTAGGAATCTGTTTTGTTGTCAAACCGTGAAGGTATCTAAACTACAAACATAAACAATATCAGCATACCAAGGGGAATTCATAAAATGGTTTTCAACAATGGGAGTTGAGACTTCCTCTTGATCATCTAAAGCATTAATCATATTAATATCAAGAACTTCAAAATTGGATTCAGCCACTAATCTAGCTAGACCTTGGCCTTTGATGAGTTTAGTGGGTTTTATCTCTAAATCATATTCAAGGATAACAACAATCCACTTACCTCTCTTACCATCTGGGTCCTGCGTTAGAATGTCTTTAACAACTAAGTTTGGGACAAAGGCAATGACGTGTGAGTGAAGGGCGTATACTCTGAAGTCTTTTAATGCTTTAACCAAAGCAAAAGCTTGCTTTTCCATAATGTTATACTTCACAGGGGAATCCCTCAATGCCTTGCTAAAGAATGCAATAGGCTGCTCTTGTCCTTGAAGATTTTTCTGTAAAAGGACAACAGCTATGGTATGTTTTGATGCAAACGAAAAAATATAAAAATATTTTGAAAAATCAGGACTTATTAGAACCGGTGTTTTGGTTAATGCTTGTTTCACCAGCTCAAAAGACTTCTTTGCTTCCAAGGTCCATTTTACCCCTTGCTCCTTCTTCAACATGTTTGTGATATTCCTAAGGAGCTCGGCCAAGTTGGGAATGAACCTTCTCAAAAAGTTAATCTTCCCAATGAAAGATTGCAACTCCTTGATGTTTCGAGGATGAGAGATTTGCAATATGGCCTCAATCCTCTTTGGATCTATCTTAATACCCTCTTCTGAAATGATGTGCCCGAGAAGTTTACCTTCTTGGAGACCAAAAAGTGTCTTCCTAGGGTTCAAAGATATCCCAAATTTTCTGCATTTCTCGAAAACTCTTCTTAAATGTTGTAAATGCTCTTCATCTGTTTTTTAAAACACAGTGACATCATCAAGGTATATAATGATGAAGTAGCCGAGTTCGTCCGAGAATGCTATGTCCATGGCTCTTTGAAAATTTGCTCTAGCATTCATAAGACCAAAAGGCATTTTCACATACATGAAAGTGCCCATGGTGTAGTAAAGGTTGTCTTTAATTGATCAGCAGGGTGAAATAAGATCTGATTGTACCCTGAATATCCATCCAGCAAAGACATTCTTCTAGACCCTACCACCCTTTTTAAAATATGGTCCATCTTAGGTAAAGGGTATTTGTCTTTCAAGGAGGCTTTGTTTAAGTCTCTAGAGTTTATACAAAGCTTGATCTCTCTAGTTTTCTTCCTAACAGACACCAGATTAGACACCCACTCAAAGTATCTAATAGGGACAATAATACCAGCTTCATACATTTTCATAATCTCCTTCTGAACCAAAGGCAACTGAACAGGGTTTATTCTGTGCAGTTTTTGTTTGAATGGCTTTTGGTTTTCTTTGATGGGAATTTTGTGCTGTATTATTTTAGTGTCATAGGATTTAAGATCTTTGTAACTCCATGCAAAAACATCAAAAAATTATTTAAACAGCTCTATGTATTTGAGTTTAATGTGAGCTGGTAAAGTCTTAGACAGTTTAATCATTTTTGGTTTTTCCTCACTGCCTATATTGCGCTCTTCCACTTCAGTCTCTACAAGTTCTAGTTTTGGTTTATTTTCCACATCGTTAAAATCGAACAACTCTTCTAACGGGGTCAGACCCTTAGGAAAACTTTCATCTTTAGAGTGCGAGTTTCTAACTCCTGTGTTTCTAACTCTGCAGTCGTTTCTGTTTTGTTTTTAATTTTTCTAAATAACAGGTTTATATTAGCAAGTTCAGGAGACGGTTCTTCTTCATCAAGGAAATTTTCTTCACTGCAGTCTGTCTCATAATCTGAGTCCGAACCTTTTAGTTCGAATTCATTTCTGAATTGCATGAAGTCTTCTATTTGTTTGTCATTGTCAAACACATGCCAATAATTTTCATTATCAGGCATGGCTGGTCTAAATTTTATCTGAGTTGTGCAGTCTTTGGTGTTATGTGGTGTTAAGCATGTTCTAGCTACAAAGGCTAAATTGTGGGCCGCAATATTTCTTTTTCTTGGGACAAAAAACAGTTTGGACTCCTTGAATGTTTTCAAAAGGTCCATGACATCGTTTCGGTAGGCCCTAAGTTTGGGATGATTTTCATTATACTCCCCATTGACCTGCCTAATGATTAACTCTGAGTCGCCATACACATTGATTCTTGTGGCTCCTAAATTTTTCAATAAATGTAAGCCTAAGAGAAGAGATTCATATTCTGCTATGTTATTGGAACACTGAAATTTTAGTTTGCAGAAAATGCTTTCTATGTGGTTTTTTTTAGTGTTAGTAATCCAGACACCTACACCAGCAATGTTCTTAGTGCATGACCCATCAAAATACATACTCCACAGAGGACTATTTTAATTTCATCTGTTTGGTGAATGTCCTGTTTAACTAATGTGCTCAAGGGTTGTTGTGGAATCTCAACACTTAATTTTATTTGTTTTGATTCCTCAAGATTTTCGTTTATTTGAGGGTTTTTTTCTTGATTGTGAATGTTTAAAAGCAATGGACACCTGCCTTGTAGCTCAAGACCTTTGTTTGGTTTGCTAATGTCTCCAAATGCAGCAAACTGCTTTGACTCTTCTATGTTGTGTTCCTCTTCATCCCTATCGGCCATTAACGTTGTTAAAGTAACTTGTTCACTAAGTGTTTCCTCATTAAACATGATAAAAGAATCAAGGCATATATTTACATAATATAGTGAAGAGTTTTGTGGTCGGTCCTGACTTGTAACTGTGTATTTCATATGGGACTCCCTGTAAAGTCTCCTATTCTGATTGAAAACAGGGATAGTCACATAGGTCATGTCCATCTGCATAGTCCCTTGCAACTTAAGCCCCCATGATCTTGATAACAACATTCCATATTTGGGGGGAACATTAGCCACCACAATATCCATGACTAAGCATTTGGCTGGAATCTGGGCTAAGTTAACACAGAGGTCTTTGATTAACCCTAAGCATTTTACTCTTCTTGAGTCAAAGGAGTAAAGATCTTTGTAAGGTTTGGTGACTTCTAGATCTAGGCTCTCCATTACAGCTTTAGGCATTAAATTGTGAGAAGCAACAGAATCATGCATAGCGTTGTGAAAAATATTTCCATGAACATTTAAATTCACATAAAAGGGAGGAACAGGTCCCTCTTGATATCTACCTTCAATATTAGGACCAAAAATCAGCTCTGGTTGGTCATCATTAAGATTGACTGTGTCCTTATTTTCTTCTATTTTTAAAGCCTTCAAAATTTTGGTCCTCTATACATGTTGGGAAGCTAACTCAGTCAAGGGAACAGAGATTTTGATTTTTGAAATTTCCTGCTCCAGGCTGAAAGGAATTTGACTCTTTAAAGTGCTAATTTCAGCCTTATTAGCTGCCACTCTATCAGCAACATCAACTTGCTGATTTGTTTTATTTACACTTGACAAAATTGTTTTCACAGGAGTACTAGCTGAAGTGTTAGTACTACTAATGTTTGCACTCTGTTTTTCATCGTTTTGAGTGCCTTTCTCTTTACCATTATCGAAATTTCCAGCCACTTTTTTATCCTTTTGTTTGATAGCTTAGGTTTGGTTGCAGTGCTGTTTTGTGAAGATTTATCAAAGGTTTTGGTGTTGGGAGTTTGTTGACTATTTTTGCTTCTAAGGTCATATTCTCTTTGAGATTCTATGATGACATTTTAAATTGTGAGAAGCACCGAAATCATGTATAGCGTTGTGCAAAATCTTGTCATGAACGTTTAAACTCACATAAAAGGGAGGAACAGGTCCCTCTTGATATCTACCTTCAATCTTAGGACCAAAAATCAACTCTGGTTGGTCATCATTAAGATTGATTGTGTCCTTATTTTCTTCTATTTTTAAAGCCTTCAAAATTTGGGTCCTATATACATGTTGGGAAGCTAACTCAGTCAAGGGAATAGAGATTTTGATTTTTGAAATTTCCTGCTCTAGGCTAAAAGGAATTTGACTCTTTAAAGTGCTAATTTCAGCCTTATTAGCTGCCACTCTATCAGCAACATCAACTTGTCGATTTATTTTATTTACACTTGACAAAATTGTTTTCACAGGAGTACTAGTTGAAGTGTTAGTACTACTAATGTCTGCACTCTGTTTTTCATTGTTTTGAGTGCCTTTCTCTTTACCATTATCGAAATTTCTAGCCACTGTTTTATCCTTTTTTTTGATAGCTTTAAGCTTGGTTGTAGTGTTGTTTTGTGAAGATTTATCAGAGGTTATGGTGTTGGGAGTTTGTTGAATGGTTTTTCTTCTCAGGTCATATTCTCTTTAAGATTCTATGATGACATTTTCCATGTCTTGATAATAATTTTCATCATCATTTCTTCTGTCATCATAAGGTGTATAAAGACATTTTTTTTCTATTATAATGAGCTTCAAAGTCATCATACTCTACCCCAAACATGTTGATATCATCTTCCTCTGGTATTTAATCCATTTCCTCAACCTCACTTACATAGTTTTGATGAAAGGGAGGAGTGATCTGTTGATCATCTTCCCTAGTTCTGTTTGGAGGTTGGTTTCTTCTAAAATTCTGATTCTGGTTTTGATTTCTATTTTGAGGAGCATTTTGATTTTGGCTTGCTTGTCCTCTCTTAATTATGCTCATATCTTTCATCATCTCCTCCATCATTTTCTCCATCTTTGAGTTGGAAGTAGAGGGTGTAGATTCCTCTCTAAAGGACACTCTCTTTTCATTTTTCATTCTTTCTCTCTTTTCCATTAAGTTGACCTCCACAGAAAGGGCGCCTCTTTGCATATCTTCAAGAGTTGCAAAATCTCTCTCTCTCAGTTGATAGGCCATCTCAGGGTCAAACCCTTCAGGAAACTTGTTTAAAGCTAAGCCTTGTGGAGGTTTTAGTTCTAGGGAAAGTGCATTATACACACTATTAAATCTAGTGCAATAAGCTTGCACACTTTCCCCAGTGTTTCTATGGAGGTTCTTGTAATCAGAAAGGACTTGGAGAGGATTCTTATTTACTTCCCATTTGTTTAAGAAAGTTTGATGGAAGGCTTGGAGATCATGGATACTATGGGGGGTTAAACCTTTGAACCATTTTCTTACTTCTCCCCCTAAGATCTGAGCAAAAAATCTAATCTTGACAGAATCATCATCAATTTCATTTCTGTCAAAGTAGTCATTCATCTTATCCATGTGTTGTGATGCAGTTGTAGCATTACTAGCATCATATAATGAAATTTTGGACTGATATCATGTGGAAGATTGACTAATGGTACAGGAAGGACTAAGGGAGCATACCATGTTGCCATGATATGTGGTGGGGGTGGATTTACAAGAGGTGGATTAACAAAATGGAGAGTGGGCTGAAGTGGAGTGGTTTGAACAGTGGATGTAGGGTGAGAAAAAGTAGATGGACCAGAAATAGATTGCTGAGTTGATCTTGGATGAGAAACACCTAAGTTGTGAAGGAAATGTAAATCGGGAGGTGTTGTTTCTCTACGACCAGGATGTTCACTTGTTTCAGGAGATGAAAGTGAAGACTCAGAATCTAACTGATCTAAATCACCAAGAGACCTAGTTCTAAAGGGATTTACTAGGTCAAATTGTGATTGTTGTAGAGCTGAAAGATTTTCAGGGACTGAATTAGCTCTCAAGGGTGATATGAAAACAGTTGATAACTGAATCCCATGAGACTTCCTAAGGATAATTTCTTGGTTATCAACTAACTTAGGTGGATTAGGGTCAGGATAGGCTCTTGTGTGAATCTTTCTAGGAGCCACTATGCTGTGTTTTTTAGACCTAAATAAACAAGAAAAGTTCAACCGGGTATGACAATCTTTGAGAGGTTAACTAATCTGTTTACACAAATCTTAATCCTGCAGTCCTCTAACTAAGTTTGAATGATGTTACAATGATGAGGTTTCTTCCCAGTGGATTCTTAAGGTCTGTTCAGGATTGTGGAGTCGCTAAGTGGAAGTTTTTAGCTCCTAAGGAGGTAAAAGGTTTTATGGTCCACCACCATGTTTATTGGGTACCAATCTGAAATTTTTAAAGTTTTCTGAGTTATTTTTCTGTTGTGTGGTTTCTAAGAATGTCCTGACTCTATTTCAAAACTTAGCTACGGTTATGAGAAAAGGACAATCTATTCTTATGGATAAGCTAGCTGATATTTTAAGGTTATATAAATTCTTAATAAAATCCTATGGTTTACCTAGTTTGTCACTTATTCAAACAAGTTTTATAATGATTACCATTCTCTGGCAGTGCTTGAAAAGACTACTTTTTACTCACAAGTTTTATGAATTTTTTAAGGGAACCCACAGTGATCTAATGTCCTATGGTTACCCTAAAATGAAAATGATTTTGGGTTCGATCCCTAGCGAAGTCGCTAGAAATGTTAGGAATCTGTAATTTTAGTAGATTGGTGAGACTAAAACTGCAGAAGCAACATTATTTCAACCACTTTGGGATTCTAGGATCTAGCCCTCCTCAATCCAGAGAGGGATCTCTCCAATAAGTGCAAAGATGGATTTTTCTTTGAAGTTTTGGGGTAATAATATTAGGCTAGTTATGAAGGCCAAGGGTTTGTTTTGTTTTTGGATGGTTGAGTATGAATCTTGTTGAGGTGGAAAGTCCTAAATGCAAAGAGTTTCAAAGGTGAGAAGTTGCAAGTGAATAGAACAGCTAGGCTAAAAAGATAGATATAACGCTGGTTTTTAGTCCATTGGGATATGTAGTCATAACAGGGCTTTAATTGAGCAACAACATCAAGAGAGATCTAAGGGGAAAGTCATCTACATCACAAGATTATTGAGATTAAAATGATGGAATGGAAACAATAAAGTGTTGGAGAGGTGGAAACTGATAATAATTTCACAAAGGATTTATAGTCAGTCCAAATAAGAAAATCCTCTTAAGTAACTGTTTAAAACAAACCAAGGACAGGGCTAACCATTGACTTCTTGGGCAGGTTTGTATTAAAGCAGCTTAATTGACAAACAATCCAGTAATCCACATAATTACCTTCAGAAAGTATGAAAACATATAAGAGAAGACAAAGTGTAACTTAAGATCAGATAAAGTACTTTTAAACATAGTCTGCTTTCAGTCAACACCAAGGGAAACTTTCAAAATCTACCTTTGGAGAATAGAAGCTAGAAACAGGGCAAACCATCACTTTTCTAGTCTAACTTTAATAAGAAAATAAGGAAAATAAATTTTAAGAACAATGTTTAAAGCAAACAGTAGGATGAGGGAACTCCAACATTCCTAACTATTTAGACTGTATTAAATCATTCTTAAATAAAAAAATTGGAGGAAAACATTGAGATAAAACTTATCAGTAAGAGAAGGGTATTGGTAAACGGTAAATCCTAATTCTATAATTGTTGTTTTTTATCAAAGAATAGTGAACAATATGAAATACATAGAAGGAAAACAATAACGAAGAAAGAGGTGCTTCACCAGCGATATAGACCAGGATCCCAAGAAACAGCTTGCTATTGATGTCAAACCAGTTACAGTACTCAGGTCCAATGTTTCAGTTCAACAATCATCTTCACTATCTAGCCTAACTAACCTAACACAAATAGAGCTTCAAGGGCCAGTGAACAATATTTACAGATAGAAGTCTCAAGCTCAATTACATTACACTGTTCAGCAACCTAATCAACCAACCCCTCTCTCATCTTCTGCAAAAGTATATATAGAAGAATGAGGAGGGGAGATTTGATAAAAGATCTCCAATTACAATTAATACAGACTTAATGGCTTCTTGGCATTTGGGGGGCTCAATGAAGAAACTTACAATAGGTGTCTTGTGTATTAAATTATTTACATAAATTTTTAAGCTCGGTGGGAGCTTTTGTTGACCTTGGAGGTTCTGTGTGATATCGGGGTTACTCCGCAGATATTGTTTGCATTAATTTTCCCTGCAGAAGTAACTCTCTGGCTGCGCTGAGGCGAATATCTTCATTTGATCAATAAATTTTTCCTCTGATTGAATACTTTGAGGCATAGGTGGCATTTCGGTAGATGGGAGGAATCAATTTGCCTCAGATGTGGCGGTGGAGGATTTCCTTTTGATAAAACACTTAATATTTTCTCCAAACTGTGTTTAAATTGGGGATTAGGCTTTTGATAAACCATCTTAGACGTAATCCCCATAAAACCTGTCTTAAATCCTTTGCTCTGGTATATTTTTGTTGTTGACATTGATACTCTTTGATTTGTGATTGACTTTCTGTGTTTTTCTAGTGTGCAGGGCTGCGCAAGGGCGATATGGCATCAATGCCTCATGAACCACTGATGATACGTGAATTTAAAACCTGTAAATGATTTTCTTTGATGGATCAAAGGCGGGAGGATCGTCACCTTTTTCATTTTAATTTTCTTTAAACGCAGCGGAAAAACCATTAAAACCCTGCAAAATATGAACAAAAATTATAAAATCCATGCATATATAGGTTTACTGCTTCAGAAGGCACATGGAGAGAGCGTGGTCGTTGGATGGCATAATCCAACGGTCGATATTTTATTAGAGGAGTCAAAGGGAGGGTGGTAGAAGACTTTGAATCGGGGCTGTCGATCGTGCAGAGATCGACGATGAGGAGCAGAGGTGAAGGGACGATCGTGGGCCGTCGATCGCGCGAAATCAACGGTCGAGAGCGCAGGTGGAAAGTCAAAACGGAGAAAACGGGTGATGAATTTTGGGCCGTTGATCTGCAGATCAGATC
The DNA here is from genome assembly GCA_034641835.2 of Pinus albicaulis. Classification (NCBI taxonomy): domain Eukaryota; kingdom Viridiplantae; phylum Streptophyta; class Pinopsida; order Pinales; family Pinaceae; genus Pinus; species Pinus albicaulis. The sequence goes on along the minus strand of CM076574.1, from coordinate 1,192,062,057 downwards.
GATGGCGGAAATGTTGTTACTACTGCGTCGTATCCTAGTTATCGTGTGGGCATATTCGGTGATCGATCGCCATCCGATGGGCAGCCTCAGATCGGACGGTGGACATCCATATTGCACCAGGTCCACGTCCAAACTTTAACGCGTGATGGACGACGGTTTCATGAACAGTGCCCAAGATACATGTCGGTCAGCGTATGGAATTGCTTCGGAATGGAAGAAACCATCGTGCGCTTGGAAGTGGTACGATGAAAACCGGTCGGTTTTGCAATCGGTGAGTGGATGGCGGGGACCACCAGGGTGATGGACTCCGCGTCATCGATCTGCATATCAAATTGACAGTGGGGATTGACTGAAACTTTGAACCAGCGGAAAAACTTAGGAAATAATTAAAAACCCAAAGTTTGAAAATAACATATGGTTTTAATATTTTCGGGGGGCAGGATATATATATAATATGATCAGGCGCTCGGCTGCGGGGCCTTTGGATGCATGGAGAACAATGTGACCGGGGTTTTTGAGAGGAGGGGCTAATCGTGATCGGGCAATGCGACAAATGCTGGGAAAGCTGGCGCTCAGTTCCAGGTGCCAAGGCATAGGGAGGGGGGATTAAAAACTTAGCCCAAGGGGCTTAAGTCCACAATACATAAAAATATGATTTTTATGGATTTTTGAATGATTTTCAAAGGAATCGAAGGGTTCCGATAAGGCAAGAAAGTGAGTTCTCAACTTTTTAAAAATGATTTTCATGAAAGGAAGAAGAGGGATCATGAAAATAGAGGAATTTTATGAAGAAAAAGGGAGCAAATGAAGGTTATTTTTGAGTGAAGGAGAAAAAGGGAAAAGGTGCTTGCAGTAGTAATCTGTCTTGGAAATCTGCAGGATTTCTGAATGTAAAATGGGAATAGCAGTGAAGTTTTGGACAGAGAAGAGGCAGGAGGCCTTCAAGAGTCTTCAAGAGCCAACATTTTTTAGTAATAAAATTTGTTCCTTGAAGGCTCAAAAAGTCTTAGCCACCTTTTGCTACAACAAATTTATAGGTGGCTAACATGCGGTTGATGTAAATCCATTTTGAACAGTGTCCCATGCTTCGTAACCTTGCGCCAAGAGACAGACCTCCATTCTTCCTTTCCAGAGTGCATAATTATTTTCATTGAACAAAGGTACACCATTCTTGGTATGCTACATGACCTCCTTCCAGTTGTTAAACTGCTATTGAAGGAACCAACCTCTGATACCAATTGTTGGAAACACTGAGAGGGGGGATGAATCAGTATTCCTTTCAATTAGAGCATTAGTTAATCTTCAATTATTATCAGTTTTTGTACAATGATAGAAGCAAACAAAAGGAACACAAATGCACACAGTTTTTAAGGTGGAAACCCACTCTGGGACAAAAACCACCTAATGCTTTTCTAACAATTCTTTAATACTCAACTCCAATTGAAAATAAAGCTCCAACTTCCTAGAATCTAGAAAAACATTCTTCTCCATCTACCACTGGATGGACGCTCCAAAACTTGAGATTCTTCAGTAGTCAACTGAATGGATGCCCCAACACCCAATGAGCTACAACTCACCCTAGCACCACCCTACCACCCTGTAGAAGAATAAAAGATGAATGGACTCCCGTACCAGGGAAAATAGTCCACTTTACAATGATATAGAATGATGTAGAAGAATAAGACACACTAGAACATAACCCCAACTATGACACAACAACCTAATGATGATCCTAGAGCTCCCGACATTGCCTCTTCAACTCTTGGCAGATAGAGACTAGTACAATTTTTACAATAATGTATTTACAATGACTTAGTACAATGATACCTTTACAGTGATTGTATGCAGTGCTGCCCACTTGAAGAATTCATGTGATTAAATTATTGCTGTTGTTCTACACCTTCGTTGCTGCTCTTGTCATGCTACCCTCTGCTACACCTTTCTTCGCTTTGCTTCCCTAGAAAGTCTGGTCCTTTGCAGCCCTTGACAACACATGATCTAGCTTTTTCTTGACTTCTAGGAGCTCGATATTGACTTTGGTGTATCTCTTTTATTTCAGATTCCCAATATGTGATTTTCAATCCTGTAGTACTCCTCTGGGTCTTATTTCTAATTCCACAGGTCTAACCCAATTTGGATTCTTCAAGGGAGAGTTATGCCCAATCTCTCACAATGCCCTAATTATGGACTGTTTCAGTAGAGAAAACTTGTACGATGTGCCACATGTCACTATTTCTTCATTAAACTCTTAAATTGATAGGGTGAAAGCTAAAGTCTATACATTATCTTCCAAATTTTACAAAATTCCAACCCAATACTCAGAGAGAGAGTTATGACAATTTTCCCAAGGTCACTTCTTTGAGATTAATTTTAGGAGCCTGCAAAAACACTGACTTCCACAGATCATATCTCTGAAAATATTGCACACCTTGATTTGAAATTTCTACAGTAGATTCCTCAAGAGTTCCTCTTCACCTCATAAAAATTTCAGCTTCTCAACCTTCATAGAAAAAACATTAGAGCGAAAATTCCATGATGACCTGTTTCAGATAGCGAAATCCTTACATAAGGAGGATATGAGGATCACAATTTATATAAATGCTTAGGTTGAGAGGGGCTTCAACAAGTGAACTTGGGGGGGATTTTAGGAGCTTAAAAAATATTAATTATGAATTTTCAATGACCCATGCCACAACCCCATGGGGTTTTAGCCCACTAACTACGGTTACAAACTTCAAGCATGAATATCTCTCAAACCGTGAATAATTATGTGGCATGCCATATATCAATGGAAACATCTCGACAAGTAGAAACCATAAAAATCATTCTTGACCTAGAATATAGTAATTTGGTAGGTAAAAATTCCCATGCAATATTGGGGTAGCCCCTGGTGCTCCTTGGGTTGACATCAATGACAACCGTTGATCAACAAAAAGCTAGTTCGAGAGCTGGTGTCTGGATTCATAACACCAATGAAGGTCACTCCTACAAAATAAAATTTCAATGCACTAAAAATAATGCCAAGTATGAGGCCCTTCTCCTTGGTTTACATTTGCTAAGAGACATAGGTGCCAAGAAAATTTCTATTCAAGGAGACTCTGAACTGATCATTAGACAAATCAAGGGAGAATATTTTTCCAAGAATCCTAGACTAAGAGAATACTAGAATGCTGCCTTGGATCTCTTGAAAACTTTTGAGAAGTATGAACTTATCTCCATCCCTAGAGCTCAAATAAATTTGGCCAATGAACTTGCCTTTGCTGCCAGCACATGCCAAATGCCTCATGCTAATGAACAATAAATTTTGAAAGTCAAGTGCAGACCAGCGTCTCGGATAACATAGATCATTGGAAGGTATTTGAAAATGAAAAACAGATTGAAAATTTCTTGCAGCCCAAAACCAAGTTTGAAATGTTAAAATCAGACTTAATCCATCAAGAATCTTTCTTTGACAAAGAACAAACCCTCAAAACAAAGTACCTTGTAAAATTGACATAAATCTACTAGAATATCCTCTTAAAGCAGAATCATTGGTAGATTTAGATCAAAAATACCTTGAGGAGTTTCAATACAAAGATAACTCATTACCAAGGGGTCTTGCCCCTTTAGAAGAGTTGTTTGACTTTAATGATGTAGTAAGAAAGCCAAAAATTGAAACCACCAAAACTAATGTGGAAGAATGTAACATAGGCAGCATAAAAGAACCCAAATGATCAAGCTATCCAAAAATATCCCTCCTCACATAAAACATAAATATATAGAGATGTTCAAAGAGTTTAAAGATATTTTTGCATGGGGGTATGAGGATTTGAAGTACTACGACACAAGCATTATTCAACATAAAATTCCTCTCAAGGAAAATCAGAAACCATTCAAACAAAAATTGAGAAGAACAAACCTCGTTCTAGTACCTCTAGTTGAAAAAGAAATAAAGAAGATGTATGATGCTGGTATCATAGTCCCACTTAGGTACTCAGAATGGGTTTCCAACCTTTTGTTAGTTAGGAAAAAAATAGGGAAGATTAGGTAGTGCATAGACTTTAGAAACTTGAAAAAAGCCTCCCTAAAGGACAACTACCCTTTACTGAAAATGGATCATATACTGCAAAGGGTGGTAGGTTCTAAGAGAATATCATCACTTGATGGTTTTTTGGGTTACAATAAGGTATTGGTACTACCAAGTGATTAACAAAAAACCGCTTTCACAACACCTTGGGGCACATTCATGTATGTAAAAATGCCATTTGGGTTGATGAATGTGGGGGCTAATTTTCAAAGGGCCATGTACATAGCTTTTTTTGAAGACATAGGCTACTTCATAGTAATTTACCTTGATGACATCACTGTTTATTCTAAAACTGATGAAGAGCACTTAGTTCATTTGCGGAAGGTCTTTGAGAAGTGTAGGAAGTATGGATTATATCTGAATCCTAAGAAAAAATTGTATGGTCTTCAATAAGGAAAAATCTTAGGCCACATCATTTCCGAAGAAGGGATCAAGATAGACCCCAAAAGGATTGAAGGTATACTACAAATCAACCATCCTAGAAATATTAAAGAGCTGCAATATTTCATTGGAAAGATAAACTTCCTGAGAAGATTCATTCCTAACCTCGCTGAAATCCTAAGAAATATCACAAACATGCTGAAAAGAGAAGTAGAAGTCAAGTGGACCACGAAAGCCAAACAATCCTTTGAACTGGTGAAACAAGCCCTTACCCAAACACCGGTTCTAATTAGCCCTGAATTTACCAAGGATTTATTCATATTCTCCTTTGCATCCGGACACACTGTTGTTGTTGTATTGATTCAAAAGAACATGATGGGACAAGAACAACCCATAGCCTTCTTCAGTAAAGCATTGAGAGATGCTCCTCTAAAAGATAACATCATGGAGAAACAAGCCTTTGCCTTGATCAAAGCATTGAAGGACTTCAAAGTTTACATTTTTCACTCCCATGTTATTGCTTTTGTTCCACACACAGTTATTAAATATATTTTGAATCAAGACCCTAATGGTAAAAGGGGTAAATGGATTTATCTTAGAATATGATTTAGAAATTAGACCCACTAATCTGGTTAAAGGACAAGGACTTGAAAAACTCATGGTTGAATCAAATTTTCAAGCACTAGACATGAACATGGTTGATGCATTAGAGGAACAAGAAGAGTGCACTTCTCCGCACATTAAATAAGTACTTCTAAATTCATCTTGGTATGCTGATATCCAATATGTACTTTTTTATCTTAATGCTCCTTCAAACTTATCCAAAACAAAAGCTTGATTCTTGAAACAAAAAGCTTTAAATTTCTACATTTTTGATGGAGCTTTGTATTGGAAAAATTATGTTGGCATATTGCTATAATGTTTGCTTGAAGATGATGCAGATAGAATTATGCATGAGTTCCATGAAGGAGAGTGTGGAGGTCACCTCTACTAGAAAACCGTAGCTAATAAAATCCTTAGATTTGGTTACTATTGGGCCACTCTTTTCCCCGATACTCACAAGCTAGTTACAACTTGCCATAAATGCCAAATCTTTGATGGCAAGAAGAAGCTAATACCTTTGCCCTTGCATCCTATTACTGTTGAAACTCCTTTTCACCAGTGGGGTTTAGATTTCATTGGCGAAATCCACCCTGCCTCATCTACCCAACATAAATGGATTCTCACTGCTACCGATTATTTCACCAAATGGATAGAAGCCATCCCTTCAAGGAATGCTACCGACTTAGTTATCATAAAATTCCTTGAAACCAATATCTTGTCCAGATTTGGCTGTCCCAAGAAGATCATCACCAATAATGTTACAACATTTAAGTCTAAAAGAATGGTGGACTTATACTACAAGTATCACATCACACTAGAAAATTCTACAACTTATTACCCTCAAGGTAATGGACTGGCTAAGTCTTCTAACAAGAGTTTGGTGAACATCATCAAGAAACTGTTGGAGGAGAACAAAAAATCATGGCATGGAAAACTAGTGCATGCGCTTTGGGCTGATAGACTAACAACTAATAAATCTATCAATATGTCTCCCTATCAGCTGGTTTATGGCATGGATGTTGTTTTTCCAACATCCTTGGGAGTTTTGGTTATGTAGCTTCTTTAAGAGGTTCAATCAGAAGAAAATGACATGCAAAGGAGGTTTAACCAAACTGTTGTAACAGGGCATTTTGGATATTTTTTATTAGATTTAATCTAGCGGAGCGGTTTTGGGGTGGGTCAAAGCCCCGAAAGCATTATAATGGGTAAAAGGGTAAACTAGGGGTCCGAAAACCACGATTTGCTGACCATAGAAAATTCTAGGCTAGATTGCTATAAATAGAGGGACATTTTGTATTGTAAAGGACAAGAAATGATAAGCTATTTATGCGAACTATGGTTTAAGCTATCTTTTTAGGTTTTTAGGGAAAGGATTCCTGCTGGCTGTGTGCGTGGAGATCCAAGTCCAGCTATGTGTGGACCCTGTTTCTGTGTGTGCAGGTTGGGAAGGGAATTGTAAGGAAGAATTGATGAATGAATGAATAAGAAGGATTGATAGAGAACTGAATATGTGAGTAATCTTGTGCAAATTGTTGGTAATGGATGTATTGTGCATTTTCTATCTTTAAGCTACGAAGATCTGTGTAAGTGTGTTTATGGATCTAGATCTATTTTGTTCTGTTTATAATGCTGTGGTATTGTCATAAAAGCATATAAATATAGATCTAGCGCACGTGGATGCAAACAGAGACCTAATTAACCCTGCACAGAACAAGGTAATCTGGGGTTATAGGACCTAGCGCTACTCTACTGGCCTTACCCATCCTTTCTCAGGCTGCGGAAACCTAGTTCCAACACCCACCCATACTACTTCGGGTGAGACTTTGACCTGCGCAAGCGGGTCACTGCCGAAAGGGCCAATAGTATAGGGGTTTGTTGGCAAACCTTGCACATCGAACCTGGGTCAAGACCCCTCGAGCCAACAAATGGTTCCGTTGCTAGGACCCGAAGAAGTCTGAGAGAGCGATCGGGTAATGAAAAGAGAATACTGGAAGCCTGAAATAAAGGATATCGAAGACTAGTTCGAAAGGTAGATCCAGGAGTTCACGGTAAAAGAAAATCGTAGTGAGGAGTTAAGAGTGGAAAGGTGGAAAAATAGGTAGATTCTTACAGAGAGCTACGAAATATTCTTTGTGACATTTGCGATTGAGCTCCAGGAGTGGCTAGACAGACTTGTAGAATTCCAGAAGTGCTAGAAGGATGAACGAGTCACCCAATGGACCCCAGAGCTGATCCAACAACTGGAAAAGACTGATAATACTATCATGCATATGGTAGATCACTGGGTGGATAGCGTGCTAGGAGGGTTTGTGACAGAATTTTCCATTGATCAGTTTGTCTCATACTCTAAGACCAAACGATGATTCTTTAAAGGGTTCTAGGGCAAATTTCTGAGGACATTACCGTTGCTGATTAAGATATTACTGTGCAAAAAGAGCATTCTGTGTACTCATACTGACTGAATGACCTCGGATCTAGACGAGAGCGCGACACGTAGTGGTAAGTACTATCAGACCAACCTTGATGGAGGAAGATTCGCCTATACTCTGTTGCAAGAACCAGTTGTGCAAGACCCCCTAGCTACATCACCACCTAGGCCGCACAAAGGTAAGAATTCACCCATACCACCACCTCACCTAAACAGTGATATGGCTGCACACCTGAAACTACCTACTTTCAAGGGGGTAGGAGATGAGGATATGGACCAGTTTTGGTTTGTTGCAGACTCCATCTGGATTGTGCAGAATGTGGCGAGTGATACGGTAAAGAGGGTGCAGCTGTCATTGGCATTTGAGGACAGGGCCTTGGACTGGTATATGTGATACATTTCCTAGAATGGGAGCACATCCATTCAGGATATCAAAGATGCTCTGAAGCAATAGTTCCAGAAGCCGAAATCTTACTCCCAGCTGGTAGCGGAAGTAAAGGACTTCAAACAAGGTGTTTCTGAGTCAGTATGGGAGGCTGACTAGCGATTGAAGAAAGAAATAAGGGAAGGAGGGTTCAAGTATGATGATAGAAAGCATACAGAATGGTTCATCACTATGTTGTTACCTCACCTACACACACCAATGAGTCATCAAACCTTTGAATCGTAGGAGAAAGCTGTGGAAGTCACTATGAAACTAGAAGCTGCACCCTACGAGGATACGTCGGTAGGAGTACAACAAATTCAGGAATAGCTTGGGGCTATGCATATGGAAATAAAGAACCTGCGAAAGGAGCGAGGAAAGGACGGATGCGCATATCTTTGGTGCATACGATGTCGGGTGTCTGGACACACAAAGGATCAGTGCCCTCTACTAACGGATTACATGAAAGTGGGAGGACCTAGTCCAATATGCCCAAGAGCAAGTAGGGAACCTATTCTATCGTGCCCAGGGTCAAGCAGACCTGTGCTATGGTGTGATGACTGTCGGGTAGCAGGACTGCATGATACAAACCATTGCCCTTGGCTAGGTGCGTATGTCCCAAAATTGAAGCAAAAATGGTGCAAATTTTGACAATTAGTGGGACAATATGAGCAGAAATGTCGTACTTATGATTTAGTGATGGATCATGGGAACTTATATAGGGTAAAATCGGACCCTGTGTCGCCAAGAATTTCTACGCACTTTGGAGGATCACCGGCCAAAGGTAGAGGAGGTTGGGGAGGAAGGGCAGGATAAGGACGTGGGCAGCTAATCTGTTATAACTGTGGGGAAATAGGGAACTTTTCCATAGAATTCCCAAATCCCACCAGAACATCGTGCAAGTATTGTAGGCAGCTGGACCATGTGGTGGAGGATTTCACAATTTTAATAGCCAAGATGCGGGAAAAACAGTGCACCCCTACGTAGAATGTACAAAGAGCTAAAAATAAGCTAACGAATACGAGTCCAAGTGTAAAAGTCATGAAACGCAGTGGGATGGTCACCCAAGGAGCAAAGGAGAAGCTTGCCCCTCGGGAAGGAGTGAATTTCAAAGAGAAAGTACCCCTGGTAGGCCCAGCGCAGTAGCCGACGCACCCCTAGATAGAAGAGGGAGTGGTGCACTTTTTGGAGGCATGTCTGAAATTGCTACGAAACTCAAAGGCTGTAGGGAATCTCCACGCACTACTAAATGCCTGCGCAGCTCATCCCAATCTAATATCTGGGACCAAGGATGTACACAAACTATATAGCTATAAGAAACACACCTGAAGAGAAATGCGGTTGACTGCGCAGATCGGTGACTACGAGATGAATGATTTCATCTTGGATCTTGGATCGGATGAAAATGTATTACCAAAGCACACATGGAAACGAATGGGAGAGCCTAAATTAAATTGGTCCACCATCCAGCTGCAAATGGAAAATCAACAAAAAATCATCCCTCTAAGTAGGCTACTAAAAGTTATGGTTGACATTGAAGGAGTAAGGGTCCTAGCTGACTTTGAAGTAATAGAAATTGTGGAAGATGTGGATCCCTACCCTACGCTCCTCGGGTTGGACTGGGCAATTGACATGGGGGGTGTCATCAATCTCAAGAAGCGCAGCATGGTGTTTGAAAACAAAGGGACGGGCGTCATAGTGCCACTAGATCCAACAAAAGGCGCGCGGTATATAGAGCCAGCCTATGAAGAGGAGGAAATAGATCACATTTATACATTTACTGCATGGGATGAAGATCAGGTTAACCCCATGGATGAAGGAGTGCTTTGCTGGGAAAATTACAGTGAATGTTTTTCCGACTCGAATGAGGAGTTGGAGAATTGGCAAGGTCGGTTGCACGAGGTTTCGGCGCTACGATGTCTTCGGACCACCAGGAATTTCCGTTGCATCTCTACCCAGAAAAGAGACCTACCTTCCCATGATGATGTAGGAGATATTCAGGAGATTTTTGAACCTAAAATCCCCATGGAATGCAGGCTAGGAGCACTGCCACTAACACTGCGCAAAGCACCTACGCAAGGGTCGGTATTCTTCATTCAGGAGAATTATTGAAGTAGGGTGATCCTGTGCTTAGGGACCCCAGTTTCCAGATGGGCTCCAAGGTCATTCGACCTATGCAGATACTTGCTGACATACAAAGGGTCTGATCGAACCCTGCCCGGACAGGCTCACCTGGTTACCGCTGCCCTAGGTGTGCGTTCGATTACGGACCCACCTGAACCCACGTGCAATTGGGAGAATTTTCACTCACTTCAAGTAACATATGGCACGAGGATGCTTGACGTAGTCCTACCAGACCAGGGCATCCCGCTAGAGGACGAAGAGCATGGCTCGAGAAGATTGGTGGCCAACCTACAGATCTAGTACTTGAACCCTGTTATGGAACACCTAGCAGCAACCTTAATTTAGGGTACGCGAACAGCACGCAGGCATCATTCAGAATCTGACATTCCGTGGAAGAGACATCAAGTATGAATAATGACCATCAGTACCATCAATGCAACCATTTATGGTAAGTTTAATTCAAATTTTCGATGGTAAGTATCCCATATGGGATACTCCCCCATTAAATAGCTCCAGACGATGTGCGGTTGGCAGAATAAATTCGCACCAGGCTATTTATTGGTTCTGCAATATGCTCCTGTTATCGGCCTACTGGTTTTCTACGATCATTGACATTCTCTGGAACACCCGTTTTCTTATTACTACGATGGACCCTAACCCGCTGAATGATCCATTCCGGAGCTGCTCAGTACTCGCAGACATCGTCTTGAGAAGGCCTGAGAATACTGAGTGTAGTCAAAGGATTGAGTGTTGGCTTCCTGCAAAAAGAATTGGCTGCAAGCCATGTTTGCCCCCTATAAATTCCTTGATAAGAAAGCAGGGGGCTAAATTGTTTTTGAGCCTTCAAGGAATGCATTTTTCTTGAAAAAAACATCATCCTTGAAGCCTCCTTGTGCCTTTTTCCTTTGATGAAATCCCCTCTTTTGTTTCCAGTTATAAAGCCTCTCTGATTGCAAAAAATTGTAATCCAAAAGGCCTACATTTATCCCTTGTATCCCTGCAAAATGTCCCTTTTCAACCCTTTTCCCCCTTTGTTAAAGTTCCCCTTTTTACCTTCTAAATCCTCCCAAAATCCCCTTTAAATCCGACACATACCCCTTTTTCGGCCAAATAACTCCTTTATCCCTCTATCATTTTCCCTTTTGGTCCTAATTTTCATTGAAAATGGGCCAAAAAACCCATTTTCTACCTTTGTAACGGGCCAGCCCCCTTCGGCCAGCTCCCTTGAAATTTTCCCCATGTGACCCGGGCACCGAAACCAGGCGCTAGCCCAAAAAGCACTTAGCGCATTTGGTTATCAGGAGTGTTTCTAACTATTTATTTCCCTACCATCCGACAGTCCATATTCATCCGCCTCGGTGGTCCCCGCGCCAAAACACTGTGCAGAAATCGGCAGTATCTATCGCATCGCCTTTGGGAGGTGGGCGGTATTTTTCATTTCGGAGCGATTTCACTCATCGCATGAAGCGTGGCTCCACGCATTATTCATAAACCACCCTCCATCGTGCATTAACGTTCGTCCACAGATCCGACGTGATATTGTTGTACACCGTCCGAACTGGGGTGGGCCATCTGACGGCACTCGCACCACGAAATTGCGCGGGAGTTAACCAAGGCAAACATTACCCATGGCCCACTCCGTTCGCCCCTCCGATCACATCACATCCGTCCATTCAATCCGTAGATCAACGTTCCGTATTTCATCCGCCCAGTGGTCCGCGTAAACGCGCCCTATTCAAAATCTGTTGGTTTCCATCGCACCACCTTTGGGAGGTGGGCGGTATTCTTCATTTCGGAGCGATTCCACTCATCGACCGACATGTGGCTCCATGCACTATTCAAAAACCGCCCCCCATCGTGCGTTAAAGTTCAGCGTTTGACCCGGCGTGATATGCACGTACATCGTCCGATCTAGAGCGGCCCATCCAACGGTCATCGCGCCACAGAGCTATGTGGGAATTAGCCCAAGGAAAAATACACCCACGGCCCACCATCTGTCTCCCTCCGACGCATCCTCAACTATCGATCTCTTCCTGAGATCGGACGGTCCAGATCAAATCACCCCCGCCTTTGACCGTTTTACCCCGCCAGTATGCCACGTCACCCATTTTCATCGCTTTTCCCATTTTCTTGGTATTGCGCCACCTTTCCTCCAGGTTTTCACCACGTGTTCTCCACCACCCTTGGTCTATAATTAGTCCATTTCTCTATTTGTCGTCATTTTGCGTCCATTCCCACTGTTTCCATCATGCTGTGCCACCATTCTGCAAGCCTCCCACAACATTTTCCACCGTAATCCCACACTATTCTGCCATTTCACCAGTCTGCAATGCCAATTTCATTGTCCACGCTGCATCCACCCTCCCCATGCATTGTTTTCTTAACATGTTTACGTGTTTTGCAGGGTTACAGGAAGGCGGCAATCTGCCATGGTTCACAGTCACTGTTACAGTGGAAAAGAACACTGGGAAAACCACGTACAGAGATCAAAATTATGAGAAAGGCCTGGGACGGTATGCAGACATGAATTTCATTAAAGGAGCAGGGTTAAACTCTGTCAAACCTCTCCAGCACCATTAAAGCATAGATTTCACAGTCAGAGGCAATCATGGAAGCGGCAAAGAGTATCAGTGAAAGATCAGAGAATTTAAAGCCAGTAATCAGAGATTTTTGAAGTCTGGAGTCAGTAATAGAAGGCAAAAGTACCAGTTTGAAGACATCGTGGACCGCTCAGAAGGTCTAATGCACAGAAAATGATATATATTAATGTTTCCATCAGCAGAATGTTCCTACCAGTGAAAGGAAAATGTGCCCATACTATCTCCATTCTATACCGTGTTCCTGAGGAAATCCCAACCCTGACAATAGTCCTATGCTATCAGAAGCATTTGCTACACAGTATGGCAGACCCTAGCATAATTTTTCTACCTTTTTTTTTAATTCACCAGAATGCTACAGCAAGCACATCAAAGACATACCTTGAGTAAATGGAAGCCTGACGAAGACCACTCTTCTCATCCAAATATTACCAGAGATAAATGCCCTGAATTTAAAACAGAATGAGGCCTCGACCCTCTTCCTCTTCTGAGTTTTAATGCTGCATTTAGTTTTCCATCTACCTTCTCTGCTCCACTAGAGCTATAAGAATCCCTGAGAACATATTGTAAAAGGTTGTTGTTCAGTTGTTGTCATTGCTATTAGAGGGATTCATTTGACTATTAGAACAGTCTTGGGAGGGAGTAGTAGAGTAGTTTGTAATGTAGTAGGCTGGGAAGAGAAAGTCTGGACTGTAACAGCCATTGAGCTCAGTGTATGTGATTGGTTTTTCATCAATTAATCAAGTGAATTTCTTTGGATCCTGGTCTATTACTACGGGTGATGTTTTATTATCGCACTGTTTATTGCATTTTTCATACTTTTCATTTCTTCTGGCTTCCATCAGAAATCTGGCATAGGATTTACCCTTGTTAGGTACCCTATGTCTCTGCTCTCCTTGCCTTCAATGTTTTTTTCTATATGTGTTATCTGAGGATTGATTTCAAACTAATTTAACCAGTGTAGTAGTTCCATATGTTGCTAGTTGATGTTTGAATTAATGAAATCTGTCTTTAGTTGTCCTTTTTGGGTTTAAGCTGGAAGATTTGGGATACTGGAGATTAGAGTTAGCCCTGTCCACTAGGATCCTTGTGCGACCAGCTGGCCTTTCTAAGATCTCTTGCTGGTGTCAAAGAATTGAAGGTTCAAAGTCCTTCTCTGATCTATAGACCCTGGCTCTATTAAACTTATCTCTTTTTTCCCTTGGAGCATGCTAAAGCAGACCTGGAGTTAAATGACCTCTGGTCCTATCTATAAGCTGCCCCCTTGTGACTTCATTGAGAGATGCCTTTGAGTATGTCCAAGCAGGTTTGGAGTTAAATGACCTATGACCTGATCTATAGACAGAAATTGAGTGTCTTTCCTTCTTTCACTTTCAATCCTTAATGTTCCATTCCATTATCTATCTAAAAAGATCCTTTAGTATAGATGACTTTCCCTCTGAAAGCCTTGGATAGTTGTTTGCACGTACTTATCTTTCATGACTCCATGGCCCAATGGATGACACTTTCTTAACCTATCCTCTTTTACCAAAACATCCTACTGCTTTGCTCCTTTCCTTCCATTACCTTCTCAGTCTATGATCTCATGATCAACCCAGCAACCAACCAACCAAATCATTTTAAACCCCCTTTGTGCTTCATAACTAGCCTAACATTTCATTTCAGCTCCAAAGATATACCATTCTTTGTTTTATTGGAGAGATCCCTCTCCGGGTCTAGGAGGGCTAGATCCTAGGGCCCCAAAGTGGTTCTGATGTTGTCTCATCTTTTGGTCTTGCCAATCTGGCCAAAACATGGGAACCCCAACATAATGGCGACTCTGCTGGGGATAAAATCTAAGTGCCTAAACTGCTAACATTGGTCTATGTCCCATTGTCATCACCAACATAATGGCGACTCCACTGGGGATAAAATCTGAGTGCCTAAACTACTAAAATTGGTCTGTGTTCCATTGTCATCACCAAAATAATGGCGACTCCACTGGGGATTTGAGTGAATTTCACCTTAAAAATTCTTAGGCACTCAAAGACCCAGAATCTCTAGTTAGATTGGTATCTCATTGCTGATGGTGGATAGCAGCCTACTCCAAACAATCAAATTCATCCACCTGGCGACTCCACACTCCATAACTCCCAAAAGACCGAATGACTCCATTGGTAGAAGACTCTGAACTGGTTGAGAAGATGCAGTGACCTCTTTGCATGAACATGGATCCAGACATGGACAGAGATACAAAGCTAGATGCTTTGTATGATCAATTAAATGGGATATCAGAAATGTTTGGTGAAGTGCTGGAGATGTATATGGCTAATCTGAATGCAAATGATGATTATTTAGAATAGCCCATGCCTCTTCCAGAGCAAGAACAAATTCAAGACCTAGTTAATGAGCAAGACATGTATGATGCTTTAAAATATATGGAAGATGGAGAGGAAAATTATCAGGAACCTCCTGATCACCTTTCTATGTCTTGTACGACGCTGACCAGAGAATATCACGACCTATTGGAAAAGGCTAATAGGGAATGTTGCTTGGAGGAAACAAGAGACTACATACAAGATGCAGAATCTAATGTGGAAGAAGAAACCACTCATGAGCCTTGTAGTCTAACCGAGTATCATCAAGTTCATGAGGATTTGTTTGAATCAGAAAGAGATCAAGAAACAGCAGAATATCCTCAAGTTTTCCCTGTAAGCACAACTGAAGATATTCTAGAAGAGGTTCAAGAAGACATCCTGCCTCCAAATCAGCTAGTACAAGAAACAAAGAACTACTATACTTCTACTCAAAGAACCACAAGAAAATATTCTCCTTTGACAGAAGAAGAGATTAATCAGATATTAAGCCAGCAGTCCACTTCTGAAATATTTTATAGAACACACACTCTTGCTCATTCATCTTACGGGTTTGATGATTCAGATCTAGAAGACTCCTCTGTGGATTAGAACGTAGAAAGACCTGCAGAAAATCTAGAAGGTTTGGTGGGTGAAATTACTTACAATTATGATTTTCCTATTTATGATATGTTTGATGATGATTGTTTTCAAAGGGAAGCTGAGCTTGCAGGAACATCATCCTTAGATTCATGGGAGGAAGATCAGAGCTAGCGACTTCAGAGAAGTACTGAACCCAGTCAGCCTATCTACGATACTGATGGGGAGATTTTTGAAAGCATAGTGATAGATGCAGATTCATTGAATCTTCACTCTGTTACACTTCAGATCATCAGTGGTGAATGCCATAAAGATGGAGATCAGTAGCCTTTCATCTTAAAGGATGAGGAAGAAAGCAAATAAGAGATTCTTGAGCATGATGAGAGTAAGGAGCCTTCTCTTGAAAAACAGGAAGCAATGGTAAATACCTCTGCTCAATAATACACAGATTTTTTCATAGAGCTCAGCCCACCTGATCAGAACATCCCAGAGCTCCAAGAGGACAGCATTGCCATATATGATGAGTCCTCTGGTTCAGAAAATGAAGAAGATGAGGGAGATTCTCTTTCTCAAGAGAGTCTTATCCTTGATCCGGTGGAAGAAGAAGAAATACTGGTTGAAGCCTGCCTGCGAGATATTCATAACCAGGTATCATTTCATGATCCTTATGTTCAATTCCTACACACATTTGAAGAAGGATCAAGGGTCTTGTTGAGCAACATGTTGCAAACAGAAAGAAATTTTTTCAAAGCTACTATTGTGGAACAAAAAGAGTGGGAGCAGCCTTGCCTATCCAGCATGCTCAAGGAGTTGAGCAAGAAAGACCAGTCATGGGATCACTTGATGGAATAGTTACATTGGAAGAAATTGTTTGTAAGCTAGACTTGTAAATATTCCAATTAGAGTAGGGTAGGTAGGAAAAGTTCAATAAAGCTCAGCCTATGAGCGCTTAGTCAGTTGTTTTTAATTTCTGCAAATTTTTAATCCATGAGCCATTTTGTCTTCATGCCATGGCCCACAGCAAGCCAGACAGTCTAATCCTGGCTTGACTGTTTTTCAATTTCTATCTTAGAATGTAGAGAAGAAATCTGCTAGACAGTTCAATCGTAGCAGATAGTAGTTTAGGTTGAGAACCTATGAGGCCAACAGTATAATCTGGTCTCATGGAGTAATAAGGGTAGAAGTAGAATAGGTTTTATTTTCCTTCTTGTAAAAATTGATGATGTAAAGGGTCTGCTAGTCCAAATGCACCCTGGAAGAAAAAATGCTAGGATTGTAGGATGGGTAGGTAGATTGTTTGAGAATTTTTCTGCTGATGTAATGTCTTCATGATTTGTGGCAGCTGATCCAAGAGAATAAAAGAATGAGTCAAGTACCAGGCATCTAGCCTACACCAAATATTTATTTTCTGAATTCTTGACTCCTTCAAGAAGAAGCCATCCCCATGTGGAGCCACTGTTAGTCCCCTATAAATTCCTTGACAAGCAAGCAGGGGGCTAAATTGTTTTTGAGCCTTCAAGGAATGCATTTTTCTTGAAAAACACATCATCCTTGAAGCCTCCTTGTGCCTTTGTCCTTTGATGAAATCCCCTCTATTGTTTCCAGTTATAAAGCCTCTCTGATTGCAAAAAATTGTGCTCCAAAAGGCCTACATTTATCGCTTGTATCCCTGCAAAATGTCCCTTTTCAACCCTTTTTCCCCTTTGTTAAAGTTCCCCTTTTTACCTTCTAAATCCTCCCAAAATCCCCTTTAAATCCTACACATACCCCTTGTTCGGCCAAATAACTCCTTTATCCCTCTATCATTTTCCCTTTTGGTCCTAATTTTCATTGAAAACAGGCCAAAAAACCCATTTTTTGCCTTTGTAATGGGCCAGCCCCCTTCGGCCAGCTCCCTTGACCTTTTCCCCACGTGACCCGGGTGCCGAAACCAGGTGCTAGCCCAAAAAGCACTTAGCGTGTTTGGTTATCGGGAGTGTTTTTAACCGTTGATTTCCCGGCCATCCGACGGTCCATATTCATCCACCCGAGTAGTCCCCGCGCCAAAACTCTGTGCAGAAACCGGTGGTATCTATCGCACCACCTTTGGGAGGTGGGTGGTATTTTTCATTTCAGAGCGATTCCACTCATCGCATGACACGTGGCTCTGCGCACTATTCATAAACCACTCTCCATCGTGCATTAATGTTCGTCCACAGATCCAACGCGATATTGTTGTACACCGTTCGATCTGGGGCGGGCCATCCAACGACAGTCGCACCACGAAATTGCGTGGGAGGTAACCAAGGTAGACAGTACCCATGGCCCACTCCGTTCGCCCCTCCGATCACATCACAGCCGTCCATTCAACCCACAGATCAACTTTCCGTATTTCACCCACCTGGTGGTCCTCGCAAACGTGCCTTGTTCAAAATCCACTGGTTTCCATCGCACCACCTTTGGGAGGTGGGTGGTATTCTTCATTTCGGAGCGATTCCACTCACCGACTGACATGTGGCTCCATGCACTGTTCAAAAAACGCCCCCCATCGCACGTTAAACTTCGAAATTTTACCTGGCACGATATGCACGTACGCCATCTGATCTAGAGCGGCCCATCCAACGATCATCGCGCCACAGAGCTGCACGAGAATTAGCCCAAGGAAAAATACACGCACGACCCACCATCTATCACCCTCTGACGCATCCTCAACCATCGATCTCTTCCTGAGATCGGACATTCCAGATCAAATCGCCCCCGCCTTTGACCGTTTTACCCCGCCAGTACTCCACGTCACCCATTTTCATCGCTTTTCCCATTTTCTTGGTATTGTGGCACCTGTCCTCTAGGTTTTCACAACATGTTCTTCGCCACCCCTGGTCTATAATTAGTCCATTTCTTTATTTTTCATCACTTTGCGTCCATTCCCACCGTTTCCATCATGCTGCACCACCATTCTACGAGCCTCCCACTGCATTTTCCACCGTATTCCCACACTATTCCACCATTTCACCAGTCTGCACGACCAATTTCATCATCCCCGCTGCGTCCACCCTCCCCATGCATTGTTTTCTTAACATGTTTACGTGTTTTGCAGGGTTACAGGCAGGCGGAAATCCGCCATGGTTCATAGTCATTGTTACAGTGGCGAAGAACACCAGGAAGGCCACGTACAAAGATCTAAATTATGAGAAAGGCCTGGGACGGTATACCGACATGAAATTCATTAAAGGAGCAGGGCTAAACTCTGTCAAACCTCTCTAGCACCATTAAAGCACAGATTTCACAGTTAGAGGCAATTGTGGAAGCGGAAAAGAGTATCAGTGAAAGATTAGAGAATTTAAAGCCAGTAATCAGAGATTTTTGAAGTTTGGAGTTAGTAATAGAAGGCAAAGGTACCAGTTTGAAGACATCGTGGACCGCTGAGAAGGTCCAATGCACAGAAAATGATATATATCAATGTATCCATCAGCAGAATGTTCCTACCAGTGAAAGGACGATGTGCCCATACTATCTCCATTCTATACCGTGTTCTTAAGGAAATTCCAGCCCTGACAACAGTCCTATGCTATCAGAAGCATTTGTTACACAGTGTGGCAGTCCCTAGCATCATTTTTCTACCTTTTTGTTTAATTCACTAGAACGCTACAGCAAGTACATCAAAGACATACCTTGAGTAAATGGAAGCCTGACGAAGACCACTCTTCTCATCCAAAGAGTACCAGAGATAAATGCCCTGAATTTAAAACAGAACGACGCCTCGACCCTCTTCCTCTTCTGAGTTTTAATGCTGTGTTTAGTTTTCCATCTACCTTCTCTGCTCCATTAGAGCTATAAGAATCCCTGAGAACATATTGTAAAAGGTTTTTGTTCAGTTGTTGTCGTTGCTGTTAGAGGGATTCATTTGACTGTTAGAACAGTCTTGGGAGGGAGTAGCAGAGTAGTTTGTAATGTAGTAGGCTAGGAGGAGAAAGTCTGGACTGTAACAGCCATTGAGCTCAGTGTATGTGACTGGTTTTGCATCAATTAATCAAGTGAATTTCTTTGGATCCTGGTCTATTACTATGGGTGATGTTTTATTATCGCATTGTTTATTACATTTTTCATACTGTTCATTTCTTCTGGCTTGCATCAGAAATCTGGCATAGGATTTACCCTTGTTAGGTACCCTATGTCTCTACTCTCCTTGCCTTCAATGTTTTCTGCTGTATGTGTTATCTGAGGATTGATTTCAAACTAATTTAACCAGTGTAGTAGTTCCATATGCTGCTAGCTGATATATGAATTAATGAAATCTGTCTTTAGTTGTTCTTGTTGGGTTTAAGCTAGAAGATTTGGGATACTGGGGATTAGAGTTAGCCCTGTCCACTAGGATCCTTGTGCGACCAGCTGGCCTTTCTAAGATCTCTTGCTGGTGTCAAAGCATTGAAGTTTCAAAGTCATTCTCTGATCTATAGACCCTGACTCTGTTAAACTTATCTCTGTTTTCCCTTGGAGCATGATAAAGCAGACCTGGAGTTAAATGACCTCTGGTCCGATCTATAAGCTACCCCCTTGTGACTTCATTGAGAGCTACCTTTGAGTATGTGCAAGCAGGTCTGTAGTTCTGACCTAATCTATAGACAGAAATTAGGTGTCTTTCCTTCTTTCACTTTCAATCCTTAATGTTCCATTCCATCATCTATCTAAAAAGATCCTTTAGTATAGATGACTTGCCCTCTGAAAGCCTTGGCTAGTTGTTTGCATGTAATTACCTTTCATGACTCCATGGCCTAATGTATGGCACTTTCTTGACCTATCCTCTTCTACCGAAACATCCTACTGCTTTTCTCCTTTCCTTCCATTACCTTTTCAGTCTATGATCTCATGACCAACCCAACAACCAACCAACCAAATCTTTTTAAACCCTCTTTGTGCTTCATAACTAGCCTAACATTTCATTTGAGCTCCAAAGATATACCATTCTTTGTTTTATTGGAGAGATCCCTCTCCGGGTCTAGGAGGGCTAGATCCTAGGGCCCCAAAGTGGTTATGATGTTTTCTCATCTTTTGGTCTTGCCAATCTGGCCAAAACATGGGAACCCCAACAAGCCACATACAAAAGGGCACCGGTACTGCGCAATGGGAATAACCGACCTTCTCACCCTGGGGACAACTACGGGATCCAACTGGATGGCATTGAGCATAGAAGAGGGTACATTAGTACCACAGTCCCCCACCCACAGCATCACTGTTAGGTCGCCACTGGTTTTGTGCAAAGGAGGAATGCTGAGATACAGGGACATGCTACGACTTCTCTGCAACTCTAGAGTGTCGCACAGCAGAAGCAATGTTTGTTCACTCCCTCGCACTGCCCTAGTTAACAATCATGATCTGACTGTGGGGGACATCCAAATAGATTTGGAGTAGCTATCTTGCCTATCGCTCCAAGAATTATACACCAGAGTGTTGCAAGAGGTTCGCCACCAAGCCCAAGCTACGCAACAACAGTCTGACATACCTCCAGAGTACGGGCCCAACAGATTGGATTGATCACAGACACAATGCATATTATTCTGGAGCAGCTTAGACAAGGCGCGTAGTTGGTCGAAACAGCTACACAACTATGGACAGCAGTCCGCCACCATTCTATGCTTCAGCATATCCAGAAGGAATTACAATAGGCAGAAGTTGATTTGGATCAAGTCAGAACTTACTCACCCTCTGACGTCTCCACACAGCATCTAGTTGTCATGGACAAGATCAAGAACCTTCACCATAGCAAGCATGTCATCCAAAAACATTTGAAACCATGGGCCAACACCACACTCCAGCTCGCCTAAGATGCTCAGTCCGCCATTGCGCACTTCCACCGGCTGCTAGAACGGGTTACTGTGGCTCCAGATGTTCCTACTTCCCTGACACTTGTCAACATTGCACATCAAGCTGCTGCCCAGAGTCAGGAAGTGCTTCCTCCACTTGTCTGCACTCTTGATACCTTGCGTTCACAAATAGAAGCCACACCACCAGTGACTTGGGACGAGTCACAAGATTGTGTTGGGGGACTGTTGGATCAGGGTCTCCTAAAAAGCTGCGAAACTGGTCCATCTTGGATATTTTTTATTAGATTTAATCTAGCGGAGGGGTTTTGGGGTGGGTCAAAGCCCTGAAAGCATTGTAATGGGTAAAAGGGTAAACCAGGGGTCCGAAAACCATGGTTTGTAGACCATAGGAAATTCTAGGCTAGATTGCTATAAATAGAGGGACATTTTGTATTGTAAAGGATAGGAAATGATAAGATATTGATGTGAACTGTGGTTTAAGCTATCTGTTTGGGTTTTCGGGGAAAGGACTCCTGCTGGCTGTGTGCGCGGAGATCCAAGTCCAGCTGTGTGCAAACCCTGTTGCTGTGTGCACAGGTTGGGAAGGGAATTGTAAGGGAGAATTGATGAATGAATGAATAAGAAGGATTGATAGAGAACTGAATTTGTGAGTAATCTTGTGCGAATTGTTGGTAATTGTTGTATTGTGCATTTTATGTATTTAAGCTGTGAAGATCTGTGTAAGTGTGTTTCTGGATCTGGATCTATTCTTTTTTGTTTATATAATGCCGTGGTATTGTCATAAAAGCATATAACTATAGATCTAGCACACGTGGATGCGAACATAGACCTAATTAACCCTGCGCAGAACAAGGTAATCTGTGGTTACAGGACCTAGTGCTGCTCTGCTTGCCTTACCCATCCTTTCTCAGCTTCGGGTGAGACTTTGACCTGCGTAAGCGGGTCAATGCCGAAAGGGCCAGTAGTATAGGGGTTTGTTAGCAAACCTTGCACACCGAACTTGGGTCAGGACCCATCGAGCCAACACAAACCATTCATTTGCAGCAATCAAGGGAAGAAGTTTACAAAAGAACACAAGCAATGCAAGAAAACATAAAGAAAATTTTTGACAGAAGAACCAAAGCCTATAATTTCCACATTGGAGACACAGTGCTGAAATGGGATTCCAGGAGGGAGGAAAAAGGAAAACATGGCAAGTTTGAAAATCTATGGAAGGGTCCTTACATCATTCAGTCAGCTAGAGGTAACAATGCTTTATTTTTACAAGAGTTGGATGGAGTAGAGGTGTTCGAAGGTCCTTTCAATGGCAGGATGCTCAAATACTATTTTTGTCAAAGTTCCTAGTTTGAAGCTTTCATTCATTGTACATAACATTGATTGATGAAAAATCAGAAAAACAAAAAAATAGAAAAAACAGAAAAGAAGAAAAAAAGGGGCAGATTCAAAGAAGAGGTATAGCCCCATACCCAAAAAAGAGTTTTGCTGAAAGTGAGCAAGTCTAAATGCCACTACTTGTCTGGAAAGAAGAGTCTTGGTCAGTCATCTAGCCTAATCATGGCTAAACTTGTTTTGAATTTCTGCTGATAGGTTAGTAAAAGAAGACTCGTTAAAAAATTTAAGCTTGACTTGTCAGTAGAATAGATTAGGAAGAAAATATGCTGGTTCTAAATGCTCAAATCTGAACCAAAGAGAAAGAGAAGAATGTCTGACAATTTCTAAATCATGTCCTCATGCTTTCTAGTTTTTATTATGCAAAATAATGTCTGTGTGCGGCTTGTCCAAATGCCATAGCCCATGGCAAATCAGATTTCTCAATCATGCTTTAATCATGTTTTCAATTTCATGTCAGTAGATTAGAGAAAAATAGTTTGTCATACAGCTTAATCTTGACAAATAAGTAGACTAGGTAGAGAATAAGAGATTTCATTAGCCTAATTTGAACTCTTGGGAGTGATAAGGGTACAAGTAGATAATTTTTGTTTTATGCTTTCAAAGAAAAAAAAGGTTAAGGGTTTGCCAGTCCAAGTGCACCCAAAGGAAGAAAATATGTTATGCAAGGTATGATGGATAGATAGAGATGAGGTTGAATCAAGCATGTCTTTAAGATTCTTAAGATCATAGCTTTAATGAAACAACAACAAATGAAAGAAGAGAAATATGCCAAATGGATGAGGCACTGGTCTTCAAAACTCAGAGATTTGAGCTCTGAGGTCCTGGACACCTCCTGAAAAGGAGTTTCCCTCCCCAAGTGGAGCCACTATTAGTCATCAGTAATTTCTACTATCTAAATATGACTAAATATCATTCCTAGATTTCTAAAAACAAAATTCACGAATATTGTGAGTTTTAGAAATCTCACTGCCTTCATTATCCTTAAAACAAAATTTTCACTATTTTACTACTCTACCATTCCTTGTTTAAATTATCACTCCTAAAAGGCCCCTCCTGGGCTTATGCCACTCATATAGTTTGTTTTTCCCACCTATCACCCCAACGCTTTGTTTTGCCTTTACCCCACTACTTCAATTTCATCTAGGGTTATCAATCAACCTATCCTTTCCCATGTTCATCAATTTCCTTAAACCTGGATGGTCTCAGAAATAATTCTATTTTCTCTTTAGATCAATCAAGTACATCCATTCCTATATATTCAAATGCACCCATTGGTCAAAAGGATCTGCTTTTACACTGTTAAGATCCCAAGCCTAATTTCAGTCAAGGACCAATTTAAAACCCTACCACTAGATCATTAGGTTTTCCCTAGGTTGTAGGATCTTCATTTATTTTTAAATCTCTGTTCTTCCTATACTAAGACATGTTTCAAAAGAAAAATAAGAGCAACACATGATTGCCCAACAAAGAGTAGGAGGTCTCCAAAGAAAGCTACTTTGTCAATTTCAAAGTTTTGCAAAAAGTAACTGTGATTGACATTTTTGCAGGAATATCATGAAGTAAAATAGAAAAGGAAATTGATAAGGTAAACTGATGAGTTTATAAAGGAGAATAGGGAGCACTGGTCTAGACGAGAGATCAAGTTTTCTAAAAATTGATTGAATCAAAAATATGCCAAACAGAAACCCAATGCAACAAGATACATAAAAGAGGGTCAAACTCTCATCTCAACCATTTACATTCAGTGGATTAAAGGATAGAAGAACATGGTATAAGCTCCAAGATAAAAATGAAAATTTGTAAGGATGCTACCACTGTGTGGATGTCTAAAGTTATCAAAGTGATTACAACATTTTCAAGGATCAGTAGGAAAGGTCACATCAGGGTTTCATAACACCTGCTGAAGTAAAAGTTCTCAAGAACATAGGCCACTCAAAGGAAATAAGCCTTGTCACTCAAAAAAACATTTGTAGAAGAATACACTAAAGAGTATCAGTAGGATGTGGGTCAAATTTTTTTCTTCAAATCTAACTGACTTTCAGTGATTAGAAAGGGGTAAGAACATAATTTTGAGCTCAAAGGTGGAAAAAACAAAGGTGACTACAAGGTTGCTAGTTTGTGTCATATTGTCAAGACCAAAGGAGAAAACTAAATCAGTGCTTTAGCCACCTATAGAAAAAGGCTAAATTCATCATCTGACACCTGCAAAACAAAAGGGTTAAGGAAATATCAATGAAAAGTTAAAAGGTTTAAACAAACATTAGCAAAGTGGGTTTTCTTGTTTCAATTTATTTTCCTCAGTTATAAAGGCCCCTTTCCACTCTTCAGCAACTCACTTTGTGTTCACAAAATTATCAAAGAAACACTCAAAGCGAAATTTGTGGATTCCTGGCAAGTTCTGGAAAATTTCCTCTGTGCTACGCTCTCGGAAACCCCTGCTACGCTCCTGGAGGCTTCTCGCTGTATAAATTCTAATTGTGCATTATGTGCCTGTGACCGGGGGCTACGCGTTCACTCTGTGCAAACCCGACAGCCTGATAGAATTGATGTGTAGAGCTAGCCTGATAGGCCCATACGCTACCCGTTCGACCTGACAGCGGCGTGCAGAGCTCACTCGACAGGCCCGGGCGCTACGCGTTTAGCCTGACAACCCGTGCAGATGTCTGACAAGCCCTTATGCTATGTTTTCACCCTACACGAAACTAGCGTTCAGGCTTGCCTGACCAGAGACCCGACAGAATCGGTGTGCAGCACTGCCGACAATGCATTCAACAATGAACATGATATGCGTTCAATCGTTTAGCCCTACCCGTGTGCTGCGCGTTCGGTCTTCAGCCAGCCGACTAGCCCGATGCTACATGCCTATGCTATGCGTTTGGCTAGGAGGGCCTATGCATTAGTCAAAGACCAGAATTTTCTAAAAACCTCCTCAAAAACACTTCCAAGGGTTTCCTAAAATCTCTGAGCGACAAGTACAAAAAACACCACATCAGTTTTAAAGTTCTTGTCATTGAATTAGAGGAATAAACCCTAGAATTTTCCATCAATTTCACAAAGCAGAATTAGGTTTTTTACCTTCAAGGAAACAATGAAAAAACAAAATGTCAAGGGAAGGTAATAGGGACAGTGGTGAGGGAGGCCAAGGGCCTAGAAGACAACAACGTAAGGGTGGAAGAGTAAATAGATTTGAGCCATTGAATACCAAGGAGTTGATGGCCTCTCCTATGAAAGTTTCTTGTTTTCAGAATGTGGTTTGTTTTGACTTCTATGAAAGGGTACAACAGGTCTAGAATCACCCTGAGTTGACCAGGAATTTTATCCTTAACCTCCATGACCATCAAGTAAATTTAGCAGGAGTAAACTTTGAGCTATAACACATATTTCATTAAATTTGGAATTAAATAGTGGATTCAAAATTTCAAAATAACCAAAAACGTTAATTCTAGTAATGTCCTTGTATTAAATATTTTCTGATTTTAATGAAATATGTGTTCTATCCACCAATACCATTTCTATGGCCACGAGGATACCTAGTATGGGAGAAAAGTGGTTCAAGCAGGCTAATTTGGACCTGAGCCATTATCAACCTTTCCTGAAACCTAGATACCAAGCTTACTGCAAACCCATTTTTCCTTTTTCACATTTACTGGAGAGATATGCGCCCTTGATGAGAGTCATCATGAAATATTTTACATGTGAGGGTAGGTTTTCTAGGCTCTATTCATACCACAAAATATTACTCATGCACTTCACTAGGGCCAAGCTACTACATTTGCCCTATTATCTTTATAGAAGTATTGATAATATGTCTTATATTATGCAAAAGAGACATCCTTCACAACAAATGCAAAGTCTTTTTCACCATTCTCTTATCAAAATGATTGTGTTACATCAATTAGAGCAACATGGTATTCCATGGGAGGTTTTAATTGCCCATGAAGTTTTCAAAAACCCACAGCCTCATCATCAACCAAATTTACCCTCATCATCTCATCCTCCTCCGTCCACTCCTCTATCACCTCCCACTGACCATGAATCATCATCTGCACATGTATCCTCCTCAAGAAAACCTCCCTTCCTCACCTTATCCAATGCATCAGATCAAGAGGGAAGTGACAGTGAACAAGAAAGTGATGCTGAAGAAGAGGACAGCGACAAAGAGGATAATGAAGAAGAGGACAGTGACAAAGAGGATAGTGACAAAGAGGCAGAGAATGATGAAGAAGAGGAAATGAAGAAGAAGAGGAAAATTATGAAGAAGAGGCAGATAATGAAGAAGAGGAAAGAGGCATTTGTTTACTGCCTCTAAAAGGAAAGGGACCATGCCATCCTCCTAAACTAAGAAACTTGACAAAGACAAACAAAAGATCAAAGAAGAATAAGGAAAAGATCAGCATGAGGTTGAGAGAGAGTTTGAAATAATTCATATTGATAGTGATCAGGAAAATGAAACAAGGATCACAAACTTGATCCTCTAGAAAAAAATGCTTAAATTGAAGACCTCCAAGAAAATCTTGATAGGGCCAAGACTGTGAATAATGCTCTTGAGATGGACAACAGACAACTAGGGGCACAAAAAGCCATTTATGAAGCTAGAGAAATTAGAGCCCTGAAAGAATCTCAAAGGGCATAGGTAGAGTTAGAGGAATTCATGGGCACCTATGAAGAAAGTGAAGATGCGGAAGGACAATCTAGAAGAAGACCAAGAACCATGGGTTTAAAGAAGGCCTTGGAAAGACAAAGAGAGCAAGAATCCACCTTGGCAGAGTAGCTCCCTCAAAGTGAGCTGCTTTCCATGGAGATAGAATGTGATCGGGAGCCATGGCTTGAATGAGAAAACACACACTTGGAGGAAAAATTGGAGAAGGCAAGTAGAGATCTTGACCTCCAAAGGAAGATGACCAAACACTATGCACTTAGAAACCAAATTGCAAGGGCCAAGCTCAAAAGAGCCCTTGCCAAATTTCAAGCCCTCAAGGAGGAAAAAGGTCAAATAAAGCTCAACCTTCTTGCTGATGCTTCCATGCAAGCATCCCAAGCATAACAAGGAAGATAAATGCAAATTTTGGGAACTTTTTGAGAATTTTCATTTTTTACTGATTTGGAGGTCCAAGGGGGTAGCACCCTTGGTGCTACGCTTTTTCTCAGGGAATATTCAGGAGGAATGGCTTATATTTTGGAATCCTCAACTCAAGTGCAGAATTCTCACCAAGTTTCAGGTTAACTGGAGTTGTATTGGTCCTCCAAAAGGGTAAAAAACACCTTAATTTTCACCTTTCTGCCTAGTTTTTAGGACATGTGTTGCGCCTTTACTAGTCTTGGTATTTTTTCCTTTTTAATAGGTTATATGGGTCCAATTAGAAAACCAATGGTGGTTCTGGAAATTAGACTCAACAGGCTTTCCAACGAGCCATCACAGAGCTCATTCCGACATCGGGAAGGCCTTCAAAACCTTGCTGCAAGTTGACCCAATTTTCTTGCTCCTGTGCTACGCCCTTGACATGGAAATGCATCCTAAAACTTAGGGTTGCGCCCTGACAGAGTAAAAGTGAAAAATGTACACTTGGAAAGTTTTTGGAGGCTTGGCAGAGCCCAAATGTCAATTTGTTTGCCAAAAATGCCCGAAAATATATTTTGTATTAGAGATTTTGTGCCTTGGGCCTTGCAAGGTCTTAAGGACAAAAGTGACATTTATGATTAAGTAATAGGATTCTTGAGACTTAATTAGGGTTTAGTCCTCCAATGCATGATAAATATAGCATGGAGGTTTCATTGTATATGTTGGATATTTGCTGAGCATGCTATGAAATAGACTTGGAGTTTATTGGTGAAACTAGTTGTTGGTGCCTTGTGATGGTGTTGGATTGTGCTTCTATGGATCAAGTTCACTCTTAGGATTCATTAAGCTTGTTAAAATGGTGATTTATTCCATATTTATGTTTTTTTTATTTAGTTATTCATTGTGTTTATAGTTCATTTAGTCATAGAACATAAATAGAGAATGGGATTTATCTTTTTGATACCCTACTTCTGCATGCTTTCTTGACTTCTATGTTTTCTTCCTCAAAGTTTTTCTAAAGAAATCCTTAAATGCTCTTTAGTGTTACTGATATGTTATGTTAGAATGCTATCTATTTGCAAGTAAGTTTTTGAGAATCTTTCACTTCTCTCTTAGCTTGCTTAAGTGTTTTTTTTAAGACTTGCTTAGCCTAGTTGATATTGAGGAATCCTTCATTGCTCTTCAAGATTTCATTATGCTATCATCTTAGAAGCTTTTTCTTGTTTATTGGTTTGTTAAAGGATCCTTGATTTCCCATTTAACTCACTCTATTCACAACTCCATGTTACTTCACTCTCCCTTGACCTAATTAGATCCATTTGATCTTGCCAACTTGCCCTTTTAACTATCCTTGACTCATTTTTACACATTTCAAGACTTTTGCAGACTCCATAGCCTAATGGATTGATATTCCCCATTCTATTAACCTAATTAACAACTTTCCCAACCAACCAAACAAACAAACAAACCCTAAACTTAACAACTAGCCTAAAATCAAAACCTAAAAAGCAAACAACTTCATATTCCTTTGCACAAAATAGAGAGAGCCCTCTCTGAGTCCAGGAAGGCTAGTTCCTAGGACTCCAAATAATGATCTGATGTTAAACCTATCCATTTGATTCTTAAAAATCTAACAAATTACGGGGCCCTAACAGATCCAACCAGTGACTTCCCCACTGGTATTGGGACCACTTCCCATGCACTGTTTTTGATAATGTAGTCATACTCCTCAACCATGGAATCAACCCATGTTGGTTACTACACTGCTTCCTCAAAAGAGGATGGTTTTGTCACAATACACTCACTCATAAGAGCCATGTATCCAGTATATCTGTCTAGGGATATTCTCTTCCTACACTGTGATGTAGGTTCACCTACATTCTTTGTCGTATATGGCATCAATATGTCAGCCTCTCTGGTGTGCTTCCTATCATTTCTGGTGGATTGCTCTGCCTAAGTGGTTTCTTCCACTCCATGATCCTCTACTTGTGGCTACTCCTCATCCTGAGGTTCATCCTTTGGAACTAAGAGTTCCTCATCTTCATTCAATTCAATCTCCCTCTCAAGGGACAATCGCATGGCTTTCTCCTCATCAAATTTAAAATCTCTCCTAACAACTGTCATCCTGTTAGCCGGAAAATACACCTAATAGTTGTGGGGAGTATCAATGTACCCCACAAATATACCAACCTCTGTTGTTGGTTCTAGCTTCTTCCTAGCATCTTTAGTCACATGCCAATAGACAGATGAGCCAAAAATTTTAAAATATGAAACATCTGGTTTCTTACCTGAAAAAAGCCTCCTCTGGTGTACTCATGCCAAGTATGCTATGAGGACTATGGTTCTACAAAAATACCGTTGTGTTGCATGCCTTTACCCACAAATGCAACGGTAGGGCATGATCATGTAACATAGCTCATGTTTCTCCCACAATTGATCTGTTCTTTCTTTCTACAACCCCATTCTGTCGTGGGTTATGAGGTGCAATCAATTCTCTCTGCATTCCTTATTTGGCACATAAGTTCTTGAATTCATTAGATATATACTCGCCACCATTATCACTCCTTAGAGCCATCACCTTCTTCCATGTATCTTTCTCTACCAATGCTTTGAATTCACAAAACTTGGAGAACATCTGATATTTCGTCTACAGAAAGAAGATCCAACACTTTCTAGAAAAATCATCAACAAAAATCACATAATACCTATGCTTTGTTGTGGAAGGTGTAGAGAATGGTCCACACACGTCTGAATTAACTTTCTCAAGGATTTACATTGCTTGTTTCTCCTTCTCATGAAAAGTGGCTTTAGTATACTTCCCCATGGTACATCCCTTGCATGTGTCTATCTATAGAAGAGTACCCCTTGGAATAACTGTAGAAATATTCCACATGATCCTCAAAGCACTATGGTGTAGATGGCCAAATATCTTGTGCCATAAATCACTTGTATCCCGACTCACCACATTCCTTGATTTACTACTCAATGTTGTGCAACCATATACATCAAGTTTATAGATTTTCTTCACACGAACCCCAATCTTATTTACCTGTGTTGTGGCTTTGTGATGAAATAATGCCTTTCCTTCACTGAAAACCACATCATATCCAAGATCCTCCAACATAGCAACTGAAACTAAATTTCTTTTCAAGCCTGGTTACATGAATGACATCTAAAGATCCTTCTCCTCCAAGCTACTAAATATTTATTTGTTTCCCATCAAGTGGAAAGATGCTCCACTATCCAAGTACCACATAGATCCCATCACAGTTTATGCCATACATGCGATGAGAGAGAAGTCCAACTCAAATTGTGAGTCCAGATCTTCACCTGCTATAACTCCTGGAACCCTCTTGTTGTTCTTATTATTTTGTGGAGAATTTGTGGCATAGTGTCTGTTGTATCTTAAGAGACAATCCCTAATTTGTGAAAGGAATCAGCGCTTAAGACGTTTTAAAAGTGTGTCCCATAATTTTTTTTATCATGAGGCCTTTGTTCTATCCCTCTAGAAACTAGTTTTCTAAAACCCTTAATGATCTAGAATAATAAAATATTTTGCAATGTCATTGACTGTTGATATCTGAATGGAAAAGAAGAACTATAGAGGAAACTCAAAGTAATATGTTGTAAACACAGAATCCATTACTTTTAATTTAAGAGAGAATTCATGGAGAGAGAGGAAACTCAAAATAATATGTTGTAAACACAGAATCTATTACTTTTAAGTTTCAGAGAGAATTCATGGAGAGAGAGGAAACTCAATAATATGTTGTAAACACAGAATCTATTACTTTTAGGTTCCAAAGAGAATTTGTGAAGGGAGAGGAGTTGGAGTGAAGGAGCACTTATTAAGGCTATTTAAATCTTACTTACAAACTTAAATCAGATACCAACTGCTTCTTTACTTCACTTCATTCAAGGAAGAAACAAAATAAAATGACACAAGAAACATGAATCACCATCAATAGTTGTAGGAAACTTGTTGCTTCTTTCATTTACCCATCAGAAAAAGAAGTACAAAATGTAGTCTCCAAGAGCTCTAGAACTCGGAACCTCTCCTCTCTATTTCTCTATTCCTTAAATACAAACAAAAGCAGTTTGTAACTGCTCGAGCTTCTTGAAAATCCTAGACTGCGTAAACTGTTAAACTACTTATTATGTTGCAATCGAGGACATCATTGTAGCTTTTATCTTAACAAGAAAAAAAAATAAAACTTTAAATATAATCATTTTGTTGAATCTTATTTGTTGCTAATGTGTCTCCTTCCGATTCTATTGTGATATCCTAACAGTCTGCATAAACGTATCTCTACCCGACTCTGCTCATGCTTTTGTGTTTCAAACACTGTCATCATGTCACCTACTACCTGACTCTGCCTCTTCCGCTCGTGCCCACATTGTTTAGTCTTTGATTAATAAACTGCCACAAACACATATCATTGTTCTGCACGTAGCGTCAGGTCTTTTCTTACTCGATTCTACCCTGCGTTCAGACTTTCCTTTGTAATTGCCATAAGACTGGACTTTAAAAGAAATTCTAATTTTCCTTTGAAAACTATCACGTTCGTTCCTTTATCACATTTCTCATTTTGGCCTTCATAACATATTCATGAGTGCCATTCCTCCTGAGCTTGCGATGTGCATTGTGCGATTGGAATATATTAAATCATAGTTCTGAGCTACATCGCATCCACTTCACTATCGCACTTCGCACTTTGACGAATCTAGTTATCTTATGATCTCTATCACTTCTGAGCTTGTAATGTGCAATATGTGAGAGGGTCCCACGAATGGACTTTAAATACTTTAGATTCGAGCTTCGAACCATATCGCATCCAGTCCTCGTATCGCATTTCTCATTTCAATGATTCAACCTTGTTCTATTCCTCCTAAGCTTTGTGATTGCGATTTGCGATATGCGATCATGCCTTCCACATGGGATTGCGATTTGCGATCTGCGATCAGGCCCTCCACATGCGATTGCGATTAAGCCTCCAAACATTGGTTCTTTACGTATATTTGCACAACTCGACCCCGACCTGTGTGCAATGCTCTTAATGCATCAATAAGCCTGACTCTTAAACTGTTTTGTACGCGAATAAGCCTGACTTGACCCTTGCTGCATGCTTTTCTTATTTTTTTCTCATCTGGCTTAGATTACACCTCCAATGCTAATGCTTCCCTGATTTTGGTTCCAGTGCACATATGATGATGAATCCTCGTTGAGCTTGTGGTTATCCGTTTGAGCATGTTTCAGGTCTTCTTGAAATTTTAACAACTGTTCCTCAACAACCTTGAATTTCTCAGAACCTCTCTTGACTTTTAGCTGAGTCAAATTATGCTACAACATCTGGCTCCAATTGGGGACAAAAATTTGGTAGCAAAGTGCTGAGAACTTGTAGATCAATAGCCTTTATTTGGCATGGAGTCAAAGAGCACTTGTAGATTAGTAGTTGTTATTAGGCATGGATTCAATCCCAAATGGGAGTTGATCCAGTATGAAGTCCTCCCGAAACTTGCTACAATTTGGATTTCTTCCTTTATCATTAAATTGAAAATACCGAACTAGAAATACTACAACTAAAAATGCTCAACTTCTGAGCTTATTTATGCACAACTCCTATATATGTATTCATGTCTAAACTGAATAAGGTGAAGTCAGCCTTCCAATGGCACCAATCCAACATCTACATGTTAGACGTAACACCTCCATACTGTTGGAATTTGAAGATCACAATAGGGAGGTACCATGAAATTTTTCCATATACAAGGCTTTTCACATACCTTTGCATAAATGGTTGTTGCTGACAAAAGAAAGTTTTCATATAGTCAGCTACTAGACGATAGAACTGATGAGACCAATTTTCTGTTGCCTTCTTTTATTGAACATCTTGCTAATGTAGATTTCTTTAAACACGACAGCTTCCTTCACTGTTTGAATCCTCAATTTGAGGTTGTATGTGAGAAGATTAATTTTTTTTTCTACTAACAACCATTTAGGCCGAAAAGAGAAATCTAAGGTTTATTCCTCATAATGTTTATGTTCTTCGTATAGTGAAAGTTCTTGACAAAAATCTTCCCCCTCTTGCAAACACACCCGAAGAGCTCCACTATTTTCTCCTCTATTCACAAAATCATTAAAATTATGAAAATTGTAATGATCTTCCAGGCTTTCAACGTGTAGTTTAGTTGTTACAACGAATTTTTGACTAGAATATTCAGAATTCTTAAATTATTATGTTTTAGCAATACATGAATCCTCTGACACCTTTTGAAAATCCTTGTTCATCTCTGAATTTGCATTCTCTTGTAAATAAATTCCAATGTTTTCTTGACAGGCCCTCTTGTCTTCAACAAAACTTGTTCTTTCAACATGGCAGGAAAAATTTCTACAAGCCCACACATTATGTTTGATTTCCTATGCATAAAGAAACATCAGCTCCAGAGTGCAAGGCTTTCTCTCCTTGAGATAGAAAGCCAAGACACTAGAAAGAGCCCAAAAATAGTATATCATAGCTGATTCTTCAAGAGGTTGAATTTCTTTCGGCATGTTGAAATAGAATTTTTGAAACCTTCTATTAAGTGCAAGGATTGATTCATTACTCTGCCTCTGGATGGAATATAACTCCAAAATGTGCTTTTCATACGGCTTGTTCTCGCCCTAATATCTAATAAAGATGTCTTGAAAACTCTGCCATGAAATAATTGAACCTTCCTCCAAACACTAGAACCAATCATGAGCACCCTGCTTTAATGAATGAAAAAACATCCTTAAAGGCACCTCTTCATAGATAATTTGAAAATTTTCCAAAAAGTATTCAAATGCTAGGAGGTGTTGTTCGGATGCAACCTCATCACTTTCTCCAAAAAAAATTGGCAGAAATTTAAATATTTTAAAAGGATATTAATGAAGAACTGTAGGCAGCACCAAGGGTTTGAAAATCACCTTGGTTCCAAGATGGAAAGAAGAAAATTGTTTATGAGGTAGAATAATATCACCCAAATATGATGAATCCTCACCTTTATTCTTGGATTGTGACAAATTATCTTCAGGAATTGTAATGCAACAACCATCTCTCCTCTCATATTTAGGAGATCAAGTTGTGTCAAAATTAATAATACAAGTAGAAGAAAAATCTTCTTTCTCCAATAAAGAATGCAATTTTTGGGCCTCATAACCTTTTGAAAATATAAATAAGGAAACAATATTCTTGATATGTATGGGAAAATAGACCACTAAACTGATAGTGAAAAATAAAACTTCCTTTAAAAGATTCAAACTAGGATACCATTTTTTCCACGACGCTTTCTCATTTTCTTGCCAGCAAAATTCCTTATCTAATGAAATCTTTAATAGTGGAGTCGCCAAGTGAATAATACACAACCAAATTTTATATATAAATATTGTTCACCATCAAGAAATATATCTCAATACCCTTGAAAAAATAACTTCGTTCCTTCGTCCCCAGCAACGGCACCAGAAAATGTTGAGACAATCCCTCAGTTATGAAAGGAATCAGTGCTTAATACATTTTAAAAGTGTGTCTCAGAAATAATTTTATCACGAGGCCTTTGTTATATCCCTCTGGAAACTAGTTTTCTAAAACCCTTAATGATATGGAATAATAAAAGATTTCACAATGCCATTGACTACTGATATCTGAATGGATGTTAAGTCCCTATATTAATAGTGTAGTCCCTTATTATGTTAGTGTAGCCCCACTTATTGTTATTTTTGTACCCCTGTAACCCCCATATTGTTATTATTGTGCCCTTACATTATTATTGTCAGGTCGGCTAGGATTACATTGTGGCCCACTAGGATTATATTGTGGCCCCATGGACTCCTATATATAGAAGGAGGTTTTGTTCATTTGTATCATCCAAGAATTGTTCATTTATGTAATGTATTGG
Source organism: Pinus albicaulis (assembly GCA_034641835.2). Lineage (NCBI taxonomy): Eukaryota > Viridiplantae > Streptophyta > Pinopsida > Pinales > Pinaceae > Pinus > Pinus albicaulis. The sequence goes on along the minus strand of CM076574.1, from coordinate 1,192,026,335 downwards.
AGGTTTCCCCCTCGAAGAGGCTCATTTCTAAGGCGTTGATATCTTTTTTCTTCTCTTTTTGGAGCTGGTTACACAACATTTGGTATCAGAGCTTTGGATTCTAGGGTTTCGCTGCTCCAAACAGGTCATCGTGGCATTTTGCGCTATAAATTTTTTTCTACAAAGTTTCAGAAGCTGAAATTTTTAGGGTTCAAAGCCGAAATCTTGCGGAAGCTTGTATAAAAATTTCAGAGCTTGGTTCGCAATATTTTTGGAGATATGATCTGTGGAAGTCAGGTCTTTTTTCACGCTCCTAAACAAGTCATCGTGGCATTTGCACTATAATTTTTTTTATACGAAGGTTCAGAATCTGAAATTCATATGGTGTGAATCTGAAACCCTGAGGAAATTCGTCAAAAACTTTTAGAGCTTGGTTCGTAATATTTTTGGAGATATGATCTGTGGAAGGTAGTGATTTTTCAGGCTCCTGAATTTCATCTCAAAGAGGTGATCGTGGGAAAAGTTCAATAAATCTCTCTCTGGGGATCATATAGGAGTGCCGTAAAATTTTGTCACAATTACACAGACTTTAGTTTCTTGAATATCAATTTCAGAGACAAAGGACAAAACAGTGACACGTGGCAAGTCATACAAGTTCGCTCTACTGAACCAGTCCAGAATTAGGTCATTGTGGGAGATTGGACACAACTTTGTCTTGGAGAATCCAAATCAGGTCAGACCTGTGGTATTTGAAAGAAGCTTCAGAGGGCTACTATAGGGCGGAATTTCAGATATCGAATATTTTCAATTACATAGATAATTCAATTTCAATATCGAGCTCCTTAAAGCAAGTAAAAGGTGTGTATTTGTTTTTTAAAATTGCATAACGTTTGTTTGAAAAAGCCGTTTGAAGTGATTCCAAGGGAATATTGAAGAATATTTATTAGAATTGGGTTATATAATTCCTCCAAAAAATAATTCCATACCCATAAATCCCTCATAAATCTATACAATGATGCATGAAGAGGAAGAATTGTAGTATGATATATCAAAATTACGGTACCAAGTGCAACAAGTTTCGATCTTACGAAGAGCAATCGAAGATGAAATAGATGGTTTAAAAGTAGAAATGGAGGCTAAGTTGGATGGTTTGAAGGATAAAATAATAGCTAATATGGATGATAAATTAGTGGAAGATCACAACGAGCATCAACAACAAGTTCTCCAACTCTCAAAGGATAACCTAACTTTGGTGCAGAATCTAATGAAACAACAGGAATATCAACATCACATTGAAAGAAGTTCTGAAGCAGTCACAAAAACAAGAAATCGACAAGTACGATCAATTTCAGAGTATCTCAGCAAGTGGAAGAACTTTCCTGTAGAATATTCCACATGGGAGGATGAGAATTTTATATAGAAGCATCAAGAAATAATCAAGCATTGAGGACAACACTTGTTTGAAGGAGAGGGGCATGTTAAGTCCCTATATTAATAGTGTAGCCCCTTATTATGTTAGTGTAGCCCCCCTTATTGTTATTATTGTACCCCCGTAACCCCCATATTGTTATTATTGTGCCCTTACATTATTATTGTTAGGTCGGCTAGGATTACATTGTGGCCCCACTAGGATTATATTGTGGCCCCATGGACTTCTATATATAGAAGGAGGTTTTGTTCATTTGTATCATCCAAGAATTGTTCATTTATGTAATGTATTGGAGGTTTCCCCCTTGAAGAGGCTCATTTCTAAGGCGTTGATATCTCTTTTCTTCTCTTTTTGGAGCTGGTTACACAACAATGGAAAAGAAGAACGATAGAGGAAACTCAAATTAATATGTTGTAAACACAGAATCTATTACTTTTAAGTTCAGAGAGAATTCATGGAGAGAGAGGAAACTTAAAATAATATGTTGTAAACACAAAATCTATTATTTTTAAGTTTCAGATAGAATTCATGGAGAGAGAGGAAACTCAAAATAACATGATGTAAACATAGAATCTATTACTTTTAAGTTCTAGAGAGAATTTGTGAAGGGAGAGGAGTTGGAGTGGAGTGATTATTAAGGCTATTTAAATCTTACGTACAAACGTAAATTAGAGACCAAATTTTTCTTTACTTCACTTCATTCAAGGAAGAAAAAACATAAAATGACACAAGAAACATGAATCACCATCAACAATTGTAGGAAACTTGCTGCTTCTTTCATTCAACCATCAGAAAAATAAGTACAAAATGTAGTCTCCAAGAGCTCTAGAACTCAGAACCTCTCCTCTCTCTTTCTCTCTTCCTTAAATACAAACAAAATAAGTTTGTAACTTCTCGAGCTTCTTGAAAATCCTAGACTACCTAAACTATTAAACTACTTATTACATTACAATCGAGGACATCATTGTAACTTCGATCTTAACAAATAAAACAAAATAAAACTTGAAATATAATCCTTTTGCTGAATCTTATTTGTTGCTGATCTGTCTCCTTCCATTTCTGCTGTGATATCCTAACAGTCTACATAAACGCATCTCTACTCGACTCTGCCCATGCTTTTGCGTTTCGAACATTGTCATCATTTCACCTACTACCTAACTCTGTCTCTTCTGCTCATGCTCACAGCATCTAGTATTTGATTAATAAATTGCTGTAACTGTATACCACTGCTCTGTATGTAGCATTCGATATCTTCTTACCCGAGTCTGCCCTGCGTTCAGAATTTCCTTTGTAACTGCTATAAGACTGGACTTTAAAAGATATTCTGATTTTCCTTTGAAAACTATCACGTCTATCCCTTTATCGCATTTCGCATTTCGGCCTTCATAACATATTCATGAGCACCATTCCTCCTGAGCTTGTGATGTGCGATGTGTGATTAGAATATATTAAATCATAGTTCTGAGCTACATCGCGTCCGCTTCGTTATCACACTTCGCACTTCGGAGAATCCCGTTATATTATGATAGCTATCCCTTCTGAGCTTGTGATGTGCGATATATGAGAGGGTCCCACGGCCAGACTTTAAATACTTTAGATTCGAGCTTCGAACTATATTGCATCTAGTCCTCGTGTCACATTTCACATTTCGACGGTTCAACCTTGTTCTATTCCTCTTGAGCTTTGCGATTGCAATTTACGATATGCGATTAGGCCTTCCACATGTGATTTCGATTTGTGTTCTACGATTAGGCCCTCCACATGCGATTGTGATTAATCCTCCGAACACTGGTTCTGTACGTATATTTGCATGACTCGACCCTAACCTGTGTGCAATGTTCTTAACGCATTAATTGGCCCAAATCTTAAACTGTTCTACACACAAAAAAGCTTGACTTGACCCTTTTTTCATGCTTTTCTTCTTTGTTGCTCCTCTAGCTTAGATTACACCTCCAATGCTGCTGCTTCCCTGATTTTGATTCTAGTGCACATGTGATGATGAAGCCTTGTTGAGCTTGTGGTTATCCTTTTGAGCATGTTGCAGGTCTTCTTGAAATTTTAACAACTGTTCCTCAACAACCTTGAATTGCTCAGAACCTCTCTTGACTTTTAGCTGAGTCAAATTATGCTACACCAGTGTCCATGATCATGATAGTGAAAACATTTCACCTTTGACATTTCATGCTTCTTGCCTTCTTTTCCAGTCTCAAATTTGGAATAGGAATTCTTTCCTTTCCCCTTATTTTCCTTACCATCCAAGGCACAATTTTCCTCATCATCGGTCTTGGATGAGGATCCATCCCTGGTATTCTGCCGAAACTCTTCTTGTACCAAATCTGACCATAGTCGCTCCCATTAATTGATTCCTAGTAACTATGCCAGCTCTTGGGAATTCCTAGAAGTTTTAGGCTCACCAAGTCATCATAAGCTACATTAATCCCAACACTTCCAATCTCATCTCGACATTGAGTGAACTTGGTCAAGTATTTATGGATTGTGTCGCCCTTCTCCATTTTGATTTTCCTGAGCTTGTCCTTGAGTGCCAATTTTTTGTGGTCACTACTGCTTTGAAACAGGTCTTTCAAGACCTTCCACATAGTATATGGAGTTTCCTTTCCATGGAGAATTGAGACAATATTATCTCGAGCTCCCTCTAACAAGATCCTCCTCACCTTTGCTACCTTCTTCCACATGGATTTTGTCCTATTCACTCAGTCAAGATCGATAGAAAAGGAGGCATAAGATCATGGTCAAAGGCATGGTCAAAGTACATTAGCCGAGAACAGCAGGACTCTTGATTTTCTCTATCATAGAAAATCAAGAGTTAAACAGTCCAATTGCAATTATATAAGTCAAATTATCCACCTGTAGCAACATTATCTCATAGAAAATTATGTTTATTTTCTTTAAATACCAGTTGTACAGAACCGAGAACAAGCAGAAATTAAGTTTTAAGTTTTAAGATTTTGCTGATACGCTATGTATTAACACTTTGTTCTATCATAATAGAAATATCATGTTGCCAATGATTGCTTAAGTGCATCTTTAACCAGATAGTATTTCAGCTGAATCAGTTGCAGAGGGCCCCTGCACTGGAGGAGGTTTTTCATTTATTATTTTTAGTTTAATTTTCCTTACTCTGTTTTTGTTAATTATATTTTCTGAGTAGATTAATGTTTCGTTCCAGTTTTGATTAATAGCATTACATTAAATCATAACTGTGTAATCCTTGTTCTTATAAAAAAAATTCATGAAGATAGACCTTCCTATTTTCAAATTGAATTAAGTTTGAAGTAATAAGAATTCATAGTTATCTAGTTTTCCATATTGTTCTGTCATTTACTTTCTTAGAATATAAATATCAATTAATTGTATCAATGGATGTTCCTACATATCATTTCAAGAAGATGATTCTAAATTAAATGATTTAATGTCTAATTCATACAGTTATTGATTTTTTCCTCTACACATTTTTGTAGAAATTTGCTGAATAAATCACTTATTCAATGGAGATTAACCTGATCACACATCAATTTCGATTGCATGCATAACACATAATCTCTTCTACAATTAATTGTCACATGCGGAAAGAATAGAAGCGATAGCACATCAAATCATCACACACATTAACACGGTATGTATGGGGAAATCTTATAGCTGAAAACCCCCAGCTATAGTATATTATAAATGGAGAGAACATGCAGCAAATACATAGTACAAACTCCTCACAAGTACTCAGTACTATCTCCCAAAGCTACACAAAAACTAGCTTGGTTTTGAACAAGTCACAGGTTCAAAACACACCCACTACTTCTCTTCCTCTATTGCGCAATCAAGGCTGGTATAAATAGAGATCCAGGTTCGAATCTCATTGGCTTCAACTGCGCAATTGTCATTGGTAATTTCCTCCAAGTGTTATGCAAATCCCATGCAAAACTGATCCTCCAACTGATAGCTATACTCACCCTTTCATCTACCTCTTTCACTGGTCTCCACTGAACTGTCCATGCACTGAGTTAAAATGATGTGTTCTTTAGTTGAATAATGAGTTAATAATTAGTGAATTAAATAATATTTAATTCACACAACTCATCTCTAGTGTATTAGCCAGTTAAACTAAATACAACTAGTTCAACTAGTTAACCAGAACACCACCACCATTAACTCCTCAATCAACTCCACCAAAACTCTGCCACATGAGTCTAACTCGGGTCTAACATGCAAGATGCCATCAAACCCTAGGAACCACGTGATTCCCTCCGTCGATGCATGAGCCACCTCCATGACTCGAATCGAAGTGCTCCAAGAGAGTAAACTCATCGTTTATAGTCTAAATATTATTAAGGGTAAATAATATTTGACTTCCATATTTTTAGGAGAGGCAGTCTAAAAATAGCCTGTGACCTAAAAATATGAGTCTCATCTATTTTTACCAACATGTCACATAATTCAAGAATCTCCAACTGGAATCCCCGAATCATGCTCCGTATGTCTAAAAATAGACATAATCTAAAAATAGATTTTTCGACAAAAATCACCTGTGTGGCCTCCACCTAGTTTAGGTGATCACTTTCCAACTAGGATCAGGAAAGATGTTTCAGGAGGCCTCCTTCACCATTTCTTGTTGCCATTTTCAACACTCCCTCTCAACAAGAAAGGACCGTTATTGCATGCGACATGCAACTCCATGCATTCGCCCCCGCAACCTCCACAAGCGCCATGCAACTCTTCCGAAACCGAATAGGCTCCAAACAACTCAATCGACCTTGATGCATCTAGCATCTATCATCAAAGTCTTCGACTCTGCCGGTACCAACCGCACATGTCATTAGGAACTATCGCGCTCGTTGAACTCTTGCACTTGCCGTCAACTCGATCCGCGCTCCAGCATCCGACACCGTCACTTTGATCTCGCCCGCATCACTCCAACCGATCTTGCTACTACCGTGCTATGGGCACCTCGTAGCCGGGTTCAATTCATGAGATCCACACCATCTCATGAATCGCCCTGTAAATCTCCTCATGGGATTACTCATGCATGTCGCCCCACCTCTCACCCGGTGGTATAGCCGCATGCACTCCCTCTCGCCCGTCCGGCACGAAATTTCTTTGCATGAGTGGTCTCTTCCACTCCATGATCCTCTTGTGGCTGCTCCACACCCCGAGGTTCACTTTCAATCGCATGCAAAACCCGCTCCCTCTCAAGCTCCAATTGCATGTCTTTCGCTCGCATGCAACACTTGCTCCCTCTCAAGCTTTCGCTGCATGTCTTCCTTCCGCTTCCCAAAAAATAGGAAGCTCCGTAGACATCCCATCTACTTCAAGTCTCGTAGAGATTATTTGCCCGAATCCCAACCTTCTTGACTTGTCTCGTTGCCTTGTGCCGAAGGAAAACTTTTCCTTCTCTCGAAGACAACTTCATACCCTTTATCCTCTAACATTGCGACCGAGATCAAATTCTTTGTTAGACCCGGTACATGCAATACATCTTGTAAAAGAATGAGTTTACCCGAATTCCTCTCGAAAGGTTATGGTACCAATGCCTGGCCGCATTGTATCGTCCACCATCGCCCAACTCAACATGCATCCGGAGACCTTTCTCCACCAAGTCACCGAAAAGATTTGTATCTCCCGTCATGTGAAAGGAAGCGCCACTATCAATATACCACCCCAATCCCAATGCACTAGACAACATGCATGCGATCAATGAGAAGTCCACTCAAATTGCGAGGCAAGAGCCTCACCACTGCAGCCTCCCGCACCGCTTGTTCTTCTTCTTCTTGGGGCACTCGTGGCGTAATGTCCATGATCGTGATAGTGAAAACACTTCACTTTGGACATGTCACGCTCTTTACCATATGCATCGGATTGAGAAGCCTTCTCCTTGCCCTTCCCCCTTCCTTGCTTTGGCGACCAAAGCGCAGCTTCTTCATCGACTCTCCCTTTGACGAAGAACCATCTCTCGGTATTTCGCCGGATCTCCTCTTGCACGAGATCGACCACGCTCTTTCCCATCCCGGCAACTTTTCCCGACCATTGAAACTATCTTGATATGCATGCCAACTCTTCGGCAAACCAAGAAGCGCCAAACTCACCAAATCCTCATCCTCCACCGGCACACCAACACTTCCCAGCTCATCCCGACATTGGGTGAACCTCGTGAGGTATTTTGCGATGTTGTCGCCTTTCTCCATCTTGATGTTCCTGAGTCTATCTTTGAGCGCCAGCTTCCTCTGATCGCGCTTGCTTTGGTACAGATCCGTCAAGGCTTTCCACATCAAATATGGAGAGGCCTTCCCGTGTAAACTGGATACAATGTGATCCTTTACACCCTCCAACAGGATCCTTCGACACTTTGCTTGTTTCTTTCGCCATGCTTCCACAACATCAGCATCATTAGAAGTAGGCTTTGGAATCTCTTTCTCCACAAATTCCAACATCCCATTATCATCCAATACAGCCTCCATGCGGTCCTTCCATGCAACATAATTTGAACTTCCTTCCAAGGCATATTCTAGTCGCAATCTGTTGAAAGACATTTTCGCCGCGGCACCAAGAACACAAATATGCAAATTCTAATTTCACCACCAGCTGATAACTCAATCGCTTCCGATCTACACTTGAGAACAAACTATTTCCAAATCAGAGATTGACTGCATGGGCTTTTACCAGACCTTTCACTTTCCAAAGAAAGATGAATCCGGAGGCTATCCGGCCCGTATGCGGTGCTCGTCCGAGGAAATAAGTTTGCAATCACCGTAATAGATCTCGACAATTAATATTTCTCTGATACCATGTAGAAATTTGCTGAATAAATCACTTATTCAATGTAGATTAACCTGATCACACATCAATTTCGATTGCATGCATAACACATAATCTCTTCTACAATTAATTGTCACATGCGGAAAGAATAGAAGCGATAGCACATCAAATCATCACACACATTAACACAAGATGTATGGGGAAAAGCTTATAGCTGAAAACCCCCAGCTATAGTATATTATAAATGGAGAGAACATGCAGCAAATACATAGTACAAACTCCTCACAAGTACTCAAGACTATCTCCCAAAGCTACACAAAAACTAGCTTGGTTTTGAACAAGTCACAGGTTCAAAACACACCCACTACTTCTCTTCCTCTATTTCGCAATCAAGGCTGGTCTAAATAGAGATCCAGGTTCAAATCTCACCGGCTCCAACCGCACAATTTTCATTGGTAATTTCCTCCAAGTGTGGTGCAAATCTCATGCACAACTCGATCCTCCAACCGATAGCCGTACTCACCCTTTCATCTACCTCTTTCACCGGTCTCCACCGAACTCGTCCATGCACCGAGTTAAAACTGATGTGTTCTTTAGTTGAATAATGAGTTAATAATTAGTGAATTAAATACTATTTAATTCACACAACTCATCTCTAGTGTATTAGCCGATTAAACTAAATACAACTAGTTCAACTAGTTAACCGAACACCACCTCCATTAACTCCTCAATCAACTCCACCAAAACTCGCCACATGAGTCTAACTGAAGTCTAACATGCAAGATGCCATCAAACCCTAGGAACCACGTGATTCCTCCGTCGATGCATGAGCCACCTCCATGACTCGAACCGAAGTGCTCCAAGAGAGTAAATCGATGTTTATAGTCTAAATATTATTAAGGGTAAATAATATTTGACTTCCATATTTTTAGGAGAGGCAGCCTAAAAAATAGCCTCGTGACCTAAAAATATGAGTCTCATCTATTTTTACCAACATGTCACATAATTCAAGAATCTCCAACTGGAATCCCCGAATCATGCTCCATATGTCTAAAAATAGACATAGTCTAAAAATAGATTTTTCGACAAAAATCACCTGTGTGGCCTCCACCTAGTTTAGGTGATCACTTTCCAACTAGGATCAGGAAATATGTTTCAGGAGGCCTCCTTCACTGTTTCTTGTTGCCATTTTCAACAATTTTACTTGCTTTCTAGGAACTTAGAAACTAAGGTATAATTGATTTCTCACACAGCATCTCAAGAGGGTAATAGTTCACATTGAATGATGGAGTAAATAAAACATACATTAGTTTTTTACAGTTAGATTTATATGCTTTCAAATTTGCTTTTAGATCCTCATTTAATTGTATCATTGATGTTCCTAAAGGTCATTCCAAGAAATTGATTCTATCATGTTTATATATTGAATGATTGAATGTCTAATTCATGCAATTAATGAGGTTTTCCTTTGCATATTTTACTTGTTTTTTCATTAATTATAATTGGTTACTTTACATCATCTCAAGAAGGTGATACTTCATATTGAATGCTAGAGTAACTAAGCATACATTAGTTGTTTTCCTTTGCACACCTTACTTGCTTTCCTATAACATTAGAAGTTAAGGTATAGATAGTTGCTTACACAACATCTCAAGAAGGTAATACTTCATATTGAATGCTGAAGTAACTAAACATACATTAGATATTTTACTTTTCTCATTTCCCTTAGAATAGCACTACAATTTCAATCTCAGTTATAGGCATTAGATCCATGGAATAGGACTAATGATAAGATAGAATTCATCAACTTAGATACTCTGTTTTTCAGACTAGATTTTAACTAACCAATAGTCTTTGATTTATTTTTATGTAAATTTGATTAACTTAGGAACACTTCCTTTTCTTCCTTCTTAAAATTAATTAGATTCATTTAATTTCTTTCATAATTCTAGATTAGAAATTCTTAGACATCAAAAGACAAAACCCCCCAAAAAATAAAATACAAACAACAAAGTAATAAGAAGGTTAACTAAGCACATACAGTGCATCACACTTCATCAGTTTGAAAACCTCAGTTGATAATTTGTGTAAGAAATTTAAGACATTAAATTGACTAAAATTTTTTGCATCGTTGCCGGGGAAATGTAATTAGGTAGCCTCATTTCTTATATCTAAAAAAAAATGATATGCGTAGAGAAAGAGACTCTAGGGGCAGATTCATAGCTAAAGGCAAGATTTTAATCCCTACAACACCACTCACTCCACCAAGACTAAGAAGTGATATACCTCCATCTCAAACTCATATTCTATACTTCACTAGCCATAGACTTCCTGAAGTTCTTGGGCCAGAAATCCAATTAGGAGGATCTCCTACTTCATCCACTGAGGTAGTCTTAGAGGAAGAAGATCCTAGAACTCCAACATAAGGAGTAACTTTTTTCACCTCTATAGGGGAACATATTCTAGCTGAAGAGTTAGAAATTCCTAGTGGAAAGGAAGAATAAGATCCTTTATTCAACATGCCATTGATAGAAGAACCAAAGGAAGAGCAGTTAACCTTGTAGGTTGAATCTTATATTAGCTCCGAAGAATCTATAATAGCAGGAAGAGGAGAAGAAGGAGAATGAGAAGGAGAAATTATAAATGGAGAAAATGTAATATTTGGAGGAGGTAGAGGTAGAGGAGGAGATAGAGGAAAAGCATAAGGAGGCAGAAGAAATAGGGTAATTGATAGTTCTTTTGGATTCCCTATAGTTGATGAAGAAACAAATGCCACAATGAAAAATATCTCACTTTCTGTCCTCCCAATTTTTCATGGATTAAAAAGTGAAGATCCTGAAACTTTTTTTTTTAATTTGAAGTCTTGTGCAAAAATTATGATTATTTACAAGACTCTCAAAAAATCAAATTGTTTCCTTCAACATTGAAAGGAATAGCTCTAAAATGGTTCATGATTTTAATCGCTCAGTCTATCATAACAAGGAATGACATGAAAAGAGAATTTTTAGAAAGGTATTTGGATTATTTCATACCCATCAACCACAAGGATGAAGTATTTAAAATGATGCAAAAAGAGGATGAGAATTTGGAGGATTTAATTGAAAGATTCAATTATAACATAAAAAGAGAAAAAAAGGATAATTTAGATCAAGATACTTTAAAAGCTCTTTTATTAAAATCCATTAGAGATGAATGGATAGGCATTCTCAACATGATGGGAAAGGGGTATATCTCTCAAATTCCATTATCTGAAATTGGTGAATTATGTATCCATCTCTCAAGGGGAAAATAAAAAAACGAAAAAAATTCCAAGAGATCCTTCTCTTTCTAGAGTAAATAGATCTGCAACTAGAACAATAAGTAGGGAAGAAATTGGAAACATGCTTGATGAATTTAAAACAGACATCTTAGGGAGTCTTAGTGAACAGATAAACACCCTTAAATTACAAAACAAGAAGAAAGCCGAGACTGATGCTTTAGCTATTTTCTGTCCCAAATACAGAAAGATGCATGCTTTAAGAGAATGTCCTCTTGATGCAAAAGTCATAGGGACCTGTAAGATTTGTTCAGAAAGTCATGAGACTAAGAGTTGCCCTTCAATTCCAGGTCTGAAGGCTATTTTTCAAGAGGAAAAAACTTCAAATCCAACAGAATCTCTTTGCTTTGTCTCTAGAAGACCATGACAAGGGCCACAAGCTCAAGGCTTTAACAATCAAATGTATAGTCAGCCCCCACCAAATTGGAATTCTTGGAAGCAACCTTGGCCTCAATCTCAATCTCAATATCAATATTGGGCTCAAGGAATGAAAAATCCCTATGGAAAATTCTCTCAATACTACCAATATCCTCCATCATATCCAAACTATCCTCCTCAAAAAATTCCTCAACAAAATTAACAACTCCAACTCCAAAACCAAAGTCCACAACTTTCACTACCATTTCCACAGAGACCAAATAAACTACCTTCCCAACCATTACCAAACCCCAACAATAAAATCCTCAAAACACCTACATGATAAAAGGACAACAATTTCCAACCTACAATGTTACTCCTCTAGATCTTAATGATGTCCAACTTAGATCTGGTAGGATATTAGTAAAGAAAAAGCCTTATGTAGTTATTCAAGAACAATAAAGTTTTGAGGAAAATTCTCTACAACCAAATAAAAGTTTTGAGGAAGGAACATCTCTTCAAAACCAAAATTCTGAAAATGAAAAACAAAAAGAATCAATAAACTCAACTCCTATCATAGAGCAACAATTAGTACCTACTTCTACACCTCATTTTCTTGAAAGATTACAAGTTGATAGAGGGGTAGAAAATCATATTATGTTGCCAAATTATGATTTTCTAGATGAATTGAAAAATGTCTATATCAAAATCCCTTTCTTGCAGGCCATTAAATAGATTCCAATTCTAGCTAAAACAATAAAGGAGTTGCGCATGAAGAAACGCAAAAGGAAAATAAAAGAAATAAAAAGAATTCAACTTGTAGGAAAAATTGCAGACATAATGATGGGAAAATTTTCCATACAAAAATATTTAGATCCAGGAATTCCAGTTGTAAAAACACATATCAATGGAATTGAAATTCCAAATACATTGATTGATTTAGGAGCAGCAATAAACATCATGAGCAAACAAACCATGGAACAACTCAAGCTTCCTAACCTTCTGTATACACCTACATTACTGCAATTAGCAGACAGATTTGTGATCAAACCAGATGGTGTGTTAGAAGATGATTCAGTATCCTTAGACTCTTAGGAGTATCCTGTTGATTTTATGATCTTAACTCCTAAAAAAAATCTAGGAGGACATCCACTTATATTAGGAAGACCTTTGTTGGCTACAGCTGATGCTTTCATTAATTGTAGATCTAGTGTCATGTATATCTCTGATGGTAACTCAACAAAGAAATTTAATCACAGAGTTAGATGACAAAGAATGGATTGATGATGAAAATGATATACAACCTTTATTCACTATTTCAACAATTAGTGAAGATAGTCAAATCCTAAATTCTATGGAAAATTTTGAATCATCTCCAGAATATGAACATGCTCAATTCCAGGAAAAATCTAATATTGAATATTTTTTATTTAGGCAGATGTATATTTATTCTATGGAAGAATTCGGTAGCTCTACAGTTGAAATATTTCCAGGAAAAACTTTAACATAAACAATAACTTGGAAATATTACAACAGGAAAATTTAGTCAAAACATTACAACAACATTCTTCTGCATATGCATGGGAATACACTGATATGAAAGGAATTAGTCCTAAGACTTGGATACATCACATCTACATTGAGGAAAATTGTAAACCTATTAGACAACCTGAAAGAAGGATGAATCCAAATCTTAGAGAAATTGTGAAAGAAGAGTTGCAAAAATTGTTGAATGTAAACTTCATTTACCCAATGTCAGACAGTCAGTGGGTTTCCCCTTTAGTGATTGTACCTAACAATAATGGTAAATGGAGGGTATAAATTGATTATCGAGAATTGAATAAAGCTACCCTAAAATATTATTTTCCTTTACCCTTTATAGATCAAGTATTGGATACATTAGCAGGTAAGAAGTATTTCTCATTTTTGGATGGTTTTAGTGGCTACAATAAAATTCAGGTAGCACCTGAAGATCAAGATAAGACCACATTCACCTATCCATGGGAACTTATGCTTACCAAGTACTTCCTTTTGGATCGTGCAATGAACCTGCAACATTCCAAAGGGTAGTACTAGGAATTTTTTCTGATCTAATACATTATTGTGTAGAGGTGTACATGGATGACTTTACAATTTATGGGAATAAATTTGAAGAAGCTTTAGAAAATTTGGAAAAGGTTCTTAAAATATGTAAGGAAGCAAACCTTTCACTAAGCCATGAAAAATGTTTTATGATGTTTATAGAATGGATTGTTTTAGGACATCACATCTCAGGAGATGGAATTAAAGTTGATAAATCTAAATTTGAAGTCATATCCAAACTATCAATTCCAAGATGTCAAAATGATGTTAGAAGTTTTCTAGGGTTCATAGGATATTATATAAGATTTATAGAAAATTTCACTAAAATAGCATCCCCACCCTTCAAATTACTCACCAAAGATTGTGAATTCAGTTGGAATCATGATTGCCAGTTAGCATTTGAAACTTTAAAAGCAAAAATTTCTAAAGAACCTATCTTAAGAGGTCCAAGTTGGAAACTACCTTTTCACATTTCAACAGATGCTTCAGATACAACTCTAGGAGCTGTATTAGGAAAAAAATATTTTATCCCCTATGCCATCTATTACATAAGCAATAATTTGACTCCCACTGAGTTAAATTACACTGTAACTGAAAAGGAATTCTTAGTTGTTGTTCATGCTATCAACAAATTCAAACATTATATAACAGGCTATGAAACCTTTGTTCATACAGATCACTCTGCAATTAAATATTTAATGAATAAATCTATTACTAATGGTAGAGTTACAAGATGGTTATTACTCTTTCAATAATTCATCATCACCATTCTAGACAGACCTGGAAAATAAAACACAGTTGCTAATTTATTGTTTAGAATTCAAAATATCAAATATGACAATCCAATTAAAGATAAATTTCCCGATGAATACATTTTTGCAATAACTACTCAAACTCCTTGGTTTGAAAATATTGCTAATTACCTAGTCATAGGAAAATAACCTTCACATTTATTTCCTAGAGAGAGAAGAAAAATCATTCAATTAAGTGCAAGTTACTCATGAATTACTAATGAATTGTAGAGAACAGGTCCAAATCTCTGTTATCACTCAGATTGAACCTCAAGGCTGAGAGAGGCAATCCCTAGGTAACCTCCAACCAAACTTCGGACTTAGTATATAGCGCTACCAAGTCAGAGAGGGATCTCTCAATAAAATCACAACTAAGAGGGCTGAATGAAAAAGATTTAGGCTAGCTAAGGAGTACAGGGGGTTTTAATTTTGATTTTAGGGTTTGCTAGATCAAGAGGAGCCAAACAGCTAAGGCAAGGATATTAGGTCAAAATATGTAGGGGTTTCAAGGGGAAAGGTAGGTAAAAGGTTTATACATTCAAAGATGATTGTGTGAGGTGAACAGACTCATGAGGAGCTAGGGAAAGCATGTGAAATGTATTTTCCCTAAACTGAAGAGAATGAACACATTATACTAAATTTCCAAAAACAGAGCATAAATACATATGGATTCTGCCTTTCAAACTTGAAATCTAGTATATTACAGATATGAAATGGTTTATGAGATAAAAATACATTCAAAAAAATTTATAACAGAGAGGAAAATATGTCTAAAACTCATACCACATGGATCCCAAGTAAATAACTGCAAATTTCTATTAATGTCCAAGCCAAACTGATATACAAAGATGTCTCTTGATATGCCAAAGCTCCAAGTGAGTCCAACCTCTACAAATGACTGAGAAAATACATGATATAGACCTCAAAACCACTCTCCCTCGTCTCAGGGGGTCGAATCCATGAGCTAAGGATCAGTTTCACCTAATCCTAAATAAGAAATTGAAAACTAGGAAGACCCAACAACTTGCCTCTTTTAGAGAGGAAACTGATTCATTTGACCTCAACTGATGACTTAAATAATGTATCTAATCTAGATGAAAGTAAAAGCATGACATTTACATTCACCATGACCATTTACATCACTAATTTTCTCATTTTCCCAAGTAAAAAGTCAAAAAGTCAAATTTTTGCTGAAGATGATGAAAACTGCATTTTCCTGCTAAACGTGCAGTGCCATGATAGAAAAAATAGCCTGTGTTGCAAGAAACTTTTGGAGGCCTTCCTGATGTCCAAATCAGCTCCATGATAGCTCATTGAAAAGATCTATGAGTTTAATTTCCAAATATCCCTTCAGTTTCCAAAATGGTGCCCATATGCCCTGTCAAAAATCTATTCTCCCAAGATAGGTAAACGCGCAGTGCCAAGGTGAAAAAAGGAGGCAGCATCTTCTAAACGCCCAACACCAAGGTGAAAAAAGGAGGAAACATCTTCTAAATGCACATCACCACTGCATCAACTTTTTGCAAACCACATTTGGAGGCCTCCCTAGTGTCCAAATTGGGCCCAGGATAGCTCGTTGGAAATATTATCCTGTCTACTTTCCAAATCTACCATTTTTTTCTATTTGGAGTTCATTTTCCTTGTCAAAAGTTCATTTTCCCAAGACTGGTAAAAAATTATGAATGAGGGTGCAAAAATGAAAAGTTGTTATAGGTCAAAATACCTCCTCATCAGCTCAGAGGAGAAGATAAATTTGGAAGGAGTACAAAGACCTAAATTAAACCTATTTTTGCCAGGGTAACGCCTCACTATAACAACACAAGAGCATTATAACACAGCTGATCAGTGAATAGGTCGCGTTAGTGGCTAGGGAAGCTCTTTGTTTACACTAGAGGGCAGAATTACCCGTGTTTTAAGTTTGAAATGGGAAAAACCCGTGGAGAATGATTTGAATCTCCAACTTTTTCTCACAAGAGAGTCAATACAAAAAGGAAACTGCAAAGCACTAATCTCTTATTGGGCCTTGCCATAAACAAATGAACTCTCAAATAAGGCAAAAGCATGGAGGTTGGGGAAACATCTTGGTTTTTTCTATTCAGAACTGGTGGAAAGAGAAGGGCAATGATTTCTCTCTCCATCTCCTATAAAATGGAGTTGAAGGCTCTTGGTTCAAGGTCGAAGGATTGTCAAATTTTTGAATATTTGTGAAGTAGAGATCATTTTTGTAGTGTGAAGGTCAAAGGTCAAAGAGGTTCATTGAGAACTTGTTGATCAAGACATCACCACTTTGAGAGATAGAGAGATTGGAAGGCTGAGGAGGGCTTGGTACAACCAACGGTTGTAATCCTCTTTTTAATAAATCAATAGAACTGTATTTGTTTTGTCCATTCTATGCGTTGGTATTGTCATTATTATTTAATCACTTATATAGCATGAGATGAATGGCTTAGATGTGCATAGTTTAAATTTTTATTATATATTGACTTAATTGATAGGAAATATATGTTATGGTAGAGATTACACGGGTGCTTTAATTGATTGCATGATCAAGATTTGGAGCTGGTGAAGGAGAACTCTTGCTTCGTTGCCTAGTGCTCTCCAAGGGACTCCAAGATCATTAAAGAGGTAATATTCTATCTTATTCTATCAAGTTGTTTTAAGTTAATACGAACATGTATGTGCCATCTTTGTGAACTATACATCTAATCTTATTGTCTACCTCGGGCATTGGAAAGCCCTGAGAGGGATAATTGATAACCAACAACCCAAGAATTTTACCCTATAGCATAATTGGCGACTCCACTAGGGAGTTTCCCCATAGTTTCCAGACTATTTCTTTCCTCCTTTCTTCTTTCCTCTGTTCACAGACCCTTTCGACCAGTATTTATGCCCAGTAGACATTTCAAAAGCTCGCAGAGTTCAATCCTGTTTCTGTTTGACCATCTAAAGAAATTTATCCGGGCTAACGCTACCTCTGTGGGTTTTCCAATGTTTTATAACGCTGTCTTTGCTTAAATACAGTGCGTTAGTCTCTGGATTAACGTTGTCTTTACTCAGAGACAGTGCGTTACTCAACCAAAATTTGTTGTTCACTGTTGTGATTGTGTTTTGGTTACAGAGTTTTTTGGCCATCAGTATCTCTTCTTGACTGAATCCTTGTGCTTGTTTACTAAGCTGGCATTTTTGTTTGTTTTCTCTTGTTTGAAAAGTTAGGGTCAAAATCATTTACTTTTTAGAGAAGAATTTTTTTTTTAAGTTTTTCTGCATCTAGCTCAGTTAATTCTGAAAATTTCAGTTCATAGACTGTTAAGAAGAGGTAGATAGAAGTCTGAATCTTTAAATTTGAACTGTGCTATTTGAATGTTAGTTCATGGATGTTGAAAAGAAACCTCTCCTTGTAGAAATAATCTTCATCAAATTGAATATTTAGAGAATATTTTTCATGGTTTCTTGAGTCAGAGTCTCATTACATTTCATATGTCCACTCCCCCTCCACAAGACTAATAATCAAGTACACTAAGAATCAAGCGATAATAAAATCAATCACATTACCATTTTTTGAGCTCACACAAACAGTAGTTCAGGCTAGGATCTTGGGTTAGGAAAGTGAGAAAATCACCCAAGATCTCAAAACTTGAAACTAGAGTCATTAACGAGCGAAATCCTAATGCACTCATATTATCGAGACCGTTCCTTTACCAGAGCTCAGCGCGAGACAAAACTTGGGTGCACAAGAAGGTAGCCTGCCTTCGACTGCATCTGATGGGTGTGTTATATATTGGGGTTCCCTTCGGGAATGCCGAAACTAGATTGGAGATCTAGGTATTTTGCCCATATAGCATGCTGTCCTTGACCGTGGACCCCCCTAATGATGTTTGTGATTTGAGGTATCTTTAGTGGCCATAATTTTTAGGGACTTACACAAGGTGACTGGGATGAGCTGTCCTGGTACCTGAAACAGATGGACCCACTCTGTCTTCGGTCCTTAGGAGGGTACTCGTCTTCATGAGAGTGCTTACACCTATCGTCTGAGGTTCAGGTGAAGCTCTAGAGTGACCATAACTGTACTTTCGACCAACCCTCTCTGTATACTATTGTGATACTGGATTTCATCACCAGCAAACGGTAGTACTCAGACAGGGCACCCTATTCTGGCTGCTTGTTGATTGATTTTAGAGATTCCTTTTTCTTTTATAGGTGTGTGGTTATTGTCATTGAGACTTTATAATACATCACAATTTATTAAAAATTGTTAAAACTAAACAGGTCACCGTGGCGTCATCCGACCCATGCCATCTGTCTCGATGACAGCAAGGTCTACCTCCTCTAACTATTGAGGAAGAACTGAACCTTGGTGAACCTGTGCATTCTGCGGAAGAGCAGTCTCCATTGACAAATCCTGATTTTCACATAGCCTCATATCATACGGAATTTCTGGAGGACCCTTTCATAGAAGGGGTTGTACCTCATTACAATCCTCCACTCACTGATCTGTTGGGGCCTGTGATAGTTCATATTCCACCACGCCAATATATGTCTTCGGCCGCACAAACATCCATTTCCCCACTGGCATCCACATGGTCGATGCTAATGGCAACCACTCTAGGTTCACCACCATCCTCCCCGCTAGTTGTTAGTTCTATGCCATCACTTGGTAACCCTAGTAGTCAACATATACCTAATCCCAACCCTATGGTCATCACAACTATCAGTAGCTCGCAGAATCCTTCGGGATCTACTCCTACCATGACCATGTTGGGACCCACGGTTTCTCCTCCCATGAGTATGACTACTTTGGTTCCTTTTAGCAGCCCTTTCGGTTGGAACCCTTTGCTGAGTTCAAACCGCTTAGCCACTATACTAGGGGGCAGTGTCACCAGCACGCAGGTATCAGGGAACATTTCACTTCCCCTGCAATCCTTAGGACAAATGGGACAACCTATTGTTAATAGTATTCCCTTAAGTGGTTCAAATATAGGTGGAGGGTCTATGCCATTGCCGAACTATGCAAGTAGTAGCATGCCTCTGGGAAACTCTATTGCATCCATATGGAATAACCCACCCCAACCTCCATTTGGAATGGGAGGGAACTTTTATACTAGGGGCAACCAACCGTTTGCCTTGCAATACAATATGCCCTATGGACAGCAACCATATGTTCCTACCCCTCCACCTATAGGAAATTTTTATCAAAGTCCTACTTATCCTCCTGGTAACACATTGATGGGTGGACCCTATGGTCTAAATAGTCATCCCATACTTCCTTGGTTAGATTCGGGGGAAAATCCATAATTTCCATTTTTGGCAGCTCTGTACATCCCTGACATCCATAAACTGACTAATGATCCCATCAATCACAACCCGCTCTGGCCTCCAGTGCCACACAATATTCCTTCTGACATCCCCAAGTTCGATGGGAAACAAGGGGACGACCCAACCGCACACATCACTACCTTTCATCTATGGTCTATATCCAATTCCATGGTGGATGATAGTGTCTGGCTTCGACTGTTTCCCCACACCTTTACAGGCAATTCTGCCAAGTGGTATATTGAATTGCCACGCGCCGCCATCAACACTTTTGGCACTTTAGCGACGAAGTTTCTAAAGAACTTCCAACTACCAATCAAATTTGAAACCGGAACGAAACTGTTAACCTCGCTGCGCCAAGACATCGCCACCCACATATCCGATCACATTCATGAATGGAGATGTAGGAGGAGGCTAGTCAAAGCGCCAATCTTAGATCATCTCTTAGCTAATTGGTTTTGTAAGTCTCTCTTACCCCACATCTCTAAAGACATTGGCATTTCCGTTGGGGTTACAGAAGATCAATGCATTTGTCATGCCCAACATTTGGATTTAATCTATTCACAATCTAGCACGCTATATGATTTTCTCCCCAATGCCCCTGGTAACCCAAATCCTCCAGCTACTCAGAAAACCGGAGCTCATGTCGACGGTCTCGTTGGTACGATCTCTGGTGTAGCCACAAAACAATCTCGGGGGCAAGCCTCCCAGCCATCTTCGGATGCCACCGCCCCTCACCAAATGACTACTCTTCCTACCGCTGAGGTAAATTTTGTGAAAACTTCACAAAAACCTAGTGGGAAAAATAAGAAGAACAAGAAAAAGACATCTTCTTCGGAAGAGCAGTCGGAAAATCAGAATAACCCTAATCAGAAAAACACTGCCAAAAATGACAAAGGGAAGGATAAACCCATGAAATTTCCTTGCAAGATCTGTGCGGAGGACCACTTGACATACAAATGTCCTCGACTGCAGGAATGCACTTATTTTATTGCAAACAAGTATTCTGGGCGAACACCTGCCGTTCTTCATAATCCTTTCCCTAATCAATAGCAGCAACATCAACACATGGTTTAAAATATTCCACAACCCCATCAATGGGGCAATGGTGGTTCACATCCTTCCGATGAAGGACCATCTGCCATTTATGGCATTGAGAGTGTTGAAATTCAAACACGAGCCAAGCTTTAAGGAAATCCTACCATAGATGCTCAGGAACCTGGTACTAGTTCAAATCCACCACCGCCCAACGATTTGCATATTGAACGGCCTACTGCTGACTCCATGATTCGTCCCCCCAAAGGGACACTTCGACGCATGACTCATAACACCTCTGCACGTGCATCCCAAAACTACAACATTGTAGAAGATTTTGTGTAGGCACCGTAAACTATGTCTACTCTCGAAGTATTACAAACTTGTCCAGCACAAAGGAAAGCCTTGCTTTCGGCCATTGGTGGAATAGACCGCTAGGATTCCATGCTAGCTATCTTTGATATGGAAAAATATAAACCTCTCCTCTCACACCAACTCACATTCCAGGTGTAGGTTGTGTCGAAAGGGAGACCAATCCATCACACTGTCATAGACGAAGGTGCTTCGACCTGCGTTATGTCACAAGCTTGCTTGCTCAATTTAGGTTCTCCTACCTTAACACCATCGTCGAATTCCCTCAAAGATTTCGATGGCCACACGTTCCTCCCAAAAGGATACCTTGCTAGCTTCCCCATCACTCTGAGTGGGAAAATGGTAACCGTGGACGTTGAAGTCGTAGATCGCCATCTCAACTATAATCTATTGCTTGGTCGCAGTTGCTCTTATGCCATGACTGTCATTGTTTCTTCGGTCTTCCAACTCATCCTATTTCCATTGGATGGGAAAATAGTCACAGTGGATCAGTTATCCTTCTACACCCCTGATTATTCCACGTTACCATGTAGCATTGTACCCATAATAGGAGGCTGTCCTGACTCTTACGTCATTATTGGTACCGGTCTTCTGAAGGCATCCTCCCTACTGGGTTGTTTTCCTCTCCCATCGCCAAAGATCCCGAATATGGTTGCAATGATATCCACCACTTTCAATGGCTCTATCGACCCATGGATCCTCCCGACACCTTCAGACATTGATTCCTACGGAGATCAAATGCCACTCTCACCAGCCGAGTTGGCCTACCAAGACATCCAAATTACATCTGAACCCTCCACTACTATGGTTTCAACCAAAGGTACAAACCTCCCACCCATCACAGTTCTCTCTAAATATCTCCTCAATGAAGTCTTGCCTACACATGAAGCTATTCGAGAGATCATTTCTCTAGAAGAATGACCTTGGGGAGAGTTTCACCATCGCACTTCGCTGATTGACTCAGACATGATAAATATTGAAATCCCATCCTTTGACCCACCTGAGATGGTTCCCTCCGCTTACACGACTGTTCAGACTATCGATTCAGAAGGGAACACGGGTAATCTTTCTAAGACAATGCTCATTGATATCTCAGTCAAAACGGGTATCGTGGAAAATATTCAGATTGGAGCAGATTGCAATCCTGAGGAAATTGCGTGCTTCACATCCCTTTTCAAGGAATTCCGCCATGTGTTTGCTTGGTCTTACAAGAAAATTCTCGACATAGATCCTTCTATTGATGAGAAAGAGATCAAGAAATTCTGAGCATTATTTTTATGGTATTTTTCTTTCTCGTTAATCCAAAAAACATCGAGTCCTCTTCTTCGGGATCATTAAACTTACACGAAGAAGCTCCGAGCATTCTTTTTATGGTATTTTTCTTGCTCGTTAATCCAAAAAACCTCGAGTCCTCTTCTTTGGGCTCGTTAAACTTACACAAAGAAGCTCTGAGCATTCTTTTTACGGTATTTTTCTTGCTCGTTAATCCAAAAAACCTCGAGTTCCCTTCTTCGGACTCGTTAAACTTATACGAAGTTGATATCGAGCGTTCTTTTTATGGTCTTTTTCTTGCTCATTAATCCGAAAAACCTAGAGTCCTCTTCTTCAGACTCGTTAAAACTGATATGAAAAATCACTAAGCTTTCTTTTTAGGGACCTTTTTCTCGCTCATAAAACTGAAAAAACCCCGAGTTGACTTTGTCGAGCTTGCTAAACTACCACGATAGAGAGTAAGGAGCCATTATTTTCCTCTTTTTCAAAGCTCTTTAAACTGAAAAATTAACCGATTTTTCTCCACGTGACTCACTAAAATTTCACGGAGGTAATTAAGTTTTCTCTGCGTGACTCGTAAAATTTCACGGAGGGAACCGAGTTTTCTCCGTGTGACTCGTTAAAATTTCACAGAGGTAATCGAGTTTTCTCCGCGTGACTCATTAAAATTTCATGAAGGGCACTGAGTTTTTCTTTGTTGGACTCATTAAAATTTCACAAAGAGTACTGAGTTTACTCCATCTCCTCGTACTCATAACAAAATGAGGTAGACATCCATCAAACATAGATTTCTCACTTTTCCATCTTCGATGGACTAACTCACGGAAAATGAACTGTTTCGGGCTTACTATTCTCCCTTTGCCGTGCCCAGTTATCAAGACATGACAAAGGTACCCCAATGGAGTCATCTTTTATGATATTTTTCAGACTCTCTAAACATGAAAAATTCACCGAGTTTACTCATATGGACTCGTTAAACCTAATCAGACGGGACACGGAGTTGTCTTTTATGATATTTTTCAGACTCTCTAAATATGAAAAATTCACCGAGTTTACTCGTCTGGAGTCGTTAAACTTAATCATACGGGGAAAAAATTTGGACAAAATGGATACAACCTCTATTACATTTTAGAGAGGTCGATTTGACAGCAAAAATCTTGAACATGGCACTTCCCAGAAAACTCTTTCGCAGTTAGCCGAACCCTACCATCTATGAGTATTAGCCTTCATCTCCCAGTGTCCCTACACTGGTAAAATCCTAACACACTCTTTGGTGTTCATTAAGCCTCAGATGCCTAGTACCCTATTACAGTGCCTTATATTGTTCAAGCAGATCTCGCTATCTACTGCTCTTGTTATCAACCAAACCGCTCATTATGCCAGAAATTATTTGTCGTCTGAAATCCCCATTTACTCTTCATTATCTCAATCATAAACAAAATCAGTTTGTTTCCGTTTCATGTTGACTGATGTAGGACACCTCAGTGCCTACCTTTCAATAGATCTCTTCCTATCAACTTCAGCATCTTATCTAGGAAGTTGATCTAGAAACCCATCAGTACCCAAATACTTGCAGACATAAGTGGCAGGTAGTCTTGTGTTTGATCAGGAGTCTTCATCATTGGCTCCTGGTCAAATGATTCTACGAGTATTCGACTTCAACTCATTTTATTCACACTCGCTAGATTGTACTATGCATCTTAGGGACCATCATCATTATCGGTGGCCACCTTCGCGTCTGTTAACAGTTTTCATTATCGACTGGTAATCAGATGATTTCTCACATGTTCGACGATAGCTTCTTCATTCACATGTTGAGTAATATGAAGTTTAAGTGAATTTGCGGTCAAGACCTTGGTGCAAAGGTTACATCATTAAAGTTGTGTACCCTTCCGCAAGTTGCGATATTGTTTATGGAGACAGCTTCTTTAGCCTGATCCTGTTATGACAGACACTCCCACATTGTGCTTATCGGTGGACAGATTCTTCATATCTCTATTCTAGAGAAATCATGTTGTTTAAGCTACTGAGCATGGGAATGTATGATTCAAGGCAGACACTATATTTTCTGACATATGTTGTTGTTTCAGGTTTTCCTCAGTCTTTCAATCTCTTTATCTCTACTACACACATTGTAAATTATTTCAGCCATCGTCTTCGTCTCTGACCTCACACTTTAGGGGGCATATGTTACAGGTCAAAATACCTCCTCATCAGCTCAGAGGAGAAGATAAATATGGAAGGAGTACAAAGACCTAAATTAAACCTATTTCTGCCAAGGTAACGCCTCACTATAACAACACAAGAGCGTTATAACACAGCTGATCAGTGAATAGGCCGTGTTAGTGGCTAGGGAAATGCTCTGTTTACACTAGAGGGCAGCGTTACCCATGTTTTATGTTTGAAACGGGAAAAACCCACAGAGAATGATTTGAATCTCCAGCTTTTTCTCACAAGAGAGTCAGTACAAAAAGGAAACTGCAAAGCACTAATCTCTTATTGGGCCTTGCCATAAACAACTGAACTCTCAAAGAAGGAAAAAACATGGAGGTTAGGGAAACATCTTGGTTTTTTCTATTCAGAACTAGTGGAAAGAGAAGGGCAATGATTTCTCTCTCCATCTCCTATAAAATGGAGTTGAAGGCTCTTGGTTCAAGGTTGAAGGATTGTCAAAGTTTTGAATACTTGTGAAGTAGAGATCATTGTTGTAGTGTGAAGGTCAAAGTTCAAAGAGGTTCATTGAGAACTTGTTGATCAAGAAATCACCACTTTGAGAGATAGAGAGATTGGAAGGCTGAGGAGGGCTTGGTACAACCAACGGTTGAATCCTCATTTTTATAAATCAATAGAACTGTATCTGTTTTGTCCATTCTATGTGTTGGTATTTTCATTATTATTTAATCACTTATATAGCATGAGATGAATGGCTTAGATGTGCATAGTTTAAATTTTTATTATATATTTACTTAATTGATAGGAAATATATTTTATGGTAGAGATTACACGGGTGCTTTAATTGATTGCAGGATCAAGATTTGGAGCTGGTGAAGGAGAACTCCTGCTTCGCTGCCTACTTCTCTCCAAGGGACTCCAAGATCATTAAAGAGGTAATATTCTATCTTATTCTATCAATTTGTTTTAAGTTAATATGAACATTTATGTGCCATCTTTGTGAAATATACATCTAATCTACTGTCTGCCTCAGGCACCGGAAAGCCTTGAGAGGGATATTCGATAACCAACAACCCAAGCATTTCACCCAAGAGTGCTAGTGTAGACAAATTTTGAAGGCCTTCCTCAACTTTAAATTGAGCTCATAATAGCTCATTGGAAATTCCTCTCTGTCTAGTTATCATTTGACTCATAAAGAAAGTCATTTGGACACTCTAGCTAGGAAAACACTTGTTTTTCCCAAGGTCACTCCAGAAATGCAACAAACCTCGTGTAGCACCTATATTTTTAAAATTTATAAAAAAAAATGATACCTGTGTAAAATATGAATGATTTTTTTATTTATTGACATATGAGGGACAAAAACCTCTCTCACTTTTGTTAATTTCATCTCTGTTTAGTCAGAAATATAGTTTGAAGAAAAACCGACCTTATGTGTGGCAAATGATTTGTCCCTTGGAATGAATTCTTGGAAAATGATGGAGGCATGATGTTTATGAGTTGGTATGTCTTCATACTTGCTTAAATGACCTCTCTTATGTCTCCTCTTCTCTTATGTCTCTGATTCCATAGAAAACCCTAGCTTAGTGGAGGAGGAAATTAGGGTTTGGTGTAGGCAAAACAGGGGATTTAGGACTTCCTTATAGAGGGAGGGGAATGAAGGGGTTAAGGGTTGTCTAAATTATTGGAGAAATTTTTGGGGATAGGGATAGACTTTAGAGAGTAGTAGAAAGTGGAATTTCAAGTATTGAGTGAGGGGAAGGGGTCCAAAAGGGAAAAACACAAGCCTAGTCTCGAAAAAGTGTCAAATTGTAGCAATGGGCTAGGGCTTGTGGAAAAATGATGATTTTGAGGGATAGGAGTGATGGGAAGTGTTTAGGAAGGTATGTTAAGGATAGGGGAAAGTGTAAGAGCATCAGGATACAAGTCTTGTTGATTATTTAAGCATAGAAGTCATGAGACCAAGAAAAATGCCCTCAAAACCCTAGGAGAGGGAAATGAGATTTCCAAGCACAACTGAGAGACAAATATGGTAAACACAAAGCCACTTACTTGGAAATTATAGTTTATAACCTAACATGGTTGAATACATTTGACTATTACTGCTCCTTCAAAAGATGAATTTGATGGTGAAATGACCAATTTTCATGCTTTTTACCCTATGACCTAATGGGGTTGTTTTTTTACTTAACCTTTGAATACGATTTTGAATTCCAAGAAAAAAGAGCATTCCATAGGTGTTATTATGCTCAAGGAATCATGGGAATGAATCAACCAATATGATCTTTTGAGGGAGAAAAATTTATTTGACAGGGACAACCACCAACAAAACAATTTTATGTCATGACCTAATGGAATGATGAAAAAATTATTCATATTGGGACACCTAAGATGCACATGAAAATGTGTTTTGATCCCTGGTGGAAGTATGAAAATACTGAAACTAGCAATCTCATTATTAGAATATGTGTTCAAGAAGATGAAATGCCTTAAATTCTTAAGGCATGTCATGATGAACCTTGTGGTGGACACTTTGCTGACAAGAGAACAACCTATTAAATCCTTCATTTAGGATATTATTGGCCATCCATATTTAGAGATGCCAAAGAATATGTAAAAAGGTGTGACAGCTGCCAAAGGGTAGGAAAACCTGCTCCTTCAAATGAAATGCCAATACAACCTCAAGTACTCATTGAACCTTTTGAAAAATGGGCCTTGGATTTTGTTGGGCCAATCAATCCACCATATAAACAAAAGAGGTATACTTTAGTATGTACTGATTATATCACCAAGTGGGTAGAGGCTAAAGAATTACTTTTTTCTAATGAATGTTCTGTAGTTAATTTTTTTTTTTTGAGGATATCTTCACTCGTTTTGGTGTCCCAAGAGAAATTGTGACAGATCAGGGAGCCCATTTTACATCCAAGTTGGTGAAAAAGCTCGTGGAATATTACAAGATCAAGCACATAAATTCTACTCCTTATCATCCACAAGAAAATGGTCAAGTAGATTCCACCAATAAATTGATTGAAGGAATTCTCACTAAGACTGTGCATCTACACAGAAGAGATTGGACAGAAAGGCTTATCGAGGCCTTATGGGCCTATAGAACTACATGAAGGAATACAAGAGGACATAATCCTTATAAAATTGTTTATGGGAAGTAAGTCTTGTTCCCTATAGAGTTTCATATCCGAACCTTGAGCTTGATGAAATCAGGCAAGATGCAGTTCAAAGAACCAATATAGTCCAGCAGAAAAGGGCTAAATGGCATGATAAGTATATTAAGGAGAAGAAGTTTCAAGCAGGGGATTGGGAACTTTTGTTCGATTCAAAATTCAAATATTTTCAAGGAAACTTTCAGACTCATTCGCTTGGGCCTTATGAGATTGAAAAATTATTTGATAATGGAGCAGTGAAGATAAGGACAATAGATGAAGAAAAGGTACCTCTTCTTTTGAATGGTCATTGCTTGAAAGTATATCATAAACCAATTTCAAGAGAAGAGTTTATCAAGATTTTCCAAGACAATACTTATATGAAGTTAGTGAAGAAGAATTCTTCTTTTTCACTAACTTAGCTTTTATTTTTCCTATATATATATATATATATATATATAATAAAGCGTATAAGTATGAAAACCAATCAATGATTGGCATACTTATACAAAAAATACAGGGTGAAAATCAGAGATTTCTGACATCCTATATTTTCCATTTCTTTTCTGTAATAAGTAGTAACACAAGACTACATTCATATTCCATCCTTACAGCTCATAATATGCAAATTCATTCCATCTTACAGTTTCATTCTACAGTCATATTCACTTCCATTCCATTGTCACAGTCTTATTCCACTTCCATTCCATTTCACAATCATATTCCACTTACATTCCATTCCACAAACCATACTTCATTTCTTTTACAGATCACATTTTGTAGCAAACTACATTCTGCAGTTGACTACATTTCACAACTGATCACATTCTACAACTGATTTCATTATGTAGCTAATTCTATTCTATAGCCACATTTCATTCAACAATTCTGACACAATTGTACAACTTACAAACAAATGATGATTACATGAAATTGAAGGATTATGTTTTGAAGGCCAACATGCTAAAGGGTACATAAAGGATCAACACCAAAGAAACAACAAATGAAAAGGTTAGTTCTAAAAGTTAAAGTGAAAAAATTTATTTTAATAGTAAGGTTAAAACATTAACATGTATAATATGGATATTCATATGCTCCCTTGACACATCATCATTTGATTCGATTGCAATCTCCATCATACCACAGATCAACCACATCCTCTACATTATGTATCATAACGACCCATAATTGACTCCTTCATTGATGATTAACAGTCATGACCGGTTGACGTGACATACATTTCTACATTTCTTCAAAACCCTTGCCACCTATTTATTCATACAAACCCTCGATACCTTTCATCAGTTCCGTAACCCAATTCATTTCACAAACAGAGAAGGGAAATTATGAAGGTTGAAAACTTTGCAGGCATGGGACTGATAGTTAGATCAGAACCAGTGGGGACAAAGTATATGGAAGGATACCCTCAAATCAAGGAAATGTTGCAGAAAGCTGGATGGATCAAATTCATAGAGATATTCGATGGTTTCCATAAGGAAATTACAAAATCTTTTGCTCGGTCTTTTGATGGCACAGAAGTGGAAATTGGAGACATCAAGTTCACAGTTACTGAATCTTTCATGGTCGAAGCCACATAACTTCTAAGGCTTGGCGAAAGGTGGATAAAAAACAAGGAGTTCCACAGTGAATCATGGAAAGTTATACTGAAAACCCCATGTATTGATGTCTTTGTTTTTAGAAAAGGTATCCCCAAATCATCTCTTAAAAGTAAATGGAGGAACATGATCTTGATTTTACAGAAATTTATCACTTGTGAAGGAAGGTTTGGTTGCATGTATGTATACCATATCCGTTTAATGATGAATTTCTTAGAAAATGGTGAAATAAATATCCCCTTCTTTCTACTAAATATCTTAAAAAGGATTTCCACAAACGTGCAGAAAAGAATACAGTTCATAGATAACACCATGGATCACCATGGGTTGGTAAAGATACTGGTTGAGTTTCATTTAAAAAGCGTAGGAGATACATAGGAGAGTTTTCTTATTAGAAACCATTTTCAAGAAGCACCAGAACAACCCAAATAAAACAATGTCAAAAAGAGAAAAAGGAAGAATACTGAAACATTGAAGAAAAACCTACATCTTTATTGCAGAAGAATGATGAAAAGCTCATCTCTGAAGAGCTGGAAAAAATTAGAAAACAAAATAAAAACAAGATAGGAGGAAAGATAAGAAAGAGGAGCAGAGATACAAATGAATAAAATTTAAATCCTCCACAACTAAGAAGGAGCTCCAGACTCCGAGGTTCGATGAAGAGAACACTACCAAAAGAGACAGAGTTTGTAAGTATGGATGAGGAAACTACAATACCATCTCCTGTCAATATTTCTCCTCCACACAGTCCTCAAAATTCTCCTATTCATAATTTCGAAGATAGCCTCAGTAGAAATTCTCCAGGAATAGACCCAACACAACAAGAAATATATAATTATGTAGAATCATTGGAAAAGAAAAGTGCATCAATGAATCCAGAACCTTCTATCAATCCACAAGAACCTCTAGTTGATGCTCTTAAACATGATATTTATGAACTAGAGATATTGAATAGACATGTCACATAGGAGAATGAGACCTTGAAGCAACAGAACAAGTTGGAAAAAGTAATTAATGACAATACCATTATGCATTTAAGACTACGGTACAAGAAGAACAAGAAATTGAAAAGAAAGAACAAGTTACTAAACAAGGCAGTCATTAATCTCAAGTACAAGATTCTTATGAGAAGGCCCAGGATGGAAATCACTTAAATAAAAGAAAAAGAAGGAAATTGGATGTATTGGCAGAAGTGTCTGAACAGATGCAGTAGGAGAGGAGAATTCACATTTTTGGCAAATTGCACGAGGACATGCAATGACTTCGTAGTGGGGGTATGTTGAATCTCAGAATTACCCTCTCTTTGACATCCTTTCTCACCCTTTTCCCTTAATTTCGCATAATATCACATATCCCAATCAATGATAAATGCCATGTTTTGTCTTAATGAATGCATTTAAATGACTTCCCTGTTATATTCTCACGTTCTTGCTATTTGAATATATTTTTGCAATTTAGTTACAGAACGCAGCCTATTCTGCATCTAATCATGGATTCCATAGCTACTCTCATGGTCTGACAGGTTCCAAGTTTCAAATGGAGAATTGAACCACATGGGAATTTCTAGAATCATCCCCACATGGATTTTGTCCTATTCACTCGGTCAAGATCGATAGAAAAGGAGGCCTAAGATCATGGTCAAAGGCGTGGTCAAAGTATGTTAGCCGAGAACAATAGGACTCTTTATTTTCTCTATCTTAGCAAATCAAGAGTTAAACATTCAAATTTCAATTCTATAAGTTGAATTATCCACCTGTAGCAAGATTATCTCATAGATTGTTATGTTTATTTTCTTTAAATACCAATTGTATAGAACCGAGAACAAGCAAAAATTAAGTTTTAAGTATTGTTTTAAGCTTTTGTTGATATGTCATGTATTAATACTTCGTTCTACATAATACAAAGATCGTGTTGCCAATTATTGATTAAGTGCATCTTTAACCAGCTAGGATTTCAGCTGAATCAGTTGTAGAGGGCCCCGGCACTGGAGGAGGTTTTCATTTATTGTTTTTAGTTTAATTTTCCTTACTCTGGTTTTGTTAATTTTGTTTTCTGAGTGGATTAATGTTTCATTCCAGTTTTGATCAATAGCATAACATTAAATCATAACTGTGTAAGCCTTGTTCTTCTAAAAGCATTTCATGAATATAGATCTTCTTATTTTCAAATTGAATTAAGTTTGAAGTAATAAGAATTCACAGTTATCTAGTTTTCCTTACTATTTTGTCATTTACTTTCTTAGAATAGAAATATCAATTAATTGTATCAATGGATGTTCCTACAAATAATTTCAAGAAGATTATTCTAAATTAAATGATTGAATGTCTAATTCATACAGTTTTTGAGTTTTTCCTCTGCACATTTTACTTGCTTTCTAGGATCTTAGAAACTAAAGTATAATTGATTCCTCACACAACATCTCAAGAGGGTAATACTTCACATTGAATGATGGAGTAAATCAAACATACATTAGTTGTTTATAGTTAGCTTTATATGCTTTTACATTTACTTTTAGATCCTCATTTAATTGTATCATTGATGTTCCTAAAGGTCATTCCAAGAAATTGATTCTATCATGTTTCTATACTGAATGATTGAATGTCTAATTCACGCAATTACTGAGGTTTTCCTTTGCATATTTTACTTGTTTTTTCATTAATTATAATTGGTTACTTTACATCATCTCAAGAAGGTGATACTTCATATTGAATGTTGGAGTAACTAAGCATACATTAGTTGTTTTCCTTTGCACACCTTATTTTCTTTCCTAGAACATTATAAGTTAAGGTATAGATAGTTGCCTACACAACATCTCAAGAAGGTAATACTTCATATTGAATGTTGAAGTAACTAAACATACATTAGCTATTTTACTTTTCTGCTTTCCCTTAGAATAGCACTGCAATTTCAATCTCATTTATAGGAATTAGATCCATGGAATATGACTAATGCTAAGATACAATTCATCAAGTTAGATATTCTATTTTTTAGACTAGATTTTAACTAACCAACAGTATTTGATTTTTTTTTATGTAAGTTAGATTAACTTAGGAACATTTCCTTTTCTTCCTTCTTAAAATTAATTAGATTCATTTAATTTCTTTCATAATTCTAGATTAAAAATTCTTAGACATCAAAAGACAAAACCCAAAAAAAAAACATAAAATACAAACAACGAAGTAAGAAGAAGGTTAACTAAGCACATACAGTGCATCACACTTCATTAGTTTACAAACCTCGGTTGATAATTTATGTAAGAAATTTAAGACATTAAATTGACTAAAAAGCGCTTTGATACCATATAGAAATTACACCAATGGATTCAATCGGATCATGCAATGCACCAAAACAAGATATTGAATCCTTTTAATATATTTACTGAATATAAATCACGATCACTCAATCACATGCTAGTAAGAGAAATAAGTAAATCAATCGCACCACAAAAGATTTTCCTGGGTAAAGAAATTGCTCAAAACCCCTCCATATTTATTGTATAATCAACCAAGGAATCATGAAACAATACATTATATTTGTGCTCACCACAACCTCATACACTCTACCAATTGCTTCATACTGATCTAGGCAAAATTGGACAAACACATAGCCAATTATCAACCTACCCTCAGCCTACCCTCATCCTACCCTACTTACGCAATCGCTAGAGAAATAAACCCATATTAAAAATAGGAAATTTAACCTTCCTTGATTTCGAAATTCATCATGGGCTTCCTATGGTTATATAATTGCATCTGGGTAGTTTGCTAAAAATACAACTGATAGTTTACTTGCCTTGAACCTTTGTCTCAACTGGGTCTCCACCAGAATTAACATGCATGCAACTATAAATAGTGAATCATCAGTTACTTGGTATATCACTATTGGTGAATTAAATGTATTTTGATTCACTTGATCTTCCACTAGCTCATCAAATAGTTAGAACTAGTTAAATTGATTTTAACTCAATTAATGTGAGTTAACTAATCCCACCCACTCGACACTAGTGCTACAACTGCAACTGGACCCTGTTAATAATAGAATCACTCTACATGCCTATCCTTTGACCCTCAACTCTAAATTATTGAGCTATCTAATTCTATCACACTTACTTAAATATTACAAGTTGTTATGAGATAATATTACAATTAATTTTTCAATTTATTTAAAAATTGTTTTCACACTAATGTGTCACTAGGATCCATCATTGTGTGACCTATGATCC
Organism: Pinus albicaulis; assembly: GCA_034641835.2. Taxonomy (NCBI): domain Eukaryota; kingdom Viridiplantae; phylum Streptophyta; class Pinopsida; order Pinales; family Pinaceae; genus Pinus; species Pinus albicaulis. The sequence goes on along the minus strand of CM076574.1, from coordinate 1,191,992,459 downwards.
CACACTAATGCGTGTGCATTTTCTTGTTGAATTTCAACACTCTAGGAGCGGTGCCTCCAAGGAGACTTATGGACAAGGGAATTATTTGTACCATTGGGTGTAGCTCACCCAAGATCAATGAGGACATTGGTGAGCATATGGGGGTGTCATGTTTAACATAGATTGTTCTACAATGGAGTTATCAACAAGACTAGGAAAAAGAGAGGGGAATCCATGGGATTACCTTTTAGTGACCATGCAGAATCTTGGTCATACCCCTAGTGACTTACATTCTCATCACTCTCCAGTATGTCTTATAGTTACAGAGGATGGGGTTTTTTCCCCTTAATCCTCTTATTACAGGCAACAAGACGTGGGAGGCTCACCCTATACAATTGCATGAGACATAGTGTGGCATGGAAAGGAAGAATAATCTCTAGTTGAGACATTTAATGGGTTCACAAGCTAAAGGATACAAGCTTAGGGATGGCATGGTTGACTGCCGAGGTAGCATATGTTCCACCCTTAGGCTCACACTTGGGGAGGTGAACATGAGGGAGCTACATGATACACTTTTAGTGAGGAAGGTTGAGCTGTTACATGAGCATGAGGGGTAGTGGAAGGTAAAATTTGTCTACATGAGGATGTTCATATGCCAGGCAGTTTATGCGGGTATCATCAGGAGTTGGGATAGTATATTTCACTATGTGGTCTAGCAAGAGCAAGGAAAATTGGCATGTATGGGACAGATTCTTGATACTTGGGTTCCACCTATGGGACACATATAGGGGTCAAATATGAGGGTCAGATGGGCTTTAGTGGGTAGTATTATCACTCTATTAATTCTTAAGTTGTGATATTTTGACTTAAAGTCTAAGAACATTAGAGGTAACCACAAACCAACTTTTAAAATCTAAGATCTAGCCTTCTTAGGGTTCAGAGAGGGCTCTCTCTTTAAGATTTAACTTTGTTTTGATTATAACATATTACGCTAGTTATGTTTGTGCAAATTGGTTTTTATTTGGTTTGGTTTGGTGGGAAAAATCACTTAATGAGATGGATAGTGGGAAATATGTTTGTCCATTGGGCTAAGGAGTCAAAATTAAAGCAGACAGAACTAGGATCAAGGTCAAAAAGTCAAATGTTTTTAGGGCAATATAGATAAGTCTTTGAAGATCTTGGAAGGTTGATTTTGTGAAGTGGTTTGATTGGGATAAAGAGCAATGAAGGATTATTTGATCCAGACAAAGAAGGAGTAGACAAAAGTCATTCGAAAGAGGGAGAAATTAAGGGTTCCCTACTCTGGAAATCAGCAGAAAACATAGAAATGATAAACAGTAAAGATAAGGTGCTTTTAACAAATCCTAAAATAATACTCCTGTTTTATCATTCAAATTTAGAATACATAATGGATGCATGAAAACATGAGAAGATAAACAATGAAAAGTAGAAAGTACTTCACTTCAATGGCTCATCACATGAATCCTGAAATATGATGCTAGATGATTTGATCCAGTCTGCTTCTCGAACTTGTAACAAAAAGCCTTCAAGCACAACAAAAATGACTACAGAAATATTCAGCAATTTATTCCACAATAATAATTCACAAGATGAAGTATATATACAAATTTTTTTACAAAATGTCCTGGAATGCTTCTAGGAATTATCTAAGGAAAAATAAATATCTTTTACAAAAAAATAGTGACAGATGCTTAACAAATTAGTAAGCTGTCCTATTTATCCAAATAAAATAGAAAACTATTTGTGAATTAGGTGCAGCTGGCTGCCTTGGTGTCCTCTTTGCTGGCACAAATATTTCAAATATGTCTTGAAATATTATCTTCTTTATCTTATACTCTTTAACTCTGATACTCTTTAACCTCTGTAAAAACTACCTTACTGCTGTAATAAATTATGTTTTGACTATGAAAAAATCATCCAACTATTTTATCCTTTTATCTGCAGTTTGACTTTTACAGTAAGTCAGTTAGTGATTTCCAAGCTTCATCATTAGGAATTTGTATCTTTTTCAGCTTCCTAAAATTCTCATATGCCTTAGTATATCTAGAAAATTTTGGTTTTATGATAAATAAGTGTTTTATCTCATGCTACAGATAAAACAAGTCTTCAAAACTTCTGTGTAAGACCTTCCCTGTAGGAATACCTTGTCCTTCTGTCTTGTCCACCTGCTCTTTTGCATAATCTCTAATTTTCTTATTGTAGTCCTCCCGTGGCATGAGTTTATCATTAATGACCAGAATATTAGGCAAACCTCTTTGCCTCAAATTTTCAAATTTAACCATGAACTTGGTTATGGCTATGTTCATATTTTCAAATTTCTCTTCAAGTTGTTTCATCAGATTTTTATTTGAAATGAATTTACTTATTTCAAGGATTGTCTCTGTCCTATCAGTGATTTCTATTTCTTCCAACTCATGCTTGTTTTTACTGTTGAGAAACTTGATCAATTCTATGGCTTGTTTAGGTCTGTCACCTAGCTCATCTTTTGTTTTCTGAATCTCTTCTTGTGCTGCCTTAAGTAAATCCCTCTGCTCATATATTATCTGAATTGATGGCCAAACATCATTGATGGATTCAATGATTTTATTCCATAACTGATTCTTTACATAAGAAATTGGCTCTTTCAAGGTCAAGTCTTTTTGTAGATTCTTCAATTCCACATTTAACATGTTAGCCCTTTTTTCATGAGTTTTGGCATTGATTTGGGCTAGTTTATTTGTATCTTCAAGATTTTCAATCACTTTCTCCAATATGTTAATCTCATTTGTTTGAAGTGACATTTCTTCCATGGCTTTTACTAGTTTACTAGCCTCATCAGAATGTTGAGCTGCTGTACTAGAGAATTTTGTGGCTGAAGTTGTGGATGATGTCACTGGCACTGTAGTAGCTAGTGGTACTTTTGGTGCCAACTCTTATGCCAGATTTGAAGGCACAACTACAGTAACCATGGGAATTACTGTAGGATATTCCTGTGTTTTTGTAGTTTCTCTTTCATGAAAAAGCTTGTCCATTTGGATTTCCATCTCTTTTATCTGTCCTGTTAATTGTAAAATCAATTTCATCATGTCATCTTTCTGATTTTTCTCTTGTACTATTTCTTTGGCTTGTGGATGTTCAGTTGGTGGAAGCTTGAGTTGTTTCCTTAATGTTGCAATATCAACATTATTTTTCTTCAATAACTCTTCTGCGGTTTTGACATTTGCAGGATCATATCCTACTTGGATAACCAACTCTTATATAGACTTAATCCTAAGATATTTAGCATATGAGAAAGCTTTGTCAACCTTCATTTGATCTCTCATGTTTATGATTGTATTCTGAAGCTTGCGGATATTCATAGCCTTGGTAGTTATGGTAGAATATAACATCTTTGAACTTTTCCTATGAAACTCAATCTTATCTAGTGCATGAATACTTTTTGTGGGCACTTCAAGATCAACTTTCTTGTATTATGCAACTGTTTTGGGAGTCTTAACTATTGGTTGAAGCACTGACATAATCAATTTTTTTTTTTTTTTTTTCTGAATAAGTCTACTTCTATATTGATACAAAAAGATTACAACGAGGCAGAGGCCTCCGAGTGGCTAGCCCAATGATGTGGCATTCTTGCATTACACTGCTGCACATTGACATGAAAAACCAACGACTGATTACAGACTATGAAAAACACTGAAGACCAGGACCTTGTCCGACTGTTAAACCACTGATACTTGTGTCTGTAGTGTTGTCTGAAATGGAGGACTCTTTTCGACATACAAGACCACAACAGACACATCCAAAAACAAAAATTACAAGCAGTTTTAGTGTGGAAATGGAACGATGTCCTGAGGATAGTTACATGTATAACCATATTTAGAAAACAGTAGCTGGGAGACCTTTGATATGTCGATGGAGAATGACAGTCAATATCCTGCAAAAAACTGAAAGGAAGAAGGAGGTTTAACCCCTTCTTGATACCTGTAGTAAAAAACTGGCGAGCTGAATCCATTAAGCTTCATTGGTAGGCGAGGGCGCTTCTTTCACCACTGGGCAAGCGTACGGGTAGAAGTCATCGTCATCTGGAGGAAGAGGAGCTTTGCCTGAGAATCCACTGCCGGATGGAGCGCTGGGCTCTGCTTTCTGAAACTCGAACTGAGAGGTGATTGCTTCCAGAGCACTTTGCATACTAACGTCGGGGGGACAAAATAGAACTTCATCCTCAGGAGCAGGGACAATTCCAGAGGGTAGAGCTTGAGCAATCGTGTTGGGGGCCGAGAGCAGAGACTGTGCGACCGGGTTAGGCCTCATATTAATGGAGACAGAGGCAATAAACTCATGATGATTGAGGGAGCAGGGGTAGATGAAACGGGCGGAGTGAGAGTGAACATTGGAGGTGAGGCGAACTTGCGCCCCACGACCACGACCACGGCCACGTCTGGAAGCAGCAGTGCGCCCATCACCAGGGTCAGAGAATTCCGACGAAGAGGCAGAGGAAGGAGACACAGGCGGCCTGATGACATGCCCCCGAGAGGAGCCGCGCCTGCTAGTCATCCTAGGTCTCAGTCGAGGCATAGTGAACTTGGCAGGGCGGAAAAATGCAAGAGGGATGGTGAACGAGTTCTGAGGCTGACTGCAAACAAAGGAGGAGCCACTGAAATTGCAAAACGGACCAGAGGAGACGTGAAAACCCGAAGAAAGCTGAAGACAGCAATTCAAACGACACCGTTTCCCTGTGCTGGTGCGCAGACAGGGCTCAGTATCAACCTGCGAACAGCAAGAGCTAAGAGGTAATACGCCAAGGATCGATGGAATGGGCTCCATAGCACCGAGGAGGGCAAGAAAACGAGGCGGAGTGAATTGCATTGAAACCGCATTAATTGTGAAAGCCTGTGAGATGAGCTTGCGCTTTGAATGCTAAGGACTGGCGGTGGTGGTATACCACGTGCCCGGCCACCCCCCCATCTGCGTATTAAACCTGTTCACGTCCACCCGCATCCGGGATCGAGAGATATTGTTGCACCAAGAGTGTGCAGTATTTTTGGAGTTGTAGGTCATTGGATCTGTTTAAGGGTCCAGAGTAGAAAGGGATTTGCTGATTAGCCCCTTGATTAGCCAATCTGTCTGCAGCCTTATTTGCAGTGCGCCTAACATGCCTGAAATTGACACTTCTGGGAGTCTTAAGCCAGCCTTCGATTTGTTCTAGTCTGCCTAATAACCTCCAACTTGTTGCAATCTTGACAGTTGTTGTTCCGGATTGGATTCTGATTGTTGCTTCAATTAAAATTTGAGAATCCCCTTCTATGTCTAGAGGGAAGAAATTCTCCTCTTCAGCAATGCAAAGACCTGTCCATAGGCCTTCCAGTTTGGCGGCGTTGTTGGTGTCCCTGCCTATTGATCCATGATAGATATGCAAAGGAGACCCCTCAGAAGTTCCGAAAATTCCCCCGAATCCAGCTGGACCCGGGTTACCCTTGGCCGCTCCATCGAAATTTAGTTTGAAAGAGGGAGGGTGAGGAGGCGACCAGCACAGAGGAGAGTCCTTGTGAGTGGAGGGATTATGACTTCCTTGAGCCGAGGAGGCAATGTTCAGGTTCCAATTTTGCATTATGAGGTGCTCTTGGGGGGACGTAGGCATTTCCGATTCATGCCATTGCCTTAATGCTAGAGTTTCTTGTAGGTACTGTTTGAGTTGAAACCATAGGGTGTCTAGCTTAGAGCTATGGTTCTTGAAGATTCTACTGTTGCGCTCTTTCCATATTATCCAGTAGATGAAACCTGGTAGGAGTTTCCAGAGGGTGTTGAGATATAAACATTGGAATGGATTCCTTGGCCAATTCCTGATGGTGTTGACTATATCTCCCAGTCGACGACCCGTTCTTCTGTTGCATTGCTCTACTATTTCCCAAAGATTGTTCACAAGGGAGAAAGTGTCCAAGAGATGGGTAATAGTTTCTGCCTGAAGATTACAATTCGGACACCTCGAAGGGCCAATGAATCCTCTCTTTTGTAAATTGTCCCAAGTGAGGATTCGTTGTTTACTTAACATCCAGAGAAATATAGAGACTTTAGGCCATATGCTTGGTTGCCAGATTTGGTCCCATAGCAGATCTTTTATGGGCTGCTCTGGATGATAAAGAAGACAATAAGCTTCCTTTGTAGTAAATGTACCTTTAGGGGTATATCCCCATCTGACTTTGTCCTGTTGATTAGAGAATTTGATTTTTCTGAGATTGAGTTCTTGATCCAGATCGTTGTAGGTTTCCTCCTGCCAATTGTCTTGCCAGGTTCTAGCAGGACGCCATTGTTGAAAACCTTGAGAGGGTTGCTGCTGCCAAAAATGTTGAACGTGGATTTTCCCAGTGTCTTGCATGTTAGCCTGCCATTTGGGTTTGTGAAATAGTGTGGCAAGCTTGGGAGACTGTTGCCACGAGTCCTCCCAAAATCTTTCCAACGAACCTGTATGTATTTCCCAAAAACTATGTGCTTGTATAAAAGAACTGTGCTGCTTGGCCGCGTTCCAGATTAGAGAGCCTGGGGTAGTTGAGCTGAAGCGAATGAGAGCATCCTTCGGACAACCTGCAGCATATTTAGCATGCCAGAGGCAAGCCCATGGAGAGTGGGATCTGGAGATCCAATTCCACCAGATACGGGCTCCCATGGTTGTATTACTATGAAGGGGATCTCGAAGTCCCAGACCTCCTGCAGACTTTGGAAGACAAACCTCGTTCCATTTTACGAGTGCCCATTTCCTATTGAGACCTGTAGAGCCCCAGAGAAAGTCCCTTTGAAGATTGCGAATTTTTTTAAGCACCCATTTTGGGGCAGCCAAAATGGAGAATAAGTATAAGGGCATAGCTTGAAGCACTGATTTTATGAGAATAACTCTGCTGGTAATATTAAGAGAGCGATAGGTCCAGGATGAAAGACTGTGCTCTAATTTATCAAGGAGAGAACGCCAAGAAGCGTGTTTGACAGCAGAATTAAGGAGAGGAGCTCCGAGATATTTCGAAGGGAGCACTGAGATAGGATATCCAAGGATTCTGGCAATGTTCCTCTGCGTTATAGTGGGGGTGTTGAAGAAAAAAAGCTGGGATTTGGAAGCGTTGATAGTGGTACCTGAAGCTTCTGAAAAAAGAGTAAGCAGGGCCTTGAGAGCAGAGGCTTCTTGTACTGAAGGGTGACCAAAGAGCATAGTGTCTTCAACGAACTGTTGATGGGAAATAGGAGGTTGACCATGGAGGGAGAGACCTTTAAGAGAGTTGGAAGAGATGGCAGCATGAAGAAGGTGACTGAGACCTTCCGCCATTAGGACAAAGAGAAACGGTGAGAGAGGATCCCCTTGCCAAATACCCCGGGTGGGACGAAAGGGCGACGAAGGGGAACCATTGAGAAGGATCGAGAAGCTGGGAGAGGTTAAAAGATTCATAATCCAGCGAGTCCAAGTTGCGCTGAAGCCAAAAGCTAAAAGAACTTGATTGATGTAATTCCAGCTAAGCTTATCGAAGGCCTTTGAAAGGTCCAGTTTGAGAATCATACCTGAATTTTTCAGCGCCTTGAGGGAATGGATTACCTCATGAGACAGAATGATGTCGTCCAGAATCTGCCGACCTTCGACATAGCCTGTCTGCTCGGGCGATATGAGGCTAGGAAGGAGAGGTTTCAATCTGTTAGCCAGAACTTTGGAGATAAGCTTGTAGATGACATTGCACAGCGCAATAGGTCTGAACTTGTCTGGTGTTTTGGAATCTTCCGTTTTGGGAATGAGCGCTATGAAGGTGGTGTTTAAGGATGGAAGGAGCCAATGCATTGTCCTGGATTCTTCCACGAGTGCCCAGACTTCTGATTTGATAAGATCCCAGAAGTTGTGAAAGAAATTGGCAGTAAAGCCATCAGGGCCAGGGGCTTTGCCATCTTGGAGTTGGGCCATTGCATCTTCCCCTTCTTGCATGGATATAGGTTGAAGTAATTTGCTGTTCTGATCCTCAGTAATGATTTTTGGTATATGCTGTGTGATGGATCTGATAGCTTGAGTTCTACATCCTGGAGGCTCCTGGAGTATGTCCTGAAAGTAGTCTTTGAATTCTTTCTCCATGTCCTCATGCTGCTCCAAGCGATCCCCTTGCCGATTGTTGATGAAGGCTATGTTATTGTGCATACGCCTCTGCATGGTAGATTTATGAAAGAATTTAGTGTTTTTTTCTCCCTCCTTGAGCCATTTGATTCTTGATTTTTGCCTCCACAGAATTTCTTCTTGTAGTCTCCTTTCTTCGATCTTGTCAGTGAGTACCTGCTCCTGGTGTGCATGATCCTCAGTTCTGCCATCATTGATGATGCATTGTTGCAATGTTCTCATTTGCTGCTCCAACATTTTCTGATGTTCGAATATATTGCCAAACTGATGACGATTCCAAGCTTTGAGGGCTTGTTTGAGATGTTTTAATTTTTGTTGAAATTGAAACATTTTTGCTCCTTCAGGGGGAAGAAAAGAGTTCCAAACATCTTTTACAATCTCTTTGAAGTTCGGGTGAGAGAACCAGAAGGCCTCAAAGCGAAAGGGCCTATTGCATCTGGAGCCAGGACGAGTCCACTGCAGCATGATGGGCCAATGATCGGAGCCCATCTGGGGCATGATAGAGGCATGAAGGGCCCCACCTAGATGAATGGAATTATCTGACATGAGAAAGCGATCCAACCTGGATGCGATGTGCTGTAGTCCTCTTATTTTATTTGTCCAGGTATATATGCCGTTGGAGGTTTGAAGATCGATTAGCTGGTTTCTGTGGATGAAATCTCTGAAGCCAATACTGTCTCCTTCTAGTCTCAATCTGCCACCCGATCTTTCTTCCAGGGCCGAGATCATATTAAATTCCCCCCCACAGAGCCATAATGGGTGTCTACGGACTGAGTTGAGCACTGAAAGAGTTTCCAATAAATCCATTTTATTTTGGAGTTCTTGTGGGAAATACACATTGGAGAGGTGACCATGGATATTGGTCCCTATGAGGTAAAAAGTTGCTTGAATGACATAGTGAGAGGCATGAAAATCCTCAAGGTAGTAGACTTGGGGATTCCAAAGAATGGCAAGCCCTCCTGAGGCCCCGGAGGCATCCACCGAGACAGATCTACAACCTGGCCAGATTCTGTTGAGGATGGCTTCCAAGACTGTGCTGTTGCATTTTGTTTCTTGAAGAAAGACCATTGCAGGCTTTTCTTGCTGTATCATGTTTTTTAGGATTCTTTGTTTTGCAGGGCTGTTAAACCCTCGCACATTCCAAGAGATGAGTTTCATGAGGAACGGTGGGGGATGGTTTTGTAAAACTTCGTCAACTTAGGAAATCTGCCTGAATCAACCAGCATCTCTCTAATGATAATAGTTCTCTGCAGATCAGTTTTGCGCCCTCGTTTTTTTGATTCTTTCATGATTTTTTTTCCATCCCAAGGGCTTCTTGCTTGTATGCCTAAACCTTTGTGTTGCTGCGCTCTGGCTAGCACCACTTCAAGACTTTCTATCTGCCTGGGAGGAATGGTGCTGAACTCCTTCTGTCGACATGCTATTTCTAGACCCAAAATGTCCAAGTCCCCCAAGTCAAAACTCTCCGGTTCCACCTCCATATTGATGGGTTGAGATTGATCTTCATTGGTAAGCTGATGATGAACTGAAAGAGCCAGAGCAGAGTCTGTTTCCATGCTGGTTTCTTTAAGACCTGTCTCGATGCTAGGGTTGACAGAGGAAGTGGATGCAGGAGTTTGGTCTTGGACGGAGTCCTTGGGTAGATCTGAAGATGTGGGAATGTCCGTGTTAGTGGGAAGAGCAGAGGAGGATGGTATGACCTGAGTGTTGTCTTGGTTGGGTAAAGCAGACAAAGATTCAAAGCTGTTTTTAGATTCAGGGATGATGGGAGTGTTGGACACCACAGGAGTTTTCTTGGCATGCTTTCTTCGACCTGAGACCTTGGTGTAGCCTTCCTCATCTTTGCTGGTCTCCATGGCAGGGGATTTGGCCTGTTGATTCAGGGGACAATCCCTGAAAAGGTGACCATGTTCATGGCATTTCCTGCAACGAAAGGGCACATGTTCGTAGTCTATAGTCTGGATCCATTCAAAGTCGTCATGAAAAAGACTTACCGAGTCCGTCAAGGCTTTGGCCAAATGCATATGGACGCAGATTCTAGCATAGGAAGTGTACCTGCGATTTTTTGTTTCCTCCGCTACTTTGATGAAAACCCCCAGCCCATTTCCTATTTCCGTCAGGGTCTCCTCGTCCCAGTATTCTAGAGGTAGAGAATACATGCGGATCCAGACCGGTGCCCAGTTAAAGTCCTCTTTGTCAGGATGAAATATTTCCACCCATTCCCGAAGGTAAAGGCTTGCCGAGTTGAAAAAGTATGGCCCTCCATCGAAGATGCATGTTTTGTCTTCGAGGCAATGGAAAATGGCTGTAAAGAAGCCTTTGGGACCAAGTTGAAGGGTAACTTGTCCTTTAGGTTTCCATTTAGAAGCTATCTAGCCTTGTAAAGCCTTTTCAGTGGGCCAAAGGCCTAAGAACTTACCGATAAGGGCGTGATCCCTCATGTATTGGATACGGCCATTGATGCGATGGCTAGGAAGATCGATCTTGGTTCTTTCAGTCGACTTTGGAATGCAAGTGGCAGAAGAGACTTTGGGTCTGGTCGAAGAGTCTTTTTGAGCAGAATCTTTGCCAGCATCATTCGAGGTGCCCAGATTCGTTTGGGCCGCTTTGTCTTTTGCTTCCTTAGTACGCTCATTCTGAGAGTCGGTATTGTCTGTAGCGACTGTGGAATGATCAGTGGGGCCCGCGCCCTGTGCAGTCAGGGGAAGGTTGCCTGTCCTTTCTGAGGGATTCAAAGAAGCGAGAATGTCAGGAGAAGCACCAGGGGGGGGGGCAGAGCCCGCCCCTCCAGAGACCGATTGCATGGCAAGAGAACCAGTCAAAGGTTGGCGGAGGATTGCAAGCTTGCAAAGAGCGTGAAGGATCAAAGTTGCAGGGTATGCTCAGAAACCCTAGCAGAGCGCATTTTTTCGATCGTGTTGTAATTCATGAGGTTATGACATAATCAACTTTTTATTTCAATAGTCAAAATTTGATAAAATTATGTTCTGAATGCCTGGAGTTTGTTTCAAATATTAAGAATAAATCTCATTTTTTGATTTCTTCATTCTTTGTCTTAATCTGCTTATTTTGTTCTATGATATCAAGATCTTTTTCTTCTGTTGTCTATGAGGAATATGCCTCCATACTTTGTGATTTCTATATGACCTGAGTGTTTGAATTATCAGGATTTCCTCCATTTAAAATCTCTATGACTTGTTCATTTGTAATGACTGTAGCAACATTTGTATTTGTCACTGGAACATTTGTGTCTTCTACTTCTATGGTCACTTTTCCTTTATCAACTGAATTGACTTTAGGGTTTTTATTGTATCTAAGTTTAAACCTTGTCTCAGTTGTTGTCTCAGCAGTGTATGTTCCTTCTTCTCTGAGTCTTTTAGTAGCTTTCTCTCCTTGATTTGCAGTTTGCAAGGTGTGACTAGTATCACCTTGTTTAACTGCATCTACCAAGGTATTTTATAACCACTTAGTTTGATTGACACAGTATTCAATCTCTGGTTTTTTCTCATGTATATAAGGTTTTAATTTTCACTTAACCCTAATTTTGCTTAATATTCCTTGTGGATCATAGTTCCATGAGAAGCTCTCTTCAAATTTGTACTCAAGCAATTGTTTTGCTGCTTCTTGTTCTGCATCTCTGTGATTAAAAATAAATTGTCCCACCTGATTCTTCAACTTAAATTGGGTCTTCTTTTTGGCTCCTAGGAAGTTGATAGAATCGGAATTTAATATTTTCCTGATATACTCCAAGGAAAAAATTCACATTGGCACATATTTAGGAAGTTTATAGGGTAACATATTAGACCCAAAAACTTTGATTTCTGTATGTTTTTGATATAAGTACCAATCTCCAGTTCTAGTGTGCTCTAAAAGCTGTAGAAATTTCATCATTTCATCATTGATTGTTGGATGTTCTATATTGGTCAATATGTTTATCAATGGGTGAATAAAGTTATCTGTAAACTCTGCATAAGTGAACTTTGTGGACTCTTTTCTGATCAAATATGTCCAAAATATGACCGAAAGTGGTTTTTCTTCTATATCAAGCTTCTGGCAGGTTATTGGAAACTTATCTGCTTGAAAATACAAGAAAATATGGAAGAGAAAGGATGTATATTTAAATACTCCTTCAGTTGGCAATTTGACAAGCTGATCATGGATATTATCGGCTATATACTCAGCATAATTGAAAATTACAGAGGGAAGATATCCTGGTGTAAAAGTAGATAGTAAACCTAAGATTGATTCATCAGTATGCTCATCTGTAAAGTATCCTAGGATAAATGACAAAATGGAAATGACATGCCTAGACCTTTCTAGAAATTTTGAAGTAGAATATGGAGGGTTGATTTGTGGAATTTCAACATGTAAAGGCATGCACACTTGAAAAATATGAAATCTTTTAGGAAAATCAAGACCAATGTACAAATTTGTAAGTGCTTCTATTGACAAAGGAACTGTTTTGGGATCAGGCTTGAGTTGTAACATCTAGTTTATAGACTCAACAGTAATTGTAAAGAGTACTTCTTTGTTTCTATTCACCATTGCTCTTTGTTTAGGTGAATAATAGCTCTGACATAACCTAATAACCTCTGGGCATTGATAAGTAATTGGAACAACATATTTGGGTAGGTTTGACTCCCAAATTTGGACTTCCACAACTTGATCTAAGGAATTTTCATAACTCTAGTAGTGGAGGTCTAATAAGTCAAATTCTACTACTGGGTCTACTATTTTATAGTCCACATCTGCTAAAGGTGTGTGTTCAATTTCTACAACAGGATGTTGTAGAGGATTTACAATGATTGCAGTCTTGGATGACATAACTGGTTTGGATTTTGAAATTTTTTAGGCTTTCTGGATAACTGAAACTCTATTTTTAGGGCTTTCTAGATTCTTTTGTAAGATTAAATGGTTTACATAAGTGTTTCTTGACTTTTACAGAGGTTCTTTGGATAAAAGTATGCACAACTTGGTTTTCTTTTATATTTCAACCTTCAATTTTGGCTTTCAACTATTCTTCAGAATCTCATAGGCTTATGAAATTAGAAACAAGGGTTTCTTATATTTCTTCCAGTGAATATTGGGCTAAAATTGATTCAAATTGGGCGCAGAAGGGTTGGGGTTACCTGCAAAGGATTTTTGGGTAAATTAGGAGTTTTATAAGGTCTGCAAGTAATAAATAAATTTAATTTTTCCTTTAAAAATGTATGCAGTATTGAAATAGGGGTTTTACCAAATTTTGACAGGGAATTAGCTCTTTTCAGGCAACTAGAAGTTTTCTTTGGGTAAATAGGCTTTTTCTGGGCTTAATTCCTTCAGAAAATTCTTTTCAAATGATAACAAGCTTTTTTTAATCAGAAAATACCTTTTTTGTGTAGGTATTGGTCTTTCAAATAGTTTCTGAGGTGTTTGGATAGGTCCTAATGGTCTCTAGAAAAAATTGAAGCTTTCTAGTAGTCTTGACAGTAAATGCAGGGCTTTTGTAGGTTCTTTGGGCGTAAAATAGTGTAGCAGCTTCTTTATTCTTAGTTGGGAGGATGAATACAGGCAGATAGCATGGAAAAGGCTATGATTAGTGTAGTATGGAGGTTTATTTGACATTTCAGGTTTAAAAGAGCCTGCATTTAATGACAGTCACAATGAAACAAATGGCAGTTTTGGTCTTCGAAGGTGAAAAATGACAGACGGTTATCGCATAGATTTGGGTGGTAAGTTGTTTTAGTTGCATCAAATGTGATCCAATAAGACTTGACCGCATGGAGGAGAGAGAAAGGATTAAAACCACCCATTTCGCATAGCTTGAAATGGGTTATATTCACGCAGTTGAAATTGTGATATTTCCTTTTGATCATTGGATTGAATGGCTTTGATGCGAATGGTGGAGATTTAATGGGAAAGTTGCTCGGAAATGGGATGTGGGGCCCAGGTTTTTATATGCGGTAGAATAGATTTTCATATTAAAAAATGTACGTTTTTTTAATATAAAATCAATTTTTTTATTATGGTTGGTGGAATAGTTTTTAATGTTACAAATATATATTTATAACGTAAAAAAATGTATTATTTGATTGGCGAGGTAATGTTATAATGGTTAAATAAAACATTTAACAAAATTTTAATAACCAATGGCGCGGGTTTATAATACATGGTATATAAAAAAAAAATTAACAACTGTTTTATGTTTATTGGGAGCGGGATTAAATCATAAATATGTTTAAACCTATGGGGAAAAGGGTTGGGGTTTTTATTTAGCATCTGGGATAAATAAACCATAGGTTTAACATAAATAAGTGGGTGTTGGGGATATTTATATATAAAGAAATTAATAATATACAAGAAGGGTTGTTTTATAAGGGATTTAATACTTTAGGTTAGAAATTGATATGAAATGGAAATACAATGAATGAAATGAATTAAAATACATGTAATTTAAATTAAGTGTAAATAGGCAATTTAGCATAATTTTTCCCATTTTGATTTTTTACACATAAACTTAAGATAAAATGTATTTTGTGGGTTTTTGAGTGTTTTTTGAATCCAAATGAAATTAATTAAGGGGGATTTTACTTTTCTAAGCAAAAGAAGTATTTTACTTAGGAAAAGGGTTTGTATTTCTTGGAGAAGGGTGAATATGCTAATGAAATGGGTTTTTATGTATGGAATCCAATATTTTTATCCAATCAGTTATTAAACCTTGGATCTGGTCCCAACAGAAGTCAGAGAAATGCTTTGAGCCTCTTTAACTGAAGGTTTAGAATACTGGGGAATTGTGGGGGAGGGGAAATTAGTAATTTTCCTGATGATGCTTTATTACATGTCTTGCACAACTGCTTTCTACCTACCCATCATTATTCTAACATTTTTTACTTCATTTGCATGGGTGTATTTAAGCTTGCAACCCTGAATCCATTTTTCTTTCAAAGCAATAAATCTATCTAAATCTAACCTCATCTCATCTGAGGGCTCAAATTAAACTGTTGAGCTCCTCATTTATTCTCTAACTATCTACCGATTTGTCAAGTTTAAATTTTTTGACATATCTTTATTCTCTATCTAAAACATAAAATTCAAAACATGAAAAGTTAAGATTAAGCTATTTAACTGATCATGCATTAATGCATTTTGAACAATCTGCACATAATCATTATTCTTGTAGTAAAAGTAAATAGTAGTGGCATTTTGGCTTACTCACTTTCCGGTCTTATTTTTATCTCTTTTTTCTTTTGGGGTCTATTATTTTCTAAGTCCTTTGATCTTTCTTTTAGGACTTTTACCCTCTTTTCATTTTTTTTTTATTATTTTCAAATATGGGAAAACAACTTACAAAAAGAAAGGTATGTACATATTTACAAGACTATCAAATTCAATTCAAAAATTATGAAATCTATTATTATAGGACCCTAACAGGTAGTAGTGCTACGTAGTGACAACCCTTGAGGTGTGGGAGTTGTGAGCTCCCAGTATGGTTGGAGGATCCAGGGATTCAGTTGGATATTGGATCAATCCACTTCTCAATGGGAAGGGTTACGATGGAGAGTGATCCAATTATTTCCCAAGATGAAGCATGGGGAATCATTGATACCTTCATCATATGGTGAGGTAGGTTTCTACTCAATATCAAGTTTTCCCATGGAGTGGTGGACTAATGCATTGTCAAGTTGCCCTTGTAGTTTGGGCATAATGTCGATCATGATAGATATAGTGGTCGAGAGTTACCAAAGAGGAGGATATGGTATGAGCATGTTGGGAATTTGGGCATGACCAAAGTGTCACAGTGTCAGTACGATAGGTTTATTCAGCGATGCGTAGGGGATCTTGGCATCACAGAGCTTAATAATTAAGCTACCCATAGAGGTGAGATGGTTTCTACAGGGGAAGGTCATCCTCATATTCCATGGGGTTTTAGTGATTCGTTGATGGTGTGGGGGAATTCACCAGTGTGGTTGGGTGATAAGCAAGATCAGATCATGGGAAGATCATGTGGACAAGGATTCAACCCCATTTGGATTGGATTACTTCTTTAGGATTTTACTCCTAAGTGCATGAGATAGACTATTCAGTAGATTAGTTTCACGAGGAGATGATCAGGATTTTATACTACCATGATGATCTACTAAGTAGCAGTATGAAGAGGGTGTTTGATGCTTATGCCAAGTTGGACAGTGAGTGGAGCGAGGGATGCCTCATGTTGATCATGGTGGCTTGATTAGGTTTGATTTTAAGTTGATTAATTATTTTTTAAACATCTTGGTAATCATACAAATAAAAATATTGATGAAGCTCCTTAAGAAATTGATTAAAATAATGAATATAGGTAGATGGTAAGTTATGACACCATTTATTCACATAAAATTCAAGAGTGAGGGTGAATAGAATACACATAGCATATTCATCATTGATTTCATGAGATTTACAAAACCCTAGAAAATCATTTATGTGTCTGGATAAAAATGTACCACCCTCGCCATCAAACATAATTAAGACAAGACATGAATAATTTTCGCAAAGATTGAAATTTTACCAAGAGATAGGTTCGAGAAACACTATGGGATTATGATTTTGGAAGGAGCCATTTAAAATAAGATATTCAAAACAAACTCAATGGACACAGCTTGTCATCTGGCCCTCCTTCTAGCGTAAGAATGTCGATAGGGTTGGATATAGCTAACATACAAGGAGTATCCCTGATGTGAAGTCCTAATTATACCTCACATCGTTTGGAGTAGGAGTCCCATCTGGAGTATCAGCCCAACTTCCATAACTATAAGGGTCACCTTAGTTTCAATAAATAACATAAGAGATTATATACATAAACCTTGAACAAGCAAGTAAGTTGACATTGTGAAACACCGATTGTAATGTGTAAAATGAGACTTTCATGAAGGGGGAGAAAAAAATGAGCCTCTAGAAGGAAATAATAGTATTAACCTAAGAGATACACAGTAGCAAATAAATATTAATTATTTATCTAGTGAAACAGTTCACATAGGCACAATGATAATTAACTACATACACCACACCTTCAACAAGATAAGTACCCATGCTAGCGAAATAGTTCAATTTCCTTAGTACATATGAATGAAACATATATAGAAAACACCCATAGAATAATCCTAATACATTCACAATACATGCATGAAAATGTGTTGACTCATCAGCTTCAATTATAAGGTGAAATTTTAAAGTACACAGTTACAATGGTGGGGCACTAGTTCCAGTAGTGGAACATTAAGTCACTTCTTGCTTGTCCAAAGAATAATTTTCTCCCCTAGGGCCAAGTAGAGAAGCCAATACTATCTCTCCAAAGCTTAATCCTCCAAAAACCCTTTTCCTGAGTTATGAGGTTTATTTTATAACAAGAGGAATGACCTTTCATATCCTCATGACTCTTTGATTACCCTCATGAATCTTGGACTCCTAGCATGTCCTTTGAACTTCTAAACAACTCTTGAACTTCTAAATGACTTTTGCACTTATATACAATATTTTTCCATATATGACTATGCCACTCTTCATGTTCCACATATGACTCTTGGACTTCCACAAATTACAATTTTTCCTTCCTTGAGAATACATATCATTACATTCCACATGATGTGGCATGACACATGGAGAAAAATTGACTATTATGATGACACTTGTACAAGTTACAACTTGACAATGATGACATGGACTTCATGATCAAGTGTCAATGCCAAGTTGTCTTGCTTGATTCTTCATATTGCATTATTGATGGTAGATCTGATCTATGCTTCCTCTTTATGAAATATCTATCTTGTTGCTCATTTTCACCCTCCAAAGGGTCTTTAATAAATATCTGAATCCTCCGAGTCATCATGAAATGTATTTTTTTGTCTCGATCCATGATCTACTTCATGTCTCTGTGATAGCTCTCTTTTGTTATTATTCTTTGTAGGTGTTTTTTTTTGCTTTCTCCTTGCTGTATACTCTTGAAAAAAAGCTTGTCATGCTAGGAAGGTACTCTTGCCAATGAAAAAAATTAATGACAAGGTGAGATCAGTCTTAAAAACATTTATTATATCACTACCTACCTCATGGAATGATTTTATGATTAAAGGCATGTGAGGGGGTTAAAATTGGAAGGCTTGATTAGGAGGGTGCAATCAAACTCATCAAGGCTCACGAGAGGCCTTCAAGGTGCACTTGAGCACCAAGAGAGAGAGATAACTCAAGGGTTCAGGGTGCAGGTCCGAATCATGAAGAAGAATCATTCATTGATTCAAGATGCACTCATGCACTCAAGGAAGCTAAGGAGGGTTCAAGGGTGCACACCAAAGGTATGAAGGGGTTAGGATTCAAACCTTACAATTGTTCTCATGCACTAAATAAGAACAAGGAGGGCACAGGGTGTACAACCGAATAATGAAGGAGAATTTTTTTTTTTGGTTCAGGGTTCACTCATATGGTCAAAGAACAAAGGAGGATGCAAGGGAAGACACTGAAGGGATGAAGGGTTCAGGCTTCGAGCCTTCACAGTCCACTTGTGCACTCAAGAGGAACTAGGAGGGTATCATTATTCGAGTCAAACGAGTACGCTCAAATGAAGGCTTAAAGCTTCATGATTGCATCATGCTCTCTTTAAGATAAGGATGAAATCTCTGTGCTTCAAGAGTGTGCCATGCACTCAAAGGATTCAAGCCTCAAGAGTTTTCCATGAACACAAAGGGAAGGATGAAGGCTTAATGATTCAAGCATATGACCTTCACCTTAAGGCTTTGTGCTTTATGAGTGCACCGTGCGCTCAAAACATTCAAGCTTTAGGAGTATTGCACCATTCTCTCAAAGGATTCATGCTCCGAGAGTGTGCCATGCACTTTTTTAAGAGGCAGAGGAAGCTTCATTGTTTCAAGGTTTGATTCATTGTTTCGAAGTGCGCTTTTTTGCTTAGCGCTTAAAGTGATATTAGTTGTTTTGAAGTTTTCTTTGTTGTTTCAAAGTTCACTTCAATTTGGGAGGGCATAATTCTCTCCAACAATGGCTACTTGTTCATCTCGAATGTGATTTTCACTGAGGGAGGCATCATAAGGCTAGGAGACTTATCGTTAGGAAGCACTAATTCACTGTGAGAGGGAGGAGACCTTAGAAAAGACTTAGAACTCAAGTATTGGGGGGAATATACGTCAATGAGGCTCATGAATAAGTTGTGATAATATTACATAGGAAATCCCTTCTTTGGAAAGAAGTGATCCCTCTAGCCCAATGAGTGGGTCTAGTAACAATTGTGACAAAGAATGCAAGATTTCCTAGTTTAACATCGAAATAACATGAGAGAGGAGATGACCTACCTCACTCCTATGCAATCACTTTCTCAATGTCAATGTCGATCCTTACACTTCCATGATCACTCCTCACTAAACCTTATATGTTTTAATACCTGCAAGAAAGATCATATGACAACAAACGAAAGAGACATAGCATAGATATATTTCAAAGTAAACCAGATGACATATCAAGGAGAATCATACTAAATGAGTTAATATTAACAAGTTCATGGAAATAAAAAAACACTTAGTATTAATTAATTAACAAAGGGAAGCTTACAACAGGTTCCTTGATGTCATAGGCCTCCTTTAGAATGGAAATCCAAGTCCAAGCCAAGATCTTCAATCTCTTCTCCTTTCTCCAAAAAATTGATAGCATATAGGTACAATCAAGCAGAAGAATGGAAACCAACAATGACCAACCAAAACTAACTCTTTGGGGAAGGAATGAAACTCTTATATAGCAGAGCTGGAGAGGTTATGGATCCACAAATGAGGGGGAAATTCCTTATCTCAAAGAAGAGAATCCTTAGAGATAATATCAAAGGTTACAAATGGTATAATTCGACCATATCCTCAACCAAAAAGTACCAACATTTCGTTCTCGATAGTTCTAGAGGATGAAGCTTTTACTCCATTTTTGGAGAACCTCCCTGAAAAGGACTAGCATGGATTTACTATTGAATTCCCACACTGCCAACACTTTTCACAGGTTAAAGACAGGGTTACAAGCGTGAGGCTATTTAGGGGAGAACCACATTGGGCTTGAAAAGTAGGGTTTTTTACAATCTTTTGCAGAAAGGCTTCAAGGAATTTCTCTTTTAGGTATTCAGGGCTAGTTTAAGCATGCTATCCAGGATGTATAATTTTTCACAACTTTTGTCACTTTGTGACATTTGTGGCATGAGCAACACAAAATATGACACTTAGGATAAGGGCTGAGGAATGCGAAAAAATATTGTGTAACAGATGCCCGCTAAAGCATTAAATCAGAACGAGAAGTGAGGGTTGAATCCATTTATGAGCCAAAGAAAGGAATTTGGAAAACCACTGTCAGGAGACCTGCTAATCAAACAAAATACAATATATGAAAAATCTAATATAAACATGCCTAATAACATATCTCTGAATAGGAATCAAATAACACATGAATCCATGGTATTGATGCAGCCATCTGTATGAAAATGACCATGAAAATGGATCCATGTTATGGTTGCAGCCATCCATATATAAAGGATCATGTATACAATCATGAATACTTAATAAATCCATGCAGCCTGGATAATAATAGATGTGATCTGTTAGAGTCAGCCTTTGCAGCCTTCCTTCAGTGATCAAACATGCTCTTACAAAGTGATTTTAAGGTGTCAAGGTCAAATTTTGTCATTTCAAAGAGTCTTCAAGCAAAATTTGGTCACTAGGCATTAGGTCTAGGGTTTGTTTTCACTCCTTCCAAAGTTGTCCAAGTGTCGGTCCATGTCACCATTCAGCTGAGTGTACCATCATTCAGAGGGTTTTCATCATCATGTCAAGTTCCATTGGGTCATTTTACGTCTTGTTCATGTTTCAGTTGTGCCTAGGTAAGGTCCATTTCCCTCACCTAGGGTTTTGGAGGTAATTTCTCTTGGATGGTCAAATCATCGGAAAAACTTGTATCCTGATGTTCAAACACCTCCCCCTATCCTTAATATACCTTATTAAACACTTCCCATCACTGAGATCCCTCAAATTCCTCATTTTTGCACAAACCCTAGTTTTTTGCCACAACTTGGCAATTTTCTAGGCTAGGCCTGTGTTTTGTCCTTTTGGACCCCTTCCCCTTACTCAATCTCAGAGATTCCACTTTCCCCTACTTCCTAACATCCCTCCCTACTTCCAAAAATTTCCCCAAGAATTTAGAATCCCTTTATCCCCTTCATTTCGCTTCAGTTCGACAAGATCCCTTGTTTCACACATCGGGATAAGTTTCACTCAAAAGATGTTTCAGAGCAATCAAAGATGAATTTTGGAAAACTGAGAGAGTTTTTTGTCCACAACATGCCAAGGAAGAAAAACCTCCTTCACTTTTTACACAGATATCATGGTTTTAAAGAAATGTCAAAAATACCGTTGCCTCAGGAGAATTGAATGCACCTCTGAAGTGACCTTGGGAAAATCAAGATTTCTCCTAGCATGGTTGGCAAAATAACTTTCATGATGAGTCAAATGATAACTAGACAAAAATATATTTCCAATGAACTATCATGAGCTCAATTTGGAGTTGAGGAAGACCTTCAAAAGTTTACTGCAACAGCACTCTGCCTTGAGGCAGCCTCATTCTGCTCATTTTGACTAGTGTTGGGAGATTTGATTTTTGACAGGGTAAATGAAATCCAAATTGCATAATTACACTTGTGTTGTAAATTAGACTCTAAGATATTTCCAACGAGCTATCACACACTCAATTTGGACACCGGGAAGGCCTCCAAAATCTTCCTGAACAATGCACTATGTGGCAAGAGGGAAATGCGACCCACTTGAAGTGGATGCGACCCACTTGAGGGAAATGCGACGCACTTGCTAACAGAGTTCAGAAAATTGTGTTTTGCGCCCAGTTTCGATTCGAATCAACTCCAACAACTTGCAAGAAGGTTTTTATCATTTCTCAGTGGATTTTTAGCATGGTTATGATATTATTGATGTTGGGCAATAGGCCATGTTTGGAGAGAACCCTACATTTACATGCAAATTAATTCCTCAAAGGTTTTGAAAGTATATGGACAGTTTGTGAAGGTTTGAAAAATTTTGTGAATGATAAAGATGCTCATGCCCTAGCACGTTGTATACATCATCCTCACGCCCTCAGTTATCATTTTATCATTACTATCATGCCCTTTCATGTTTTTGCACAGTTTCATGTTGACTAGTATAAAGCCTCCATCACCATATCACTGCTACTATCACCATAATATTGCCGCTGTCATGGTTATTTGTGTCACTATGGTTATTGTCGTGTTGTCCCTATTCTCCAGTTCATAAACACAATCTCATGCTTTGCCCCTTTGACAAGTTTTGGCCATCATTATAAAATTATACCATACATCTACATTTGGTTTTCATTTGTCAAACTTACTTATGATCGAAACAGTGATAGTTTTTATGCCATTAAGCAGAGCCATCCTCATGATGATTTTGTTTTTCTTCGATACTTGGGTACATGTGTGACATTGATTGGGTTTTGAGCATACATTGAAACTTTGACTTCACTACACCTATATGAGCATCCATATTGCAGACAACTTGTTTTCAAAGCCATGTCAGAGACGGATTCAGTTTATGAGCAAGGATATGAGCAGGATAGTGACTCAACCGTTGAGGTTGATGTACTGAGATGGAGCATAGCAGTGTGCCAGTAGTGGTAACATATCAGAGAGGCCACAGAGCTTTGTTTGCAGCATCACGGCGAGTATTATCTCCACGTGAGGTGGAAGGGGTCTTGCCGACTTCATCAGCAGAGCGAGTATTATCTCCACATGATGTGGAAGGGGTCTCGCCTTCTTCATCAGCATAGGTACATTCACAGGATCATGATAGAGACAAGGACATGATTCGTCACATGAAAGGACATTATTGGGCTCGCATGCATGTCTGCAAAGCAAGAATGAAGATTCTGAAGAGGAGGTTGCGCAAAGCACTAAGACGGCGGAAAAGGCCTAATCCACTTCGGATTTTGGCCGAGGCTTCGTTGACTAGGCAGGATACATGATGGAGGACCTCCGCTCCAAATTTGGGCAAATTCGGAGAAAATTTTGTCATTTTCAAATTTTTGGGTCAAAAAACAGGTTTTTCAGTTAAGTGGGTCTCACCCTCATATGCTCACTTTTTTTTGGGACACTTGCTGGAGGAAATTTTTGTATTTTTGGATTTTTCATGGTTAATTATGCATCCTCAGACATTACCTAAGCATTTCATCAAAATATGGATGGTCAAAGAGCTCAAAAACACCATGAAAACCACCTTGCTGCCACCTTTTACACCAGCAGGAAGTACTTCTGGGAGAAAGACGTTTTGGAGGGTCAAATGAGCTCCAAATTGGGAAATTCCACTTGGGTTGGATATTCAACATCCAGGGCTTTCCAACGAGCTATCATGAGCTCAATTTGGATGCCGGGAAGTACCTCAAATTCAGGCTGGAAAACGCGCGACCCACTCGGCTCAAGAGCGACCCACTTAAATTTTTCCTGAATTTTCAGCTGCCAGCTCAGATTTTCGCCTAGTATGGACCAGTTTTGCTTGTGGATGGAATTTTGGGTTTTTATGATGTAAATTCATGTTGGGCATGTAACTTTGGCTTATTTTTATCTCTTCTAGAAGATTCACTCTCAAAAAGGTAAAAAATCATGTAATGGATCAGTTTCCACTCTTTTAGAGGCAAGTTGTTAGCTGCCTAGATTGTAGTTCCATGAATAGAATTGGTTGAAACTGATCCTTGAAGAGGGAATTCGACCCCTAGAGGTGGGGAAAGGTGTTAGAGTGATCTATATATTGTAATTTCTGAGGCATTCTACAGGTTGGACTCTTGGGATACTTTTGATATCATTGTACATACTTTTCATATTTTGGCTAAGGAAAGATCGGGGGTTTTGCGGCACTTGTTGGGATCCTTGTGGTGTTCTATTCTTGATGGTGTTTCTTCTTTGTTTACTGTAAGTTTCTTCATGTTTAATGTATGCCATCCTTTCATTATGCTTCTGAACTAAGTTGAATGAGTGAAATAAGGTTGAATCCATTGTTTACAGTGCTTGGCCTTTGAATTCAGTTAGTTCTATATGTTTTCAACTGTTTGGAGAGGATCCAAGTTCTTCTTTGCCCTCTTCAGCTCCTCGTCGGTCTAATCTGTCCATATATCCAATCAAAAGAATCAATTCTGTCACCTACCTCGCCCCAACTTGAAATCTGCAAAGGTTTGACCTTATCCCCGGACCCAAAATCTGTTTTCCCATTTCTCCAGCGAAAACCCAAAAACCAAAAAATCAAACATACTTATCTCTTTACTAGCCTAAAATCAGTTCTTATTGTAAGTCATCTCGCATCCTATTGCTCATTTTCTCGAGATTGACGGAGAGAGCCCTCTCCTGTCCTCGTAGGGCTAGCTACGAGGCTAAGCGTGGTTTGATGTAGCCTTGAGTTTACTTCATTTCAGCCTGAGGTAGATTTGAGCGCTAACATGATCCAAGGTCTTCGTCTCTATCTGGATCTGTCCACTGTATGAATCTAGCCATGTGAATAGATGCATTGATGTTGAACATGGTAGAGCCCACTTGATTACCGGTCAATGAGGTAAACCATTAATAGATGCAAGAGAAACCACCAATAATGATGATGGGCCTCAAGGTACGAAAGCACAATCTACAAGTGTGAATGAATGGACTGAATTCGAACACTTGCAGAATCATTCGATCAAAGTCCAATGATGTGAACCTATCATCGAACGCAAAGAAATTTACATTGAGGCATGCGAGCTCCATGGTACTAAGAATGAGTTTCTAAACCACCTTCCTAGATAATGGGATGAAGTCTACAAGAAGTAATCTATCACATTAGGTCCATAATTATTCCCGCATCATCGACACGAAACAAAGGATTTCTCAAGATGATAAGGGTGATTCATTATTGTTGCAAAAAGGGTCAAATAAGTAGACGATGTTTGACTTTTACATGTAGGACTTCTCTTGAGCATGCGATGACACGAATCTATAGTTTGGAAGAATTTCACTCAAAATGGGATCAAATGTCATGGTGACAACATATGATGATAAAATGAGAGGCAAATGGATTTCCCAAACCCAGGAATGAAAATGACGAATGAATGATATCCCCAACCTGACACAAAATGCAGATAAGTGTAATTTTCAAGAACAACATGCTGCCTTTGGTAAAAAATACAAAACATGCTTTACTTCCATTTTCCCCCATTATTTCTAGAAAGTACCTCTTTATTTTTTATAGCAAGCTTCAAGAAGATACCATATGCTTAGCATATAAGTTTATCCTTTGTATAAATCCATCCTAGTAAGTTTAACGAGTCCTAAAAAGGAGTAACTTGGTCTCATCATGGTGACAATTCCTTCATCATTTAAGTTTTACGAGTCCAAAAGAGGGATGACTCAAAAAAAATTTCATGTTTAAGGAGTTTGAAAAAGTAGCAGAAAAGAAAAATTCAAAGATCCCTTTTCGTAGATAGTCCCTCGAATCTAAAAAGGTAGAAAACAATATTTGAGAGAACCTCCTAATCATGTTTCACCAAGGTGTTCATTTTTCGTAATTATTCAATCCTCAGCCTGAAAAATGGATAAACGAATACTGAGATGACATCAATTCATTTATTTTAATGAGCTTGAAAGGACAAGTGATCGAAAATATTTTCATATTTTGGGAGTTTGAATAGAGATGAAGGAGGAATCCTCATGAAGAAACGTGTGATATAATGGGTACTGACTTGTTCCGAAGATGATGGAACTGCTCAAAACATGAAAAAGTCAAGAGGATGGATAACAAGACCACTCATCACAGCAGTTCCATGGGTAGGGGTAAAACGACCAAGAGAGAGTGTATGATCGGTCAAGAAAATGGTGACGATGGAATAAGAAAACCAAGGCTCATCTAGAAGAATAGGTAGATAAAAAGGAAATCACGAGAGATCGGATGAAAATTGTTTCATTTTTACAGAAGCTTGAAAATGGGAGACTATGCTTGAAATTCGTTACATTTTTACACAAGCTTGAAACATGTGGAAAACACTATGCTTGAGAGTGGTTTCATTTTTTGTAATATTCCCAATTAGCAATAGCTAATTGGAATATTCAATTTTTGTCAATTTTTTTTAGCTTAGGAATAAACGTAGTCAGCTTATGAATAATGTGAGTAAAAGGGACTTTGACTCACTCTAAAAATAAGACGCATGCGGTAATTTAGGAGGGCTGAGTTGGGCAAGCAACAAGAGGGTATTACCATGAGGATATTACCATGGTATCGTGGATTGAGGTGGCCATAGGATTCGAGAGCGGCCAACGCTATATAAAGAAGACAATTTCATCATTTGGAGATCATGGAGAATTTATGCATTTGAATCTGGTCATTGCGACTTGGAGCACACTGGCTGTTTAGCACATTGAGTGTCTTCGTTCGAATATCTCGCCCTCAGCCCCAGGGGACTTCGAGTGCCTACTCGGGTGAGGTAGTTCCGTCAATGTCTTTACAGGAAGATCGATCCATCATAATTGTGGAGGAGCAGCGTGTATTAACTGCACCACACCCATGGGGGAATCAGTATGTTTATTAGTCACACAGAAGGATGCAACTCGTATTTGGAAGCTCCGGTTGTATACTGAAGGATCGTGAGCAGAAGATTAAGCAGCGTGATCAATTAAAGGTGAACACCGATCCGCAAGGAGATATATCTGGGCAGCGGCACAGCTGTTTTCATTAGATGGAACGTAGATCTGAGGCACAACCATCCCATGCAACACAAATCTGAATACAGTCATTCCATGCGGCATTCTGAGAATAGGTCTTGACTTGCCTTGTGCAAGATTTATATGCTATCACTTGATCACCGATTGTACTCCTTTAGATTAATAAAATGGCTCAAAGTTCTCTTATTTCTTGAGTATCTGTGCATGCTATTGTATGACTACAATCTGTTGCATCTAGATTTATACACCACTTGCTACATTTTTCCCACACTCTCAGACAGAGCCTGGAAAGGGCCAGATAGCCTCCAGATCTCATCCTCTTTTAGAGGTGAAATATCTGGTAAATTCCCTCCCATTCCATCTCTGGTTAGAGTTTACTGTATTTTACAAATATTCCCCAAAAAGTAATATTACAGTGGTGTCAGAGCATAGATCTGGCTCAGTTTGTGGAGCTAGTAGTCTATTTCATTGGAAGAAAAACCCTACATTTGCCACAAAGGTAGGAAGTATAGAGATATTGAGCACCAGTTGAAGAACACCTACGGAGAAGGAGATTGTGTTAGGGTAATTGACAAAGAACAGGAGGAGCCTGCGATAGAAGCAGAGCAGAGAGGATCAATGGCAGATGATAGCGATGCAAAACAGTTTGGGGAAGCACTCCTCAGATCAATGTAGGATCTAGCGAGGAAGATAGAGGTGATGGGTCAGAGATTCACAACTGTGGAAGCTAGACAGCGGGAAATCCCAAAGGGTTTCCATGTTGATGAAGGGTCGGACACATCCCACCATTTATAAGAGAAGGTTGCCGCTCCACACCCAGCATCACATGCCCCCGTTCGTGCTACTGTGCCTACTTTCTTGAGTATAGATACGGTGTCAAGAGCATAAGAAGAACCAGACTGTATAAGTGAGTATTTTGCTGAGTACCAAGCAGCTGGGAAAGAGTTCAGGGATGCCATTTTATTTAAAGAATTTGTTCAGATCAAGTGGGACAGCAGACCCCGCGACCATCATAAAGGGCACAGACATTATCATGATGGGGATACCCAACGTACAACAAGCTGATTCCATTTGCCTACGTTTGATGGTTCATCAAACAGTTCGACAAATTCTTGGGTGGAGAAGCTGGATGTATATTTCCAGCTCAACCAGATGACAGAAACAGAGGCCATCAAGGTGGCCATGCTACATTTGGAGGGTGAGGCTCAGGATTGGTGGTTCCATGGAAGGGTGACGCTTGGGAATTCCTCCATGAATACCTATGCCGAGTTCACTCGGAGACTGATTGAGAGGTTCGACCGAAAGGAACCAGAGGAACACTTTGTTGAACTAACAAGGCTCAAACAGACTAGGAGTCCTGAAAAGTATATTGCAGATTTCCTTAGGATTTCAGTAATGTTGCCATATCTATCTGCAGCACGGATGATCTATATGTTTGTGGAAGGGTTGATAGAGCCACTTCGAGGACTAGTCAGATCCACTAGACTAGCCACACTCCAGGATGCCATTGGCAGGACTAGGGATTTACAGGAAGCCTTACCCCGGACCAAGACATCTTACCCCCAGAAACCGACTTTCTAGCCAAAGGGGAAGGATGTAAGGATTCTGCCCCCAAAAGGGAATCAGGGGAGGGTACAACTCAATGATGATGCCTGAAGGGAATTGAAGAAGAAGAGGTTGTGCTTTACCTGTCATGAACCATGGGCACTTGGACACAGATGTGCTGCTGGTAAGGAAAATTTTATTAAGGTCTTCTCTGAGAGTAGCGAGGAAGAGGATGAGTATGAGGATGGGGAGGCAAGAGATAGCTAGATGGAGCAATATCATTCGCCACCCCCACCTTCAGGGGCAGGAGGTACAGCCTTTGCACCCACAGGGGGGACCCTTGCATCTTTACGACGAGTACCCAAGTATCTGACACTACGAGTCCGAGGGACAGTACGTGAGCAGCGAGTTTCAATCCTAGTAGACAGTGGGGCAACCCACAACTTCATCGATGCACAAATGGTTGAAAGGAGAGGCATACCGACAGAGGGCTTCGACGGATTTTCAGTATTGGTCCCAGGCGATCAGACGATGCAGTGTGCGAGGTATGTTCTAGAACTGGCTGTAACGATGGGAACCTACACAGTAACCGACCACTTTTTCATGGTCAACATACCAGACACCAATGTGGTATTGGGTGTACAGTGGCTGATTAATTTGGGAAAGGTCACCACAGATTGGGAGGCCTTGGAGATGGAATGGGATGACAAGAAGACCGCGAAGCATGAGAAGATATGTGGGATGCACACTTACCCTCCTTAGATTGTTTTAGCTCACTGGATGGAGGCAGACTTCCGAAAGGGAGACATAGAGTGGGCAGTTGAGTTGCAGGCATCAGTGGTAGGGGCTACCAGGCAGAAATTTCATTCAGATATACAGGCCATCCTCGACAAGTATGAGACGTTATTTGGAGAGATATCGCCGGGACAACCACCCGATCGGGGGTTTGAGCACACTATTGAGTTAGAATAGGGCATCCAGGCCATTATTACCACACCCTATAGGCACCCCAAGGCTTATCGAGTTGAGATTGAGCAGGCCATCCAAGAGTTGTTGGCTCTTGGACATATTCAGCCTAGCACCAATCCTTTTGCTTCCTTGGTGGTGTTGGTGAAGAAGAAGGATGGCACATTGAGAATGTGCATTGATTATAGGGCCCTAAATAAGAAGACCTTGAAGAACAGGTACCCCATACCGCAGGTTGACGAGCTAATGGATGAGCTAAGAGGAACTCAGTTCTTCTCAAAAATCAATTTGAGGTCCGAATACCACCAGATTCCCATGAGGGAACAGGACATCCCCAAGACCACTTTCAGGTGCCATTACGGCCACTTTGAATTTTTGGTGATGCCTTTCGGGCTAACTAATGCCCCAGCTACTTTCCAGTCATGCATGAACCATATCTTCCGCAGTCATCTAAGAAATTTGTGTTGGTATTTTTCAACGATATATTGATATATAGCAGGACTTGGGAGGAGCATCTCCAACATATAGAGGTAGTATTTCATATCTTGGAGGAGCAACAGTTCTACGCTAAGCTCTCCAAGTGTGAGTTTGGGATGACAGAGATGTTGTATTTGGGACACATCATAGGAGTGGACGGAGTGAGGGTCCACGAGGAGAAGATCAAGGCCATCTGAAACTGGCCAGAGCCAAGAAACGTGATAGAGCTTCGAGGGTTTATTGGCATCTGCACCTATTATAGGAAGTTTGTCAAGAATTTCTCTCAGCTTCCGGTACCCCTTATAGATCTAACAAAGAAGGGGGCATTCAGTTGGTTAGATACAACACATCGGGCTTTTGACAGGCTCAAGGAGGTTATGAGCAGTTGCCCAGTGCTTGCATTGACGGATTTTACATAGCCTTTTGTTTTGGAGTGTGATGCATCAGGAGAAGGGATCGGTGCAGTCTTGATGCAGGGAGGCCACCCTATAGCCTTCGAGAGCAGAAAAATCCTTCCCCATGAGCAGTTGTATCCTATATATGACAAGGAAATGTTGGCCATTATGCATGCATTGGCCAAATTCCAGCAGTACTTAGTGGGCAATAGGTTCTGATTAAGGACTGAGCACAACAGCCTCAAGTTATTTTTGGAGCAGAAACAGCTGCAGGAAAGGCAACAGAAGTGGATCAGCAAGATCTAGGCCTATGACTTTGACATTGAATATCTCAAAGGGAAGAATAACGTGGTAGCTGATGCACTATCACGTAGACCAGCTACGTTGTCTCTGATGAGCCTAGATACAGATTGGAGGGATCGACTCTTGGTGGAGTACTCCAAGGATAGATTTTCATGTGAGGTTCTGGATGGTCGAGTGACCGACAACAGATATAGAGTGATAGATGAAATCATCTACTATAGGGATAGGATTTTCTTAACGGAGGGCTCCCAGCTCGCGGAGAAGATACTTTAGGCATCTCATGACTCACCATTATCCGGACATCAGGGGTTTAACAAAACCTATCGAGCCATCTGAGAGAGGTTCTCATGGAAATGCCTCAAGGAGGACGTGCTCTGGCACATCAGGGAGTGTGAATTTTGCCATAGAAACAAGGGGGAGATGAACCATCCCGGAGGCTTGTTACAGCCTCTTCCCATTTCGGAAGGGAAATGGGAGAGAATTTCGATGGATTTCATCACAGGGTTGCCCACGGTGCAGGGCAAGGACTGCATATACGTCGTCGTTGATCGACTGACAAAGTACACACACTTTTTCGCCATATCCGCACACTACACAGCGGCACAGGTGGCAGATATGTTCTTTAAAGAGATTTTTAGGTTGCATGGTCTTCTCAAGACCATCATCAGTGACAGGGACAATCGCTTTATGGGCGGATTCTGGCAGGAGCTCTTTCGGCTGATAGGGATGGAGCTGACACCAGGCACCAGCTATCACCCATAGATAGATGGGCAAACTGAAATAGTTAACAAGTGGCCAGAGGGCTACTTGCATAACTATGTGAATGGGCAGCAGAAATCATGGATGAATTGGTTGCATCTGGAGGAGTATTGTTACAATAACACATATCATATGTCCATCAGTATGACACCATTCTATGCTTTATATGGGTACCATTCTTTATCTTTTGTTGATATAATGTTGGGTGCTAGCAAGGCTCCGAGAGCCAAATATTGGATCCAGGAGAGTCAAGACATTCTCCGCGCTCTTAAGGATAACATGGCTACAGCGCAGAACCAGCAGAAGCGGTATGCCGATAAGGGACGGATTGTAATATAGTTTGAGGTAGGAGACTTGGTCTACCTATGTTTACAACCATACTGATAGTCATCACTGAAATAGAAGGGAGATGAGAAGCTCAAGCCTCGTTTTTACAGGCCATACAGGGTGATATGCAGAGTGGGACAGGTTGTGTATGAGTTGGAGCTGCCCCAAGGCAGCAAGATTCATAATATTTTTCACGTATCATGTTTGAAGAAAGCATTGGGGTAGCAGGTGACCGTAACAAAGGAGCTGCCGCCTACAGATTATGAAGGACATTTGGTCTTACAGCCCGAGGCGATTATTGATGCCAGGGAAAGGCAAATACAAAATAGAACCATTCGGGAGTTCTTGGTAAGGTGGAAGAATTTTCTGGATGAGGATGCGACTTGGGAGAATGAGAAAATTTTGTAGCACCCATCACTCCAGTTGCTTGGGGACAAGAAACACTCTATGGGGGGAGACTGTAATATTTCCAATTAGCAATAGCTAATTGGAATATTCAATTTTTGTCAATTTTGTTTAGCTTAGGAATAAACGTATTCAGCTTATGAATAAACGTGAGTAAAAGGGACTTTGACTCACTCTAAAAATAAGACGCACATGGTAATTTAGGAGGGTCGAGTTGGGCACGCAATAAGAGGGTATTACCATGAGGATATTACCATGGTATCATGGATTGAGGCGGCCGTAGGATTTGAGAGCGGCCAACGCTATATAAAGAAGACAATTTCATCATTCGGAGATCATGGAGAATTTATGCATTTGAATCTGGTCATTGCGACTTGGAGCACGCTGGCTGTTTAGCCTGTCTGCAGTGCTGTTTAGTGCATTGAGTGTCTCCGTTCGAAGATCTCGTCCTCAGCCCCAGGGGAATTCGAGTGCCTGCTCGGGTGAGGTAGTTCCGTCAATGTCTTTATAGGAATATTGATCCATCATAATTGTGGAGAAGCAGCGTGTATTAACTGCACCACACCCGTGGGGGAATCAGTACGTTTATTAGTCATGCAGAAGGACGCAACCCATATTTGGAAGCTCCGGTTGTATCCTGAAGGGTCATGAGCAGAAGATTAAGCAGCGCGTCTATTGGATAATTTCTGGATCGGCGGGAAAATGTATTATTATAGAGCCCAAATAGTTGCGGCGTGATCAATTGAAGGTGAACACCGATCCGCAAGGAGACATATCTGGGCAGCGACACAACTGTTTTCATTAGATGGAACACATATCTGAGGCACAACCATCCCATGCAACACAAATATGAATACAGTCATTCCATGTGGCATTCTGAGAATAGATCTTGACTTGCATTGTGTAATATTTAGATGCTATCACTTGATCACCGATTGTACTCCTTTAGATTAATAAAATGGCTCATCATTCTCTTATTTCTTGAGTATCTGTGCATGCTATTGTATGATTGCAATCTGTTGCATCTAGATTTATACACCACTTGCTGTGTTTTTCCCACACTCTAAGACAGAGCCTGGAAAGGGCCAGATAGCCTCCAGATCTCATCCTCTTTCAGAGGTGAAATATCTGGTAAATGCCCTCACACTCCATCTCTGGTTAGAGTTTACTGTATTTTACAAATATTCCCCAAAAAGGAATATTACATTTTTACACAAGCTTGAAATGAAGACAAACTATGCTTGAAATAAGTTTGCATGCCCCTAGCATGATCACTCAATTCGAGGTACATGCCCCCCAAGCTTCAGTTCATTCACCTAAGTAGACTATTGGTTACTAAAAAGTGGATGGAATGAAAGTTCATTTATGGGATCAAGTGACAAAATCGACTAGAAATTTATGAGATCTATTCAAAGACTCAAATTCAAAGGGAGTTTGTTTCATTTTTTAAAAATATTGACACAGTAAAAGAACTATGCTCATAGGGACCTATTTCATTTTTTAATGAGGTTGACATAGTAAAATAACTATCCTCATAGGGAGCTATTTCATTTTTTAACGAGGTTGATGTAGAAAAAGAACTATTCTCCTGGGAACTTGTTTCATTTTTTAATGAGGTTGACATAGTAAAATAGCTATCTTCATACACGTTGTTTCATTTTTTAACAAGCTTGACACAAGACAATGAACTCTGCTTCGGGCACCTTGATCCAATTTTTAAGGAGCTTTACACAAGAAAAGTAACTATGCTCCAAAGACGTTGTTTCATTTTTTAAGGAGCTTGACACAATAAAAATAACTTTGCTTTGACACTTTTTTCATGGCCCATA
This sequence comes from Pinus albicaulis, assembly GCA_034641835.2. NCBI lineage: Eukaryota > Viridiplantae > Streptophyta > Pinopsida > Pinales > Pinaceae > Pinus > Pinus albicaulis. Next base: position 1,191,958,604 of record CM076574.1, on the reverse strand, counting down.
AGAGGTCATGGCTTCCAAGAGGTTCTCATCAGATGGGAGAACAACACTCTGGAAATCGGGGTCTAATTCCCCCAGTACATGATGCACTATATCACTGAATAGATAATCGGTATATGTGTGCATGGAACAGGTTGCCACATAATTAACCTATATCAGGGAATATACCACCTGAAAGTAAGACCCATTTAGGGATGATGGTTGATTAGGAGTCAGATTAGCACCAATGAATGGAATATGATCAATGGTCACAATTCTTCCTTCATGTGGGAAACATATCGCATGAAAGAGAGAAGAGGAAAGAGCTCCCATGAGATAAATATAGTCATGACCAAGGAGTAAATTAAAGTCCAAAGGGCCTTGGAAAACCATCACATCTGTATAGACAATATTTCCTCCCAAAGTAATAGGCAACTTAGGAAGGATCCCTAACGGTTGACTGGTTCCTCTGTTAAAAGCTAACATATTATGGGTAACAAGAACAAGTTGCAGAGAACCAAAATCTTGCCAAGTATTTTAGGACATAATACTAATAGACGTGCCTTCATCTATTATTATGCTAGGTATGGCCACATTATAGGCATGTATTGTGATCTCAAAGGGCATGTAAGAAGGAAGACAATATTCTGCCAGTCAACTCCCATCATATGAAGCGACCAAACTACTTCGAGGGGGTGTCATGGGAATGAGATAATTTCCCCCTTGTGTTACAGTAATGGGAGGATCACCCTCCTGTACCATGGGAATGGGAGGATTTCTCTCCAATTCATGGGAATCTGAAGAAACAAAAAGAACCTGAGTGGTATGGGTTTCACTCTCTATGGGAAAGGTACGATCAACTAAAAGGTGGAATCAGGTAAACCATTTCCTCAACCAATGGTTGGTCAAGAATGAACTCATGGGATTTTTTGGCCTGTGATTGCACACAAAGGGGAGAGGGAGAAAGGAAAAACAGTCCTGACTATTAAAGAGCTTCAGAAGGGACCCATTTGCCTCTCCGTTTAGTAGAGAAAGAGGGAAAATGTAGCTAATAAGGCATAAATAGTGAGAAAAATTAATCTCTGCCATACCCTATCTCATCTACCCTCTTTACCTACATTTACCCTCCCTTATCCTTCAATTTCCCTTTTATAAAGCCCCTCGTCACATTTCTTCATCAGCAACACCACCCCTCACAAGTTTTAACCTTTACCCCTTAAAAGAATCACTAAAACTTATCTTGTTGCCGATGCGACTTGGTGGGACCCATCCAGACTTGATATACTATCCACATCTGCATGAAAACCTTCATATGCTGCATTTTTTTTCACCCTCTGCCTTTTCGCACCCTCCAGCTTTTAGCGCGTCGCATATCGCAATTCACGGATTTCACAACTTACCTATCACAACGCTCATAAGTTAAATACCTTATCTTGCGATATGACTTGATCACCATTGCACTTCGCAACAAAAACCACATCATAAATCAGCTATTATAATGTTTTAAATCTCCACCAACCTCTATCTGTTGCGATCGTCAATGCGCGATATCGCATCGTGCACATTAAAACTTCATGCCCCACTACGCCTCACATATCTCGAAGTTAAAATCATATTCCCAAAACATATCCTGTCCCAATTATGATTTTGCATTGCGCTTTGGGCCCCACTTCCTCTCCACATCATCAAATCCTTCCCCATGTATTTTGTCTCACCCTTGGCAGTAAGTAAAATCGTTTTGTCGTGTGTTATGTGCCGCCCATCCCCTTCTAAAGTCTGGTCTCCGCTTCTCAACTAATCAAAACACATCATGAGTCCTTGGTGGAGCAGCATGGCTATGATTGTTCAATTCATTCATTAACCTCTGCTGAAGAGTGGATCACATGCAGTACAAATGGCTTTTCCATTTCATTTAAGGCAAATCATGAGAACATGGAGTGAAGGCCTTTCATCACTAGCTGAAATCAAGTAATATAAATAATACCGCTTGCCATTTTTTCACCCACTTCTCACTACTCCACCAAATATTCTGGGTTTTGGCCTCCCAGGCCAGCTATTTTTTTCCTTGTTACTGTTAGATAGTGATGTTTTGTTGGGTAAAATCCTGATTTTACCTATTCTGTTTTGATTTTCCTGTCGCAGGAGTGATTTATTAAAGCACGCTCTGATAGTTTTGTTAGGATATTTTGTTTTCACCTGTGTGGGTCGAACCTGACAAAATATTTGGTTAGAAACCCTCAGGGAGAACTCTATATGTATTGAGTTTTAAGATGAAGAAAAGGTTTTGGAATTTTGTAAGAAATTTGCTGTAGTTTTGTATGACTGTGCTCCTTATGCCCTGAGATACATTTTTGGGAGAGTTGTTTGAACTCAATACAATACAGAGCTGATATTTGGATTCCAGATGGAGTAATGAGAAGTATGTATTTGTTTTCTTTGTTATCAGTAATCTCCTCTTCATGTGTAATCATCTTTCATGCTATTCTTCTTTGATGGTTCGTGTAATGCAGTTGACAGTGATCTGAAATTTTATTCATGAATTCATATCAATATAATGCTAAGGTGTTAATGCTCATGTAATTAAGCTTGTTGTATTACCTTAATTTGTGCTCCACAAACCTCTTTTGTTATCCATATTTCATTTATATGTGTTTCCTCTCAGTTCATAAGGGACATATTCTTAAATCTATTAAGCTTGACTCTCATGGGTTCCTTTTCCATTCTCCCTCAATGCCTCTGCATATTTTCAAGATTTATGCTCATTGTTTTATACTTGGCCCACTTAAAATTCACTAAGCCTCACAACCTCTTGAGCCCTCTCACAGTATAAGGAATTCACATGAATCGACTCCAAGACCTTCTCACTCCATGAACCACCAAAAACATTATTTCCTCATTTCATATTTTGTCAGAGGCATTTTAAGCTATTGTCCACTTTTAACCTATGAGTTTAAGATGTCCTAGGCACTGGTATTTTGAAACTCAAGGCTATATATAGGAGCTACAACATATTTTTGGCGCAATTTTTGGGGACGATTTGAAAACCTTTCCCTAGGATATGACATTATCTTCACCCTTCAATCAAGTGAGCACGAAGGGTTGAGAGTCACATAGCCCTCACCTTGGCAACTCCACTATTATCCAAGTTCAAATCAAGCATAATCCTGGCTTACACTAGAACTCATACCCGATCAGCTAGTTCTCAGCAGAGAACCCCTGTTGTATCTGATTCTAAAAATATTATATTCAGTAGAATCTGGAGGGAGAAACAGCCCATCCAGGAGGACGTACCCTCATTTTCCCTAGAATATTCGCCCTCCTCTTCTCAGAAAGCTCATATCTATGGTCCTAGATCCTCAACTCATGTACTTGAATACTCTGCAGAGATATTTGTTTTAACCAATTCAAACATAAAGGACAAAGCTGAATCTGTTGATATTTCTTTGCCTCCTTTGCATCCTACTCCATAGGTTGAAGAAGTCAAAGAAATTACAACACTCCATAACTCATTACAGATAAACATGTAAACCTATGCTCAATATACACCTGTCATACCATAGCCAAATCATCCTCAGAACCCACCACCGCCCCTCATGGTTGTACCTAGCTTACTCCTCAACAAGCATGCTCCATTGGCTTTACCTCAAGTATTGAATGACATGCCTCAGGATTATCTAAAGTTGTTGCCTCGGTTTACTAGGGAAGACAATACTTCTGCGTAGAAACATATTCAATAATTTTGTGCCTTTTCCAAAAATGTGAATGTAGAACACCTAGATGTGGTGTTCAAACTTTTCATCCAATCCTTAGATGGAGAGGCTCATAAGTGGTTCAAATATCTTGCTAATAATGCAGTCACCACTTGGGAAGAAATGTAGAATTTCTTCACACTAAAATGGGGAGAGAAGAGGGACTATGGATATGTCCACACAGATTTCAATGCTCTAAAAAAGAGACATAACGAGGATGTTCTGGAATTTATAAAGAGGTTAAATAAGCTCTACAACAATCTCCCTGCTGAAATCAAACCTCCCCAAGTAGCTGCTAAGGTGGTTTTCGTAGGAGATTTCGAGCTTGATTTTGGCTTCACCTTGAGGGAAAGAAATTCTACATCCCTAGACCATATCCAGACTGATGCACTGGAAGTAGAAGCAAATTTTTCTTCTACAGGAAAATTCAAAGGGTGGATAGAGCATGATGACAGGAGAAGGAGTAGCAAGCAGGCCTCTACCTCTAATCAAATAATGGAATCACCAGAGTATAAAATTGAAGAGATGAATAAGATGATCAGGAACCTCTCGAATAATATGGTGAAGCTTGAATTGGAGGCTAATAATTCCTCTCCTCATTCTAACAATATGATTGAAAACCGTGGGTTAAATCCCCAATACCGGAAGCCTCCTCTACAGTTGTTACAATGAGAAAGGAAGGAGCAGCAAGATCACATCAACCTCCTCTATACTTATAAGGGGAACTAGAGGTACAAGCTGAGGAAGTAACTGACAACCAAGAAGATCAATTCCTTTCTTATTCAGAAGACGAAGAAGGTGAACTCACCCTGCAAGACAAACTAGAAGAAAAGGAAGTTTCCCCCGAGGATCAAGATATTGATGATTACTGCAGGAAGTTTGTGGACTTCATGCAAGCTCAGCTCCATAAGAAGTATGACCTCAGGTCCTCTAGAAAGAGAAACCGAATGCAAGAACAAAACAAAGAATCAATACCAAGAGGACAAATCTCTTTTAGTTCTACCAATAAGGGGAAGAAGCCTTTAGAAGAGTTTTCACTTCATATGGCCACTAATTCTACCTCCACAAATCTAGGTTCTGATCCTTCTGCAAACCAGAAGTCCTATTCTATGGCTCCGAACTTGCCTGGCCACCATAAAGAACAGTCTAAATAAGTTATTGCAAAAAAATATCCCACAACCTTTAACCTCTAGAAAGAGCTAGAGAAGGTCAAGATCCTGGTTCCCTTGATCAAGATCCTAAAGCAGCCTTCTTACAAAGCCCAAGTGTCTCAATTCATGATGACCCAGAGCGTAGGCCCTCTCCCTGACATCCTCAATCTCCAAGAGGAAAGACCCATGGTAGTCTTTGGACCTCATGTAGAAGAGTTGGACTCAGCCACTCCCCCATTTTATGTGTATCTAGTTATTCATGACCTTTTACTACACAACTGCATGCTAGATTCCGGGGCTTCACATAATCTATTTCCATTGTCTTTCATGGAGCAATTGGGGTTGCAGATCACCAAGCCTTATAAAGATCTGTATTCTTTTTATTCGAATAGGGTAAAGTGCTTGGGCATGATCAAAGATCTGGTAGTAAACTTGGCCCAAATTTTGGGCAAAAGCATGGTGATGGACATTGTTGTAGCTGATATCCCAGCATGATTTGAAATGTTGCTATCTGTTGAACCCTTGGTTAAACTAAGAGGGGGGGGGGGGTGAATCAGTTTGATGCAGTCATGTTCTTGTAAAACTTTCTTTTACACTTATTTACATCTTCATTTCGTAATCAACTTAATATACAATGGAACAACAATCTTAACAGTGAGAAATAGGTATTAAGCAGACTAAATACTGAATATCAACACATTATCATCATGCACAGAGACAACAGATATAAGTGGAAACCCATAAGGGATAAAACCACATCTTATTATTTTTGTGATGCAAAGGAAAGCTCCAACTCCCTCTCACCACTAATTTTCTGTAGGCTCCAACCTACAGGAGGCTACTACCTCAATTCTGCAAGCTACAACTTGCAAGGAAGCTCCAACTCCCATCTATTTTCTGCAAGCTACAACCTACAGGAGGCTGCTACCTCAACCAGCTACAACTGGACATCTATCAAGCTACAACTTGATATGGAAGCACCAACTTCCTCACTGTACAATAAAATCATATGCTAATTTACCTAGATATCAGCTTTGTTTTTCTCCTTCTTTACTGTTGTCCTTCCAGTCTTCAAATTTTCTTTATATCATCTCTGGATCTTCGCAACTCCTCTCTATGCTCCTTCTTCTTCTTACACTGTCTCACTCATTTCTTCATTCTCTCAACCTCTTTATGCATATGCTGGTAACATTGTTTATAGGGATCACCTCATAACTGTTTTCATTCCATAGGGAATTTGAAATGAACAGGTATGACTCTTTGCCTTCCCCCTTCTCATTTTCTTTTCTAGCACTTTCAGAAAAATATAACAGAATGTATACATTTTCATATTATAGAGTAGTTTTTCTTTGCCTTTGGAGACTTTCCTTTGCATCACATACAATAAAAATAATTAATACATTTACATTTACAGTTACATCAAAAATATTTCACTCAGTCTTTTCAGCTCTTGGTTCGCCATACATTTGTTTTTTCTGCTACTGTCACTGTCCTTTCTAGTTTCTGTTGTTATAGTCTAGCTCTGCTGTATAACTGCTCATTTTGTTTGACTTGACCCATTCCATTGTGTTTCTAACAATGTCATCATATCTCCTTTTTCCCGACCATGCCTCTTTTTCTCGTGCCCAAAGCGTTCAACCTTCACAGATCTTCTAAACATCTGGTTCTACCTTTTTCTGTGTGTCAGGTCCTTACCCAAGCCTTTCTACCCGCATTCATAGTTTCCTTTTTGTTTTCCGTTATAGTCCTCCTTTTTCTCTTCGAAACAATTTATAAAATAAAATCCACATACTGTCGGACTTGAAATGATTTAGGCTTCAGCTTTGTTCTTTATCGCACTTCGGCGATTCAAATATTCTTTGATATATGGCTCCTTTTCTTTCCGATGTGATTTACAAAGGAAAACCACTTACACCCAGACTTGAAATCTCTTTAAATAATGGTTCTAAGTTGCATCACATCCGACTCCTTTATCGCGCTTTGTACTGAGCTTGCGATGAGCGATATACGATCGGGTCCCACTTGAATTTATCGCTACTTCGCATTGCATCTATCCATCGCATCGAAATATCGGCTATTGCAATATCATTTTTCATACCGTGCGAACCCATATCATGTGCGATATGTGATATGCGATCGCATCGCATCGCCACTATCCATCGCATCCGACTCCTTTATCGCACTTTGTCTTGAGCTTGCGATGAGCGATATGCGATCGGGTCCCACTTGACTTTATCACTACTTCACATCGCATCTATCCATCGCATCGAAATATCAGCTATCACAATATCATTTTTCATACCGTGCGAACCCATATCATGTGCGATATGCAATCGCATCACATCACCACTGTCCATCGCATCACATCCATCGCTTGCATCGCATTGTCACTGTCCATTGCATCACAACTTTTCTCTTACAATCTTCACCCCTCCAATCTTGTGATTTACGATATGTGGGCCAGGTCCACGTCATCTCCATGTCATCGTGCCGCGTCACCTTACCATGTCATCGCTACGTCACTGCCATGTCATCTTGATTTATTTTTTGATTTGTGGGGTCAAATCCACGTCAGCTGCCACGTCACTTGCCATGTCACTTGCCACATCACTTGCCTCTGATTTATGATCTAATTTCCGTCGATGCAATCATCACCATTGATCTGTCCAGATCTATAGTCCTCATTGTTGCTGGCATTTTCGATTAATACTCAAGCGCTCTATAATCATATAACCTTTAATATATAAAATTTTTGTAAAAGTTTATCTTTTTGCCAATGTTTGCACGTATACTGATGCCGCATCTCCGATTAAACGACTACCGTCGATCTCCTTTAATCTTATCCGTTGATCGAACTGGTCCACCACTGTTCTTTTGGGCTTTATGAAAGTGGGTCCCAATTCATATCACTACGGAGGCACTCCTTGGTACGAAATCATCATCAGGCTTGTGCTACCGCAATGAATGACATCCATCAATCTGTGGTCAACGGCCGATGGGCAGGTCAACTACGGAGGCACCCCCTTGGGTTAGTCATCTAGCTGTTTGTGCCCCTTCGCTAGTCCCACACCTTTTATTAACTCTTAAAACAATGTTAAACCTTCGAAATCCTTAGACCTTCAGAAATATTATAATGCACATTATAATATGTACTGACCTTCGAAAATAATGTTAAAACCTTCAAAAATGAATATTTAAATCCCTCGGAAATGTAATATTATACTGCCTTTTGGCCTCATATAACCGGATTCCAAACCTCAATAAAACTTCATTGCATACAACGTCGGGTCCATACCTTGTTTTAACTCCGACGCAGCTTTTAACGCCAACTCCATCGGATCTTCCACAGATCTAATTGGATGGCAATCGTGTTCAATCGACCCCAGAAATTTATCACCTAAAAGAGATGCGAAATGGGTGGTATTGCGCTCGTGACGTGTCGCACTATCATTCGATCGCGTTCGAAATGAGAAAAACCGCCCACAACTCAAAGGTTGTGCAACAAAAGTGTCCGGTTTTCTTGAAAACTGCTTAACTTGCAAACTTTGTTTTAAATCGTGTTCAACCGTGGATTTTCACCATTTCTTTGTTTAACTTCAATTTCTTATGAAAACCTCCTTTTCCTTGCATAACTCAATAAACAGAGACTGATTATCGCTGCACTCTCAACTAATGAACCAGAGTTCTAATTTTCTTCCGCACCCTTATTACAGAGGTTAATAACTCTCAATGCTACACAGAAAACCATAAATCAATGAATTTTCAAAGGGATAAAACCTCCTTTCTATTGCGTAACTCAATAACCATAAATAAATTAACACTGCCTGATCTCTTGTAGCCTCTGCCACTTTACTTTCTTTCTCTACAAGAATTCCATCTGAATCTGATCTGCTCCCTTGTCTTGGTGCTGCTCCTTTGTGCTCCTTTGACATCAATGAAAATATTTCCAACAATCTCCCCCTTTGGCATTGATGGAAATACTCCAATGCTTCCTCTGCTTTCCTTTTAGAAGACCCTTTCTTCTTTTGCTTGCTTTTCCTCCCCCTTTGACATCAATGGAAAAGGGTTTCACTTTTCCCAGTGTGGTTTCTATATTTTCATAATACTTTGATCTTGAGGACCTGTTCCATGCACTGCTCCATTTCTCTAGCTCTTTTGTGACAATTTATTTATTTCTCTCCCCTTGGAATGATGCTTTCTTGACTGATATAGACTATCACTGGACTTCTATTCTGATCCCATTTCTTGTATGCGGCCCTTATTATTATTATTTTTGTTTTTTTTTTTCAATCATATCAGAGAGTAACATCTGCATACACTACCCCTATTTTGTCTCTTAGATATTCGGATGGTTCTTTAGAAAGAGGTTTTGTGAATATGTCTGCTATTTGTTCCTTTGTTGGTACGTATTCCAACTTTACCAATTTTTGTGCTACTTGTTATATGAGGAAGTGGTACTTTATTGGGATGTGCTTTGTTTTTGAATGAAGTACAAGATTTTTTGATATACTTATTGCACTTGTATTGTCACATTTGATAGAAATAGGTTCATCAATGCTTACCTTCATGTCTTGGAGAGTTTGTTTCATCCACATTACTTGTGTGCAACATGTTACTGCTGCTATGTATCTTGCTTTTGTTGTAGATAGAGAGATAGAATTTTGTTTCTTGCTTAGCCATGCCACCAAAATTTTTCCCAAATAAAATGCACCTCCACTTGTGCTTTTCCTGTCATCCACACAGCTGGCCCAATCTGCATCTATGTACGCTGTCAATGTGAATCTTTTTCATTTTGGATACCATAGGCCATAATGTGAAGTACCTTGTAGATATCGAAATATTATCTTGATTGCAAGTAAGTGATTTTGTTTTGGTGCTGCTTGATATCTTGCCACAAGTCCTACTGCCAACATAATGTCTGGTCTAGAAGATGTTAGGTATAGTAGACTTTCTATCATGGATCTGTAAAGTTTTTGATCTACATCTATTGATCCATCATTAACACATAGTTTGCATCCAGTGATCATGGGAGTTGACACAGGTTTGCAATCTTCCATTTGAAACCTTTTCAACATTTCTCTTAATTATTTTTATTGCGAAATGAATATTCCTATGTTCTTTTGTTGACTTTGTAGTCCTAAATAGAAGGTGAGCTCTCCAATCATTGACATCTCAAAATCTGATTTCATTTCTTCAACAAATCCTTTTGCTAACTCATCTTTTTTGCTTCCAAACATGATGTCATCTACATACACTACTACATTAAGAGTTCATTTTCATTAGCCTTTATGTACAAATTGTTTTCTACTCCTCCTTTCTTGAACCCTTGTTTTTGCAAGTATTTGTCTAGCCTTGAATATCATGCACGAGGAGCTTGTTTTAGACCATAGAAGGCTTTCTTTAATCTACACACACAGTCATGTTTATCTGTTAATGAGAATCCTTCAGGTTGTTCCATGTAGACTTCTTCTTCTAGATCTCCATTCAGGAAGGCAGTCTTCACATCCATTTGATATACCTTGAAATCATGATAGCATGCAAAGGCCAAAAACATTCTGATTGCTTCCATTCTGGCTATAGGGGCAAAGGTTTCATCATAATCAAGACCTTCAATTTGTGAATATCCTTTGCATACAAGTCTGGATTTATTTCTGATTACCTTCCCTTGTTCATTCATATTATTCTTGAATATCCATTTTGTGCCAATGACATTTTTCCTAGTGGGTCTTGGAATTAATTCCCAGGTATTGTTCTTCTCAATTTTGTCCAGTTCTTCATTCATAGCATTTACCCAGTTTTTGTCTTTGCTGGCTTCTTCGAACTTCTTTGGCTCTATTTGAGATAGCATGGCTAGGTATACTTCTTCTGTCTGTTCAACAAGTTGTCTTCTAGTTTGGACTCCCACACTCTTGTCCCCAATGATTTTATCTTCTGGATGGTTCTTTTGAGTGTGTCTTAAGGGACCTTTTGAGTTTAATTCAACATCTTCTGTTGTTTTTCTCACTTCATCATTATCTTGGTTCTCATATTCATGATCATCTGGAGGATTTCTGCATCTTGTGCTTCTTGTTCTATTTGGTATATCTTCATCAAATCTCACATCAATGCTTTCCCCAATTTTGTGCAGTCTTTTGTTGTAGCACCTGTAACCCTTACTCTTGGATGCATATCCTAAAAATATTCCTTCATCAGCTCTTGCATCAAAATTCCCTAGTTTTTCATCATTATTTTTTATGAAACACTTGCTTCCAAAGACTCTAAAGTGCTTGATTGATGTTGGTTTTACCGTGCCATAATTCGTAAGGAGTCTTATCACAATTTGGTCTTAGATGAGTTTTTTTGAGAATGTGAACAACTTTGTGTGCTGATTCTGCCCAGTAGGTTTAGGGAATGTTACTTTCTTGCATCATAGCTCTGGAAATCTGTTGTACTGACCTGTTTTGCTTCTTTGCCACTCCATTCTGTTGAGGTGTACCTGCAATTGTAAACTGTTGTTTTATCCCATGCTCATTGCATAGGTCTACAAAATCATATTCTATGAATTCACCTCCTCTGTCTAATCTGATGCACTTTAGCTTGCATCCTATTTGATTTTCTACTAATGCCTTGAATATATTGAATTTCTCAAGTGCTTCAGATTTACATTTGAGAAATGTTACCCACGTCATTCTGGAAAAATCATCTATTATCAGCATGAAATAATATTCTCTGCTTGGTGTTGCAGTTCTTGAAGGTCCACACAGGTCCATGTGTACAAGATGAAATGGCCTACTTGTAGATAGTTCATCTTTGGTCTTGAAATATGTGCGGGTCTGTTTGCCCAATTGGCAAGATTTACATATGGTATTTTAAGGCTTCTTTATTGCTGGCATATCTCTGACTGCATTCTTCTTGCTCAGACTGATGATGTGGTCAAAGTTTAGGTTTCCCAGTCTTCTATTCCATAACCACACTAGAAAATTTGGCGGAATTTCCGACGGCCAATTCGTCGCTATTCTGACACATAGTCGTCGCAAGAGCGACAGTTCGAGGATGGGAAAACCGTGGTTTGTTGTGCCATCGCAATTCCGACACACTTAAAATGTGTTGCATTACCGACACCATTTCTTTCGCTTCCAAACAGGTGTCTCTCTTCTGAAATTTCCCAAACCGACATTTGTAAAGTGTCACCATTCCGATGAAATGTGGTCCGACATTTTGAACGTCGCTCTTCCAACGTTTGTAAAGTGTCGCCATTCCGACGAAATGCCGTCCGACATTTTGAACGTTGCTCTTCCGACGTGTCTAAGCTGTCACAATTCCAACGCCGTACAAAAGTTTCACAAGACCGACATATTGCAAAAGTGTCACAAGACCGATGCTTTCCACAAGCATCATGATACAGATGCCAGGAAGAGCTGTCACAAGACCGACGCATTGCAAAAGCGTCGTAATACCAATGATTTCCAAATGCGTCGCAATACCGATGCTAGGAAGAACTGTCGCAATATTGACGGACGTCACAAGACTGACGAAAATGGAAATCGTTCAAAACGTCAAAAGAGCGACGCTTACAAGACGTCGGTATACCGACGACAATTTCAATTTAAAAAAAAAATGAAACTTTAAAACAGGACAGTAAATCTCCAATATTTGTTATCACAATAAGAAATCAATGATCAGTGATCACGTCAAATTTTCCTCGTAGCGTGACGGGTCTAATAAAATTTATTGTAAAGGTTGCTGGCCAGTGACAACTGCAGCATTTAAGGAAATGCATTAAAGAAAATTAATGAGGTTGCGAACTCCAAGCCAACTGGCAACAACCCTGATAATTTTCCTTACCAACTTCTAAGTTGTGACTCGGGCTTCAGACTCCAGAGCTAAGAATTTTATTTTCATCATGTTGGAGAAGAGAACTGGAACCTGCAGCAAAAGAGAAATTCCTCAGTCTCACTGCTCAGGACTCAAAGTCATTCCTTGCTAACACGGTATGTGGAAATTTTGATAAGATAACTTTATTCACCCTCGTTTTTACTAAATTTATTCTTCTGAAAAGGGCCTGGTTCCATTTCAGAAATTTTCAACTTTCGACTTCTAGAATTTGTACATATGATTTTTGGACTGAGGTTTTGTTATTAATGAGGAGATAGTGTCTTGGTTCTATCTGTATAAAATAATTGCCTCTTTTTTTTCTTCATGTTCAGGGTTTTTGATTTTATCAAACCCTATCTCTCTTTTAAGCATGCTTGCAAATTAATATATTCCAGGAATGTACACAATTCTAGGATTCATGTACAACATATTGTATCAAATATATTTTAACAAGTGAGCTGCATGCCCATATAGTGTTACAGATTACAGGGCTTCATTTGGAGAACAAATGATAAGCCTGGTAGCACTAAATCCAAGTAATTCCCCTCATCCCTTAAAAGACACCTCTAAATATAAATAGAAATTTCAAATAGTTAGTAAAGGAAAAGTACAAAGATATAACAGATATGTGTTGAGCCAAAAACCTGTGCATTCACAACAAAAATGGGATGGATAAAACTTAAAAACAATTATGGAATTTGACAAAAAATCGTCTTATGCATACAAAATGAAAGAAGCATTGGCATACTACTATTTTTACAAATTTAAGAACAGGCAGAGTGAGTCTCCGGGCAACACAGTTTCATGTGGAGACCATAGATCCTTATACCCACAATATCTAGTGACTTATAAAATGATTGCAAAAACAATGCCTTTGTTATGCATGTAAGAACACCACCTGTATAATGAGGGAGATGTAATATTGTCTGAGAAGCAGATTTATACAGAGTGGTCCAAGATTGTGTATTTATGGAAGATACAACTGATTTTGGCATGAAACATGTATCCAATATTTCAATGTGCGGCCTTATTTCAGAGCCCATTGATGATTTACTATGAAACCTAAACTTTCAAAACAAACACATTGAAATCACAGGATCTCCATCATGAATATCATAAATATTAACTATCTTTTGGGCACTGGCAGTAGATACCATAAGAGGCCCACATGGCCTGTACCACCAATGTTGATTCTCTGGCACAACATTTGCAAAGCCAAAATTTCTCCCCGAGACATCCCTCTCTGCCAAAACTGGAGAGATGGTACTAGACGTTGAAGTGAAGGCCTCTGATTCAGTATGGAATGCCATAATTTCTTTATTATAAAAGTCCCATGAACATAAACCTGAGTCCAATGTACAACCTGCAGATGCTGCCACAACATATTTACCAGAGCGACCATCTGAACCAACTGCTCTGATCAACCAGCAATCACCCCACATGTTTGGGGTAAGCCCATATGGAGCTTTATATTTAGCCTTCTCCTGGAGATTGGAAAAAAACAATACTGAGTATTACTCATACATCAACTACCCTTTATGTTAAGGGAAAATTTAAAGAGTGCATAAATATTCTTGAAATCCCAATCATAGTTTCTGTTATCACTCAGGTTTTCCTAGAAGTTGTGTAAGAGGAAAGTATACCCGAGGTAACCACAAACCAATCTTTTAGATGCAGAATCTAGCCAATTTGCATCCAGAGAGGGCTCTCTCTTTATGATTTATCTTTGTTTTTGAATGATTTTAGGCTAGTTATAGATGCAAAGTTTGTTTTGGGAAAATGGTGGAATCCACAAACTAAGGGCAAGGTTGAGGGCTTTCGGTCCATTGGGCTATGGAGTCTAAGGATGGCTTTACTGGATTTCTTTTCTGAACACAAGATGGTATTACAGGGCAAGATAGCTAGACGGAGAACAATCCTTAAAATTTAAAGTGGATGGATGGTCTTGAAGGGATGAAAGGCAACTAAGAATCTTTCACCATATTCAAGAGGAAGAAGAGAAATGATTACAAGCAAAGAGCAATGAAGGATTCTTTGTTACAGTAATCAACAATATTGAATCGGCAAAACATGAGCAATTAAGAATTCATGCTTATAACTAATCCAGAAGAAAACATCGAGAATAATCACATTTGAAAACAGAGTACAATTAAGCAAATTCTGTTTCAATCCTTTATGTAACCTATTCAGAAACGGATATGATGATAGCATAAACTAATATAAAATTTAAACACAAGGGTTGGAAAACTTATTGAACTGAAGTCCAACACATGAATCCTGCAACAAGTCCAGTGCTTCAAAACGTCATCCAGTAAGCCACAAGTAAATTTGTCCAAAAACTTTTTATTCCGAAAACCTCAATGTTACAGCAGAGTAATAGAATCCACCCTTCAAAACTCTATTTGAAGGCTTATTTATACAAAAATAATCTTAACAATCTTACTCTATCCTAGCCAAGAATTCAGGCTGACTTAAAGCGCATTTACAACAAACAAGAGACACATGGTCTTGAAAATAGAATAATGAGTAACGGCTGATGTGCTGTTCCTTTCTTCAGGGACGTGCTAAGGATAAGTGCTCTAAATAGGGCTTTGTGCTGTCCTTTGCGTATTCCTTTGACTTGTTGAATACTTTTACTTCTCACGGA
Organism: Pinus albicaulis; assembly: GCA_034641835.2. Classification (NCBI taxonomy): domain Eukaryota; kingdom Viridiplantae; phylum Streptophyta; class Pinopsida; order Pinales; family Pinaceae; genus Pinus; species Pinus albicaulis. The sequence continues at coordinate 1,191,943,227 of CM076574.1, read as the reverse complement.
TACTCTTTACTCTTTCATCTGATACTCTTTCATTTGATACTCTTTTTTTTACCATTTACTTAATAGTAAAGATAAACTTTTGTCCTGACAACATTTTTTACAAAATTTCCATCATTTCCTTCCACCACTGATCATCTGGTATCATTGTTCTTCTGAGCTTCCTTAAAGTTTCATCGGCTTCAGTAAGTTTATAAAAAGTGGGCTCGTTCGGAAATAGATACTTTAACTCATGTTCCAGATGAAACAGATTTTTCACTTTTTCATAAATACTCTTCCCAGTTGGTACTGTAGGTTCTGATGAGCTAGTAGAACCTATACTAGTAGAACTTACAGCTGTATGTTTAGCATGAGCTTTGATTCTTTTCTCATAAGTTTCCAAGTCTACTATTTGATCCTCGGTGAGCATGGGACTTGGCAAATCCCTGTCCAGCAGAGCTTGAAATTTTTCTCTGAAAACGTTGATGTCGACCAAAATATCATTACACTTTCTTTCTAGATTTTGCATGAAAGTTCTTTTTGTAAAAATTCTCTTTGCCTCCAAAACTACACCTGGTCTGTCATCAATTCCTAGCAATGCTAGCTGTTGTTTTGTTCTTGAATTCAAAAACTGAATGAGCTGCTGGGCTAGCTCTGGCTTGCCTCTTAATTCATGTCTAGTTTTGTTTATTTCCTCCTAGGCTATCTTGACTAACTCATTGTGTTCAAAAATAGCTTGAATGGAAGGCCAAATATCTCTTATTAAATTAATGATGTTGTCCCAAAGAATATCATTTATTTCATTCAGAGGCTTTTCCAGTGTAAGATCTTTTTGCAAAGCCTCAACCAATTTTTCCAACCTTTTTATTTCTCTGAGGTTGTCAGCTACTGTCTTTTTGGATGTGTCATGTTTTCCCTCCAATTTTGTTAATTGTAATTTTACTTCTTGGAGTTCTGTGACCTTTAGCTGCAAACTCTCCATCTGTTTAATCAAATCATCAGAATTCAAATTAGAAATATTCACCTGAGATGATTGTTCCTGTTGTCCTGTAGTACCTGCTGCTGAAGCCTGTTTGAGAATTTCCTGTTCCTGCAATGCCTTTTCCGGCTCCTTCTCGGTTTCATTTAGTCGCTCTGTCAAGTTTAAGAGCAACTCCATCATTTCTTCTTGTGAATTTCCTTTTATTATTTCCTGTGTCTGGGGGTGCCTTGAGGCTGGTATTTTCAACTGTTTTCTCAGTGCAGCTATATCATCCTCTTTCTTTTTTATCAGTGCCTCAATAACTTTAGTGTCTTTGGGATTGTGTCCCAAACCAATAATGATCTCTTCCAGAGACTTTATTCTATTGTCCTTGGCCTGTGAGGAGGCCCTTTCAATTTTCAATGTTGTAGCAGTATTATTCAAGGAATCTTGTAGTGTTAAAGCCACCATGGCTTTGTTGGTGAGAGTGGAATAAACCATTTCCCCTGTTTGCCTATGAAGCTCTATCTGATCCAAGGGATGGATATCCTTTGCTAACACTTCAAAATTAGTTCTGATGTAATCTGTTGCTGAAGTTGGCTTTGGCACTTTAGCTTTGAAGTGGCTCATTTGCATTTTACCTTGTGAAAGATCAAATGCTGACATCAACCTTTGCTGATTGTGAGGAGCCATCTTCATATACTGATCATAGACCTTCATTTTTAATGGTTCATTCCTTGTTTTGATATCAATGAAGGTTTTCTTTATGTCTCCAGTACCTGTCTTGGGCGGTCTGAAAGAAGATACTTCAGTGCTCAGTTGCTTTTGTATCCCTTTCTGGCTTATATTTGTTTCACTCGCTGTACCTGTTTGCTGACTATCTTCCCTGCCATCATCAAATATTTCATCTATGATCTCTACATCTGGAGGTAGATCAGATTTATGTTTTTTAGCTTGATAGACTTGTGGGGCTCCTTTTGAAGGTGTGGTATCTGGAGGTGACCTCTTTTTCCCTATTTCCACATTCAGTGGAGTTTGCATCTCTGGAGCTTGGATTTGCTTTGCTGGTGTTTGAGAAGCTTTAAATTGTTCTGGTGTTTTGGAACTCTGTGATTTTTCTGCCATGACCAGGGTTTCAATGACCTGAACTATAGGTTCTTTCCCTTTACCTTTAGGCTCTGCTGTTACTGATGGGCTGTCTTCCTGTATAGCTTGTTGTAGAGTGGCTGTTGAAGATGTGCCGATATAGGGTACCTGCATTTGATCATATGTTTCTAGGTCAAATTTCTTCTCAGCATCTTTCATAAGTTTATTCAATTTGTCAGCTCCACTTCCCTCTTCAACAAGTGTTCCTTTAACCCATTCATCTTGATTTGCATACTGTTCTATGTCAGGAATTCTGTGATGTATATAAGGAGATGACTTATTTTTAACCTTCTTTCACAAATGAAACCAAAGGGGTCATAAGGGACCCAACGGAAAGATGTCTGGAATTTTCTCTCTAATATAAGTTCTGCATCTCTCTCAGCTTCTCTAGAATTGCAAATGAAAGGACCTAACTGGCTTTTGATCCTTAACTGTGCTTTCTTCTTTACATTGCAGAAATGGATTACATCTGAGTTATTCATCTGTCTAAAGTATTCCAAAGCAAAAATTCTCATTGGTACATATATGGGTAACTTGAATGGATGTAATTCACATCCATAAATCCTGATAACTGTATGGTTTTGGTACAAGTACCAATCCCCAACTTTGTAACTTTTTGACAATTGCCGGGTCTTTCTTATCTCAGTACTAAGCCTGGGGGGAGAAACTCCTGTTAACAAGGTTGTAGCAGGATGTACAAATTGATCAATGAATTCTGAATAAGAGTAGGGAGAATCAGAGGACAAATGAATGATAGGGGACCAAAAAATAACAGACCTGGGATTACCTTTAGCATCAAGTTTCTGAACCGGGAAAGGGAATTTGTCTGAGTGATAGAAAATTATGAGGTGATAGATAACTGAGGAGTACTTGAACACTTTTTCATCATCTAGCCTTAAAAATTGATCATGGATTTTGTTGGCAATGAAGGAAGCATAGTCATACTTAATCTCAGGAGGCTGTCCAGGGGTAAAGATAGATAGCAAAGCCAGAGTTATCTCATCAACATATTCACTGGTATTGAATCCTAAGACAAAGGATATTACATTCACAATAAGCCTTCCCAAATGATTGAAAAAACAAAAACCATAGGGGGGAGTCCCTTTTGGCTGATGCTCAGGTAACATGAAGTACTGACACATTGCTTTCAGTTTTTCTGGAGTTAACAGTCTGGTTTTCTCAATTAGCCCTTCCATGGATAGAGGTGCTAATTCTTGTTCTGGCTCAAATTGTAACATAGCATTGATAGCCTGAGGTGTTATAGGGAACAAAACACTTTGATCAGGAGCTAATACAGCTCTTTGTATAGGATCATAATTTGCATGACAATAATGAATGATTTCAGGGAAAACGTGAACTGTAGGAATGAAATACCTTGGGAGATTGGATTCCCACAACCCTATAAGATCTTGCGCCTTTGAGTATTCGTCTCTGCAGCGACAGAAACTCAAACGGGGACTTTCATCGAAATGCAGGTCTTTTATTTGGAAATCTTCATCTATGAGAGGCAAGTAGTCTAGGTCTCGGTGAGGAGCATTCAAAGGAGTGACGTTTAGAGCAGTAGGGGCCTCCATTTTGGTTCTTGTGGATTAAAAATGGAGGTTTCAGTTTTTCTTGCAGACCGGACGGGATATCGGACAAAAGAAGAAATTGGGACAAATTGCAGGTTTGGGAAGTAAATTCACAGGTTTTAACTCTTCAATGAGGACTCAGAGAGGATTTTTAACCACTTTTCAGAGAAAAACACAAGAAACTAAGCTTAACTTGCAGTCGGGGTGCGGAATGATAAATACCTGTTTTTTAATGAAAACTGGTTCTTCAACAGGTAATGGACAATGGCAGGAACGTTCTTCAACACGGGCGCGGCGGAATTTCTGAGTAATTTGGTGTATTTGCAGTGAATTTTGAAATTTGCAGCGGGAGCTTAGTCTCTTTCGAAAACCAAAATAACTAAAAAAACGCGAAAAAAGGCTTAAAAACAAGTCAAAAGGGTTTTTGTCGTTTTCGAGGCGATGACGTCATTCGACGTACGGGGTGACGTAAGGGAGTGGGACCGGCGGTATTTGATAAGCGGTAAGCGGTGAGCCCGCACCGCTTATGGACGAAGGCGGTAAAGGACGCGGGGGGAGCGATTCCATAGTTTTGACGCCACGTGGATGGTCTGACTAGTCAAAACCACCCATTCCCCGCTGGCTAAATAACTCACACGGGATGGGCAGCGGGATTGATCATGACCGTTGATCAATGGAGGGATGATCCGACGGCTGAAGGAGAGGGAAACATGCGGGGGATTGAAAAGTGGGCCCGGCGGGATTTACATTCGTTTAACTGTTATTTAATCGCCCCGGGAGGATTTCGATTGGTAAGTGAAAGGTTATTAATTAGTTCAAATAACTAATTAATCCCATATGCAAAGGTAAAGGGTCGAGGCAGAGTTGGCTTGAGAGGAATGCCACGTGGACAGACCACGGTGGCGCGGGACTCCGTCGCATTTTATTCTTGCTTTTGGTGTTAAACACATATATTACATGTCTAACGCTTTTTATATATATTTTATTATACGATGAATTAATTAATACACAACTAATTCACCATAGGGCGGGGATTAATGTATAAGGCTATAGTTTTAACCAAAGGGCTTTATAAAGCGGGGTGTTTATTTTCAACGTGTGGGAATATATACTTTGGTAAAACATTATAATAAAGGGTTTTTTTGGGGATATTTATTAGAAAAGGGAGTTATATACTTAGGAAAGGGGATTTTACTAGGGATTTAATATAGTAAAATCAAATGTTAATATGAAAAAGGACAAGGAAAATCAAAACATCTTTGTACATCTAAGAAAGTGATAACTTATGAAGTAAATTGCAACATTTTATCTTCAGCACTTAAACTTAGAATAACAAGTTGTTTTGAGGAATTTTATGGAATATTGCATCAGTTTCCTAAGTAAAATAGGATTTTACTTAGGAAAAAGTTAAAAATGGAAGATAATCAATGATGGATTATTTCAAGTGCTTAGGTCTTTTGATCATTAGGCCGAGGGTCCGGTCCCTCCAGAAGTCAAGGAAATGCCTTGAGCCCCTTTGATCTCAAATTACCTTAGTACTTTTGGGGAAATTAGTAAAACTCTTGAGGGAAAAATGATGAGGGAGGTTAATGAATTTGACTTTGCTTGCTGTGATTTTCCAGTGCATTTCCTGCTTTAGTACTTGTGATGAAAGTAAATGATTAACCAACATGTAGCAGCACCATTCATCGGATAACACTTTTGTAGCACCATCTACCTACCCTATCTACTTAGCACTACCATTTTGCCTTCTTTATTAGGGTGCATTTAGACTTGCAAACCCTTTTCAATCTTTTTCTTTTTACATGATGAATCTATCTATTTCTACCCTTATTACATCCAAGGGCTCAGATTAAACTGTTGAGCACCTTTTATTCACTCTACCTAGCTACTTATCTTCCAAGATTAAACTGTTTGGCTAGATATTTATTCTCTAATCTAAAACATGAAATTGAAATATGACTAAGCCAAGTTTAAACAGTTTGACTTATTCATGAATGGTGGCAAAAGTTTCACAAGCTGCACACAATTATTTTATTACAATAGATGAAAAAAGTAGTGGCATTTAGACTTGCACACTTTCCTTGGTCTATTTTTGCTTGGGGTTCATTTCTTTCTCTTTTTTGACCATTTTTATTCTTTTTACCCTTTGATTCTTCTTTTAGGGTATACCCTCTTTACATTTTTTAAATTTTTTGATTTTTTGGTTTTTCAAGAATATGGAACACCTTTGCTCAAGTAAGAAGGTTTGAACATATTCCACACTTCCATCAAGACATTTAAAGAGTGCATAAATATTCTTGAAATCCCAATCATAGTTTCTAGAAAATTTCAACAGTCTTTGAAATGAACTACATCCTATTTAAACTACATCAAATATTTAGGAAAATCATTTTTTAAAATAGAAATTGGTGAATTTTATTTCAAATATATAAATTTAAACCATGAGAATAATCTAACCCCTAGGCTTTTCCCTATTTCTAATAGAAAATCCCAAAATGTATAAATTATAACACCCATAAACCCCAAAATTAAGTACAATAATTAAAACCTCCACACCTCTGAATTTGCTATATCGTGAAAAGAGCAGCATCCATCATCATGGGAAAGAAAAACCGATTCTCCTTCTGATACAAACCAGCCTGCAGTAGATGTCTCACTATAAAATTTGGCGGAAATTCCAACGGCCAATTCGTCGCTATTCCGACACATAGTCGTCACAAGAGCGATAGATCGAGGGTGGGCAAAACGTGGTTTACCATACCATCGCAGTTTCGATGCAATTAAAAAGTGTCGCACTATCAACACTTTTTCCGTCGCTTCCAAACAAGCGTCACTCTTCCGACGTTTCCCAATCTGTCGCACTTTCGACCTTTCTAAACTGTCGCACTTCCGATGAAATGTGGTCTGATGTTTTGAACGTCGCTCTTCCGACGTTTGTAAACTGTCACAATTACGACGAAATGTGGTCCGACGTTTTGGACATCACTCGTCCAACGGTTGTAAACTGTCACAATTCTGACAAAATGTGGTCCGACGTTTTGGACGTCACTCTTCCGACGTTTGTAAACGGTCGCAATTCCGACGAAATGTGGTCCAACGTTTTTAACGTCGCTTGTCCGACGTTTTTATACTGTCGCTCTTCCGACGTTTCTAATCTGTCGCAATTACGACGCTTACAAGGCATCGGTATAGCAACGGCAGGTTCAATTTAAAAAAAAAATGAAACTTTAAAAGAGGAAAAACGTTGTTTTGAATATATTATATGAAGTAAAACAGTCCATGAAGTCATTACATTTTCACATATGAATATTGGAACCCAAATATCCATCCAGAAAAGTGGAAGTCCCACCCCAGACAATGATAGAAAAATACCCCATGTCACATACATGCAGGGACATGATATAAAACCCAGTAACGGTCCACATGGAGATTATCGACAATTTGAGAAAGCATCCAAATATGCCCGAGGCATCTATAAGAAAGTGAAATAGCAGTATGTAGAATATTAAAGCAACATATAGAGTACCGACGTCCATTGTTCCAAATACAAATTAAAGTACCCAAAATCCTTGAACAGAGAAAAACGCTAATCATGTGAGGAGTGTGATATGTCCAAAATATAAAAAGACCATCAGACCATATCAATAAACCAGCAACATAGACCAGCATCGCTAGTTTTGAAGGCAGAGTGATAAACATTAATCATTTATTTTTTCACAAGAGAAAAAACGTTGTTTTGAATATATTATATGAAGTAAAACAGTCCATGAAGTCATTACATTTTCACATCTGAAGATTGGAACCCAAATATCCATCCAGAAAAGTGGAAGTCCCACCCCAGACAATGATAGGAAAATACCCCATGTCACATACAGGGACACGATATAAAACCCAGTAACGGTCCACATGGAGATTATCGACAATCTGAGAAAGCATCCAAATATGCCCGAGGCATCTATAAGAAAGTGAAATAGCAGCATGTAGAATAGTAAAGCAACAGATAGAGTACCGACGTCCATTGTTCCAAATACAAATTAAAGTACCCAAAATCCTTGAACAGAGAAAAACGCTAATCATGTGAGGAGTGTGATATGTCCAAAATATATAAAGACCATCAGACCATATCAATAAACCAGCAACATAGACCAGCATCGCTAGTTTTGAAGGCAGAGTGATAAACATTAATCATTTTTTTTTCACAAGAGAAAAAACGTTGTTTTGAATATATTATATGAAGTAAAATAGTCCATGAAGTCATTTCATTTTCACATCTGAAGATTGGAACCCAAATATCCATCCAGAAAAGTGGAAGTCCCACCCCAGACAGTGATAGAAAAATACTCCATGTCACATATAGGGACTTGATATAAAACCCAGTAACGGTCCACATGGAGATTATCGACAATCTGAGAAAGCATCCAAATATGCCCGAGGCATCTATAAGAAAGTGAAATAGCAGTATGTAGAATAGTAAAGCAATAGATAGAGTACCAATGTCCATTGTTCCAAATACAAATTAAAGTACCCAAAATCCTTGAACAGAGAAAAACGCTAATCATGTGAGTGTGATATGTCCAAAATATAAAAAGACCATCATACCATATCAATAAACTAGCAACATAGACCAGCATCGCTAGTTTTGAAGGCAGAGTGATAAACATTAATCATTTTTTTTTCACAAGAGAAAAAACGTGTTTTGAATATATTATATGAAGTAAAAAAGTCCATGAAGTCATTACATTTTCACATCTGAAGATTGGAACCCAAATATCCATCCAGAAAAGTGGAAGTCCCACCCCAGACAATGATACAAAAATACCCCATGTCACATACAGGGACATGATATAAAACCTAGTAACGATCCACATGGAGATTATCGACAAATCTGAGAAAGCATCCAAATATGCCCGAGGCATCTATAAGAAAGTGAAATAGCATTATGTAGAATAGTAAAGCAATAGATAGAGTACTGACGTCCATTGTTCCAAATACAAATTAAAGTACCCAAAAACCTTAAACAGAGAAAAACGCTAATCATGTGAGGAGTGTGATAACCATCTGCAGAAACCCAAGCTCGCTTGTAAGATCAGGCTCGCTTGATTCCAAAATTGGTGACCATCTGTTGCATCCGAGATGTAAGGTTCAGGCTCGCTTGTTTCCATTAGTAGCCTGCTACAACATCCACCCTGTTCATAGCAAAAAGGTTCCTGTAGATATACAGAGAAAGAGTATAATATGTAGACCATATAAATATGGCTTTGTATTTCAAAAAATAGGTTTAAAATAGAAACAGGGAAACATTTTTTTTCTAAGTAAAGTTAATCTATTAACAGTGGGAATAAAATTACTCCGAAGTCAAAATCATTGCCCAGACTCATGGCAAATTTTTCATCAAAAAATCAAAAAATTAAGAAGATTGCCCTCATACGGGGAAACCAGTCTTGAACGTTTAATTTATAGAATTAAAAAATATTACAAAGGTCCGGCATAGTAAAATAATCTAAAAGAAGCCCAATTAAGTGGGTCGTGAAGCAAGAAAAAAAAATTAACCAAACTACTCCTCTGGCTCCTCGATGATTCGGCACCATCCTTTGGAAGGTCCAGGATCGCTAGGTGCTACCTCCACATTCATGCCACGGCTCCCCTCCTGAAGGCCCGAATGCTGGCCGGATTTTTCCGAGCTTAGACCCGCCAGACGGGTGCATTCTTCCTCCGTTTGGGCCTCCTCGCAGAAAACCACAGTGACTGAAGCTGTAATTCATGGGCGGTTGAGAGAGAAATTAAAGGAAAATTGCGCAGTGCGCGTCGTGGGAGAAGGTGAACTAGCGGTGGGGAAACGAGGAGCAGGGGAATCCATACGGTGGCCAGATCCTACAACCCGACCCCACCCACTCCTAGTATTTGGATAGCGACCTGCATAATCACTGGACTGGCCGGAAGACAACTCGGTCGAGGGGCTGGAGGGAGCGCGCAGGAGTTGACCTCTAGTGCTCCCCCTGTGGCAACGCATCCTTTGACGCACACGAGGCATGGGTGTAGTCTCACTAGCAGTGGGCACAAGAGGAGACAGAGAAGCAGAATTCCAAGAAACAGAGGAAGACAGACAAGGACCAGACCAAGAGAAATGAAGATATGCAGCAAGGTCTACGCAGCAGTTTAGCTGGCCACTTCTCCTTCTCGTCACAGTGAGCAGGTAGTGTGACCCAGCAACCGGGTCATCTGAAAAACCATAGTGAAATTCCATTTTATCAATGCAATGCAATCAAAGGACGCTCGTCATAATTAATCTCTAATCATTAATGAGAGCCGAAGGCCGGATCATATTGGAGCATGCAGAATCGCTAACGGGAGTGGAGGTCTGATCTTGAACAGTGTTAAAATTTAATTCGGTTTGATGTGAAAACCTTGGAACTTAATTGAACAACGTTAAATATTAATGCGATTGATATGAAATCGCCACATCCATGTCCCATCGCCTTAAACGCCATCGAATGCACCTGCATCCGGGAGCAGGGCAAGCTTTTATTGAGGACACGTGGCAGAAATTGATTGGAGCGGATCTTTGTTTGGGCTGCTCGCGCAATGGAAATCCGGACCCGAAAAAGATTAGGGCGAATTTGATAAGAAATTTGCATCACAACTCTCCCTCCGTACGCCAGCCCAACTTCGGACCCGAAAAATATTAGGGCGGAATTCATTTGGTTTTCGCGTCACAAAATTGGCCGACGTCAGCAGGCTATTTTGGAACGCGAATTTGGTTTGAATTATGGTTTATTTCCGTTTGAAGTCCGGCGGGCTCGACTTAAGAACAATTTTGTTTGATCCCATCTTATAAAATTTGTGTTGGTTTTATTTGATAATACACATATTTATAATAAATCATGGGAATACCACACTATTAAACATGTGGAAAAGTTATATAAATTATTGAGAAAAATCATTTTTATGTAAAAATATCCAAATGTGCTTTTGGGAAATAAGAATTCGAGTATTTGGTTCATATTGTTTTAAAGGAAGGAGTGAAGTTGGAGCCTCAAAAGATGCAAGCTATTACAAAATGACCTATTCCTAAGAAAATCAAGGTTCTTACAAGATTTTTTAGACTTACATGATATTATTGATCATTTGTTAAGAATTATGCATGCATTTCAAGTCCACTCACATATCTCTTGAAGAAAATATCATTTATATGGAATGATGTGGCTACTTTGGCATTCTCTCTTTTAATGGATGCCATGTATTCTACACCAACATCGGTTGCACCTACTTTTGGTAAAACATTCATAGTAGAGTGTGAGGCACTAGGACAAGGAATTTATGTAACATTAACACAATAAGGTATATCATTGGCTTTTAAAAGCAAGGAATTCAAAGAAAATATTTGGTGAAATCTACGTATGAAAAATAAATGGAAGCAATATTACATGCAATAAAAAATGGGGATAGTATATCATTGGGAGGTACTTTAAAGTCAAGATATACCATGACAACATAAAGTATTTTTTGAAGCTATGGATTTCATTGGAAGATTAACAAAAATGAGGAGAAAAAATGAAAAGTTTTAATTTTGAGATAATCTACAAAAAGGGTAAGGAAAATTTAGTACATGATGCTCTTTCTAAAATAGAAGAGGCCTCAAATTTATATCCAATTACATTTTCTATTCCTAGGTGGCTAGAAGAAGTTTTCCATAATGGAAAAATGACAATAGTACTAAACAAAAACTAAAATTTATAAAGGATGGGATGAACTCTATGGAGCATTGGGAGTGAAAGAGAGATATACTTTGGTGCAAATGTAGAATATTTTTATGCACGCAAGCATATTTGAATAAACACATATTAAGGGAGTCCCATGTCTCTTTGATGGTAGGATGCAGGGTTCCTTAAAACATCTCAAAGGATCAAAAAATATAAAGATATTCAAAATTTTGTAAGAGAAGGTCAGGTTTGCATAATAAATAAAAGAGAGATAGTAAAATCTCTAGGGTTACTTCAACCATTCCACATACATATTCAAAGACTATAATATATATCAATATACTTTATTACAGGGTTATTGAAATATAAAGGTAAGTATTACATTTTTGTGGTCATTTATATAGACAAATTTTGTAGATTTTTTTTGTAGAGCTCAAAGTACATAAACAACAAGCCAAGTGGCATAAGTGTCCGTGAAAGAAATTCATAGTCTTCATGGTTTTACTAAAGTAATAGTAACAAGAAACTTTTGGAAATAATTATTTAATATGAGTGGAGAAACACTAGCTGCCATGAGTTCTACATATCAAACACAATCAAATGGTCAAACAAAAATATTTAACAAATGTTTTTAAGGTTATCTACAATGTTACTCTTTAGAAAAGCAACTTAGTATGCCATAATTAATAATCATTCCCTGTTCACTTTTGTTAATAGGTTTATGTCAGACGATGATGCAGGGGCATTAGGCACTAGCTAGCAATGCATTAGGTTTTGTCCACATGTTGTGGCTAGGAGGGTTCGAAAACATTTGAGTTGTAACAGCTAGGTGTTAATACCTCAGTTGATTGTATTACTTAGACTAGTTAGAGTTGTAGGAGTCGAACAGTTTTAGTTAGTTGAATTATTATAATTAGACCTTTTGATTTCTAGAAAGGTCCTCTCAGAGGAACCGAAGATCCATATGTTAAGTATATAAATTGTAATTCCTCGGATGAATAAAAGTAGAGAGGGAAGAGGAGAGTAGAGAGGGAATTTCTGCAATAAACCTCTGTGTGTGAACAATTGTTTCCAGTTAAATGATTTCCAAGCTTAGTTTCCATTGAATTATCTCGAACTGCTAATTGTGAAGAATTTTTTAACTGTGAGGCGATTGGGTACTGATAATTCCATTCTTCTGTCTTTGAATTCCCGTAAATTGTTGGATAACCCTGTGAACTCACCCCACCCGAAGGCGAGGTCTATGTAGAGAACCGGGGTCGTGAAAACTGTTCAAATATAAAAATCATGCTTAATAAAGAGACAAAATTGTTGTGCTTTCGGAACCTGACCCGAGGATTGGACATGAGTTAACAAACAAAAGGATAGCGGAACCAGACTTGCACCCGTGGTCAAGCCCTCTACCAAAACCATGAGCGGAATCACAAAAGTGGGTTGCCCATATCGCACCGCTTTTGCGGAGTAGGCGGTATTTCCTATTCGCGAGCGATTCCATAGGGAATGCGACACGTGGTGAAGTGACCCCGGCAAACAACCGTTTAACCCACGCCATCGCACGTTAAAGCCCGACGTTGGAAGCCGAGCGAAATTGCCAAGAGTCGTTGATTTGGAGAAGGGCCATCGGACGGTGGTCGCACGTTGAACTTTCCTGGAGGTTAACTAAGGTGTGCGGAGGATAGCCAGGTACGATACGAGTGTTTGATTGGTTATTGATATATATAGGTGGGGCCGGAGTATAATGAAATTGTTTAATTAAACGATTGGCGGATAATTAGCATAAGTCTGGAGCATGATTGTTGTAAGGCCGGGTGGTGAAATATAGAGCCGAAAGTTCATTACAAGTTATTTATTTAAAAAGAAACGTGGAGTATAAATACAAAGTGTTGAAATTTAAACATTGGTTATAAGGCTTGGAGATAATATAAAGTCGAGAATATAAATTAAAGTCCAAGCATTGTGGATAGTATTTATTTATCAAATTCTACGAATTTCTACGAATTTGATAAATAAACCCGAAGAAAGAAGAAGTCAATTAAGACTCAAGCTGGAGGAAAAGAACGGGGTAAACCAAGGGAAAATGCTGACAGAGCGATTGTAGACACACCAGCTCTCCTTAGGGGTCCAATTTCAGTTTTGTTGCATCACATGATGATCTCTCTTCTCTGGAATTTACTTGTATTGAAGATCACTATTCTAGGAATAAGGAGTTATTTTCTCCAAAAATAACCCTAGCCAAACATTGACAATGCATCAAGGATATCTTTCTATGCTTCATAAGTACATATGTTCTACTACTAAATCATGTCTTGGAAGTGGTTGTTTTGCTGGAAATTATTCACCAGTTGGTTTCATACCAAATTATTTTTCACATTTTCAGCATCCAATACATGAAAAAGATAATGGTTTAAAACAACATAAATATTTGAAATTTTGCAAGAATTGTCTGGCACACTTTGAATATGAATTTTGAAGTCAAGTGCATGATGTTGTATAGGATCAAGTGTCATTTTGAATGCCAAATGTTTCACAAGAAACTTCTCAACATGCTACCCTGCAGTAAGGATTAAATGACAATATTGCATCAACTATTTCCATAATAAAAGTGCACCTCGGCCATAAGATTAAACAACTACAAATGTTGTAGATCTAACAAGACCACACAATCAAATGTATTCCACAAGGCCAATACTGTATGAAAAATGAAAAGGAGTTTGTAACCAAAAATACCTTAGGCAACTAATTCAATTAGATACACCAAACCATCAGCAAAAAGGAAAACCAGCCTACTTGACCCCAATATTTTCAACTGGGTCCTCTAATTCAACCAATAAAAAGGCCAAAACCATAGCATTGAGATACATTTCATTACACTGTCAATAACAATAAAATTTGACTCAGCCATAACCCTTTCCTTTTATTGTTGTGAAAATATTTATGCATTACTCTAATGTGGCTAGTCCATAGGCCAAGTAGACCACTAGGTAACAAATATGTTTCCTTTCACCTTTAGTTTTCAAATTATGCCTACCAAATCTAAGACATTTAAGAGGGGGAACTAATACAACGTTAAAAAGAAAACTAGAGCACACATCTACAAACTACCTCCTTAGCTATTGTCACACCATCATTAACTATTTTCGAAGAACCATGCTTGCTCTCCAAGACAACATTTTGCCCTTCGCCCCAAGGGTGACTCCAACAAGATCAGCAAGTTTGTTCGCACCGCCTGCAAGACAAATTGACAATGCTTTCAGTAAGTGTGCAATTGAATTCCATAACATATGCCAAAACAACCCTCCATGAAAAATTAAAATAAAACATTAAAATCAAATATAAGTGGACAAGGAAAGATCCACCGCAGTGAAGTTTCACGTGCAGTTGACCTTCCTTTAAACATAATTTTTTCTCTGACCTGCAATTTTTTTGTCACTGAGCCATCCTTGTTGAAGTACAACTCCTTTTCCATAGCTCTTGTATTAACTACCTTCTCTCTATCGTGTAATCTTAGAGTCCCTCTTCTTCTTGAACGATTAAAGGAAATGGGTGAAAAAACTGAAAGAGAAGACAATTGTCTGCCATAATTATCAAACATTGCACCCAACTTCTTCCCCTTTCCATTGTTACCCAATGAGGTAGTTGTGGCAATTGTTGTCATACTACCCAAATCTGAGGCCATATTCTCTTATGCTGAATATAGAATTACAAGATCTTCATATTAGTATGAACCTTAAAAAACATGACTCCCATTGCTAAAAACCACTTTTAAGTTGTAACAGGCAAACTAAACAACTATCGCAACTTTTGGCAACTTCTGGAGCATTAAGAGAGAAACAACCAAAGAGAAATAAAACCACAATCCTCATTTTAATGAGACCGGACTATATATTTGTATTAAGATAATAGAAAGAAATCACGACTATATTAAGGCCAACACAAAACAATCTTTAACCAGTGTCTCTCGTGGCCTTCAGGTTGCCATGCTAGAGGTTGCATATTTTTAATTTAAATTCTTGACCTCTCGTGCCCATCTATGAATGAATCCAATGGTCTATCCACATCAAATGCTCCATTATATATCCCCAAAAACAAATTCCCTACTACAAGAGCATCGGTATTGATGGATCACCCCACACCATCCCACCCACTAGAAACGGTGAAAAAGGAAACTCGAGAAAAATTCTGAAATATATCAAGATGACTATATGGGTGGTTCTTATGAATCAACCAACCATTCAAAACATGCTCATCAATCCAAACCATGAGTATTATGTGACAATATTCAAGCAGACACTGAATTGGATTTCTGAAGCTATGTTAGAGAAACCCTAAACTCTCACTGAAAATAGGTGAAATGTGGCACCACTCAGAGATTGACATGTGCCAATTGGTACAAGTGGTATACAATTGGCATGCTCAAACAACGAGGTGATGTAGGAATGACATGAGGGAGAAAATATCAGAAAAGCCCCAAATCTGGAGAACTAAAGCTCATCACCAACCCGAGATTGAAAACTTTACATGATGTAACCTATGAAATTGTAAATGGAGAAATCATAGTAACAATAAAGTAACCTATGTAACAATAAATTTGGATTCATCCTGGGAGTGGTAATGGGAGAAATCATAGTGAACAACAGAAAACATGCAAAGTTGCTTACAATCAAATAGATGAAAAAACACATACAAAAAACCTAGATAATAATCATGAACAAGCTTAATATTGAATTATGAACTGTAAAGGAACTTACAAAATGTGACATTACGAACCTGGTCAAGCGCACAAGAAAAATATCCTGGACATGACCCTGGTTGACAAGTTGTATTGCTCATGATGCAAGAGGATTTGTACCTGCACTGCCAAGTCAATCAAAATCCATCATTATCTATACAATAAATACAAGTAATTGATGTAGTATATTTTACTCTAAGATGCATTCTTATGATAATGTTAGAACATATGTTGAAAATGTCAAAACATACCTGAATAAGCTCCTCTTCGTTTCAAGAACAATTTATTGGAGTCGCATGAACTTGAAACAAGCCTCCCACGATCTGAAAGAGTAGCAACTAAGTCAACAGTGACTTTTTGTTGCTACGCTGGATCAAGGGAGGTTTGCTCCAAGATTAAATCGCTCCAATAAATTATTCTCTACTAAACAGGGCCAACCACGTGAAGGTGAAGCTCTTATGGCCCCTCCCCCCCCGCCTCACATCACTCTCAATTCCCCAATACCCAATCTATATTTCATTTTTTACTTTCATGAGCATAAAAAAAAAATTCAATAACTAATAAAAAAACAATTCAACAAAAAGTACACAAGGAAACATTGCAATTAATGCTTGACATAAAAATAGTATGATAAATGAGTTTTTTATATAACACAAAAAACGTTCCAAGTATGGTAACGTTTATCTTATAATAATACAATATTTTACATTATCTAATTTTCTTTTTCTTCTTCCTATTTTTAAAGCTCCTAATTACATCATCAATATCATCATGCTCTGCTCCTGTTTCGTGCCTTTCGACCCGCACTGCTGACCTAGTTGTGTAGTCACGATGTCCGGTCTCATCCTGTGACGGGGCATCGCCTACAAAAACAGATAATATTAAATTTTAATTGTCAGTTTTTAAATATCATTGAACTAGTTCGGTAATATTAATAAAAAAAATTGCAATGAGATTATTTACCTGAAGCACCAGTTGTCACTGCTGACCTAGTTGCGTAGTCACGATGTCTGGTCTCATCCAGTGACGGGGCATCACCTACAAAAACAAATAATATTAAATTTTAATTGTCAGTTTTTAAATATCATTGAACTAGTTCGGTAATATTAATAAAAAAAATTGCAATGAGATTATTTACCTGGTGCACCAGTTGTCGCCGTTGACCTAGTTGCGTAGTCACGATGTCTGGTCTCATCCAATGACGGGGCATCGCCTACAAAAACAGATAATATTAAATTTAATTGTCAGTTTTTAAATATCATTGAACTAGTTCGGTAATATTAATAAAAAAAATTGCAATGAGATTATTTACCTGGTGCACCAGTTGTCGCCGTTGGGACTGTTGCCCTGTCTTCCTCTCTGGTGGTAAGATCCTCAAGGGAAACATTCTCTGTCATTTAAACAAAAAATTTTATAAGGAAAACCATCAAGGTATAATTAGAAAAAATTATAAGTGGAAATTAATTACCGTCACGGCCCTCACTGATAGTAGCATTGTCGGCCTGGTCCCCACTACAATGATCAGGTTGCACGTGAGGATCATCTACATCTAGCTCTAAAACTGGGTTATTTGCCTCGTCGGTAGTGCTGCTCCCCTGATTTAAACAAATTTGTTAGACATTAAATTTATGGACGAAAACAAACATATTGAAAGGTTAATGTTTTACCTTAATAGACATTCTAGATCTTGGGACCTGCCCCAAGCTTCTGCGATGTTCAACTACGGCTTGATAGCCGAAATGGAAAGTGATATTTTTAATTTCCTCTGTAGTTTCTGTTCCGAAGTCATCACCCTACATTACATATGATTGTGTATTTTTAATCATATTTGATAGGATTACAAAAACGTTGGAAGGCGACACAATTAATTATAAGATGTTTAGCTACTTAATTACAATTCTTGCAGCTAATTTCAAGTAGCCGCCCTGGCCTAGCTTGTGATGGCCCTTTTTTTCAATCCTAGCTTTGGTTTCCTTTGAGGTGTCAGGCAACCTAGCATCAAAAGATTGAAGTCAGATATGACGTAGCACACTTTTATTTTAGACATAGAGAAAATTAAAGCTATTAAATTAAAGTTGTAATTTACCTTGTGGGTCCAGTTGGCATTTTTCCTTCTTTCTTTTCCCTTTTCTCTTTTCCGTCATGGATGAGTTCTCTCCACTCACTCTCTGGAATTGTGAGAGGATGCTCGTATCTAGGGTTAAATTGCAATTGCATCCTATAGGTGTCCTTGGTATATTTCAAATATTTTCCGACTACCCGAGCCACCGCTATTCTGTCAGATGTGCCGACCCCAAAAAGGGCTTCTAGATAATCTAGAAGTTCTTTTTTCAGGTTGGAATTCTGGGAATTCCACCCTGTGCGTATGGTTGGGCCAAAAATTACCAACACATGGCTCTCCAAAAACCTGTAGAACTCATTGTTTCCTACACAGAAAAAAAAATATATTATCATTAATTTAAAAATAAAAATCATGATAAATATGTTTTAGATAAAGTACATGAAATAGTTAAAATATTAAAATTTACCTGGGAGTTGTACGTGCTTTATAGGGACACCTTCATCGTTCACCAACAACATGCCATTAATGGTCCCTGTGGAGTTGACACGTGTAGCTCCAGGAAACGCAATAATGTAGTTGGCCATATCAGCCTCATCATTGCCAACACGTTCAGCGGTTGGCTGGGTGTCTGCTTGGGCAGGGTGTGTTTCTTGGCTAGCACCTAAAGGAGTAGAAGGTGTAAGAGAGGGTTTTTGGGCAATATCTTGCCCTTGTGTCCCACTACCACCAACACCGGGTTCAACAAATGCCAGAAAACGCTACATACAAAAGAACTTTTTGTTAGTTTAGTCAATGTAAAAATTAAAAATCAAACTATCACAATTCATCTCATGCAGAACAAAAAAAAATCCTTTTGACTTTTTATTATTACCTGATATCTTTCTAGTTGGCTCATAAGATGTTTTATCCTCTCTTCTGTTTCCAGTGTTTGAGGCGCGTCTATCAAAGTATTAAATTCTGACCTTGCATCTCGTGCCTTTTTTTGCAACAAGAGCACTGGAGATAGGGATGAAGAAAGCTCTTCCTCAAAGAGGGAATCATCAGGCGTACCATGGCTAGGTGTCTGCATATTTGAACAAAATTAATATTATTTCAATTATGTAAATAACTAAATACCTAAAGATAGAGCAATGCTGGCACTTTACATGTTCTTCCGCTGGCCTCTTTCCGCGATCATCCCGTCTCGGGGTTGTTCCTGCACTGCTCTGATCAGTCTGCCACATTGCAATAAAACTATAAATGTAAAAACTTGAAAACAATATCTAACTTGAAAACACAAAATAAAAACTGAAATAATTTCTAATAAGACACCGGAAGACAGAGTTAGAGTTTCAAATATTCCTTGCATTGAATTCAGTCCTGGAAACATGTCATTGCACATTAAGGCACCCAAACAAGAGACGAGTTGACAATGAAGACCTTATTGAATACATTGTTGGAGAAACTTCTAGTAAACTTGTTGTGAAGACCTTGAGGATATTTTTGGAGCAACATTATTGAAGCTGATGGTATAGCATTGTTGGAGACGATCTTGAAGGGCCTTGAAGTGAAGCTTTTGGAGCAACTATTGAAAAGTCCTTAGAGCATTTAAGTAAGGAACTTTCTATCTTCCATCACCTTTTTCCTTTAAATATCCTTTAAACGATTTTTTTGATATTTAATGTTTGAAATCACGTTATAATTCCTTGATTATATGTGTTTGGGGACTTTCCCTTTGAAATTACCCAGAAATACCCTGGAAATTTTATCTTCAGGATGCAATATGTCTGACCCTATTGTTCAATATTTTGATTGATAGTAGTAAACATAGAGAGTTAGGGGGCTCTTGACTTGGTTTGGTTGGGCCATTATATCCCTAACATCTACTAGGGAGAACCCCCCTTGAGTTGGAGGAGAGCTAGTCCGAAGTGAAAAAAGGTTGGTGAGGTGACAATGGGGCTATTGAATTACACATGGTATCACACTTTAGCTTTAGGACTTTATCTTGAGAAGTGCGATATTTTGCTATATCAATTCTCAAATTGTTTACAACACTATTGTTAAGAACTAATAATAAGTGATGTTGAGGGGTTTTTGGGTATAAGAAACAATACCAATTTAAAAACTAGGGTTCTTAGTCCTTGGCATTCCTTCACCTGGGCCTAGGGGCACACTAGAATAATTTCACACTAAACCATGCAAACTTAAAACTAACTTAACAGATCCATAAAGTAATAATAATCATAATTCCTAATTTCCTATTATACGATATGATGCAAATTATTCAAACATGAAGCAATGAAGACATGCAATGTCTAAATTTCAAGATTGATGAACCAATACAAGAAGTTAGAAACTACAACTTTGATTCAATACTTTGTGTCCTAACTCCAGGAAGGAATCTAGTTTGTAGGAATGAAGAGGTTGTTATCTTTACAATCCCATCCCAACATCAAATTCAGTGATAAGTTTATATGAGGTTCTGGGTCAAGGAAACATTCACTCCACGAATGATATATTTAAGTAGGCTTCTCCTATTTTGGGAAAACACCATACCTATAATGCATTCACTTGCATGTATAAAGGGAAAAGGAAAACATGTTTTCATACAACGGTGACAAAGGCATCTTAGGGAAAGGTATCTTCACTTTTTATTTATGTTGTTCACCCACACCACTCTCGTGTTTTCACTAATCCTGTTTTGTCATTTTTGGATTCAAATTAAGTTAAGGCCTTAAGTATGTTTTGACCTTTCGGTGTAGTTTTTATAAGTGGCATGTATGGATTTTCCATTAATTCTGCACTTTTTCTCTTCATGCGCATGTTTCCCTGGAAATCAAATGCATGATTTAGTCCCATACATTTAACAAGTTGTTGGATCAACTCCATTGGAAATATCATGTTTCCTATTCGATCAAAATTTATCTCAGTTAGGGTAGGTAGGAAGGTTTTCCCTTTTTATTAATAGGGCACTTCTAGCTTGCATTTTTATTATATCTTTCAAATTTAGTGTCGTTTCAATTAGGGCATGAATTTTTGCAACTTTCAAGGTGAGAATGAACAAAGATAAATTTTTGTGATGGATGACTATATATGACTCCATGGCCAGAGGAAAAGGCACTAATCTACTTCTTCAAATATCTATAGTTCTCATTCACCTCATACGGAGATGGTCCCTGATTTTGAGCCAAATGTTGCAGCAAAAAGTCCCCCCCCCCCTCCATAATTTGATATATAATGGAAATTTCTTAAATTGATGATGGGGCATGATTATGGAACATTGGCACATACATATTTAATGGAATTCCAAGATCATGATATATGTTTGCATATGTTTATGGAGGTGGTGGAGAAAAAAAGAGCTCAAATAGAGCTGAAATTTTTTACATAAAAAGGATTGTGGGCTTGACTAATGGTTCCATTTAAAAAATGATATCTAGACAGAGAATAAGTGTAGCATGCAAACATGCATTGAAAATCCATCTGAGTTTGCATTGTATTACTTATGATGGATTCAAATTTGGGTTTCAAAATGCCAGGTTATGGCATGATTTTGTCGAGAAAACCTTAGTTGGATTCTCATGTTGGTTTAATTATATTTTAAGTTTGTTTTGCAATCTTTGGGTGATAGTAACTCATGAACTAGGTTACCAATGTGTAACAATCATATTTCAAGAATAAAGTTGTGATTTTTTTATATTATTATTATTATCTATTAGCTATGAGTATTGACACCTAATGCTTGGAATTTTGACATCTTGATAGCATGGATAATTTCGAAAATGTTTCTAGTAATGTTAACATAATAACTATCATTATGTGTCTTCACTTTTGTCACCATAATAGACCTGTGATATGGACTCATCACACAACTTCATATGTTATGTCCCAACAAGTTCAAACTGGTTGAACCTACCTCATAGTGTGGTTATTAAGGACAAGTTGCTTGATATATAACTCGATAGCATAGACCGCGTTGTAGTTCTAAAAAGAATCCTCAAGTGTCAAAAAAACTTCACAATATGTTCTACTATAAAGCCTTTTGGGATACCTGAAATAATATATGTATCATTGATGACTTTTAAAGTATGACAAGATCCAGAGGGAAAGGAAATCGATGGAAGAGTGATCCACCAATGAGAACCTAGAATTTAGCATCAGATGAGTTAGAGTCTAGGAAATTGAAACCCTATAATTTTAATTAGCGATGAAGGACATCACATAGGTAATTATATTTTCATGTAGAATAATCTTTTAATTCAAATTTAAACTACATAATATGAAATGCATACCATAAATTTTTCCACGTAAGTCCAAACAACCTATAAAAAGGGAAAACCTTCTTTTTCCATGGGAAATAATTTACCTTTTCTTTTTCAAGATAATCTAAATCACAAAAAATATGAACTATAGTGCACACATTCTTGTATAATGTGAAAGTGGAAAAGGAATACCCTACACAAGTGATTCACACATGTACATTTGAACACTAATAGATTTTTGTAGTTGAAATGCAATGCTTGTTTCCATTAGAATGTAGGGTTTTTAAAGCAGGGAGAAATAATGGCTGCCAAATTAATAAGCGTTTCTTTGGGAAAAATTTAAATCTTGTATTGAGTGATGAAGATAATAGAGGGTATTTAATCTTGATTCTTGACATCTAGAGAGAACCCTACAGCCTAACACAATCCAATGGAATTTACCAAAAAAACCCAAATAGAGTCAACCCTACTATAGGAGGAAGGGCCTGCAGTAAGAACTTACCATAAATGCAGAGCAGGGTGAATGTTGTTTCTAAAAGAGCTCAGGAGCGGTCGCAGGGCGAATTTTGTCTGCCAAGAGCCGAGGGCAAATGCAGTGGTGAATGTTGCTGAAGAGCTCACGACTGGTCAAGCCTCAAGAGCCCGGGGGAGAAATGCCGCCTGGCAAGAGCCGAGGGCAATGTCGAGGCGAATGGTTCCAAGAGCGGAGGAAAAATTCGCACGTGATAACGTACGTTAATGTAGCACACATGTACATTTGAACACTAATAGATTTTTGTGGTTGAAATGCAATTCTTGTTTTCATTTAAATTTAGGGTTTTTAAAGCAGGGAGGAATAATGGCTGCCAGATTAATAAGCATTTCTTTGGGAAAAATTTAAATCTTGTATTGGGTGATGAAGATAATAAAGGGTATTGAATCCTGATTCTTGACATCTAGAGAGAACCCTATAGCCTAACACAATCCAATGGAATTGAACAAACAAACCCAAATAGAGTCAACTCTACTATAGGAGGAAGGGCCTGCAGTAAGAACTTACCATTTTGCAAGAGCTGAGGTTAAAATGCTATCTCTACAAGAGCCGAGGGAGAATGCGAGGGACAATGAGGACAAATGTTGTTCTCGCAAGAGCCGAGGGCGAATGTCAAGGCGAACGTTATTCGCGCAAGGGCGCAGGGCGAATGCGCACGTGATATCAAACGTTAATGTAGCTATTGCGACGGATATGAAACAATAAAATCATTTTTATGTAGCGCGCATATAAGTTTTGTATTTTTATGTAGCGCGCATATAAGTTTCGTATTTTTATGTAGCGCGCATATAGGTTTCATATTTTTATGTGGCGCGCATATAAGTTTCATATTTTTATGTAGCACGCATATAAGTGTCGTTATACCAACGGCGGAAAAAGCGTCGCTACTGGGACAGCTGCCTCCAAACGTCACAATTGCGACACTTAGACGTTGTGTCGTACTTGCGACGTTTGGAGGCAGCCATCGCAATAGCGATGCTTTGGGCCATAGTGTCGCAATTGCGACGTCTTCCTCCAAACGTCGCAATTGCGACACTTTGTCTAAGTGTCGGTATTGCGACACTTTTCTATAAACGTCGGTATAGCGACGGTTTCGGGCGGGATGGAAAAAATTTAAAAATTTCTCGACATTTAACAAAAGGCCGAAACCAAGTGCCTGACCACAATGTAGTAGATGTCTTATGGCTAAGTTGATTCAATCGATCACAGGAAACCTCTTCAGTTTCTTCAATATTTCCAAAATGCTCTGGATTGTTTTCCTGATCATCATCAAAGTCCATATTTTCATCACATTGAATTATTTGGGGTTCATTACGATCAGGTCTAGTGCCTATTGCAGAGCTCCGGACATCCAATCCAATATTGGAACTACCATACCCGTTCCCATTAGAGATTGTAAATCCTGTTTCTGGCTTTAATTCGGTAAGTTCAAGAGCACTAGAACTGGATTCAGTTGATTTAGACTTGGTATAGTTGTCCTCTAATTTTTATTCCGATACAACACTATACTTGTGCTTCAACGCAGATAGAAATTCTGCAGCAATGGGATCTTCATCTATGGGGCTTATGGATCTGCCCTCAAAAACTGTAGAAATTTGAATAATTTGCTGATTTATTCACCGATATTATCCTGATTACACACTATTTAAGCTTCATGCATAATACATAACCTCTTCTACAATTGATCATCAATATGTAGAAATAGAAACAGTCGCATGCGCACATAAAACAATAATCAAGCACACATATCAACACAGTATGTAATGGGGAAAGAAATATCTGAAAACCCCCAACTATCTGTATATTATAATGATAGAGAAAATGTAACAATACATAGCACAAAGCTCTCACAGCTCTCAGCACTATCTCAAAGCTACACACAAAACTAGTATGGAAAGTGAACTAGTCACAGGTTCAAATCTCCTCCACAAGTCTGCCTGCCTCTTCTGCGCAATCTAAGTTGATTAATGATGAGATCCAAGTTCGAATCGCACTAGCTCCAACTGTGAAATCCTCATTGGAAATCTCCATCAATGTGTGTGCAAATCTCATGCATAGCCAATAGTCAAAACTGATAGTAGACTCACCCTTTCACCCACCTCTAACACTGGTCTCCACTGAACTGTCCATGCATTGCAGTTAACTGATGCGTTCTTTAGTTGATTTATGAGTTAATAGTTAGTGACTTAATTAATAATTAATTCACACCACCCATCACTAGTGTATCTGTCAGTTAGACTAAATACAACTAGTTCAACTAAGTTAAACAGAACACAACTCCACCAACTGTCTCATCAACTCCACCAAACTCTGCCACATGAGTTCTAACTGAAGTCAACCATGCAATAGCTCAACTAACCCTTTATAGCAGTGGCTTTCCTGTCACCCGCATGTGCTACATCCAAGCATCAAATCAAGTGCTCCAAGAGGATAAGATAATGTTTATAGTCTAAACATTATTAAGGGTTAATAATATTTAACCTGTTTCTATTTTTAGCCCTAGCCTAAAAATAGAAACCGCCCAATGTCTAAAAAGAGAGGTCCATATATTTTTACCAACTCGACCAATCATCCATAAATAGCATCCCGCAACTCACATAATATGAGATCCATATGTCTAAAAATAGACATAGTCTAAAAATAGACTTTGCGCCAAAAATAACCTACGGGCCCACTTAGTGAAGGTGACTTCATTTCACTAAGCTCCATCATCTTGTTGCATTTTCAACACTCCCTCTCAAAAAGATATGGATTATCTGCAACCCCTATCCTGCCTCTGTGGAATTTGAATTTGCTCCTAGTGAGCACCTTCGTCAAGATGTCAACATCCTGATCCTCCGTGGGAATATATGAAAGTAACATGATTCTCCACTGCACATAATATCTGATATGATGGTACCTGATGTCGATGTGTTTGGATCTATCATGAAATACTGGATTAGTCTAGAGTTTAATGTAACTCTGGTTATCACAATAAATCAAAGTAGGCTCCAAATGCAACCCGAACAACCCGACCAGAATCTTCCTCATCCAAATAGCTTCGCATGTAGCCAAGCTTGCTACCATATACTCGGTCTCCGTGGAATTGAGTGCCACGGATCTCTGCTTCCTGCTGTACCCGGAAACTGCTGTCGACCCGATACTGAAGATCCCTCCAGATGTGCTCTTTCGGTCCGTTGGGCTCCCTGCCCAATCTGCATCCGTGAAGCCACATAGCTTCACCTCATCCTCCTATCTGTAACACGGACCATATCCCGATGTGCCTCTAAGATAACGCAATAAATTCTTGCCTGCCTTCCAGAAGAGCTTGGTAGGCTTAACCATAGCTTGTGAAAGTTGGTTAACAGCATAGCATATATCGGGTCGCGTATTGACCAGATACATAAGCGACCCCACCAACTGTCGATAAACAGTGGCATCCACTACCTCCGCTGAAGTAGCATCCTCCTTCCTCCAACCTCCAGGAAGAGGAGTATCAACAGGCTTGCAGCCATGCATGATGAACTTCTCCAGTATCTCCCGGACATACTTACCCTGAGAAACAAACAGTCCACCACTGCGCTGCCAAATTTCCAATCCCAGGAAATAATGAAGGAGGCCCAAGTCCTTCATCTCAAACTCTCTAGCAAGATCCTCTTTGCATGAAAGTATCAATAGCTCATCTCCCGTCAAAATCAGATCATCTACATACAGTACAATGATCAGCAACTTCCCCTCCAACACAATCTGGTACAGGTTAGGATCCACCTCACTCTTGGAGAATCCAAGTCCGGTGAAGTAACTTTCTATCCGTGTGTACCAAGCACGAGGTGCTTGCTTCAACCTGTACAGTGCTCTCTTGAGTCTGCACACATGTGACTCACTGCTGAAGATCTTGAAACCTTCGGGCTGCTCTATGTGTTAGCGCTCGAATCTACCTTAGGCTGAAATAAGGTAAAACTCAAGGCAACATCAAACCACGCTCAGCCTCATAGCTAGCCCTACGAGGACAGGAGAGGGCTCTCTCCGGGTCTATCTCGGCAAAAGGTCTTCAAAAGGGGCTGAGATGACTTATAATGGATACTGATTTTAGGCTAGTAAATAGATAGGAAGGTTTGATTTAAATTTTTTGGGTTTTTGTTGAAAAAATGGGAAAAACAATTTTGGGCTTGGGGATGAGGCCAGATATTTGCAGAATTTGAGTTGGGGCAAGGTAGGCAGTAGTCTTGATGCTTTTTGATTATGTGTATGGATGGATCAGAATGACAAGGAGATGAAGAGGGCAAGGGAGAACAAGGATCCTCTCCAAACTGGCGAAAACATATAAAACTAAACAAATTTAAAGGCAGAGCACTGGAATCAATGGATTCTACCTCATTTACTCATTCATTTAGTTTCAGAAGCAAAAGAAGGGAATGGAATACATTAAACATTTAAAGAACTTACAAATAACTAAGAGAACACACCATCAAAACTGAAAGCCACAAGAATCCCAACAGGTGTTGCAAAACCTCTGATATTTCCTTAGCCAAAATGCAGAAAATATGTACAATAGTGTGCCAAACTTTTCCCAAGAGTCCAACCAGTCCAGCCTGTAAAATGTCTCAGAAATTACATCATATAGACCATCCTAACCCATTCCCATGCCTCTAGGGGTCGAATTCCTCCTTCTAGGAGCAATTTCAACCAATTCTAAACAAGGAGCTAAAATCTAGGTAGCCAAACAACTTGCCTCTAAAAGGAAGGAAACTGATTCATTTACTTGTTTTTCACTTTTTTGTGAGTGAATCTTCTAGAATAGGTAAAAGTGAGTCAAAATTACATTACAACCACAAAATTACATCAAGGTAACTCAAAAATTACATCCACAATCAAAACTGGTCCAACTGGCCAAAATTTTGAGCTGGAAGATGAAAAATTAGCCAATTTTCTCTATGCACCGCGCGCTGAAGCTCTTTGCGCCGCGCGCCTCTAGACTTGCTTTTGGAGCACTTCCTGGAATCAAAATCAAGATCATGATAGCTTGTTGGAAAGCCCTGGATGTCTGCTATCCAACCCAGGTGGAATTTATCAATTTGGAGCTCATTTTCCCCTCCAAAACTTCATTCGCCCACAAGTACTTCCTGCTGGTGCAAAAGGTGGCAGAAAGGTGATTTTCATGGTGTTTTTGGCCCTTTTGATCATCCAGAACTTGATGAAATGCTTCAGCCATTTCTGAGCATGCATAAATTACCATGAAAAATCCAAAAATACAAATTTTTCCTCCAGAAAGTGTCCCAATCATAAGCGCACGTCGTGACGCGCTACGCGTTGGGCGGAAAAAACCTGTTTTGTGACCAAAAATTTCAAAATGACAAAATTTTCTCCAAACTTCATGAAATTTGGACTGAAGGTCCTTCATCAAGTCCCATGCTCAGCCAAGGAAGCTCCAGTCAAGATTCAGAGTGGATCATGCGTTTCATGACATTTCAGTGCTTTGCTCAACTGTGCCTTCAGGATCTTCATTTTAGCTCTACAAACGTGATTACGGGCCCAATAATGATTTTTCATATGACGGAGCATGTCTTTGTATCTATTGGCCTTCGCCAACAACTTCTCCAGATGAATGTTAACATGCGTGAGGCAGGTCTCTCGATTAGCCGGTGTCATGTCACCTGGTCTCTTCCGGGCCAATGCACGGTCTTCCCGGATTTGCCGCAACTCTACAAGTGTATGCTGATCCTCTAGTTGTTTGTTCCGCTGCTCCAGGTAGTTTATCACCCACTGATCTCTCTGCAATTTCTCATTCAGCGTGTCAATCTCGACCTTTTTCTCCTGGATGATCTCTTTCAGCTTCGAGCTAGGAGAGCTCGCATCAACATCGATGAGTGTAAAATCAGTGTCTCGGCCTCCTGAAGGGCCCTCATCGTGCATAGGCCTCTTGCCTCTGTCCTGGACCTGTACCTATGCTGATGTTGAAGGTGAGATCCCTTCCACATTAAGTGGAGATAATGCTCGTGCTGCTGAAATGTGTTTGTCAACTGTATGCTTGGTTGTTTAGAAAATGAGAAAATTGGTGTATTTGTTTCAATGCCCAAATGTGTCACATATGTAATACAGTGCTATAGGAAAAACCACAGTGATAAAGTACTTTCAAGTGTGGGGACAACCACTATTTGAGGGGTTTAGGGATATGGTCAATTTGCAAGTTATATGGGAAAATAGTGATGGTGAGGATTTTTGGGAATGGGAATAGGTGAAATGACAAAATGTAAATGAAATCTAAGGCATAATGTTTGAATATTGTAGCAATCAAAATTTTGTCAATGGAGGGAAGGGATAACAGGTGATAGATTTAGGGTTTTACCACATGGGAACAAAGGAAATGAAGGATGTGAAACAGTGGCATAAAAATGGGACTGTGGTATAATAACAGTGATCTCAGCAGTGAGGGAAATGATATAATGACAGCAGTGATAAAAGCATACACAACAAAGGCATAAGAGTGTTTTGATAAATGCAGGTTTTGACACCAATTTCAAATGACCAACATCACTTCTCAAACCCTATGGAGCGAATTTTGAAATGAATATAGGGTTTAACTTTCACCAAAACAAACACTTATTTTTTCCACCTTTAAAACACCATGGCATATCCATGAATCATTAAGCAAGCTTGGATAACTTACTTGAAGGCGAATGAGGCGATTTGATACGAATTTGGGTGAAGGAGTGTGATTATCCGGCCTTAGGGCTCTATGCGCCGTGCGCATGCCCAACGCGCCGCGCGCACTCTATGTGTCGCGCGCGTGTAAAATTACACTACCCACTGATGCCCAGTGCACCGCACGCACTCTATGCGCCGCGCGCTCCTTGTATGCGCCGTGCGCACTGTCAATACACTATCTCCACTTCAAAATGAAATTTTCGCCCTTCAACCCTTCAATTCAATCTTTGCTCTTGAAAACTTGTGAATGTAATTTGAAAAATGGGTTCAAATGATTTATATAGCTTTGAAAATATCACACAAGAGTTGGATTTGAAAATTTGAAGAGTTTGGGTGAATTTCTAGCTTGATGGTTCAATGCGCCGCGCGCTACATAGTGCATTTTGCAGGAGGCTTTTGGAGCCCTTCATGATGTCCAAATTGGGCGTGTGATAGCTTGTTGTAAAGCTCCTGGAGTCTAATTTCCAACCCAAGTGGAATGTTTCAATTTGGAGTTCATTTACCCTGTCAAAAATGAAATCGCCCAACACTACTTCTTGTAGGTGCATCAATTCTCCTGAGGCAACGGTATTCTTGAAATTTCTCCAAAAAAATTACACCTGTGTAAAAATTGAAGGAGGTTTTTCTTCCTTGGCATGTTTTTTACAAAAACCTCTCTCAGGTTTCCAAAATTCATCTTTTATTTCTCTGAAACATCATTTGAATGAAACCTATCCTGATGTGTGAAACAAGGGATTTGTCGAAATGAAGCGAAATGAAGGGGATAAGGGGCTTATAAATTCTTGGGGAAATTTTGGGAAGTAGGGAGGGATGTTAGGAAGTAGGGGAAAGTGGAATCTCAGAGATTGAGTGAGCGGAAGGGGTCCAAAAGGGCAAAACACAGGCCTAGCCTAGAAAATTGCCAAGTTGTGGCAAGAAACTAGGGTTTGTGCAAAAATGAGGAATTTGGGGGACCTCAGTGATGGGAAGTGTTTAATAAGGTATATTAAGGATAGGGGAAGGTGTGTGAACATCAGGATACAATTTTTTCTAATTATTTGACCATCCAAGAGAAATTACCTCCAAAACCCTAGGAGAGGGAAATGGACCTTACCTAGGCACAACTGAAGCACGAAAAAGCTGTAAAATGACCCAATGGAACTTGACATGAAGATGAAAACCCTCTGAATGATGGTACACTCAGCTGAATGGTGACATGGACCGACATTTGGACAACTTTGAAAAGAGTGAAAACAAACCCTAGACCTAATGCCTAGTGACCAAATTTTGCTTGAAGACTCATTGAAATGACAAAATTTGACCTTGACACCTTAAAATCACTTTGTAAGAGCATGTTTGATCACTAAAGGAAAGCGGCAAAGGCTGACACTAACATTGGCTCCAATGGGGATGATAGCTCCTTGGAGGTGCCAAGAACGACAGATCTTTGGGAGAGCAGACCAGTGCCTTTGTCCATTGGGCAATGGAATCAAAACACGAAAACTGACATTATGTAGACTGACTCTGACTAAGACTGAAAAAACATAATATAACATGACTAAAACATAACTGACAAACTAGAAGGATGCTCATGATTGAGCTTATTCATCAACCTACTCTAATTTTTCTTTTCACCACCTGATCAAGTGAAATGGAATAGCCAATGAAACCATGTAAGCATCCTGGCTGCTATTTTATTTCTTCCCAAATGCTTTCTGATGCGCAGGAAAAGGAAATAATCGAAAGGCAACTCCCATGGAAATTTGAACTCATGCTGACTGCTGATAAACTTGCAAAGCATGAATTGACTGGATGAATTCAAGAATACTGCGAAAGGATCTTCATACACATAGCTACTGATTCCCATTAACACATCACTTCTCTGATCCAGATAATCTCCATACCTTAATCTTAAAATTTTTCTCACCTCTATGCTGTCTTTCTTTGGTGATTGCAGCAAGCTGCCAAAAGGATCCTGAATTTCATGAATAACCAAACACTATTGCTGATTACAAATAGAACAAAAGTCTCCTTCATCAATCTCCTCATATGACTGCAAACCTTGATGAGGGCTTTGTAATGAAAAATCTGTTAAACAAGAGAATGAAGGCGACCTTTGAATAAGATTATTATCAACCTTCTTTTCCAGCACATGGTTAGCTAATGAAGGAAAATTTTTACAGCAAACATCATCCAACACATGAGCAATAGGATCATCAAAAACTTGAGAAGACTGCTGCGATGAATCCATTGAAACTGCCTGACATCCTACTGGCTTTTCATCTTTTTCTTGAGAGATTTTACGAAGATTCTGCCTTATAAA
Organism: Pinus albicaulis; assembly: GCA_034641835.2. NCBI lineage: Eukaryota > Viridiplantae > Streptophyta > Pinopsida > Pinales > Pinaceae > Pinus > Pinus albicaulis. Next base: position 1,191,911,320 of record CM076574.1, on the reverse strand, counting down.
CTGAAATGCTTCGAAACAAAAGGGTATAGAATTTTCCTGCATCATCAAATCATGTAATTCATCTTCCACACCTTCATCTGTAATCTGACCTTCAATTTCATTTGGTGGCTGCAAATCTGATGCTACAGGCTGCTCAAGAATTTCGTTATCTGTCTCATCCTCAACATTAACACTGAGAGATTGCTGATTTCTTATAGGCTGCTCATTTGAAGATTTACTATGCAATTTACCCTTCAAAAACTGAAATGATTCAAAACAAAATGGTACGGAGTCACCTTGTATCATTTTATCACATGTACCAGCTTCCATGTCCTCATCTGCAACTTGAAAATCAATGGCTTTCGAGGGCTGAAAATCTGAATATGAGAAATCTTGAACAAGGTTTTCATTGCGCTCAAGATGGTCCAGATCAAGACTTGTTGACATTTGATTTCTAATTGCATGGAAGTTATCTCTGATGAACTGAAATGAATCAAAACAAAAAGGCAAAGATCCTTCACTTATTTCAAAATTTGCTGCACTTTCCTCATCATTGTCATAGCTGATATGCATCAGTTGATCACTGTACTCGAGCTGCTGAAAGTGAACTTCCTCCTCGCACAAACTAGCTGTTGATTCGTATGCAAGATTAGCTTCTGTTTGGAGAACATAATCATAATCATACTGATCAAAATGAGGCAAATCATCAAGCATACATATCATGTCAACAACTCTCTCTTCTTCAAAATGATCTATAAAACAATCACTATGACAACCAGAATAAGAAACAAAATGTTTTGGATCAGCAACTTGTTCTTCCTTAATCAGCGAGCCATGGGTTTGAACATTATACTCATTCCTTGTGGTGTTATTTTGCATCATCTCTTCTACTGCACTTACCAACATGTCAAGCTTTACATCTAGAGATGTCGATTTCTCCGGATCCATGTTTTTCATCTCTTCTTCCTTCAACCTTGCCCTCAAGATCAGCAAATGAGCTTCTACATTCACTGCACTGTTCTGCATCTCATGAAGTGTTGCAACATTCCTTTCTCTCAATTGAAACTCCATTTTCAGATCAAAGGCACCCGAGTAGTGCAAGAGAGCAGATCTAGGAGAAGGTCTAATATCAGCTGGCATCGAAAAATATACTTGGTTAAATCTAGCAAAAAATTGTTGTACTGTCTCCCCTGGCATTCTTTTCAACTGATTATACTCTTCTATAATCAACAAAAAATTATGTCCGATCATCCACCTGTCGAGGAAAACTGTGAAGAACTGCTGGTAATCCGAGATGCTCGCATCAGGCAGGGCTTTGAACCAACTCTTCACTTGGCCTTGAAAAGAAAGAGAAAAAAGTATAATACTAACATCTTCATCATCAACTTCAAAAAGGTCTAGAAAAGTCTCAACATTCTGCGCATGTTGCTCAGCGTTGACATTGTTACATTCACCGTCAAATCTTGGTAGATATAGGTCATATTTTTTAGGGAAAGAATGAAGAACAGAAGGTAAAACAAGAGGTTTATACCTATCTGGGACTACAAATGGTGTAGGAGTATATACAAGAGATACGGGATCAGCTTGATTTTCTTTAGGCTCATCAATCTGAAGAGAGTCATCATAAGATGTGGGAAAAGTAAGGATATCAGGATCAAGGGAAACTCAGCATTTACACTTTTTGAATGGGTCGAGTGAAGATTTTGATCACCTTTCTCATACAACAAATTCTGAAAAACCTTCAGGATAGCTTCAAGGATAGCAAAGAAATAGTTTACAAGAAAGCAAACTACATCCTGAATACCATTCCACTTTGAATACCTGAGCTTTGTGGAAAATCCTTCCATTTTCTCAGAGAAAGAGTCAGTCCTCCAGTGGAGTCACCAGGTAAAAGATTTCAGCCTTCTTATGTCTGATCGTTGTCCACCATCAACCATCAAATCTGAACTCGATACATGTACTGGGGCAATTTATAAGTTAAGTGTTACGATTACAAGCTAGACCGGAGATCGACTGAAGCAGCGTTTATCTACTATGCACTCGCAGAGCATGAGCAGTTCGAACGCTACCTGGCGTGACTTCAGACTTCGTCTGTAGCTTATAAAACAAATAACACCCACAAGAAAACCATGTTCTCCCTAGTATGGTCGCCACTATGTTAGCGCTTGAATCTACCTTAGGCTGAAATAAGGTAAAACTCAAGGCAACATTAAACCACGCTCAGCCTCGTAGCTAGCCCTACGAGGACAGGAGAGGGCTCTCTCCGGGTCTATCTCAGCAAAAGGTCTTCAAAAGGGGTTGAGATGACTTATAATGGATACTGATTTTAGGCTAGTAAATAGATAGGAAGGTTTGATTTAAATTTTTTGGGTTTTTGTTGAAAAAATGGGAAAAACAATTTTGGGCTCGGGGATGAGGCCAGATCTTTGCAGAATTCGAGTTGGGGCAAGGTAGGTAGTAGTCTTGATGCTTTTTGATTATGTGTATGGATGGATCAGAATTACAAGGAGCTGAAGAGGGCAAGGGAGAAAAAGGATCCTCTCTAAACTGGCGAAAACATATAAAACTAAACAAATTTAAAGGCAGAGCACTGGAATCAATGGATTCTACCTCATTTACTCATTCATTTAGTTTCAGAAGCAAAAGAAGGGAATGGAATAAATTAAACATTAAAGAACTTACAAATAACTGAGAGAACACAACATAAAAACTGAAAGCCACAAGAATCCCGACAGGTGCTGCAAAACCTCAGATCTTTCCTTAGCCAAAATGCAGAAAATATGTACAATAGTGTGCCAAACTTTTCCTAAGAGTCCAACCCTGATAGTGTCTCAGAAAATACATCATATAGACCATCCTAACCCCTTCCCATGCCTCTAGGGGTCGAATTCCTCCTTCTAGGAGCAGTTTCAACCAATTCTAAACAAGGAGCTAAAATCTAGGCAACCAAACAACTTGCCTCTAAAAGGAAGGAAACTGATTCATTTACTTGTTTTTCACTTTTTTGTGAGTGAATATTCTAGAATAGGTAAAAGTGAGTCAAAATTACATTACAACCACAAAATTACATCAAGGTAACTCAAAAATTACATCCACAATCAAAACTGGTCCAACTGGCCGAAATTCCGAGCTAGAAGATGAAAAATTAGCCAATTTTCTCTATGTGCCGCGCGCCTTTAGACCTGCTTTTGGAGCACTTCCCGGAATCAAAATCAATCTCATGATAGCTTGTTGGAAATCCCTAGATGTCTGCTATCCAATCCAAGTGGAATTTCTCATTTTGGAGCTCATTTGCCTCTCCAAAACTTCATTCGCCCACAAGTACTTCCTGCTGGTGCAAAAGGTGGCAGAAAGGTGATTTTCATGGTGTTTTTAGCCCTTTTGATCATACAGAACTTGATGAAATGATTCAGCCATTTCTGAGCATGCATAAGTTACCATTAAAAATCCAAAAATACAAATTTTTCCTCCAGAAAGTGTCCCAATCATAAGCGCGCGTCGTGACGTGCTACGCGTTGGGCGGAAAAAACCTGTTTTGTGACCAAAAATTTCAAAATGACAAAATTTTCTCCAAACTTTCTGAAATTTGGAGTGAAGGTCCTTCATCAAGTTCCATGCTCAACCAAGGAAGCTCCGGCCAAGATTCGGAGTGGATCATGCGCTTCACGACGTTTCAGTGCTTTGCTCAACCGTGCCTTCAGGATCTTCATTTTAGCTCTACAAACGTGATTACGGGCCCAATAATGATTTTTCATATGACGGAGCATGTCTTTGTCTCTATTGGCCTTCGCCAAAAACTTCTCTAGATGAATGTTAACATGCGTGAGGCAGGTCTCTCGATCAGCCGGTGTCATGTCACCTGGTCTCTTCCGGGCCAATGCACGGTCTTCCCGGATTTGCCGCAACTCTACAAGTGTATGTTGATCCTCTAGTTGTTTGTTCTGCTGCTCCAGGTAGTTTATCACCCACTGAGCTCTCCGCAATTTCTCATTTAGCGTGTCAATCTCGGCCTTTTTCTCCTCGATGATCTCTTTCAGCTTCGAGCTAGGAGAGCTCGCATCAACATCGATGAGTGTAAAATCAGTGTCTCGGCCTCCTGAAGGGCCCTCATCATGCATAGGCCTCTTGCCTCTGTCCTGGACCTGTACCTGTGCTGATGTCGAAGGCGAGACCCCTTCCACATTAAGTGGAGATAGTACTCGTGCTGCTGAAATGTGTTTGTCAACTGTATGCTTGGTTGTTTAGAAAATGAGCAAATTGGTGTATTTGTTTCAATGCCCAAATGTGTCACATATGTAATACAGTGCTATGGGAAAAACCACAGTGATAAAGTACTGTCAAGTGTGGGGACGACCACTGTTTGAGGGGTTTAGGGATATGGTCAATTTGCAAGTGATATGGGAAAATAGTGATAGTGAGGATTTTTGGAAATGGGAATAGGTGAAATGACAAAATGTAAATGAAATCTAAGGCATAATCTTTGAATATTGAAGCAATCAAAATTTTGTCAATGGAGGGAAGGGATAACAGGTGATAGATTTAGGGTTTTACCACATGGGAACAAAGGAAATGAAGGATGTGAAACAGTGGCATAAAAATGGGACTGTGGTATAATAACAGTGATCTCAGCAGTGAGGGAAATGATATAATGACAGCAGTGATAAAAGCATACACAACAATGGCATAAGAGTGTTTTGATAAATGCAAGTTTTGACACCAATTTCAAATGACCAACATCACTTCTCAAACCCTATGGAGCGAATTTTGAAATGAATATAGGGTTTAAATTTCACCATAACAAACACTTATTTTCTCCACCTTTAAAACACCATATCATATCCATGAATCATTAAGCAAGCTTGGATAACTTACTTGAAGGCGAATGAGGCGATTTGATACGAATTTGGGTGAAGGAGTGTGATTATCCGGCCTTAGGGCTCTATGCGCCGCGCGCATGCCCAATGCGTCGCGTGCACTCTATGCATCGCGTTCATGTAAAATTACACTTCCCACTGATGCCCAGTGCACCACGCGCACTCTATGCGCCGCGCGCTCCTTGTATGCGCCGCGCGCACTGTCAATACACTATCTCCGCTTCAAAACAAAATTTTCGCCCTTCAACCCTTCAATTCAATCTTTTCTCTTGAAAAATTGTGAATGTAATGTTACAAATGGGTTCAAATGATTTATATAGCTTTTAAAATATCACACAAGAGTTGGATTTGAAAATTTGAAGAGTTTGGGTGAATTTCTAGCTTGATGGCTCAATGCGTCACGCGCTCTTTGTATGCCCCGCGCGCTACATAGTGCATTTTGAAGGAGGCTTTTGGAGGCCTTCCCAGTGTCCAAATTGGGCGTGTGATAGCTCGTTGGAAATCTCTTGGAGTCTAATTTCCAACCCAAATGTAATTTTTCAATTTGGAGTTCATTTACCCTATCAAAAATCAAATCTCCCGACACTATTTCCTGCAGGTGCATCAATTCTCCTGAGGCAACGGTATTCTTGACATTTCTCCAAAACCATTACACCTGTGTAAAAAGTGAAGGAGGTTTTTCTTCCTTGGAATTTTTTGTACAAAAAACTCTCTCAGTTTTCCAAAATTCATCTTTTATTTCTCTGAAAAATCATTTGAGTGAAACCTATCCCGATGTGTGAAACAAGGGATTTGTCGAAATGAAGCGAAATGAAGGGGATAAGGGGCTTCTAAATTCTTGCGGAAATTTTTGGAAGTAGGGAGGGATGTTAGGAAGTAGGGGAAAGTGGAATCTCAAATATTGAGTGAGGGGAAGGGGTCCAAAAGGGCAAAACACAGGCCTAGCCTAGAAAATTACCAAGTTATGGCAAGAAACTAGGGTTTGTGCAAAAATGAGGAATTTGGGGGATCTCAGTGATGGGAAGTGTTTAATAAGGTATATTAAGGATAGGGGAAGGTGTGTGAACATCAGGATACAATTTTTTCTAATGATTTGACCATCCAAGAGAAATTACCTCCAAAACCCTAGGAGAGGGAAATGGACCTTACCTAGGCACAACTGAAGCATGAACAAGCTGTAAAATGACCCAATGGAACTTGACATGATGATGAAAACCCTCTGAATGATGGTACACTCAGTTGAATGGTGACATGGACCGACATTTGGACAACTTTGGAAGGAGTGAAAGCAAACCCTAGACCTAATGCCTAGTGACCAAATTTTGCTTGAAGACTCATTGAAATGACAAAATTTGACCTTGACACCTTAAAATCACTTTGTAAGAGCATGTTTGATCACTGAAGGAAAGCTGCAAAGGTTGACACTAACACTATGTCCACCTCCTCCTCAATGACTCCGTTGAGGAACGCAGTCTTCACATCCATCTGATGGATGTGCCACCCCATCTGCACTGAGAGAGCTAGGATCGTCCGTATGGAAGAGTACCTTGCGACAGGTGCAAAGGTCTCCTCGTAATCAATCCCCTCGATCTGTGAGAAGCCACAGGAAAAAAATCTTGCCTTGTACTTCTCCACACTCCTGTCAGCCACTTGCTTCACTTTGTAGATCCATCTCAAACGTACCATTGATTTCCCCTCCGGTCGTGGGACAATCTCCCATGCACTGTTTCTGACAATTGAATCATACTCTTCCACCATGGCATCTACCCATGCGGGGTCCTCCACATCTTCCTCGAAAGAGGATGGCTCTGTCACGACACATTTGCTCACAAGATCCATGTATCCAGTGTACCAGTCCGGTGACTGTCTCTGTCTGCGTTGTGCTGTAGGTGGTCCTACAACCTTTTCTGCATCTTGAGCCAGTCGCTCAGCTTCTGTAGTGCGCTTGCGCCCTCTGATGGTTGGCACTGCATGTGTGGTTTCTTCCACTCCATGAACTTCCTCTTGTGGTTGATCCACATCCGGAAGCTCATCTTAGGAACTAATAGCTCCTCATCTGCATGCAAGTGTGGCTCCCTCTCAAGCGAACACTGCATGGCTTTCTCCTCCTGAAATTTGATATCCCGTCGCACAACAGTCTTGTGACTGTCTGGAAAATACGCACGATAGTTGTGGGGCGTATCAGTGTACCCCAAAAATATCCCAACCTCTGGGGTCAGATCCAGCTTCTTCCTAGCATCCTTCGTCACATGCATGTAGACCGGTGAGCCAAAAATCCTCAAATGGGAAATATCAGGCCTCTTGCCAGAAAACGCCTCCTCCGGTGTAATCATGCCAAGTATCTTGTGAGGACAACGATTCTGCACATACACTGCAGTATTTCACGCTTCCGCCCACAAGTGAAGGGGTAGGCCCTGATCATGCAACATCGCCCGTGCAACACCCACGATCATTCTATTCTTCCGCTCAGCAACCCCGTTCTACTGTGGGTTATGGGGTGAGATGAGCTCTCTCCGAACCCCTTCTGCGCTGCAAAAGTCCTTGAATTCAGCAGACATGAATTCACCACCATTGTCACTCCTAAGAGCCTTCACATGCTTCCTCGATTCCTTCTCAACTAGCGTCTTGAACTCATAGAACTTTGAGTATGTCTCGCTCTTCTTCTGCATGAAGAAGATCCAGCACTTCTGAGAGAAATCATCAACAAAGATCACATAGTACTTGTGCTTTGCTGTCGAAGCTACTGAGAAAGGTCAACACACGTCTGTGTGGATTCTCTCAATGATCGTCGTGGCGCGAATATCCTTCTCGTGAAAGGTGGCTTTCACAAATTTTCCCAAGCTACACCCCTTGCACTGATCTGACTGCGCAAGAGTGCCCTTAGGAAGCCCAGTAGAAATCTGCTGCAGTATCTTCAAAGCTCCATGGTGAAGGTGGCCCAATCTCTGGTGCCACAGCTCGCCATCATCCCGGCTCACCACTCCTTCCACCTTTCATGCCATTGCTACACAGCCATCTACTTGCAGCTAATAAAGGTTCTTGACTCGAACCCCTATCTTCCGGGTTTCTCCAGTTGTCTTACTGTGTAGGAAAGCCTTTCCCTCGTTGAAGACCACATCATACCGCTTGTCTTCCAACATCGCCACAGAGATCAGATTATTCATCAATCCTGGAACATGCAATACTTCCTTCAATACGAAGGGTTTACCAGACTCCCTCTCAAAGGAAATGGTACCGATACCAGTTGCACTGTATCTACCATCATCGCCCATCTCGATGTGCACTCCAAGATCTTTCTCCTCCATATCTGAAAACAAATCTCAATCTCCAGTCATGTGAAAAGACGCACAACTGTCCAAGAACCATACTGATCCCATCACACTTGAGACCAAGCATGCGATCAGTGAAAAATCCAGCTCAAACTGCGAGGCTAAGGCCTCTCCTGCTACAGATCCAGCAGCATGCTTATTTTTCTTCTTCCACGGACAATTTGTGGCATAATGTCCATGCTGGTGACAGTGAAAGCACTTCACCTTGGACATGTCTTGCTTCTTTCCTTTCGCACCAGACTGAGAAGCTTTCTTGCTCTTCCCCTTCTTTGCTTTGGCAGCCAAAGCGCAATTTTCTTCATCAGATGCCTTTGATGAAGATCCGTCCCTGGTAGTCCGCCTTATCTCCTCTTGCATGAGATCCGACCAAAGTCGCTCCCATCCCGGCAATTTCTCCCGACCATTGACAGAGTCCTGATAGGAATGCCAACTCTTCAGAAGACCAAGAAGAGCCAGGTCCACCAAGTCCTCATCATCTACAGTCACTCCCACACATTGAGTGAACTTCGTGAGGTACTTGGTGATACTGTCGCCTTTCTCCATGTTAATGTTTCTGAGTTTATCCTTGAGCGCCAAATTCCTCTGGTCGCTCTTTCTCTGGAATAGATCTGTCAACGCTTTCCACATCAAGTATGGAGAAGCTTTTCCATCCAGGCTGGATACAATGTGATCCTTCACGCCCTCCAACAGAATCCTTCGACATTTCGCCATCTTCTTTTGCCAAGCCTCAACTTGAGCAGCATTAGTAGGCTTTGGGACCTCAGCATCTATGAACTCCTTTAGCCCGTTATCATCTAATACCACCTCCATTCTATCCTTCCATGCAACATTATTCGAACTGCCCTCAAGGGCATATTCCAGTCGCAAACCGTTGAAAGACATTTCAACTCTGGCACCAAGAAAACAAACTGCTGCAAAATTTGAATTCCAAGCTCAAAACTCAACTGCTTCTGGATCTGTGAGAACAAATTATTTCTAGCACAGAGATCAACTATAGGGGCGTTTACTGGATATATCACCTTTCAAATAAAGGATGGATCCAGACGCTACCTGGCCCGCTTAAAGACTCTGTCTACCGAAATAAATTGTAATCACTGTAATAGATCCGATTTTCAATTCTCGCTCTGATACCATGTAGAAATTTGAATAATTTGCTGATTTATTCACCGAGATTATCCTGATTACACACTATTTAAGCTTCATGCATAATAAATAACCTCTTCTACAATTGATCATCAATATGCGGAAATAGAAACAGTCGCATGCACACATAAAACAATAATCAAGCACACATATCAACACAGTATGTAATGGGGAAAGCAATATCTGAAAACCCCCAACTATCTGTATAATATAATGACAGAGAAAATTTAACAATACATAGCACAAATATCTCACAGCTCTCAGCACTATCTCACATGCTACACACAAACTAGCACGGAAGATGAACAAGTCACAGGTTCAAATCTCCTCCACAAGTCTGCTTGCCTCTACTGCACAATCCAAGTTGATTAATGATGAGATCCAAGTTCGAATCCCACTAGCTTCAACTGCGCAATTCTCATTGGAAATCTCAATCAATGTGTGTGCAAATCTCATGCACAGCCAATAGTCACAATTGATAGTAGACTCACCCTTTCACCCACCTCTAACACTGGTCTCCACTAAACTTTCCATGCATTGCAGTTAACTGATGTGTTCTTTAGTTGATTTATGAGCTAATAGTTAGTGAATTAATTAATAATTAATCACACCACTCATCACTAGTGTATTTTTCAGTTAGACTAAATACAACTAGTTCAACTAAGTTAAACCGAACACAACTCCACCAACTGTCTCATCAACTCCACCAAACTCTGCCACATGAGTTCTAACTAAAGTCAACCATGCAATATCTCAACCAACCCTTAGGAAAAGCGTATTTCCTTCTGTCAGCTGCATGTGCCACATCCAAGCATCAAACTGAAGTGCTCCAAGAGGATAAGATAATGTTTATAGTCTAAATATTATTAAGGGTTAATAATATTTGACTGTTCTATTTTTAGCCCGGCAGTCTAAAAATAGAAACCGCCCAATGTCTAAAAATAGAAGTCCATCTATTTTTACCAACTCGACCAATCATCCATAAATAGCATCCTGCAACTCATAGACCATGATCCATATGTCTAAAAATAGACTTTGCGCCAAAAATAGCCTGCGGGCCCACTTAGTGAAGGCGACTTCATTTCACTAAGCTCCATCATCTTGTTGCATTTTCAACAAAAACATCCTGAATATCTGATTCATTTTCATTCAACTGATCATGCAAAGCCACCCTCGTCTTCAGCACAGCAAGCTGAACTGAAGGCCGGTTTTTCAACAATTTATGGTGGGGGTGAAGCCTGTCTTCCAGATCTTGACTATTTAAGTGTTTAATTGGTTTTTTCAGAGACCTAAGCATAGAATCAAATGAATCCGGTGAATCCTGCGAAATAATAAACAATAGTAAGGCCATTATTTATTGGTTTGAAATAATAAACAACATGCAACAAACCCACATAATTAGTAAATTATTTAAAGACAATAATTCCTACATATTAAAATATAAAGTTATAACACACCAGCTCATACTCGAACATAACATCTGTATCAATATTCTTCTTCTGTATCTTCTTGATCTTCATCCAATTGATCGACATCTATATCAACATCTGATTTAGAAATGGTGTTGAAATGATCGACCATGTCATCATCATCATCATCAATTATGTCATTTTCAATAATATCCTCATCGACATCATCATCAATAATTGTTGCCTCATCTCCTATGCCTGGTTCATCTTCTAAGATATCTTCTTTGTCTGTCAATGCATCTTCCTGCTCATCTGCCACTGCATCATCTTCTTCTTGATCAATATCATCTTCTTCCTCTACAATATACTCTATTGGCCTTCCTCTTGGATCATATCTAATAGCAAATGACCATTCGTTCTCACCTGGAACCTCTGAGTAAAAGACTTGTTCGCATTGGCTTGGAAAAACATAGAGATATTTTCCTACTTCAAACTGCGATGTTTTAACCATTGGAAATCCATTGTCATGTTGAATAAGTGTTCTATCATCATCACGTACATTCATTTGTAGCCTATACCATTTGACGTCGAACAAAACTATTTTGAAGGAATTAAAGTCACACTCAACTATATCATCTAAGAACCCATAATATCTATTTTCAAATTCTCGAGGATGTCTGTCACTCCTGGAGGAAACATTAGTGACCTGGAATACTGCAGTTATCCCACTATCAGAAGTTTTCCTGTTATCATCCAACTGTTTAACGCGAAATTGACGACCATTGCACCACATAGCCTTGTGGTGTTTCAACTTCAATATGCCAAACATGAAAAAGATGCATTCTCAATTAATAATTAAACATATAATTTACACAGCATGAAAATTAACTGAAAAATCAAACTTCTTATCACATTATAAATATAGTATAAAATAAGTAATGAATAAAATAGGTGAATTAATTGCTTACCTTTCTATCTTTCAAACCATATGCTAAATCGATTTCCCTGTCCGTAACGTTCCCATCTCCACTACGATACGCTTCTCTAATCAATTCAGACAGTAGTTGCCATGATAACCTACCGTTGTTACGTGCTTTACATGTTTCAATCCATTCACTCATCCACTCAAGATTGTTTGCAATGTATAAAAGTAGTGCCTCATAATCTTGAGCACCTGAATAGAAAAACAATAATTCACCAATATTAATAAATATTACTTATAACCATGGTAAATTATATTAATTAATAAAATATGAAAGAATAAGACCTAAATGAATATAATTATCATATAAATTATGTAAAAAAATGAAACATTATATGTATTATACATAATAAATCTTTTACCTCTCACTTTCTTCATTCTACCTTTTCCCAACAGGTGCTCCACTTCAAATTTTTTGATGGAGTTCACGTCCCAAATGAAATCCACCGCCTTCATGGCTGGCGCAGCTAATTTAGGAATATAATGACTAATATACACCATGTATTGATATACCACATATCCCTCCACCATAGAACCCTGAGGTCGTGCTCTTTGTTTAACCAAAGCCTTCAAGGATTTCAAGTGCCTCTCAACCATTCACATTGACCTTGTGTGTACTGGTCCACACATTTCAATCTCCTCAACTTGGTGTATCAAGTAGTGTTCTTGTGCATTGAAAAATGTTGGAGGTAGATACTTGTGCATTTCACACATTAGCCGAGGAATTTCTCTCTTCCAATACTTTATTTCATCTTGATGGATTTCTTTCAATGAAAACCATCTGCAAATCATTACGCAAGGTTATTTCAATGAAACATAATACATATTTCATTACAAGTAAATTAATACATCATTTCATCAAGTACGAAAAGAAATTGTAGCAATTAGATTTTGTGTATAAATCAAAACTACTTACCTCATGTATTTACTAAGACCATATATAACTTGTTTGACATTGTTGTCGAAGTCGTTTGGGAGAGATATAGGTAGAACATACTATAACAATAAAAAATGAATCGTTATTGGTTTCCAAATTAAACAAAAAAAAGGAAAATTTAAAATATGTATTCAAGAAATAACATACAAAAACGTATACCAAAAAAATTACCTTAACAAAGGTATGCCAATCATGTGTTTTCACCCCACTGAAGTCACCTTTCTTCGTTAAGATATTATTTATGTTTGAAGCAAAACCTATTGGAAATTTAATTCTTCTAACGACCTCTTTTACATCATTGCTTTGTTGCTCTTTTAATAACCATGGAATATTATTATAATTTCTACCTCCATTGTTATTTGATCCACCGATCACACTTTTCATTGCATGATTCGATTTCTCAATGTCAGCACAAATTTTGTCAATTTTATCTCTATCATGTGCACCATCTATGGTTTTCCATAACATTTCTGTCACATTCTTCCCGACATGCATTGTATCAAACAAATGAGCTATTTTTAGGTCCTCATAGTAGGGCAACCTCGCGAATTGAGAAGGATAACATTTTATTCCAGGTGGAAGTACAATATTAGTACCTTCACGGCGACGATGACCTTGATATCAAAGAATAAAATAAATCAGAACAATATTAATTATAAAATACAATAAAATAAATTCATTAGTTAAAACAAAACTTCCAAACATTACATAAACAAATAATATATATATATATATATATATATATACACACAAATTACGTACCAGCTGCTTGACGATTATTAATTCTGTTATATTCCAACATCCAAAACTGAGGTGTCATTCTTCGTGGTTTTAATCTAGTTTCTTCTTTATCATTGAAAAGATGTTTTTCAGTAGTACGATACTTCTGGTTCCTAGGGAGGAAGTGCCTAAACTCATCAAACACCATCTTTCTTAAGTCTGGCGAATGATGATACTGCATCTTAGGGCCACAAACTGGACATGCAAATCTACCCTTTGTTTGAAGACCTGCAATAGATGGATCAATAACAATTAATATACTATGAGATCATTTTTAAAACATGCAATATGGTATATCTAATTTAGATAATTATGTATTATATTAAAGTGCAATGAAATATTACATACCAAAAACATGTGTTAGTCCTGGGGCATCATGAATTGTCCATACAAGCATTCCACGACATTCTACTTGATTGGTTTAGTGATGTCATACATAGTGATGCCATGCCATAACTGTATTAGCTCATTGATAAGAGGCTCAATATATACATTGATATCTTTGACTTGGTACTTACCTAATTGTTCAAAATTATGGTACATAATAATTACTCCCAAGATATATGTATATATAAGTAAGTAAATAAATAAAATATATATTTATGCAAACAACGAGAGAAATGAAAATGTTACATTCAAAGAAATAATGTATCAAATACCTGGAATAATCATAGTCAACATTATGTGCTCCCTCTTGATTGACATCCAAGGAGGAATGTTATTTTTGATAACGAAAATAGGCCACACTGAGTAAGTAGATATAAGCTCTCCTAATGGATTAACACCATCAGCTTCCAATGAAAGCCTGACATTACGAGGTTCATTTTTAAAATCTACATATTTTTCCTTGATTTCTCTAAATGCAGAACCATCTACAGGCATTCGAAGAACACCTTCTTCACTTCTATTCTTTGAATGGTAATCCATTATTTGTGCTATGCTGTTACACCTGAACATTCGCTGAAAACGTGGAATTATGGGAATATGAAGAAGAACCTTTTGAGGCACCTTTTTGGTTAGTTGATCTGTTCGATATCTACTGGTACCACATTTCGAACATTCTGTTTTCAACGCATGTTCTCCGTAATATATAATATGATCTTTAGGACATGCATCTATAGTGTTATATTCCATTCCAAAGTGTTTCATAATAGCACGTAGATCTCGATATGTTCGAGGTAAAGTATTTGGCGATGGTAACAAATATTCACCCAACAATCTACAACATAAACAAAAAGTAGTGTCTTTTAAAGATTATATATATATATCATAGTTATTAAAACCGGAACTAGTGACCGAACCGGTGGAGCTAATGAACCGGGTTTCGAACCGGAACCGGTCTAACCGGTAGCGGTCAGATCTCAATGAAACAATTTTAAAAAAAATACATTAAATAATTATTTTTTAATTAAAAAAAAAAAAAACTATTTTTAAGATTTGCAACCATGATTCCAAGCCAATAGAGACAAAATATGAAAATTTTGCTCATTTATATACCATGCAAAGGTGAATATATCAAAATGGCACCAAATGAAATACATATCATCGAAAAATACATAAGAAAACTTGTTGAAGTAATGTATCAGGTTTCTCTTATATTATTCATTGTGTTTTATTGTTGACTTAATATTATAATATACAATCTATCCCTGCTCAGATCTGTTGTCAATTCATTGTATCAGCCTTAAAGACAATTCTGGGTTCAGTATATATATATATATCAGACCAACATTTTGAAGATCTTGTATTCTTCATTATCTATGTTTTCTTGGCAATAAATTTCTAGAAAAACATCTACAACACTTAGAGGTATTGAATTGGTTTATGAAACCCACTATTAGTGCTATTTGTAACAAGTTGAGAGAGCATTACAACTTCAGCAGTCTGCTCACAATGTGTTTGACGAAATTTATCACTGAAAAGATTCATTAAAACCCAGAAAACTCAGTAGCCAGTTTAGTGCATTTCCAAGCGGGAATTTTCTAGTGGTCAATTTATTATTTCCAGTGACATTTTCATTAGGTTGTATGTTGTTGTCCCTTGAGTGGCGTCAGACCATTTGCATCAGTCTTGATGCCATGATCAAATTTCTTGTATGCTGTGTGAAAGGTTTTGTATTTATGCTGCTGCTATGTGTGAGCAGAGAGAGAGGGTCTGACAGTTCCTAGCTGAGTGTGAAATAAGGTTGCTGCTGATTTTTTTGAGAACAGAAATTGTCATCAAGTACATTTGATGAGTTGCATGCTGCCAGGGATTTTATGCTAGCCAACCTTGTATTTATTAGTCATCATGTGTATTGTTGCTACTATAAGGTGTTGAGTATGAGTTATTAGACAAGTTTGTTGCTAGTATAATAGAGGAATTTGCAGCTCATGGAGGAGACACTGAGGAATTTGCAACTCATGGAGGAGCACCTAACCGACTGGTTAAGTACGGAACTGACCGGTTTATGCATAAACTAGCCGGTTCCTTACTTAACCGGCCGGTTAGGTCCGGTTAACCGGCCAAAACAGGTGAGAATAGGCTATTGACTGGGTTGCAAGGTCGGTTCCAACTGGCAGCCGTCCTGACCGGCCGGTTTTGATAACTATGATATATATATATATATATATATATATATAACTTATTATTTTACACATTTATTACAACTAAAAAAGGGAAAATAATCAATATTTACATATATGTGATCATATATACATATTGCATACCTTAGGAGTTGTGTCATACATCTGTTCGACAAATTATTCATAACCTTTAAGTTCACCAGCAACAATGTAGTAGAGAGAAGAGTTGCATTTGAGTGTTCAAAAAGTCATTCACTTGACCTTTTAATCAGAGGTACATCATAAATACTGTCACTATCTCCACCATCATCATCTGACTCACCATACAAGTCTTGGAGCATTTGATTTGTCCCATCATTAATGTGAACTGTCTCATTATTGTCATCATGATCTACCTCCATGGGATCATTAAAATTACCTTCATCATTCGCTTCATGTTCTTCACCTTGTACAACATAATTTCCAATACTAATATTTGCTGCAATATTCTCTTGTACTGGTGCAACATCATCTAATCTACTACTATTTAACTGTGGAAGCTGGTTCATCATCTGCGAAAATTTGGGGGGCAACTGTGCCCTTATGAAAATTACAAACATTAATAATTAAACATTAGTGCGCATATAAAAAATATTAAAATAATATAAAATTTTATGATATAATCAAAATGAAGATAGATAATTAATTACCATGGGACGATAGTCATTCGATCCACCATCAATGTGCCCATATTTCCTACAATGCACTGTTGCTATTGCTATTAAAACTCTAACATTATTTCTCATACAACATTTTTTACAAGGGAAATAAACTCTGCCATCACCCCTTTCACCCTTTTGAATTTTTTTTCCAGCTCCAATGTATTCTTCCATTGATGAAAATTATCCTATAAAGAAAACAATAAATCTCTCTCAATGGTGTAGAAAACCCAAGACTTGTTGAACTCAATGGGAGCTCAATGTATAAGCAAAAATAAAATAAAAGTGGGCATTTTACAAATTGTGAGCTTTTTAAAAGTCAATTTTGATATCGTGAAGTTATGTCTTTCTCGGTAGAAAACTGGGGATAGGATGGAAAATATGAGAGAAATAAGTTCCAAGGACTAAAAAACCAAGGCCAACATAGTTCCGCCTTGAATCAGAGACAAAACAATGCTGCCCAAAAAAGTGTTTGAGAGCACCCATTGAAGCTCCTATATATAGCAGAGTCAACATTTTCCTATTGAACAAGTTTGTATAGTCAAAGCCACAGCAAGATCAGATAGCCATGATCCTAAATGAGAACCAGAGCCAAAGCTAAGGCAGATCCACGTTTATCAGAACAAGACATCCATAGCAAAGAATTTGACCACATAACCAGACCATGAGATATAGCAAGATTCTTGCTTCCACTGTGGAAATGTAGAAACTGTACAAGGGCTTTGCTTCCAGCAGATTTCATTGTGATAGTAATTGGTATGGTGTTGTAAGTGCTCATTAGTAGAATCTTAAAGCCATTATGGAATTCTTTTAACCTGGAGAGGGTTTTCTGTGGTTATAAATCCTCATGTTCAAATTCCATTGAGGATTGGTTGTGTTTGATATTATGTTTTTACTGTCTGCAGTTGAATTTTCGCACAGAAAATTATCAGTCTAAAGCGGAGCAATTTTGCGATGTTTCTTTTACTTCCTATTGTGAAGTATTTCACTCAGAACTCTACTCGTTGTAACAGAGGTCTTGGGCATAGAACAGGGGACTTGGGTTTTTTGGAATCAAACTTCAGGTTAAGATGCTCATTTGAAGAATGGCACAGTGAGCCTTAGCATGGAGTTGGGAGTACCAATTTGAAGTGCAGGTAGGGCATTTTATAATAGACCAGTTAGATTTCTGGACCCTAATACAAAAGTTTCTTCTTCTTTCAAAACGTGTTTCTCCTTTTCTGTAGCCAATGTGGGTCCTATTCTTGTTTCAATTGGAGATGGATGAGCATTTGTTATTGCTCTAGATGATCACACTCTGGGTAGCCCTAGAGGCTATTTGGGGGTGATGAGTTCAATAGGTCTCAATGAACTGTTGCCCTTGCTGGGGAATACTATTGCAGTGGAATTTGATACTATTTTGGATGTTCAATTCCACGATCCTAATGGAAACCAGTACCTTCAGTTCCAGTACCTGTTCACAAAAGAGGGTGCCATAGTCATTCATGCGTGCAGAGAGGGTGAATTGCAAGCATTGCAACAGGAGGTGTTGTTGTTGTTGCATTGGCCACTAGATTGTTTGTCTGGTTCTGTTACAAGCGTAGAGTATTGAAAAGGACAGACAAATTTAGTTCAGATATTGTGAAATTTCATCGAAAATTCACCTACAAAGAGCTCAATAATGCTACAAAATACTTTTTTTGAATGTGATTGATAATCGATAATTGCAAGCAAGGGTAATCCCCTTGTGAAACCCAAATTTCTGAGCATGTTCTAAAACCTGATGACGGAGTCATTGTAATGAACAAGCGCCTAGGTCCATATTACGTCCAAATATACCAAGCACCAAGATCTATAAAAAAAATCCACAGTATCTGCGAACTAAGAAGAAGAGGCAAAAAATGTATTTTGCTTACCTGTTCGAATAGTGGTTGGGGTTTACCATGACAAAAATTTGACAGAGCCCATGTAGCATTTCTTATCATTGAAATTCTGGCAGTATCATTCATCTGGGCAAGCACCTGCCTCGGAGCTCCATGACTAAGGGCAAGATCCCTAAATGATGTAGAGTCTCCAGCATATTTCCCAAAGCCCAAACAGCCTTACACGAACACCAGTTGAACTCAAAGTTGGGTAGTAGTTTTTTAAATCAAATTCCAAAATTATAGACGTATAAAGATAATTGGGAAGAATAATTTTATGCCTCTAAAATGAACGTGCTACCTGTTCTCGAACATTATCATTCCCAGAGGTAAGAAGTTCCACAAATATAGGCAGTGCCCTGTAATCAATCACAACATTTGTATTCTCAGAGGCTCCAAAAAAACCCAAATAGGGTCAACCCTACCACAGGAGTAAGGGCCTGCAATAAGAACTTACCATTTTGCAAGAACTGAGGGCGAATGATGTTCTGCAAGAGTTGAGGGCGAATGCTGAGGGCGAATGTTGTTCTGCAAGAGCTGAGGGCGAATGCTGTTCTGCAAGATCTGAGGGAGAATGCGCGCGTGATATCAGACGTTAATGTATTTTTTAAAAAAATCATTTTTATGTATCGCGCATTTGAATTTTAGCATTTCAAATCATTTTTATTTAAATTGGATTTTTGCATTTCTAATACAAGTGACAAACAAATTTCTACAAGAGGTTGAAATTTTTACTAGAATAGCCATGAAAGACTAATTAAAATGGCTTAAAATGCAAGTGGAACTTCAAAATGAATGTAATTGAAGGTTCTCTCCACTAAATTTTTGCAAAAGTGCTTACATTATTTAAGTTATCTAGGATATTTTTTTGTATTACACAATCAAAATTAAATAATGAAATAGTTGGGTAGTCTTATTGTTTCAAATTAGGACACAATTTTCAAATGGTGATGAAGTTTCATGTGATGATTAACTGACAATATTCTCCTTTCCTATCCTTGAAAAACTATACAAGGTTCCCTGTTACCACATGAAACCCTAACTCATATAGCAGCATAGGACCAGTCCTCCATTTTGCCCATCATAAGGCATTTTGCACATATTTGACGACAAGAATTTGCAGATTCCCGTTTTCCATGAGGTGCTAGGAAGGATAGAAGATTTAATTTTGACTTTTGAAATTTTTTCAAAAATGTTCTTACGCCCTTTAATTTCCACTTACCAATAATTTTGCAACACTAGTCCTCTTCGAAATTGCAAGGCTGTACTCAAAAAGTAAGGAAAGTTACTTTTTTGGCTCACTCAATGATCCAGGTGGATACTGGTGGCCACTCGCCTATTCCACTTGGGGCCCCACCATTGTCTCTTTCTTTTTTTTAGTTTCGGCACAACTTACTATTTTTAGCAGTTTTTCGGGTCCTGAACTTCTGGAGCTGTTTTGAGGCCCTAAACGATGTTTTTTGGGCATCGCGCCTCCAACGAATATCATTCTATATCATTTTGTTCCAAAATTATATTTGTGGTGAAAGTTGTAGTCCTCAAATAGATCTTTCTAATGATGTATCATGTGCGTCAAACGGAGATAGTATGCCAAAGTTACATCCCTGGGAAGTTGAAACACCAATTTACCCAAACGGGACCCATAGTTTTGGCGCTTCATCTCCTAGGGTTAGGTTTTTGGATGTTTAGGGTTCTCCATTGTTTCTTAATAATAAATAGGCCCTCGAGCCTCATTGTAACTCAGTTCAGAGGCCTGTAGCCGCCACATCTCTCCTCAGAGATAGCTACCAGCGTCCTAGCTAGTTTTATTTCCATTATGTCTGTAAGCAAATTTCAGTTCTTTGATATTAATAAAATGAAGTGTTATTTCCACTGCATCTCTGTATTTATGGTTATGTATCTATTCTGTTGTGTTCCCGCATAAATCTGGATCAGTGGTATCAGAGCGGTCTGCTTTTTCTTGATCCTTCTTTGCATGTCCCCAACGAGGTCGGGGTATAAGGAGTTAGGGCTCGATCTGGTGGAACCTCTGCAAGATCAGCCTCGCAAAACCCAGCGGTCACCCATGGGGGACAAAAAGAAAGATGAGGGAGCAGGAGATCCTATCAAAATATTGCTCAAGGAGGCCCTCGAAAAACAAAGGAATGCGATGATGGATAACATTGCCCAAATCCTTCAACGACTGCCCATCGGTGGCGCATCTGCATCCAGCAGCCACTTTGGAGGTGCGACTCCTTTTAAGGTACAAGTAAATTTTGACATTCCCATATTTGAGGGTGAAATAGATGTAGATGCCGTAGATAGATGGTTGAATCTATTAGAAGGATATTTCTCGGTTCATGACTTTTTCGATAAGGAGAAGATTATTTTTGCACTCCTCAAAGCTGCCCCCCATGTCAAGGATTGGTGGGAAACCCACTGTGAGAAAAAGGACGAGACAGAACCCTCTTTGTTCTCGGTCGTACCCACTTGGAATTATTTCCGAGACGCCGTCAAGGGACAATACTATCCTGTGGGGAGCTATGAGGACAAGTACATACAACGGACCACGCTGCAGCAACAAAGGGATCAAGATGTGCATGAGCTGATGAATCTGTTCCATACCCTGCACACCAAGTTGGGTATCAAAGATTCAGAGAAACATCTAGTGCTAAAGTATTGCAGTTGTCTGCACAGATGCATTTAGGAGGTAATGGAGTTCCTCGACATCTCCTCACTTGGTACGGCATACCGGTATGCTGCCAAGATTGAGCAAAAATTCAAACAGAAGAAGCGAGACTTTGGATCTGCGAATCAAAATTAAGGGAAAGGTGCTCCCAAACCGCAGAACAAAGGACATAGCCAAGGCACAGTGACTCAAGACAACCTGCCGAAGCCACATGAAAATAACGACACCGCAAAGCCAAAGAAGGACACGGGAAAGTGGTGTGAGTTCCATAAGAGCTCCACTCACAACACAAGTGAGTGTCGGGCCAAGTAGTCCTTGGTGGCCGAGATGCGGGATTTTGAGTTAGATGCATGCTCCGACTCTGAATCAGAACCTGACAAGGGGAATGACAAAGGGAAACAGATTATTGATGTGGAGCCCAATGCCACTGTTGCCACTACAAAGATCCAGAAGGAGGAACCAGAAGATCCAGAGGAGGAGGAACATCTCTTCCACTCCCAGATGTGGGTAAAGGGCTCCCCGGTATAGTTCATTGTCGACAATGGGAGCCAAAAGAACCTCATTTCGGTAGATGCCATGAAGTAGTTGGGCTTGCCGACCACAACTCACCCACATCCATACACCATCGGGTGGCTTCACCAAGGACGAGATCTTCGCGTCAGCCAGCAGTGCCGCCTTCCCTATAGCATCAAGCCCTTCACGGATGAGGTATTATGTGACATTGTTCCTATTGATTTTTCTGATGTATTATTAGGACAACCATACTTGTGGAAGCGTCATGCGGTGTACGAGTCTCGACATCGTGCTGTTATTGTTACTTTGGGAAATAAGTTGTACAAGATACCAGAGGTACCACCTCCTACTACTATCTCTTTGGTTACTGCAAAACAATGTAGTAAGCTCATTTCCCAAACCAGGAAATTCGTTTTCCTGATGATCCGCCCCCAGGGCAAGAAGAAGACTATGGCCACGACCTCCATACAAGGCTCCTCTGCACGACAACAACAAATGGATAAGGTTGTGGAGGACTACGGGGACATTTTCACCTCACCCACAGGGGTTCCTCTACACTGTTAGGTCAAGCACCCGATTGATCTGACCCCAGGTGCGCCGCTACCCAACGAACCAATATATCGGTGCTCTGTTTTGGAGAACGATGAAATCAAGAGGCAGATTCATGAGCTGCTACAGAAGGGTCACATCCGACCAAGTTCATCACCCTGTGGGAGCCCAATAATTTATTATTGTGAAATCATAGTTCTAAATTATCTCTTATTCTGTGAGCAATGTAATCTATTAATTGTAAGCAGATTCATTAAAAAAATTCAAACTGATTTTAGCATGAATGATGAAAATTTATATATTAATTGGTTTTTAAGAGTATTTGTATTATGTAGGAGCACTGGAAAGAAAAATCAAGACTTCATTTTTTTTTTCCTTATTTTATTGGGCTGAACTGGAGAAAATTGAATATGTATAGTGAGTTAATTGTAAGATCAATGGGCCAAGGCCATACATCAACATTGACCACAGTGGGGAAGTATAAAAGCATGGATATTCATGCAAGTATAGTTATTAATGTAAGATCAAAGTTAACTCTTAGCTTCACTAAAGAAATAGAAGGCAAAGATCTAACATCAACTGAAACTCACGTGAAAAAGTAGATGAAAAATGTACAATCATCCAATGGAGAGGTAATCTATAATTATCCAGTAAGACTCTTGGCTATGCCTTGAGACTAAAATAATTCTAAATATTTTTGAATAATCATCCATTGGAATTTAGTAGGAAAACCATAGTAAATCATTGTCCAATGGCCATGCAAAAATATATAAAAAATAATATTTGTTGGTTGTTTTTCAATAGGTGGACCATGATGGGACCACTGACAAGGTGGGGGTGCTTTTTTAATCATGGAAGTGAGGTTTAGTAGATTGATAGTCAAGTTACCTTTCTTAGTCCGATTATGCAATTTTTATAAGATAGATTATGCAATATTAATAATAAACATAAATTTATTGCAATTTAGGGAAAGCTCGTTCATGTTTTTTTCTTTATATTGGAAGGTTACTTGATTTTTGAAGTAATTTTTAGTAGATCATAGCATATATTGAGGAAATATTATTTTGAAAAGAATCAGTTATTTCTCTTGAAACTTTAAGTATTAAAATTCCATGACATAGATATATCACACTCCAAAATCCAAAGAAAATGGAAGAGCATTCAATTTTTTTAATCAAACTTTTATTGGTGAAGGGTTAGTTTATTACGAGAACATCATTAATGAAGTGAAAAATTTTAAACGTAACATTTATTGACTAGAAAAATAATGACCAAAACGTCAAAAAACATTGTGTGACGGGTAAAGAGAAATCCAAATTCCAACCCTGCCTACCACTTGTTGGTGAGTGGAGGTTATTCACTTTTCATTTACAGCTTACCAGGTTACTCATGTTATCAATATTTTCAGATGGCTTAATTTTAGGTGACTACTTATTTTACTTCTTATTTATAAAGAAAAATTGGTAGATAATTGTATATATTATTTGAAATCTATAACAAATCCAGGCAAAAAAATTACAACAAAGAGAAAATTATGCAAAAAATTCACCAGGGCACTACTAATGTGTGGATACCCTATCATTTCTTAGATCCTCATAACTTACCAACACCTACTATATTGGTATACACATAATATGGCATTTACTTGAAGTATTTCATATGTATCTAGAAGTAAATAAGTTGTATGACAATTGTTATGGCAGATATAAGATGTGTATTATAGTTTATATTTCAATTTTTCTTAAGTAGCATGCATGTGTGGTTCATATAGTGACTACAATTACCAAATATATTTCAGTGAAAATGTGAAGATGATCTCTCATTAGGTCCTAATTACTTAAAGCATCATTAATTAGCTTTCCAAATGAATAAAATATGTTAACAAATTAGTAAAAACTAGGAAAACAAATCATGCTTTAAAAAAATATGGCACAATGAGTCACACTCTGAGATTTTTTTAATTACTCATCAAGTGTCGCTACAACATATATATGATCACCATTACCATAGAAATGGGACATATGACAATCATTTTGGTTTCGCCAATGAAATTCCACATCATGAGCATTGTTTAGGGTTGATTGTGTTGATTTTTTTTAAACAAATCATTTATACATTTTATGGAAATTATAGACACAATTTATAATCACATTACAAGATCATGATGTATGGATATTCCTTATCATTTCTTAGATACTCACAACTTACCAACACCTAATAGATTGATATACACATCATATGGAATTTACCCCTATAATGCCACATGTATCCTAAAACAAATTAGTTGTATGGCAATTGTTATGGTGCATATATGATGTGTATTACAATTTATCTTATAATTTTGTTGAAGTAGCATACAACAATTTACATAGTGATATGAGAACCACTCTCTAGAGTATACATCGATTTTGTACAAATGGCTTTTCAGTTTCTTTTTAAGATATATCATTGGTGATGCTCACATGATTATATAATGAACCATTAAGTTGAACTATGAAATTATTCCTCACAACACACACACACATATTGATGAATTAATAATTTTTCTCATATAATTTTTTTAATCTATTTTGAAAAAAAAATAAAAAATTATATATAATTATTTCTAAGAAGAACAAGAGAGAGTTCCTTACCATATCTTCATAAAAAATATAATAGCGACGTTTGGAGGCAGCCGTCTAGCGATTCTTTGGGGCATAGTGTCGCAATTGCGACACTTTGTCTAAGTGTCGGTATTGTGACACTTTTCTCTAAATGTCGGTATAGCGACGGTTTCCCAAGATCAATGGCCCAAAGTGAACCCGATAACTTACCTTTTCCCCACACCTTTCCTTTTGATCATGGCCGTTCGCTCGTTGAATCCAGATCTGACGGCACTAATACATTTTTGCGCTCATAGAGTAATCGTTTGATGTTTTGGCAAAGCCGCGTGAAATGGGTGGTTTTTCCAAACCACCCGCGCTTACGTGTCGCCACCACGTTGTATCGCGTTCAAAAAGCTAGTTTCCGATTACCACCATTTACCCTCGCGAATACCACTGGCAGTATTCCCTAAACCTCACCCGTTTAACCCAAGTTTAATGTCATTTAACTATGGTTATACCATCGTTTAATACATTAAAATTATATTTTTCATTCAAATTTTCACCTTTTTGCTTTAAACCTGTAAAAACATTGCAGAACTGTTTTTCCTCAAAATCACACCGTTTAAACCCTGAGAAACTTTGCAAAGCCATTTTCAACCTACCAGTACCATTTTTCGACGCCCATTGCCCTGAATTTCCATTACAAAGTACTACATTGTCCTCTGCGAAACCATTTTCAAAAAATTGAAGACTGAGCACCTCTGCAACGTCTTCAACCGAATTTCGTTGGTTCTCCAGGTACTTTTCTTCAAAGTTGCCCTCTGAGATTTCAAAATTCCTGTCGATTTCAAATAATTACCAAAGTTACTGCAAAAAAGTGTCTATTTTTCAGGGGAAACTCTGTCAAAATTTCCCTGGAATCCCTAATTTCCCTTTCTCGCAGTTTTTTCCATACCCTGGTCCATTTTACTGTTGAAATTGATTTTAAATACACGTTCTGAGCTTTAAATTCCTTGCATTTCCTAAAAACCCTGCTCAGAAACCCCATTTTCAGTAGAAATTTGCCAAGAAACCCCTGTTTCTCGTAAAGGAACTTAGCAAACCATTTAAGCTTGCTTCGTTCATTATTAAAAATGACCAAGAAACAGGTAACCCCCAAGAATGGAGGCCCAAAATCTCAAAATAAGTCTTCTGCAAAGATTCCTCAGCCTATGTCCTTCAAAATCGACAAACCAACTCCTGTACTCACGGATGATTCTACAGAAGTGGTCAGACCAGTCCAGCCTCTAGTCATTTCTCCAGAGAACAGCCCTTTAGTTGACCTGGACTGTAGAATACTAGACCCTAATGTAGAATTTAACCTTCTTGATGTCTATAATTGGTGCTATGGAAAATCAGTGGAAAAGAGTGACAAAGATATTCCAATTTGGGAATCCAATCTGCCTAGATATATTGTCCCTCTCACTCATTATGTTCCTGAATTTATCAGATTAAGCCAAGCCTACTATATGCCAGAACAAAGATGTATTTTAAACAAAGAAAAAGATATCCTGTTTTACATCACTGAAGAGTCGATAAATTCCATGCTGCAAATGAATCATGACCCCAATTCTGCTTCCCTATCAATAGAAGATTTAACCCAACTATATCTTGACTTGGAGTTCAATACTAGATTCAAAACATACCAGACTTTTTGTCCAAATCAAGTTGATATTCCTAAGTTAAATCCTCCTTTCGACACCGTTGATTTCCCAGATGAAACTAGACAGATTGTCTCAATGCTCTCCTTCATACTAGGATACGGCAGTGGTGAATTCACTGATGTGGCTATCCTAGGTTTTCTGTCAACTCTAAGCCCTAGTCAATCACCATCCATTCAATTCAATTTTGCTAGATTTATTGCTGAAAGTATGCATTATTAGTTATCCAGATTACCAGAAGAAGGAGTTTTCAGATACTCCTCTTATCTGCTCCACCTCTTCCTATATTATCAAACATATAAGTTTCCAATTGAATGTGAGAAAGTGGATGCAGAAGGAAAAGTTCTATCAATAGTATTTTGGTCATCTATTCTAAGGAAATGGAACAGAAAGTATAGTTTTAGAGATTTCAATGACTCATTTATAGCCCTTGCTATGTATCTCTTGGAAAAAGAGGAGATCCCTAGGATCAATGATGAGACAAGAAGAATTCTGTAGTTATCAGAGAGATAAAAAACTGGATATTGGTATTTATATAAAAATCATACAGAAATCAGAGTGTATGGATCATCCCTGGCCCCATATAAGTTACCCAAGTTTGTTACTACAAGAATATTTTCTTTAGAATATCTGAGACAACTATTGAATGTAGATGAAATCAAATTCATAGCTTTCAAGAAAAAGACCCAATTTAATTTGAAAAACCAAATTGGGCCATTCATTGTGAATAACAGAGAAGCTGCCAATGAGATAAATGTCAAACTTAAAGAGTATAAGTTCCCATGTAATTTTACATGGAAGTATGACCCACAAGGTATTTTGAGTGCAGCAAGGTTAAAATGTAAGTTTCCTGTTTACTTGCATGATCCTAAGCCCCATATTGAAATATATGTAAATAAAATTGAATGGGAGATAAACACCCTATCTGATGATGATTCACAGGCAGTACAGGTAATACAGGTAGACAGTGGCAAAGGCAAACAGATTGAACAAACAGTACAGGTGGCATCTACAAGCAAAGATACTGATAATGTACATAAAAGAGACAGAGAAGGAGATAGTTTCATAGCTGAGACTATTGAGGACATAAAATTCAGAACTCCTTATAGTAAAAGAAGCAAGTCAACAGAAGAAGAAAAGGATAAGGTTGTAAATATTGATATAGATGATGAAGCAACAAGAATAGTCACTCAAACATTAAAAGAGCTTCAAAATGTAAAAATTGGAACACAAAAAAAAGATACAGTCATGAAGGAAAACCAGGCTACTGTCGATTTGCCTCCTTCTTCTCAGGAAACTGACAATACAGAGTCAGAGATTCAGATTAGATTCAGACAGATTAAAGAGAAGAATGAAGAGCTCAAGAATCAAGCTCATTCTAGATTTCTTAAGGAAAAGCCTGGAAACAAAGACATGCTTCTTTCAGCATTTGATTATTCATCCAATAAATTGGTAATGCCATTCGTGAAGCCTACAGTGGCTGAGCCAAAATCAGTGGCAAATTATTCCAAAACAGATCTTGAACTGGATGCAGATGCCATTCATGAATTAGATCAAATTGAATTTCATAGGAGCAATACTGAAATGCTATATTCCAAAATTGTCAGTAAAACTATGAAATCAATTAGGCTTGAGAAAATAGTGCTCAACCTCCAACATCAAATGAATTTGGACAAAGCCTCACTGTATGCTAATAATTTAAGAATAAAATCACTAGAAGATATAGTGATTGAAGCAGGGGGTGACCTAGCCAACATTGAAGGGGAAAAAGTCTTAATTAAACAGAAAAATGAGGATATAGCTGCTCTTAGAAAACAGTTGAAGTTGCCTCAGAGTGAAAACTCTCAAGAAAAATAAATTCTACAGCAAAAAATAGAGAATGATGATTTAAAGCAGCTTGTACATCAAATGTCAGGTCAGATAAAAACAATGGAAAGTCAAATAGAAGCTCTAATGAAAGAGAATGAAGAACTAAGAAAATCACAACCAATGGTCATTCCTACAGTGATCCCCATTGTAAACACTGCTATACCATCTACTTTGGTAGAACACTTGGCACCGAAAGGAGTACTGGCAACTGCGGTGCCAATTACTTCTCTAATCTCTTCCTCTTCTTCTTCATCCTCATAGAGGAGCACACTACAATACCAAGATAAAGAGATTCTTAGTTTGAAAGGCACTATTAAAAATTTAGAAAATTCCAAAAATGATGCCTTGATTACTTCTAGAGGACATGAGCAAAGGGCTGATCGACTACAAGAACAAGTAAAGATTCTGCAAGCACAAGTAAATCTTAAAGATCAGGTGGCCTATATAAAAAATCATTTATGGACCAAAATTATTGAAGGTGTTCATTCTCAATGGCCTTCAATTCGGATAATTTATGAACAGAGGGAGTTACTTCAAGTTGCTAGTGCAGAGATTGACAATACTAAGAGAGAAATTGACAATAAACCAGCCCAAGCAATCCAACTCATAGCTTTTTTAAACAGTAAAACCAGGGAAGAGTTGGAAGAATTGAAAATTGTTGATAGAACATAAACCATTATTCAAATAAAAAAGGTCCTGAACAAAAGAAACATAATGAGTAATCTAGAGGACCAATGTAAAGACATGAATTTATCCATCTCAAGAATTTTAGCCAAATACAAAACATTGTCAGAATCAGGTTTGCCTGATATTCACGCATTGAATGACAAGTTAATGCCTCAGAAATATTATGATCTAAAAATCAGAAATCATGCAAAAGAGCAAGCCAGACAACAACTACCTCAAGGATCACCAACAGGCAAAATACTTCTTCAGTATTTTTAAAATCTGTTCTTTTTAGGTAATGAGATCAGGCATATGTTCAATATCAAGCCTAACTTTGCCAAGTATATAGAGGTAGATGAAAGTTATAGAAAATTGAAGACTATGAAGATCCCCTCTGCAGAAAAGTGGCAAGAATTCACAGATCTACTGTGAATTTAATGGATAAAAAATAGGAAATTCACTTGGAAATTCATTTTTTACTGTTACCTCAAATGGTAAAAATACAGGGTTAAAGTGCACAACAACAATGAATTCAAATTAGAATAATCAGTTCTATTTTTGCTTGTAAAAAGGTAACAACTTGCAAACTTTTTTGCAGCTGTCCCTCTTTTTAAGTTTTCTTTCCTATTTTTTATTAAAACATTATCTCAATTCCTGAGATATTTTG
This sequence comes from Pinus albicaulis, assembly GCA_034641835.2. Taxonomy (NCBI): domain Eukaryota; kingdom Viridiplantae; phylum Streptophyta; class Pinopsida; order Pinales; family Pinaceae; genus Pinus; species Pinus albicaulis. Next base: position 1,191,881,507 of record CM076574.1, on the reverse strand, counting down.
TAAACATTTTTTGTATAAATACTTCACAATTCAAAGTATTCAGTGTGAATAAAATTTCTCAATACAACTATAGTCTTATTTGCTGGTTATATTGAAGTTGGTGAGTCAATTAGTGAAAGCAGCAAACTGGAAAGAGATCAGAGACATCATAGCTAAGGATTCTCGTGGTGACAAGATAAGTCTCATTTCTTTCCTTGTTTTCAGTGTATTTATTTAAAGTTTACATTCATTCATATTATGTTTTTCTAGTCTATAATGATCAACTAAGGAAAAATTAAACAGGATTAGTGATAATAAGCTCCCTGTTTCAAAACTTGTTGGCATTTTAATGTTTTCTACTTTGTTCGTGCTCTCTACTTGGCCATTGGCTTGTGGGTGATATGGAGTTGTAATCTTGTGCTGAATGTGGTAGTTTTTCAATGTTTCAGCTAATTTATTACCTACAAATTGTGGTCCTCCATCTGTGATTATGTCCCTTGGGAGACCATAGCGCACAAAGATTTGGAAAATAAACTGTACTACAAAGTCCTCTGTAGCTTTTGAAAGTGCCTCTGCTTCGACCCACTTAGTGACATATTCGGTTGCAATTAGGATGTATGTTTTTTGGTTTGAGGGAGGACTAATAGGGCCAACAAAATCAAGTGCCCAGTGTTCAAATGGTTTAATCACTAGCTAAGGGTTCAAAGGCATTTCATCAGACTGCCCAGGGCGTCCTGCCCTTTGGCAGCTATCACAGGCCTGCACGAATTTTTTGGCATCCTTAAATATGGTAGGCTAGTAATAGCATGTTCGTAAAACATTATGGGAAGTTCTACGGTTCCCAATTAGATCCCCTTCTTCAATCTTCTTATCTGTAGCTTAAGGATTCTTAAGTGCCCTTTTGCTCAGATTCCATCCACTCCATCAAATCAAGCCTATACATAGCCTTAGAAGTTCACCTATCTTGCCCTTAGCACATTTTCATCTCTGAGCCTTATTTCTTAGTTCTGCTTGCCTAGAGAGTTGACTCAATTGCCCAATATTCTGGTAGATCCTTCTAGTTTACCTTCAAATCTCTTTATTCCCACCAATATTTTAAAATCAAACCTAAATACACAATCATAGCTAGCCTAATATCTGTTACTAAAACAAAGCTAAATCATACGGAGAGATCCCTGTCTGGAGTTCAAGAAGGCTAGATCTTGAATTCCCAAAGCAGTTCTTGGTTACCCCTGGTGTTCTTAACTACAAAAATCCCTATCCCACAACCTGAGAATTACTAGGGTGATAACAGGCCTTGGGGGTATTATAATCCTTGGAGGAAATTCCCACAACTAGAAGAGTTGACAGAGAAAATTGGATCGAGTACAAAGGTGTGGCAGGTGGATTTTACCCTACACCAATTGTTATGGTGCATACATGATGTGTATTACAGTTTATCTTATAATTTTGTTGAAGTAGCATACAACAATTTACATAGTGATATGAGAACCACTCTCTAGAGTATACATCGATTTTGTACACATGGCTTTTCAGTTGCTTTTTAAGATATATCATTGGTGATGATCACATGATTATATAATGAACCATTAAGTTGAACTATGAAATTATTCCTCACAACACACACACACACACACATTGATGAATTAATAATTTTTCTCATATAATTTTCTTAATCTATTTTGAAAAAAAAAAAATTATATATAATTATTTCTAAGAAGAACAAGAGAGAATTCCTTACCATATCTTCGTAAAACATATAATAGCAAGAAAATTAATCTATTGAAATTTCATTTCCAAACATATTTATGGAGTAAAATGAAGATTAAAAGGAGATATTCATGGATTTACCTATAACATCACCTCATTATTAAGAATGTAAATGTACAATATTGATGATACATAGGTTAGGAGAAAATTAATCTATTGAAATTTCATTTCCAAACATATTCATGGAGTAAAATGAGGATTAAAAAGAGATATTTATGAATTTACTTATAACACCACCTCATAAAAGTGTAAATGTACAATATTGATAAAATTTATTTATATATGATAAATAATAAACCTTTATCTCACATGTATCATATAATCTTATAAACAAACAATTGCACCGGGGGTGCAATCCTCAAAACTTTTAAACTGTCTAATGCATATGTACCTATTTAAAGTATTCGGGGCGCACATTACAAATTCCCAAAGTGAAATAATTGCGCATATGTTATATATGAGCCAATGGTTTAAATAACTATCGGGCGGTGAAACAAAAATTATAACAAAGTATTAATAAAACTATATCATACGTCCGGACTTCAAAAAAAATAAACCCGATTTCAATCACAAATTCACGTTCCAAAATAGCCTGCTGATGTCACCCTAATTGTGACGCGAAAAATTCATAGAATACGCCATATAAAAATTCGGGTCCATTTTTTGGCTTTGCGTACGGAGGAAAACTGTGACGCAAAAATCAAATTAATTCCGCCCTATAATGTTTCAGGTTCGGAATTCCACAATGCAGGCGGGCCAAAAAATAACGCGATCGAATCGCTTGCTTCCACGTGGATGGCTGATTTGGTCTGTGGTCTGTGGGACCACGTTCTTCTGAACTAAAATCTCTCGCATTTACTATTACTCTGTTTCCAAAACAATACAATGCTCTATTTTTAAGTGTGCAGGGACTGTGATTTCAAAACCAAAATTTACTGTTCATCAGTTTTAGAAAGCGGCTGTTTGACAGAGCCATTCAAACAGATTTAGAAAGCGGCCAGAGTACAGGGTAGTTGAAATTAATATTTCAACATCCCTCATTCACTGAGAATACCCTCCTTGGTGCCTTCTTCGCCGGACTATGATGTGTTCATCAACAGTCGTGAACACGATGTCCATTTCTTCGCCAGGCATCTTCACAACAGTCTTGTTTCCAGAGGATTGTGAGTCTTTCTCGACAGCATAGAATTGCAGGCTGTACAATCCATACCTTCACAAATCAAAGACGCAATTAAAGGAGCCTCTCTCATTATTACTATTTTCTCTCCAAATTATGCGCAATCGCAAAGGTGCCTCCATTAACTACTCCTCACACTGCTCTGTAAGCCGACCATTTTTGCAAAGGCATATAACTGTCATTTATTGCATATAAGCGTCGTTATACCGACGGCGGCCAGAGCATCGCTATTGTGATGGCTGCCTCCGAACGTTGCAATTGTGACACTTAGAAATTGTGTCGCAAACAAATCGTCGCTATTGCAACGACTGCCTCCAAACGTCGCAATTGCGACACTTAGACATTGTGTCACAATTGCGATGTTTGGAGGTAGTCGTCGCAATAGCGACGCTTTGGGGCATATTGTCGCAATTTTGATGTCTTCCTCCAAACGTCGCAATTGCGAAACTTTTTCTAAGTGTCGGTATTGCGACACTTTTCTTTAGACGTCGGTATAGCGACGGTTTCGGGCGGGATTGAAAAAATTTGGGGAAATTTCCGACATTTCGTCAAAAGTGTCGGAACCAAGTGTTGGAATTTCCGCCAAATGTACTAGTGCCATGTTTCATCAAGTTTTCTTATGTGGCATGCTTCATTCTCTTATTCCACTATATAGACATTACTTTCTATTCTAACACCTTTGATCAAGGTCTTTCCTGTGGTGCTTTATCTTACCTCACAATCTTGGGCTCTGAAAAGGACCTCACAGCCTTTATCACACATTTGACTAACACTTAGTAGATTGGCTTTCAGCCCATCCACAAATAGTACATATTGAGCCTTTCCTCTTCCATTATTCAGACTGACTGGGCCCTTTCCTTTGATTTTCCCTGCTTTATCATTGTCGAATGTTACATTTATAGATTTATTTTCATCAAAGGTTACAAAATTTCTTCTATCTCCAATCATATGCTTTGAGCATCCACTATCCAAATACCATTGGCTTTTTTGATCTTGGGCTATTAGAGCCAGGTCACACCTATTCAACTTCTTTTTCCACTGCAGGCAGCTATTTGTTTGGCACCTTTTCTAAGAAGATGGACCACATTCTTTGAGAGGACATTTGGAAGACATGTGTCCGTTTTTATGGCATACAAAGCATTTGATTATAGTTTTAAATGGATTATGTGTACGAGTGAACTCTCCATTGTTCATAAATATTATTGGGGTTTTGAACATCATTCTTTGTCCATATGTTCTACACTCCATGGCTTTATGGCCGAACCCCTTACAACAAAAAAATACCCATGGAAATGATTAGTGTACCTGATGAAGGGTTGTCCTCTCCATTTGTTTTCTTGAGGTAGTCTTTTCAATTTATGCATCTTTTGCTGGTTGAAATCAATCATCTTTGTCTTACAGTATGCAGCAATAAGTCCCAGCTTGTGGCAGACAAAACAAGTGATATTTCTCATAGGAGGAAAGAATCTCTTTTGATAGCTTCCGAATTTATTCAATTCATATTCAATATTGTAAGAGCCTTTTTTAGCTGACTATTTCTTCATTTCGTTCTTTGTCTCTTGATGATGCTTCTTGTTTCTATTTGTTTTATCACACTTCAAGTTCTTGCTGGATTCTACTTCTTTGGTTCCTTTTTGAGCTGTTTCATTATCCTTTACAGCTTTTACAAAAATGATATTCTTGTTATCTTCTACCTTAGACTTACTAGTTTCTCCTTCATATCCTATCCCAACCTTTATGAGAGGAGACCTTTGAGAATTTAGAATCATGTCCAACTGTTCAGTGCTTGTCATTCAAGGAGTGTTCATTGACAATTCCATTTGGGTTTTTTCTAGTTTCTTTCTCAGCCATACCACTTCTTCTTCCAATTTCTCTTGCTCTTGATGTTTATATTTAATTTTCTTTAGCAGAATGTCTTCCACCTTCTTAGCTTCTTCAAGTTCTACTTTCAATTGAATGAGGTCTTCTGAATTTGGTACTTCATTTACATATTTGAGGAGAATGTCTTTCTGTTTTCTGCACTTGAGTTTAAGTCTGTCTAATTCCTCCAGGGAACTTCTTAGCTCCCCCTCAAGATCTAGCTCACCTTCTTCCTCATCTTCTAGAAGGAATCCTTCAGACTCTTCCTTGGCCATCAACACAAATTCAGAGGTTCCTTCTTCATTTGATGATTCATCTGAGTTTTTAGATGCAATGCTATCTTGCTGAGCATAAAATGATCTTCTATTGAATCTCTTCCCTTTCTGCCAGTTATTTTTTTTGGTTTTCTCTGTCTCTTGAGTTCGATTCTTTGTTTTCTTAAGAGGACACTTAGATGCATAGTGCCCAAATCTTCCACATTTAAAGAATTTAAATGGAATTTTACCTTTATACTTGCTTGAGCCTCTATCCAATCTTCTGACAAATTTGGCCTCTTCTTCATCAGAGCAGGAGCATGTATCTTCTTTTTCTTCTTTTCTCTTCTCTGTCTTAAAGGCTGTCTCCCTCACATTTGACTTCCTCTGTGGAAGTCTCATCTCATAGGCTGTTAAGTTTCCAAGTAATTGGTTCATGGTCAATTTTTCCCAATCAGTTGTTTCTTCTATGGCAGAAACCTTGGGGTTAAACCTGGATGGTAAAGATATCAATATATTTTGTACAATTACACATTCTCTAATGGTTTCTCCTAGATATTTCATGTTATTTACAATTTCTGCAACCCTTAAGAATAAGCTAGCAACATCTTCTTCTTCATTCATTTTTATATTTTCAAATTGAGCTCTATAGACTTGTAGCTTGGCAGCCTTCACCTTTTTATCTCCCTCATGGATACTTTCTAATGTATCCCATATTTCTTTGGTAGTGTTGTTGTGCATTACTTTAATAAATTTTTCCTCACACAAGCCACTTAAGAGATCATTCATGGATTTTGCATTAGCTACAAAATCTAGTTTGGCACCTTTCTCTGAGTCAGACTCCTTTGGGGCATATCCCAATTCCACAATAGCCCAAACTTCTATTCCTAGAGACATTATGTACATCCTCATTCTTATTTTCCAGAAGGCATAATTTGTGCCAGTAAACATAGGGGATTTATTTGTCGAGGATCCTTCTAGACTAGCCATCTTGGGGACCTAGGATCTCCATCCAGTTGTTAAACTGATACAGAAGGAACTCGCTCTGATACCAATTGTTGAACCCTTGGTTAAACTGAGAGGGGGGGGGGCGTGAATCAGTTTAATGTAGTCATGGTCTTGTAAAACTTTATTTTACACTTATTTACATCTTCATTTCATGATCAACTTAATATACAATGGAAAAAAAATATTAAAAGTGAGCAACATGTATTAAGCAGACTAAATACTAAATATCAACACATTATCATCATGCATAGAGACAACAGATATAAGTGGAAACCCATAAGGGAGAAAACCACATATTATTATTGTTGTGATGAAAAGGCAAGCTCCAAATCCCTCTCACCACTGATTGTCTATAGGCTCCAAACTACAGGAGGCTACTACCTCAATTCTGCAAGCTACAACTTGCAAGGAAGCTCCAACTCCCATCTATTTTCTGTTGGCTACAACCTACAGGAGGCTCCTACCTCAGCCAGCTACAACTGGACATCTATCAAGCTACAACTTGATATGGAAGCACCAACTTCCTCACTGTACAATAAAATCATATGCTGATTTACCTAGATATCAGCTCTGTTTTTCTTCTTCTTTGCTGCTGTCCTTCCAGTCTTCAAATTTTCTTTATATCATCTCTAGATCTTCACAACTCCTCTCTCTGCTCCTTCTTCTTACAATGTCTCACTCATTTCTTCATTCTCTCAACCTCTTTATGCATATGTTGGTAACATTATTTATAGGGATCACCTCATAACTCTTTGCATTCCACAGGGAATTCGAAATGAACAAGTATGACTCTTTGCCTTCCCCCTTCTCATTTTCTTGTCTAGCACTTTCAGAAAAATATAATAGAATGTATACATTTTAGTATTATAGAGGAGTTTTGCTTTGCCTTTGGAGACTTTCCTTTGCATCACATACAATAAAAATAATTAATACATTTACATTTACAGTTACATAAAAAATATTTCACTCAGCCTTTTCAGCTCTTGATTCGCCATACATTTGTTTTTTCTGCTGTTGTCACTGTCTTTTTCAGTTTCTGCTGTTATAGTCTAGCTCTGCTGCATAAATACTCATTTTTTCCGACTTGACCCATTCCATTGTGTTTCTAACATTGTCATCATATCTCCTTTTTCCCAACCATGCATCTTTTTCTCGTGCCCACAGCGTTCAACCTTCACGGCTCTTCTAAACATCCGTTTCTGCCTTTTTCTGTGTGTCGGGTCCTTACCCGAGCCTTTCTACCCGCGTTCAGACTTTCCTTTTTGTTTTCCATTATAGTCCTCCTTTTTCTCTCTGAAATGATTTATAAAAGAAAATCCACATACTGTTGGACTTGAAATGCTTTAAGCTTTGGCTTTGTTCTTTATCGCGTCCGCTCTCTTTATCACACTTCGGCGATTCAAATATTCTTTGCTATATGGCTCCTTTTCTTTCCGATGCGATTTACAAAGGAAAATCACTTACACCTAGACTTGAAATCTCTTTAAATAATGGTTTTGAGCTGCATTGCATCCGACTCCTTTGTCGCACTTTGTCCTGAGCTTGCGATGAGCGATATGCAATCGGGTCCCACTTGACTTTATCGCTACTTCACATCGCATCGCAATATCGGCTATCACAATATCATTTTTCATACCGTGCAAACCCATATCATGTGTGATATGGGATATGCGATCGCATCGCATCGCCACTGTCCATCGCATTGCATCCATCGCTCGCATCGCATCGCCACTGTCCATCGCATTGCAACTTTTCTCTTACGATCTTCACCCCTCCGATCTTGCGATTTGCGATATGTGGGCTAGGTCCACGTCATCTCCATGTCATCGTGCCATGTCACCTTTCCATGTCATCACCACATCACTGCCACGTCATCTTGCCACGTCATCTTGATTTATTTTGCAATTTGTGGGGTCAGATCCACGTCAGCTGCCACGTCACTTGCCATGTCACTTTCCACATCACTTGCCTCCAATTTATGATCTAATTTCCACCGATATGATCATCACCATTGATCTATCCAGATCTATGGTCCTCATTTTTACTAGCATTTCCGATTAATACTCAAGCGCTCTATAATCATATAACCTTTAATATATAAAATTTTTGTAAAGGTTTATCTTTCCGCCAATATTTGCACGTATACTGATGTCGCATCTCCAATTAAACAACTGTCATCAATCTCCTTTAATGGACATTGCAATTTTATGGAGCTAACTCACGAGAAGGCAATGGGGCCGGGGTACTCTTGATATCCCCAGAAGGATGCTTGGTTCCCCTCTCTTTTAAGCTGGAGTTCGAAGCCACAAATAATGTGGCTGAATACAAAGCACTGCTGCTAGGGTTGTAGAAAACGTGGTATATGAAAATAAAAAACCTCAAGGTGTTTGGAGATTCAGAGCTTGTAGTGAGAAAAGTCAGGAACCAATTCAAAACCAAACACCTGCAGATCAAATCCTACAGGAATGAGGTATGGGATTTTATCGAGAATTTCTTTTCTACATTTAATATTCAGTTCAAGCCAAGGGATAAAAATAGAATGGCAGACTCACTAGATATGGCTGCTAGAAATTTATATCCCCCACAAAATCCTTTGCTCAAATATGAATTTGAAGTGCAATGCTTCCCGTTGTGGAGTACTAAAAAGGTATGCTTTTGATGATCATTTCAGTGGCTTTTTAGTAGAATTTATAAACCTTTTTGCATTATGAATTTGGAAAATGATAAATAATTATAACAAAACATATGAGAGTTGATATGCAAGACTTAACCGCTGATAATTGTTATTTTTCTGTGCAGGAAAAGGTGAAAACGAGGAGTTGTTGTTCCAAAGGAAAGGACAAAGACGAGATAATTGCTGTCCCTTTGAAGGGGAACCGAATGCAAACAAGGCTAAGCAGATCAAAGCAAATCGGCCTGGAAAAGGAGGAGAAGACACCAGCTCGGCGGAGAAGAAAAGAAAAGAGGAAGGATTAACAGTTTGGCGAATCCCTCAGGATCTTTGATCCTGAGGGATCGCTGCTTTATTTATCTTGTTACTTGGACATCTCCGCCGTCACCTTTATATAAAGGGACATCACTGTTAGCTTGAGAGATATACTTCTTATGTAATTTTCTGTTAAAAATCAACTTTGATCATCGAGTCTCGTTGAGAACTGGTTCATTGTACTTTTGTCTTATGCATTAATATAAGCCTGGTGATTATCTCATTTCTGCGTCTAGATTAACTTAAGGCGGTGTACCCTTGGAGGCTAAGGGCCCGGCCCCGGAGGACACTTGCTTCTGTATCACTACGATTTGATTTCTGCGTGGTTTGCTTATCGTTGTTATTCGGTAATCTGATATGATTTATAAGTTGGTATTACATGCTCTGTTAAGATTAAAATCATTAAGGTTTTTACAGATAGAATTGTGTATTGAATCTGCATTATGTTACTGATCCCTTCAGAGTTGATTGCATGTTATTAGTCTTAACCGAATATTCTTACTGTTCTGTTACAGAGCTTTTGTACTGAACATTCATGTCATAGATTCATATGAAGTTGTGTTCTTCATGATTGTTGGATTCAGAAATAATGTTGTTCTATTTGGAAGCACAGTCATATCCCTGTTAATTAAGATTGATCAGATTACTATTCTAGCGTGTTGTGTGCGTATATGATTTACTAGTGCTGTTCCAGAATTTATCAATAGTTAGTGTTGTTCCATTAGTGTGTTCTTCTTGATTTGCCTTAAGAGTGAAAGATTATTATTTGATTGCGAAGAGTGCATTTGGGTTAATAGATTAAGTTTGGCTACGACTCGCGAGACTTAGTTGTTCGATTGTTGTTCCATTCCATTCCAGATTTGCTGTTCAATTCTTTATTTGCTGTTCTATTTTGCTATCTGCCGTTCCATTTACTCGCATTTGTTGTTTTGGTGTGAGAGACGATCTAAGGCTGTAGTGAGCTTCGGCATTCACTGTCTAGCTCCCAGACCCATGGTCTATGCTCTAATTTCCTTTCCATCAGTTTCCAAAGGGATGGGTTATCGCTGCCGAACCCTTGACTGATAAGCTGCCGAGTTTTCTGAATGTGTGATTTATTCTTTTGAAGTAATTTAGTTACAGACAAGCATCCGTTTACTCTTGTATTTCTTAAACACTGTACTACTAGCATTACTCTGACAATGATAGCCTCAGACTGAAACACTCTTTGGAATAACAAAATGCTCTCGGATTGACATATTAATGTGAGGTAATTAGAGGTGAAAGAGACCCTTTTTATAGCTCTACATTTTGGCGCCGTTGCCGGGGAAAGAGTGTAGCCATTTGTCTTTTTCAGAGTAGTGTACGAACCTGCTAGGGAAGAGTTGAATCTTAAAAACGGAAGGTAAGAACCTACGTGCGGAGCATGTAAAAGCCCTGCTCCACTGTCTGCTTTCCTAACAGATTTGTTTTTGCTTTGTTTGAATAGAATTTAGTAGTTCATTTGAGTGCATGACTAAGTAGAAAAGAATATCAAACCTCCATCCAAGCCTGAAAAAGCTAAGGGGCCGGTGACCCTTGGCCGAACGACCTTCATAGACGAAATCTATAAGAAAACAGAATCTCAGCCATCAGTAGGCCCCAGGAAAATCATTTCTAAACAGCCTACTAGTTCCCTTCAAGCCACAGGATCACCATCTGTAGCCTTTGCTGAGGTGCATTGTCAAACTGAAGAGCAGGACTTTCAAGAAATTGAAAATTCTACTCCAGAACTATTGCAGGAAGGGAATTCCAGCAACTTTTGTGAAGGAGAAGGAGAAACAGGGGAAACCAAGGAACCAAAATCTCCTATTGGAACAAATCAGCCATTAAATAGCCCAGATAAGGGGAGTGCTGCGAAAATCATTGTTGAAGGAATCCAATCTCCTCAGACATCAGGTATCCTCATTATTCCAGATAAGGGAAGTGCTATTAAAACTATCCATGTCAAAACCATTCCCTCTCAACCTAGGAATACCCTCATAGACATCCCAGAAGGTTATTGGCATATATTCGATCCCATGGCTCAGAACCAGCCAAATGCTCAAACCTCTACATTACAATATCCTATAGTGGATTCTGCAGCAAATGCACCCATGAAAGCTATCCCTCTTCAGCATATCCCTACATTTCACAGTCTCACATCAGAAGATCCGGATGCATTTTTATTTGAATTCGATGTGTTATGCAGGGGGTATGATTACACCACCGATCCCCAGAAATTGAAATTATTCCCCTCTACATTAAAAGGGGCTGCTTTAAGATGGTTTATGGGACTAGGTGGCGGGGTTATCAACAATTGGGATCAAATGAAAGAATCCTTCTTAAAAAAATATCAGGATTATTGTAGATCTAGAGAATTAAAAGACGAAATATTCCAAATGACAGCCAGACCGAATGAAACATTGGAGGAGTATGTGGAACGTTTTCAGTACAATCTACAAAGATCTCCTTATGCATCGCTACCTTTACCTGATAATGTGTTAAAAACCGCATTAATAAGGGGCATGAAGGAACAATGGATTGAAACATTAAACATCATGGGAAAAGGGGATATTTATCAAGAGAATTTTGCTGACATCATTGATTTATGTATCGGGAGTTCGAGAGGCAGCACAAGAATAAAACCGACAGAATATGATCGGTTTGCAAGAGATAACAAAGTATCAACAGAAGGAGTAACACGTGCAGAAATTGGAAATTTATTAGAAAATTTCAAAACTGATATTCTGGGGACACTAACTACACAACTTGATATTGTGCAGGCTAAACATAAGCAGATGGAGGTAGAACAGAATTTGGCAATATTCTGCCCTCGATGCAGAAAAAAACATAGCCACAAGGAATGTCCACTAGATATAGTCCAAACATGCGCCATCTGTACAAAATATCACCTTACGGAGAGCTGCCCCTCACTTCCTGGATTGAAAGCGGTATATAAGGAAGTGGAAGAAGAACCAGAATCGGTGTACTTGATCAACCAGTGTCGCCAGTGGCAGCCGAGACAATCTGGTATGTTTCCAGACTCAACCTCTTTTTTTCAACCTCCACAGTATAATGCTCAACAATATAGTATGTGGCAAAATCAATCTCAATCCCCATTTTCAAACTGGTCACCACAATCGTTTCCTTCTTCAAACCCATGGCTGAATCAAACAAGCCAATCTGGTTGGCCGAATTTCCCTTACACTCCACCATATTAGCAAATTGGCCCATATCCTTCACAATGGACTCCCCCTACTTCACAAAGTTCACCCTGGCAGACAAGCTGGCAAAGACCGATGCACCAGCCAGCTGGAACTATTTCGCTCCCTCAACCTACTCTGCCAGCATTACAACAAAATCCCCAGTCTAACCTGAGACCGCAACTCCCAGCCCAACCCAATCCCAATCCAAATAATAGACCGGTCCAATCTATCCAAATCATAGAATCACCAGAAATAGGACCCAACCTGAGGGAGTGCAATGATCTTCAGTTAAGATCTGGACGTATAATTGAAACTGAGGGAGATAAAACAATTCATATTGAAGATCAGTTACCAAGAGAACATCAGTTGCAACAAGAGGATGTAAATAAGCAGCAGACTCATAATCAAGCAACCACATCCTCTCCTCCGTTCCCAGAACGATTAGTCATACCTCGACCCATACAATATCCCGACTTTGACATTCTGGGAGAATTACAAAATCTGTACATAAAAATTCCATTCCTCCAAGCCATTCAAGACATTCCTATATACGCAAAAACTATCAAAGAGTTGTGCATAAAGAAACCAAGGAGGAATATAACAAATAATCCAAGAGTCCAAGTAGTCGGTACTTTATCTGACTTATTATCTGGGAAAGAAACACCCATTAAATATGAACACCCAGGAAATCCAATTATAACTGTTCAAATTTATGGTCAGACCCTGTCTAATGCCTTAGTTGATCTAGGAGCTGCAATTAATATTTTAACAACCACTACTTGCCAAAATCTCGGCATTACATCTGTAGAACCCACCTCTACTTTGTTAGAATTGGCTGACCGATCTGTGGTTAGACCAGAGGGTACTCTACATGATGTCATGGTCTCTGTAGATTCCTGGGAGTATCCAACCGATATCCTGAATTAATCCAAAAACCCGACTTGATGGACACCCGCTAATTTTAGGAAGACCTTGGCTTGCCACTGCCGATGCCTACATTGGCTGCCGGCAGGGAAATATGACCATAACCAGAGGACCGAATAGCAAGAATTTAGTTCTATATCCTCCAGCGCAGCCAAGTGTCACAATAATCAAAACTAATAAGCACCCTATATCATACCTTACTGATAACATCAGATCTCCATTAACTATACAAGAGGCACTTGATTTTAAAGACCAAACAGAAGATGATGCCATTAATAATTTCATTAGTCAAACTGAATCTCGCACACAGTGTCACATGATAGAAGCAACATTTGATAATGAATTGGAGGAAGATCCTCTGAAAGATACGCATGACCAAACGATACCTGTTACTTCTGTTGCAAATAGTAAAACTGTGGAAATTGCACCGGGAAAAACTTTAAACATCAATGCCAATCTCACGCCTGAACAAGAAACAAATCTCATCCATCTGTTAACAAAATATCAAGAAGCATTTGCATGGGATTACCCTGATATGAAAGGAATCGATCCCCAATTATGTACACACCACATTTATATAGAAAAGATGCCAGACCTGTGCGTCAGCCGCAAAGGAGACTTAATCCTCATCTAAAGGATGTGGTAAAAGCTGAACTTCAGAAACTTTTAGATGTCAATTTTATCTATCCTATTTCTGATAGTAAATGGGTCTCTCCGCTTGTGGTGGTACCAAAAAAGAATGGAAAATGGAGAATTTGTGTGGATTATAGGGAACTAAATAAGGCAACACAAAAAGATCATTTTCCTCTCCCATTCATAGACCAAGTATTAGATACTTTAGCAGGAAAGAAATTCTTTTCTTTCCTGGATGGCTTCAGTGGATACAATCAGATTCAGATTGCCCCCAAAGACCAGGATAAAACTACTTTTACTTGTCCTTGGGGAACATTTGCCTATCGAGTTCTACCTTTTGGCCTATGTAATGCTCCTGCCACATTCCAAAGGGCTATCCTTAGCATTTTTGTAGATTTAATAAATGATGGACTTGAATTTTACATGGATGACTTTACACCATATGGAGATGATTTTGATCCAGCACTAGATACCCTAGAAAAAGTCCTACAACGCTGCATTACTACCAGGCTTTGCTTAAGCCACGAAAAATGTTTCATGATGATGAATGAAGGACTTATCTTAGGAAATTATGTTTCAGCAGCCGGCATTCAGGTAGACCCGGCCAAAATCCAAATACTTTTGCTCATTCCCACTCCTACTACTCAAATAGAGGTACGCAGCTTTCTTGGATTTTCTGGTTATTATAGACGATTTATAGAACATTATTCGCACATTGCTGCTCCTTTATATGCACTAACTGGTAACGTTGATTTTCTTTGGACAGAAAAATGTGACCGTGCTTTCGAGGATTTAAAGAAGCTCGTATTCACAGCCCCAGTCCTTCGAGGACCAAACTGGGACCTACCGTTTCAGATATCATCTGATGCCTCAGATACAGCCATTGGCGCAGTCCTTGGGTAGGAAGAGGATAAAAAACCATATGCTATCTATTACATCAGCAAAAATTTATCCCCTGCTGAATTAAATTACACTGTTACTGAAAAATAATTCCTAGCTGTAATACATGCTGTCAATAAGTTTAGACATTATATTACAGGCTATCCTGTTATCTTGTATACAGACCATTCTGCCATAAAATATTTAGCAAATAAGCTTGTCACAAATGCCAAAGTAACTAGATGGTTGATTTTATTGCAGGAATTCGATATCACAATCAAGGATCGTCCTGGCAAAGAAAACCCTGTAGCCGATTTTCTTTCGAGAATACCAAAACCAATCGATGCAGCAGTAGTTGAAGATCAATTTCCGGATGAGCACCTGTTTGCTGTTGCCGTTCAAACACCCTGGTATGCTGATGTTGCCAATTACCTCGCAGTAGGTAAACTACCAAAACACTTAACCCCTAATGAGCGTAAGCAGATTGTTCAGAAGAGTGCTCGATTCTCGTGGATTGGGGGCTATTTGTTTCACACAGGGGCAGACATGCATATCAGGCGATGTGTTCGAGAAGATGAAATCTTTGACATCCTAAAAGCCTGTCACGATGGACCGTGTGGTGGACACTTCGCTGAGCATAGAACTGGACATAAAGTATTGCAGACAGGATATTACTGGCCTACGATTTTCAAAGATGCAAAGAAATTTGTCCAAGCCTGTGACAGCTGCCAGCGAGCAGGACAACCTGGTCAAGCTGATGAGATGCCTCTGAAACCACAGTTAGTCATTGAACCATTCGAGCAATGGGCTCTTGATTTCGTTGGACCCATCAACCCATCATCAAATCAGAAAACATATATCTTGGTGGCAACAGAATATGTCACCAAATGGGTTGAGGCAGAATCATTGCCAAGAGCCACAGAGGACTCTGTCATACAGTTCCTGTTCCATCTATTTGTACGTTATGGCCTTCCAAGGGAAATAATTACAGATGGAGGACCACAATTTGCTGGGAATAGATTAGCTGCAACACTCAACAATTATCACGTCCAACATAAAATCACTACTCCATATCACCCACAGGCGAATGGGCAGGTAGAAAGTAGCAATAAGATAATAGAATCAATCCTAGCGAAAACCATTGCGTCACATAGGCGTGATTGGGCTACCCGACTACCCGAAGCACTCTGGGCCTATAGAACCACATGGAGGAGCACCACCGGTTACTCACCTTATCAATTAGTGTTTGGAAAACAACCCATTTTTCCCATAGAATTCGAAATCCAAACATTACGGACAGCACAGGAAGTTGGCCTAGATCTAAACGAGGCACAAATCAATCGACTACAACAGATCAATGAATTGGACGAAATTAGGCTCTCTGCACTACAAAATACAGCATTGATTCAACAGCAGCGAGCTAAATGGCATGATGCGCTCATCAAAAACAAAGTCTTCCACGAGGGAGATTGGGCTCTGTTATACGACTCTCGGTTTCAGGACTTCCCTGGAAAACTTCAGACTCGATGGTTGGGACCATACGAAATCCAGAAGGTGCATGACAATGGAACCCTTACTCTAATTACCATTGACGGTTCTGGATATGCATTCAAAGTAAATGGCCACCGAGTTCGTCTCTATCGCAAACCACTCACTCGGGAATCCTTCTGCCAACATCTACGCCGAGACACTGATATGGAGATTTTAGGAGAGGAAGAGAAATCTTCCTCACCTGTAATTCATTAAGGAATTCATTTCTTTTTACAATTTGTACATAAGTTCTTGTCTTTGAGTCGTTCTTGTACATATGTTTGAACTAAATGTTTTCTTGTCATTTTTTTCTTTTTCTCAAAATTTTGATTTTTGTCGTTCTATTTCTAAAATAATGGCATTTGCGTGTCTTTGCTATTCCTTTTCAAAAGGAACGGCATTTTTGCGTCTTTTGCTGTTCCTTTTCCAAAGGAACATCATTTTTGGTTGCTGTTGTTCCTTTTTTTCAAAGAAACATCATTCTTTTGTTGCTATTGTTCCTTTTTCAAAGGAACGACATTTTGAGTGTTTTTATAGTATTTTTATTTTTGCTGTTCCTTTTTCAAAGGAACGGCATTTGCATTTTTGCGATCTATCATCCTTCGTTGTTTATTTTTCAAAAGAAACACCACTAGCATACTTTTGCTCTCCTTGTGAAACAGCTTATTCCTTTTGCTGATCTAAATTGAGGATGCTTCTTGCCCGTATTCTTTCAAGTCTTTAAGATACAACTATGTACTTGTGCAATGAATATAAAATCACAACATACCGAAATCCGCAAACCATAAATCGCTATATTTATAAGGCTCTGCATTGGTAAGAGGACAAAAGGAAGGACATACTTATTTCTTATCTTTTGTTGTCATTGTTTTACCCCTGATTGGTTATCTTTATCATGCTGATCCCTTTAACCCTCTTTGATTATTATTTAGGAATAAGAGCAAAGGGCTTATATCTTCCTATTGAGATGATAATACTTCTTCCACCATTCCTACTCTTAAGGAGTGTTGAACCACCCTTTGTGTATAAATAAGGAAAAGTACTCTATGAAAAAGAAAAAAATATGTGAACATGATATGTGAGATGTCAAATGCAGGATAGGGGGTCTCATCAAGAGCCAGCCTACCATGATCATGAGGATGGAAGTGAAGTGTCATTCCCACTATGGCCACCACACCAGGGATATGGTCCAAAAGGTATATCAAATAATCGAACCTTGGAATAGGAGGTCTCATCACGAGCCGGCCTGCCCACTTTTCGCTCCTTCCTCGTGAATGGCATTATGGTTAACTGGTCACCAAGCCAGCATAATGGTCTACATTTTGACATAACAACATTCCTAAGTATACACAAAGGATCATGGTTCCGAGGGTGAAAAAAAAAACTCTGCCAAGGTTATGGACACCTGTCGGCAGCAGAGCACTGTTAATGGTATTGAAGTCACCTTGGTTACACCAATGGGTAAGATACTAATACTCTTTCGTTTCTTATATCCTAGGAACTAATCATATATTATTTCCCGATTTATACATCGCATGAACATTTATTATCACCAATCATGGCAAAGGAAGTGACCATGACCACTTGAGATTTGGCAAATACGACAGACGTCCTATCCACTAGCCTCATATCATAACACAACAGCCTCTTACGTAATACGCGATCAACTCTCCGCCTCGATTTCGGTAATTCGTTGTCTTTCTAAACATGGCATAATTCCATATGCTGTTCCTTTCTGACTCGGTTGCAGATCGGGTGCTGCTCCTTTATTTGCCGGCTGGGACAGCCTATCACATTGCGGGGGGGGAGGTTAACCTCATTATTCCCTGAATTACGTGTCAGCTCACCATTCGGGAAAGATAGTGTACGACGGTTTGGCATGGTTTAACGGCATGGCATTTCTATTTTTACACAAGTTGCCGTTCATAATCCATTTCCGTTGCATTGTTGCATACTCTCTGTTTTTTCTTGCGATTATCACCCTCTCTGTGTTTCAAACAGCACAAGTAGTTGCTGTTCCATTGAGAATCCACAGTGAAACCATGGGAGGAAGGGAAATTCAAAGCGAACCTCAGAAGTTGACAATCTCCGCTGCTGCCCGGGAGATCCTGGAAAGAGCAGGATGGCTGAATTATCTCAGTCGCCTGCAGGAGTCTAATGAAACAGTAGCGATGGAATTTTTGCAGAACCTGCAGGAGGATCACTCCACAGTAAGGGGGAAGCGAATAGCGGTCACCGACGATATAATTGCAGAAGTTTCAGGACTACCAGCCACCGGACCAGTATGGACACTAAAGAAGGAAAGATTACAGAAGATCATGGAAATTTTCCAGGACGAAGGCCAGAGCTTGACAATTAAGGGGAAGGGAGTTCTTCCAGCAACGCTAGGAGAACCCTGGACAGAATTAGCAAGAACAGTGCAGAGCTACATCACCTGCGAAGGGAGGAAAGACGTGGTAAGACCACGACATCTTAAACTCTTAGCTGTTTTAAAGCAGAAATGCTCTGTAAATCTACCTGCACTTCTGAATT
Organism: Pinus albicaulis; assembly: GCA_034641835.2. NCBI lineage: Eukaryota > Viridiplantae > Streptophyta > Pinopsida > Pinales > Pinaceae > Pinus > Pinus albicaulis. Next base: position 1,191,862,769 of record CM076574.1, on the reverse strand, counting down.
CATTACTGCATGATGTTGCACGAAGCATAAAAAAGGCACAGCATGTAGAGTCAGTCGTCAGTCACCATGGGTTAATACGATTAATAGTTAGTCATAGTCTCACCCAGCAGCAGAGCAGCTGGGAAGAGCTGATTGTAATGATTGAGGGGGGATTGACAGCACCATCCCCAAAATGTAAACATTCTACAAGCACACCAGAACGTCCGGAAAAACGCAGAGAATTAGTAAATCAAAAACATGTTGCTAGTGCATCTGAACGACCAGGAATACACCAGAAATCGGCAAAGCGCAAGCATGCCACCGATACACCCGAACAGCTAGAGAAGCCCAGAAAATCAGCCCGGTTAGCTCGGATGCGAGGAAGGCTGGAAAAGCTCCAGGAAAGCACCAGTCAACTAGTGGTAACTGAGGACGAGCAATCCTCACGACTAGAAGTAGAAGAAGAACAAGCTGAAGGAGAAAAGAAAGGAGAGGCCGAGGAAGCCGAGCAATCCGAAGAGGAAAATGAGGAAGCAGCCGAGCATTCGGAAACAGAAGCAGAAGTTGAACAACAGCAGGAAGGTAGCCCACTACAAGACCCAGTGGGAGAAGATGAATTGGCCGCAGTCTTGGCCAATATGGGTAAGTATGGCCAACCTTCTAGTCCAGTAGACCTCCACGACAAACCCCAAGAAGAAAACACATCTGAAAAATCACATGCAGTAGAGGCAGAAAAAGGAAATCTGCATGTTCATGATGAAGAGGAGATAAGAGATACTGAATGGGAACAATCTGTTCCCAAGACACCAGAGGAAATTCCGGAGGGAGTAGGAGCAGAAAAAGCAGTTGCCCAGGAAGAGACGGAACCAGCCAAGGTTCCTACCCCAGAACAGCCAGAGCAGAACAGCGAGGAAGCACCCCAAGAGAAAGATCCAGAAACTAGTCATGGTCCAAGCCGCAGCAGACAACCTTCTGTTCCTTCTAATGAAACGCTGGAAATTAAGAAATTGCGAAAGGAACGACAGAAATTATTGAATACAATAGCCTAGCTCCGAAAACAAATTAGAATTCTGAAAGCAAACCAGAGGGTAAGAAAGACCGCAGGGAAGAAAAAGAGGGCCACTGTAATAAAATCCCGCAAGGCAAAAAGGCGAAGGACCAACAATCGCCCTGCTGCTCAAAATCCTGCTGAAAATCCTGTTGCCGTTCCAAATGATGTTGAGGAACAGCAACAGACTGATGTTCGCGTTAAAATAGAAAGGGATGATATGAGGACCAGCGACAAGAAAATCCAGACAGAGGCACCACCCTCAGGGGTAATAAGGGTTTTGAACTCCAAACAGCGTAATAAGAAAGTTCAGGTAAAACTCCCGGCCTCCACTGACCTATGGAAAAAAGATACGAAGACAAGAACCTTGCATAAGATGATGAAGCAAGCCCAGCAAGAAGCCGAACAACTTAAAGAGAAAACGGTCCCCCGAGAGAAATATGAAGAGTTACAGCAGCAACTAAGGAACGTCAATCAATCCAAAAGCCAAGCCTTTGAAGGGTGGCGAAAGGAACAAGAGGAAGTTGCAAAGGTAACCCGTAGACTAGATACTGTTATCAAGCAGATGAATACCTTGTGTTCTTTATACAATGACGTTTTAGCATGTAGGGCCCCTACTAAAAACTATGCTTTGTTTTTACTAGAACGGTATTTACAATTAAAAATAAAAGTTGTTAAAGCAGGCGCCCCTATACAAATCAACACTGTCAATGACTTTATAGACTGCTGTAAACATTATGGAGTGAAGGTCCATAGATTGCTGTGTGAACTTTATTTGCATGACCTTGTGCTAGATCAGGAGACTGAGTTGAACCCTGGCCCTTTTTTTGGAGACATCCAATTACAAGCGTTCATTTCATTCGGGGTTAATAAGATTAAGTGGCTCAAAGCCTATAATACTTTCCAGAGGCAGGAAAATGGCCTAGATTTACGGGTAAGGGCTGAGCCTAGGAACCCAGTGCAGTTGTGGAAAGCACATAGAAACCTCATGAGGACTCCGGGTGTCATTGAAACGTTAGGACCCATGCATGAGGCACTCATTCGACAGATTTTAGAATATTTTCTTTCCATCAAAGACCTCGCCATTGATGCAGCCAAATTTCGGTACCGAATCTCTAATCCAAACATCCAGCTCAGGGAACCATTTAAGTATGAGAATTTTAAATTAGCTACCAACCGTTTGAACCTCTATGGCGAGAGCATTTTGAAAGCAGGGCCATCCTGGTTAGGATATAGATTTCGCAATCCAATTATTTGGCACCCTGCTCCCGGATATCAAGCCCTGTATGAGATGCCTGAGGGGCAAACACGTCAGTTCTTTGACTATCTAGTCACTCATCATGGCTGTAGGCCTCCACATGAGATTCCTTCTCCAGCCTATTCTCTCACTGCCTTGCATGTCAACTACAATGTTTTCATGAGGACATGAAACAAGGTAAGCAGGGGGGTGTGTGGAGTACTAAAAAGGTATGCTTTTGATGATCATTTCAGTGGCTTTTTAGTAGAATTTATAAACCTTTTTGCATCATGAATTTGGAAAATGATAAAGAATTATAACAAAACATATGAGAGTTGATATGCAAGACTTAACCGCTGATAATTGTTATTTTTCTATGCAGGAAAAGGTGAAAACGAGGAGTTGCTGTTCCAAAGGAAAGGAAAAAGACGAGATAATTGCTGTCCCTTTGAAGGGGAACCGAATGCAAACAAGGCTAAGCAGATCAAAGCAAATCGGCCCGGAAAAGGAGGAGAAGACACCAGCTCGGCGGAGAAGAAAAGAAAAGAGGAGGATTAACAGTTTGGCGAATCCCTCAGGATCTTTGATCCTGAGGGATCGCTGCTTTATTTATCTTGTTACTTGGACATCTCCGCCGTCACCTTTATATAAAGGGACAGCACTGTTAGCTTGAGGGATATACTTCTAATGTAATTTTCTTTTAAAAATCAACTTTGATAATCGACTCTCGTTGAGAACTGGTTCATTGTACTTTTGTCTTATGCATTAATATAAGCTTGGTGATTATCTCATTTCTGCGTCTGGATTAACTTAAGGCGGTGTACCCTTGGAGGCTAAGGGCCCGGCCCCGGAGGACACTTGCTTCTGTATCACTACGATTTGATTTCTGCGTGGTTTGCTTATCGTTGTTATTTGGTAATCTGATATGCTTTATAAGTTGCTATTACATGCTCTGTTAAGATTAAATCATTAAGGTTTTTACAGATAGAATTGTGTATTGACTCTGCATTATGTTACTGATCCTTTCAGAGTTGATTGCATGTTATTAGTCTTAACCGAATATTCTTATTGTTTTGTTACAGAGCTTTTGTACTGAACATTCATGTCATAGATTCATATGAAGTTGTGTTCTTCATGATTGTTGGATTCAGAGATAATGTTGTTCTGTTTGGAAGCACAGTCGTATCCCTGTTAATTAAGATTGATCAGATTACTATTTCAGTGTGTTGTGTGCGTATATGATTTACCAGTACTGTTCCAGAATTTATCAATAGTTAGTGTTGTTCCATTAGTGTGTTCTGCTTGATTTGCCTTAAGAGTGAAAGATTATTATTTGATTACGAAGAGTGCATTTGGGTTAATAGATTAAGTTTGGCTACGACTCGCGAGACTTAGTTGTTCGATTGCTGTTCCATTCCATTCCAGATTTGTTGTTCAATTCTTTATTTGCTGTTCTATTTTGCTATCTGCTGTTCCATTTACTCGCATTTGTTGTTTTGGTGTGAGAGACGATCTAAGGCTGTAGTGAGCTTCGGCATTCACTGTCTAGCTCCCAGACCCATGGTCTATGCTCTAATTTCCCTTCCATGATTTTCCAAAGGGATGGGTTATCGCTGCCGAACCCTTGACTGATAAGCTGCCGAGTTTTCTGAATGTGTGATTTATTCTTTTGAAGTAACTTAGTTATAGACAAGCATCCGTTTACTCTTGTATCTTTAAACACTGTACTACTAGCATTACTCTGACAAGTGATAGCCTCAGACTGAGACACTCTTTGGAATAACAAAACGCTCCCAGATTGACAAATTAATGTGAGGTAATTAGAGGTGAAAGAGACCCTTTTTATAGCTCTACACCCGTCTATTCCAGATAACATAAAGCATTGGCAAGTCTTCGAAGATGAAGAGCAGGTCCAATGTTTCATGGAAATGATAAGTGAATTTTCAAATATGGTGATCGATTCAGTCCCTGAGGATGATAGCGAAGAGCCAAAAACCAAGTGGGAAGAAACACTGGCTGGACACTGTGTTTTGAAATTAAAGGGAAATGTCATCCCCAGGGGGATTGTGCCATTGTAGAGGTTTCTTGACAAGAACGACATCCCAGTAAATCCCAGCAAAATGACCCTTGATGAGCCTATTATAGATGTGAATATTGGGACAGAAGAAGATTTGAAGGTGCTAAAGTTGTCAAAAGGGGCTTTGGAAGAATACCAAGGTCAGTATCTCAGTCTGTTCCAATCATACAAAGACGTCTTTGCCTGGTCATACTAGGATCTGAAGACTTTGGACGTAGATATTATACAACATAAAATAACTCTGAAAGAAGATGCAAATCCTCATAAGCAGAAGCTGAGGTAGATCAACCCCCTTATCCTCCCAGCTATCGAGAAGGAAATAAAGAAGATTTTGCAAGCCAAGATCATTGTCCCTTAATATATTCTGAGTGGGTGGTGAACCTGGTGCTGGTAAGGAAGAAGAATAATGAAATCAGACTCTGCATGGATTTTCTCAATATGAACAGAGCCTCCCTCAAGGATAACTATCCCATCCCAAAGATGGACCACATCCTGCAAAGAGTGGTGGGATCTTCCCACATGTCCATAATGGATGGATTCTCAAGGTATAATTAGGTGGCAGTTCTCCCGAATACCAGATGAAGATGACATTCACCATGCCTTGGGGAACCTTCATGTATGCCCAAATGCCCTTTGGCATGATAAATGTCGATGCTACATTCCAGCGTGAAATGGACATCGCTTTCATAGGAGAGAAAGAAAATTTTTTGTTGAAGATTGCAACAAGAAACAGTGAAGGAGGCATCCTGAAACATCTTTCCTGATCCTAGTTGGAAAGTGATCACCTAAACTAGGTGGGGGGCCACACAAGTGATTTTTGTCGCAAAGTCTATTTTTTTACTATGTCTATTTTTAGACATATGGATCATGGTCTATGAGTTGCAGGATGCTATTTGTGGATGGTTGGTCAAGTTGGTAAAAATAGATGGACCTCTATTTTTAGACATACTGGGTGAAGTCTATTTTTAGACTGCCAGTCCAAAAATAGATCAGTCGAATATTATTAGCTCTTAATTATATTTGGACTATAAACATTATCTTATCCTCTTGGAGCACTTCATTTCGAGCTACGAATGTGGCACATGCAGCTGACAAAAGGAATTACGCTATTCCTAGGGTTTAGTTGAGCTATTGCATGGTTGACTTCAGTTGGAACTCATGTGGCAGAGTTTGGTGGAGTTGATGAGACAGTTGATGGAGTTGTGTTCGGTTTAACTTAGTTGAACTAGTTGTATTTAGTCTAACTGATAAATAAACTAGTGATGAGTGGTGTGAATTAATTATTAGTTAATTCACTAATTATTAACTCATAAATCAACTAAAGAATACATCAGTTAACTGCAATGCATGGACAGTTCAGTGGAGACCAGTGTTAGAGGTGGGTGAAAGGGTGAGTCTACTATCAGTTGTGACTATACTTGTGCATGAGATTTGCACACTCATTGATTGAGATTGCCAATGAGGATTGCGCAGTACAAGGCAGTGGGATTCGAACTTGGATCTCATCATTATTTATCTTGGATTGCCCAGTTGAGGCAGGCAGACAGGTGGAGCAGATTGGAGCATGGGATGTGCATGATCTGAGCTTGTTTTGTGTGTAGCATGTGAGATAGTGCTGAGAGCTTGTGAGGAGCTTTGTGCTATGTATTGTTACATGTTCTCTATCATTATAATATACAGATAGTTGGGGGTTTTCAGCTGTAAGCTTTCCCCATTACATACTGTGTTATATATGTGCTTGATTATGTTTTAATGTGCGCATGCGACTGCTTCTAATTTCCGCAAATTGATGATCAATTGTAGAAGAGGTTATGTATTATGCATGAAGCTCAAATAGTGTGTAATCAGGATAATCTCTATGAATAATTCATCTATTATTCAAATTTCTACATGGTATCGGAGCGAAATTGATCATCGGATCTATTACAGTGATTACATTTTATTTCAGTAGACAGAGTCTGTAAGCGGGCCAGGTAGCCTCTGGATTCATCCTTTCTTTGAAAGGTGAAAAATCCAGTAAATGCCCCTACAGTCGATCTCTGTGCTAGAAATACTTTGTTCTCACAGATCAGAAGCGGTTGAGTTTTGAGCTAGTGGAATTCGAATTTGCAGCAGTGTTTTCTTGGTGTCGAAAGTCGAGATGTCTTTCAACGGATTGCGATTGGAGTATGCCCTTGAAGGTAGCTCAAATTATATTGCATGGAAAGACAGGATGGAGGCGGTGTTAGATGACAACGGGTTGAAGGAGTTCATAGATGCTGAAGTCCCAAAGCCTACTGATGCTGCTCAAGTTGAGGCTTGGCAAAAGAAGACAACAAAATGTCGAAGGATTCTGTTGGAGGGCGTGAAGGATCACATTGTATCCAGCCTGCATGGAAAAGCTTCTCCATACTTGATGTGGAAAGCATTGACAGATTTATTCCAAAGCAAGAGCGACCAGAGGAAGTTGGCGCTCAAGGATAAACTCAGGAAAATAAAGATGGAGAAGAATGACATTATTCCGGTATACTTGACAAAGTTTGTCCACTACAGGGATGAGCTTGGGAGTGTAGGAGTTAGTGTGGATGAAGAGGACTTGGTGAGCTTGGCTCTCCTTGGTCTTCCGAATAGTTGGCATTCCTATGAGGACTCTGTCAATGGTCGGGAGAAATTGCCAGGATGGGAGTGACTTTGGTCGGATCTTGTGCAAGAGGAGATAAGGCGGAGTACCAGGGATGGATCTTCATCAAAGGCATCTGATGAAGAGGATTGCGCTTTGGCTGCCAAAGCAAGGAAGGGGAAGGGCAAGAAGAATGCATCTCAATCCGGTGCGGATGGTAAAGAGCGTGACATGTCCAAAGTGAAGTGTTTTCACTGTCACGAGCACGGACATTACACCACAAATTGTCCACAAAAGAAGAAGAACAAGCAGGCTGCTGGAGCTGCAGCTGGTGAGGCTCTTGCCTCGCAATTTGAGCTAGACTTCTCATTGATCACATGCATGGTGTCTAGTGCACTGGGATCGGGGTGGTATTTTGATAGTGGCGCTTCCTTTCACATGACGGGAGATGTGAATCTTTTCAGTGACTTGGTGGAGAAAGATCTCCAGTTGCATGTTGAGTTGGGCGACAATGGATGATACAATGCGACCAAAATTGGTACCATAACCTTTCAGAGGGAGTCAGGTAAACTCATTCTTTTACAAAATGTAGTGCATGTTCCAGGTTTAAAGAAGAATTTGATCTCAGTCGCAATGTTAGAGGATAAAGGGTATGAAGTTGTCTTCAGTGAAGGAAAATTTTTCCTTCGGCACAAGGCAACAGGACAAGTCAAGAAGGTTGGGATTCGAGCAAAGAATCTCTACAGACTTGAAGTAGATGGGATGTATATGGAGCTTCCTACTGTTGGGAAGTGCAAGAAAGACATGCAATTGATGCTTGAGAGGGAGCAAGTTTTTCATGCAGGTAAGAGTGAACCCTGGGATGTGGAGCAGCCACAAGATGAAGATCATGGAGTGGGAGCAACCACTCATGCAGAGAAATTTCGTGCCAGATGGGCAGAGGGAGTGCATGCAGCTATACCACTAGGTGAGAGGTGGGGCGACATGCATGAATAATCCCAAGAGGAGATTTCTGGGCAGGATTCATGAGATGGTGTGGATCTCATGAATTGAACCTGGATACGAGGTGCCCACAGCGCAGCAGTAGCATGATCAGTTGGATTGATGCAGGCAGATCAAAGTGACAGTGTCGGATACTGGAGCGCGAATCAGAGTTGACAGCAAGTGCAAGAGTGCATGGGTGCAAGAGTTCAACAGCGTAGTGGTTCCTGATGACATGTGCAATTGGGCCCAGTAGAAGTCGAAGACTTTGATGATAGATGCATCAGACTGATTGAGTTTTTTGGAGCCTATTCAGTTTCAGAGGAGTTGCAGAGCAGATGCATGGAGTTGCATGGCGCTTGTGAAGGTTGCAGGGCGAATGCATGGAGTTGCATGTCACATGCAAAGACAGTCCTTTCTTGTTGAGAGGGAGTGTTGAAGATTGCAACAAGAAACAGTGAAGGAGGCATCCTGAAACATCATTCCCGATCCTAGTTGGAAAGTGATCACCTAAACTAGGTGGGGCCCACACAGGTGATTTTTGTCGCAAAGTCTATTTTTAGACTATGTCTATTTTTAGACATGTCGATCATATTCTATGAGTTGCGGGATGCTATTTGTGGATGGTTGGTCAAGTTGGAAAAATAGATGGATTTCTATTTTTAGACATACTGGGCGGAGTCTATTTTTAGACTACCAGTCTAAAAATAGATCAGTCGAATATTATTAGCTCTTAATAATATTTGGACTATAAACATTATCTTATCCTCTTGGAGCACTTCAGTTCGAGCTACGGATGTGGCACATGTAGCTGACAGAAGGAATTACACTATTCCTAGGGTTTAGTTGAGCTATTTCATGGTTGACTTCAGTTAGAACTCATGTGGCAGAGTTTGGTGGAGTTGATGAGACAGTTGATGGAGTTGTGTTCAGTTTAACTTAGTTGAACTAGTTGTATTTAGTCTAATTGATAAATAAACTAGTGATGAGTGGTGTGAATTAATTATTAATTAACTCACTAATTATTAACTCATAAATCAACTAAATAATACCTCAGTTAACTGCAGTGCATGGACAGTTTAGTGGAGACCAGTGTTAGAGGTGGGTGAAAGGGTGAGTCTACTATCAGTTGTGACTATAATTGTGCATGAGATTTGCACACACATTGATTGAGATTGCCAATGAGGATTGTGCAGTACAAGCCAAGGGGATTTGAACTTGGATCTATTCATTCTTCATATTGAATTGCGCAGGAGAGGCAGGCAGACAGGTGGAGCAGATTGGAGCATGGGATGTGCATGATCTGAGCTTGTTTTGTGTGTAGCATGTGAGATAGTGCTGAGAGCTTGTGAGGAGCTTTGTGCTATGTATTGTTAAATGTTCTCTATCATTATAATATACAGATAGTTGGGGGTTTTCAGTTGTAAGATTTCCCCATTACATACTGTGTTATATGTGTTCTTGATTATGTTTTAATGTGCGCATGCGACTGCTTCTAATTCTGCAAATTGATGATCAATGGTAGAAGAGGTTATGTATTATGCATGAAGCTCAAATAGTGTGTAATCAGGATAATATCGGTGAATAATTCATCTATTATTCAAATCTATACATTTTTTGGTCATTTACATGGATGAAATCACTGCCTTTAAAAGAGTGACGCTGAGCACATTGAGCACCTTCGCAGAAATTTTGAAAAATGCCACAGGTATGGTTTGTCTCTGAACCCTCAGAAATCCATTTTTTCTTTGGAAGAAAGAAATTTACTGGGGCACATAGTAACTAAGGAGAGAGTGAAGATCGATCCAAAGAGGGTAGAGGTGATAGATGGCATCCCCCTACGAAGAAACAAGAAGGAAGTCCAGGTGTTCCTGGAAAGAATTAATTTCCTCAGAAGGTTCATTCCAAACTATGCTGAAATTGTCTGAGACATCATTGGTGTGTTAAAAAAGAACAGTGAAGTTAGATGGACCCCATAATCCAGGGACTCCTTTAATGGGATCAAACAGGCCTTTGCAGAAGCTCCAGTTCTGGCCGGTCTAGATTATGGGAATTCGCTCATGATATTCTCTTTTGCATCTCCTCACACGATAGCTGCAGTACTTTTACAGAAAAATGATGAAGGACATGAGCAACCCATCGCATTCTTCAACCAAGTCCTGTGAGACGCTGAGCTAAAATATGATCTTGGAAAAGAAATCTTATGCCCTGGTCAAATCTCTAAAGTCATTTTGGGTATATGTATTACAGTCTACTATAACTGCCTATGTTCCCACAACAGTGGTAAAAGTTGTTTTGGTACAGGGCGACAGTGAGGGAAGAAGGGGTGAGTGGATAGCCAAAATTCAAGAGTATGAATTGGAAATAAATCCCACGCAGCTCATTAAAGGCTAAGGGCTGGCCAAAATCTTGTCTGAATCTAACTGTCAAGCTCTGGGTATAAATCTATCTATGATAGGAGGAGAGGCACAGGAGGGCGCAGGTGCATTTTAGGGCATAGAATCCTCTACTTAAAAAACACACTTGAAGTACCTTCTCTCCCCATGGTATAAAGATATAGTGGAATATCTTTTATCACTGAGAAGTCCTCCTAACAATGATAGGGCCAAGTACCACACCTTAAGGTTGAAATCTCAAAAGTATGTCGTGGAAAATGGGCGACTTTACTGGAAAGACTCGGAGGGGGGTCCTACTACTATGTTTAATAGAGAAGGAGGTGGACCAAGTGATGGCTAAGTTCCATGAAGGGATATGTGGCAGAAGCTATAGCAGGTGATCCACCACACACAAGATCCCAAGGTCAGGTTTCTTCTGGCCTAAACTATTCAGTGATGTACATGCTCGCATCAGAACATGTGAGAATTGTCAGAAGTTCGCTGAAAATCAAAGGTATGCATCTCTCCTGTTGATCCCAGTACATGTTGAAGAAACTTTTAAGCAATGGAGAATTTATTTCATAAGAGAGATTCACCCTACTTCTAGCAATCAACATCAATGGATCCTTATTGCTATAGATTACTTCACCAAGTGGGTAGAGGCCATGCCCACAAAAAATGTTACAGATTCAATGGTGATCAAGTTCCTGGAGGAGAACATAATATCCAGGTTTGGATGCCCAGCTAAAATCATCACAGGTAATGCCCAGGCATTCAAGTCAGCTAAATTTGTAAATTTTTTTCAGCGTTACAATATCTTGCTAGGAAACTCCATTACATACTACCCACAGGGCAATGGGCTGGCTGAATCATCTAGCAAGACGTTGATGAGAATTATAAATAAAACCATCAATTAAAATCAAAAGAACTGGGACTCTTAGATCAATTTCGCACTCTAGGAAAAACACATCACAACTAAGTGATCTACGGGGAAATCCCCTTATGAGGTGGTGTATGGAAGAGACATAATCCTCCACATTCAGCTTGCATTCTATATGGCACAGTTCTTATAGGAAATTGCGTAGGAGCCAAATGACCTCGTTCGAAGAATGCATCAATTGGTGGAGTTGAATGAAACTTGAGAATAGGTAAGCCTTAGACTAGTAGAGTATCAAGAAAAAATGAACGACTTATTTGACCAGAGGGCTAAAGATAAAGAAATCCAAGTTGGGGATTTGGTTTTACGGTGGGATATTAGGCGAGCAGACAAAGGGAAGCATGGGAAATTAGACCCTCTCTGGTTCGGTCCATTCAGGGTGGCAGAGGACAAAGTCAACAATAATTTTGTGTTGGAGAACGTAGAAGGAGACATACTTGAGGCACCTGTAAATGGGCAGTTCCGTAAGTTTTACTTTCATCACTGATGAGGGCTGATCTAGCTCACTGTATATATATTTGCACTTTATATGTCATTCCATTGTACTCCCCTTTTTTTACTTCCCCCCCTCATTTCATCTTCGATATCATATTCCACTGTTTCCATTTTGTTTCATATATTTTTTACGTTTTCCATCTCATCTTCCATATCATCATCCATTTCATCTTCCATTTTGTGTCCACCTGATCATTGATGTAAAATTTTTTCTAATCAATATGCATTTGCGAATTCATGTACCCAATAAAAGCACAGGCATGTAGGTCTACAGATTCTCAATGCACTAAAGAACAACACATCATCCCTAGATGGAGCCAATATTGTCCTATGACCACACACAAAAGGAAGAGGGAGAAACAAAAGCTAGTCCTGACTATTAAAGAGCTTCAGAAGGGACCCATTTACCTCTCAGTTTAGTAGATAAGGGGGAAGAATGTAGATGATAAGGCATAAATAGTGAGCAAACTTCATCTCTTCCATCCCCTATCTCATCTACCCTCTTTACCTACATTTACCCTCCCTTATCCTTCATTCTTCATCAGCAACATTGCCCCCCACAATTTTTAACCTTTACCCCTTAAAAGAATCACCGAATCTTATCTTGTCACTGATGCGACTTAGTGGGACCCGTATAGCCTTCATATACTATTTGCATCTGCATGCTAACCTTCATATGCTGCATTTTTTTGCACCCTCTGCCTTTTCCCACCCTCCAGCTTTTAGCGCGTCGCATATCACAGTTCATTGATTTCACAACTTACCTATCACAGCACCTGCAAGTTAAATACCTTAGCTTTCAATATGACCCGATCGCCATCACACTTCACAACAAATACCACATCGCAAATCGGCGATTATAACGTTTTAAATCTCCACCAACCTTTATCTTTTGCGATTGCCGATGCGCGATATCACATCGCGCACATTACAACTTCATGCTCCACCACGCCTTGCATATCTCGAAGTTTAAATCATATTCCCAAAACATATCCTATCCCGATTGCGATTTTGTGATGCGATTTGGGACCCACTTCCTCGCCACATCATCAAAGCCTTTCCCACGTCTTTTGTCTCACCCTTGGCAGTAATTAAAATCATTCCGCCATGTGTTATGTGCCATCCATCCCCTTCTAAAGTTTGGTATCTGCTTCTCAGCTAATCAAAACATAGCATGAGTCCTTGGTAGAGTAGTGTGGCTATGATTATTCAGTTTGATCATCAGCCTCTGCTGAAGAGTGGAGCACGCATGGTACAGATGGATTTTCAATTTCGATTAAGGAAAATCATGAGAATATGGAGTGAAGGCCTTTCATCAGTAGCTGAAATCAAGTAATAGAAATCGTATTGCTTACCATTTTTTCACCCACTTCTCGCCACTCCGCTGAAGATTCTAGGTTTTGGGCTCCCAGGCCAACTATTTTTTTCCTTTTTACTATTATATAGTGATTTTTTTCTAGGTCAAATCTCGATTTTACCTATTATGTTTTGATTTCCCTGTCGCAGGAGTGATTGCTTGAAGCACGCTCTAATAGTTTTGTTAGGATATTTAGGTTTCACTTGTGTGGGTCCACCCTAACAAAATATTCGGTCATAAACCCTCAGGGAGAACTCTATATGTAGTGAGTTCCAAGATCTCTGGAATTTTGGAAGAATTTTGCTGTAGTTTTATATGACTATGCTCCTTGCGCTCTGAGATAAATTTTTGGGAGAGTTGTTTCAACTCAATATAATACAGAGCTAATATTTGGATTCCAAATGGAGTAATGAGCAGTATGTATTTGTTTTATTTGTTATCAGTAATCTCCTCTTCATGTGTAATCATCTTTCATGATATTCTACTTTGATGGTTCGTGTAATGTAGCTTTCAGTGATTTGCAATTTTATTCATGAATTCGTATCAGTACAACGCTTAGGTGTTAGCGCTCATGTAATTAATCTTGTTTTATTACCTTAATTTGAACTCCACGAACCTTTTTTGTTAACCATATTTCATTTATATGTGTTTCCTTTGAGTTCATAGGGGGCAGATTCTTAAATCTGCTAAGCTTGTCTCTCGTGGGTTCCTTCTCCGTTCTCCCTCAACCCCTCTACATATTTTCAATATTTCTGCTCATTGTTTTATACTTGGCCAACTTAAAAGTCACTAAGCCTCACAGCCTCTTGAGCCCTCTCACAATATAATGAATTCACATGAATCAACTCCAAGACATTCTCTCTCCATGGACCACCAAAACCATTATTTCCTCATTCCATATTTTTTCAAAGGAATTATAAGCGGTTGTCCACTTTTAACCTCTGATTTTAAGATTTTCTAGGCACTGGTATTTTGTAACTCAAGGCTATCTCTAGGAGCTACAATAGGATTCACTTTTGGAGAGAGTGGGATTGACCAAAGATGAACTCTAATCAATCACTTGATAAACTAGCAGAGGATCAGAGGAAAGCTTCTAGTATCCAACATGAAGGTAGAGTTTCAAAGCTGTAAGTGTAGAAATTTGCTGAATAATGAATGTTTATTCGCTGTTATTAACCTGATCATACATCAATTTGAATTGCATGCATAACACATAATCGCTTCTACCATTAATCGTCACATGCGGAAAATAAAACAAAGCGATAGAACATCAAATCACACACATAGAACGCAGCATGTACGGGGAAAGCTTATAGCTGAAAACCCCCAGCTATATGTATCATATAATGGATGAGAAACATTCAGCAATACATAATACAATACTCCTCACAAGTACTCAGTACTATCTCATATGCTGAACACAAAACTAGCTAGATTTGAAACTAGTCACAGGTTCAAATCTTCCTGCTGCTCTGCCTGCCTCTACTGCACAATCCAAAAAGTGAATATAGCTGAATGGAATTCGAATTCACTTAGTTGGTACAGCACAATCATCATTGGCATCATCATCCCACTGATTGTGCAAATCTCATGCACAACTAATGTACAACTGCTGTCAGTCTCACCCTTTCATCTACCTCTTCCACTGGTCTTTCACTGAACTGTCCATGCACTGAGTTAACTGATGTGTTCTTTTAGTTTAATAATGATTTAATATCAGTGAATTAATTAATAATTAATTCACCCAACTCATCTCTAGCATAATCACAAGTTAAATTGATCATAACTAGTTAAACTAGTTAAACTCCGCCACATGAGTCTAACTGAAGTCAACCATGAAAAATCTCAACTAACCCATAGGAAATTCGAATTTCCTTATGTCATCTGCATGCCCCACCTCCGGGGGTCAAACTGAAGTGCTCCAAGAGGATAAACTGAAGTTTATAGTCCAAATATTATTAAGGGTAAATAATATTTGACTGTTCTATTTTTAGCCCGGCAGTCTAAAAATAGAAACCACTTGAATGTCTAAAAATAGATGTCTATCTATTTTTACCAACTTTACCAATCCTCCAAGAATAGCATGCTGCAGCTCCCGGTCCATGATCCATATGTCTAAAAATAGACATAGTCTAAAAATAGACTTTTCGACAAAAATCACATGTGTGGTCCCCCACCTAGTTTAGGTGATCACTTTCCAACTAGGATTAGGAAAGATGTTTCAGGAGGCCTCCTTCACTGTTTATTGTTGCCATTTTCAACACTCCCTCTCAACAAGAAAGGACTGTCATTGCATGCCACATGCAACTCCATGCATTTGCCTGCAACCTTCACAAGCGCCATGCAACTCCATGCATGCGACATGAAACTCCATGCATTCGCCATGCACCCTTTGCATGTGCCATGCAAACTCATGCATGCACCATGCAACTCCATGCATGCGACATGCAACTCCATGCATTCGCCATGCACCCTTTGCATGTGCCATGCAAACTCATGCATGCACCATGCAACTCCATGCATGCGCCATGCACCCTTTGCATGCAACATCTTCGAAACTGAATAGGCTCCAAACAACTCAATCAGTCGGATGCATCTATCATCAAAGTCTTCGACTTCTACTGGTACCAACTGCACATGTCATCAGGAACCACTGCGCTGTTGAACTCTTGCACCCGTGCACTCTGCACTTGCTGTCAACTCTGATCCGCGCTCCAGTATCCGACACTGTCACTTTGATCTGCCTGCATCAATCCAACTGATCTGCTACTGCTGCGCTGTGGGCACCTCGTAGCCAGGTTCAACTCATGAGATCCACACCATCTCATGAATTCTGCCCAGAAATCTCCTCTTGGGATCAATCATGCATGTCGCCCCACCTCACACCTGGTGGTATAGCTGCATGCACTCCCTCTGCCCGTCTGGCACGAAATCTCTTTGCATGAGTGGTCTCTTCCACTCCATGATCCTCTTGTGGCTGCTCCACATCCCGAGGTTCACTTTCACCTGCATGCAAAACCCACTCCCTCTCAAGCTCCAATTGCATGGCTTTCTCGCCTGCATGCAACACTTGCTCCCTCTCAAGCTTCAGTTTCATGTCTTCCTTCCGCTTCCCAACAGTAGGAAGCTCCGTAGACATCCCATCTACTTCAAATCTGTAGAGATTCTTTGCTCGAATCCCAACCTTCTTGACTTGTCCCGTTGCCTTGTGCCGAAGGAACACTTTTCCTTCTCTAAAGACAACTTCATACCCATTATCCTCTAACATTGCAACTGAGATCAGATTCTTTGTTAGACCTGGTACATGCAATACATCTTGTAAAAGAATGAGTTTACCTGACTCCCTCTGAAAGGTTATGGTACCAATGCCGGTCGCATTGTATCGTCCACCGTCACCCAACTCAACATGCATCTGGAGACCTTTCTCCACCAAGTCACTGAAAAGATTTGCATCTCCCGTCATGTGAAAGGAAGCGCCACTATCAATATACCACCCCGATCCTAATGCACTAGACAACATGCATGCGATCAATGAGAAGTCCAGCTCAAATTGCGAGACAAGAGCCTCACCAGCTGCAGCTCCAGCAACCTGCTTGTTCTTCTTCTTTTGTGGACAATTTGTGGCGTAATGTCCATGATCGTGACAGTGAAAACACTTCACTTTGGACATGTCACGCTCTTTACCATCCACACCGGATTGAGAAGCCTTCTCCTTGCCCTTCCCCTTCCTTGCTTTGGTAGCCAAAGCGCAGTCTTCTTCATCAGCTCCCTTTGACGAAGAACCATCTCTGGTATTTCGCCGGATCTCCTCTTGCACAAGATCAGACCACAGTCTTTCCCATCCCGGCAACTTTTCCCGACCATTGACACTATCTTGATATGCATGCCAACTCTTCGGCAAACCAAGAAGTGCCAAACTCACCAGATCCTCATCCTCCACCGTCACACCAACACTTCCCAGCTCATCCCGACATTGGGTGAACCTCGTGAGGTACTTCGGCATACTTTCCCCCTTCTCACACTTGATGTTCCTGAGTCTATCTTTGAGCGCCAGCTTCCTCTGATCGCTCTTGCTTTGGTACAGATCCGTCAAGGCTTTCCACATCAAATATGGAGAAGCCTTCTCATGCAAACTAGATACAATGTGATCCTTTACACCCTCCAACAGGATCCTTCGACATTTTGCTTGTTTCTTTTGCCATGCACCCACAACAGCTGCATCATTAGAAGTAGGCTTTGGAACATCTTTCTCCACGAATTCCAGCAGCCCATTATCATCCAATACAGCCTCCATGAGGTCCTTCCATGCAACATAATTCGAACTGCCATCAAGAGCATATTCGAGTCGCAAACCGTTGAAATACATTTTCGCCTCGGCACCAAGAACACAAATCTGCAAATTCGAATTTCACCAAGAGCTGATAAACTCGATCGCTTCCGATCTACACTTGAGAGCTAATTATTTCCAAACCAGAGATTGACTGCACGGGCATTCACCAGATCTTTCACCTTACAAAGAAGGATGAATATTCCGGAGGCTACCTGGCCCGCATGCAGGCTCTGTCCGAGGAAATAATAAACAATCACCGTAATAGATCTCGATGATTAATCTCGCTCCGATACCATGTAGAAATTTGCTGAATAATGAATGTTTATTCGCTGCAATTAACCTGATCATACATCAATTTGAATTGCATGCATAACACATAATCGCTTCTACCATTAATCGTCACATGCGGAAAATAAAACAAAGCGATAGAACATCAAATCACACACATAGAACGCAGCATGTACGGGGAAAGCTTATAGCTGAAAACCCCCAGCTATATGTATCATATAATGGATGAGAAACATTCAGAAATACATAATACAATACTCCTCACAAGTACTCAGTACTATCTCATATGCTGAACACAAAACTAGCTAGATCTGAAACTAGTCACAGGTTCAAATCCTTCTGCTGCTCTGCCTGCCTCTACTGCGCAATCCAAAAAGTGAATATAGTTGAATGGAATTCGAATTCACTTAGTTGGTACAGCGCAATCATCATTGGCATCATCATCCCACTGATTGTGCAAATCTCATGCACAACTAATGTACAACTGCTGTCAGTCTCACCCTTTCATCTACCTCTTCCACTAGTCTTTCACTGAACTGTCCATGCACTGAGTTAACTGATGTGTTATTTTAGTTTAATAATGAGTTAATATTAATGAATTAATTAATAATTAATTCACCCAACTCATCTCTAGCATAATCACAAGTTAAACTGATCATAACTAGTTAAACTAGTTAACCGGAACACAATCTCCATTAACTCCTCAATCAACTCCACCAAAACTCTGCCACATGAGTCTAACTGAAGTCAACCATGCAATAGCTCAACTAACCCATAGGAAATTCAAATTTCCTTATGTCAACTGCATGCCCCACCTCCGGGGGTCAAACTGAAGTGCTCCAAGAGGATAAACTGAAGTTTATAGTCCAAATATTATTAAGGGTAAATAATATTTGACTGTTCTATTTTTAGCCCGGCAGTCTAAAAATAGAAACCACCTGAATGTCTAAAAATAGATGTCCATCTATTTTTACCAACTTGACCAATCCTCCAAGAATAGCATGCTGCAGCTCCCGGTCCATGATCCATATGTCTAAAAATAGACATAGTCTAAAAATAGACTTTTCGACAAAAATCACATGTGTGGTCCCCCACCTAGTTTAGGTGATCACTTTCCAACTAGGATTAGGAAAGATGTTTCAGGAGGCTTCCTTCACTGTTTCTTGTTTCCATTTTCAACAGTAAGGTTTGCCAATAATTTGGAGGCTTCATCCATATAAGGACAAAGCTAAATGGGATGATTTCCTTCACATAACTTACAAGTAATTTTGAATTTACCCTTTTTCCCATGGGACTTATTATCACTAGTTGAGGTTTTTTCACTAGCATGATCTCTAGAGGCTGATGACAAAGGTTGATGTGAGCCTGTGGGCCACACTTATAATACATCAGGAATACCATGACAATCACTAAGAAGGTGGTCACCCTTACATAACTTGCAAGGGAATTTGACTTTGCAGGGCTGATTGGAATATTTTTTAACATTATTTGCATTGGTAGAAATGGTTTTTGGGTTGTCCCCTTGCTTATTTTGCTTCTTCTTCTTCTTCCTTTTCTTCTTCTTAGCTTCCTGGTTACTAGAATCCATACTTTCACTAGGAGAAGAGGAAGAACGAGGGGAATAAAAGGTGAATAAGTTGAGGGGTAAACTTTAGGATCAACATGAGGTTGGAATTTTTCAACTGGAGGTGAACTTGGTTGAGAAGTAGCTTGGAAATTTAGAACCATGGGGGTAAAAAGTAACCAAACTAGCAAACCAATGGTAAATCTTGGAAGGGACAACATTTCCATATAGGGAGCACCAATATTTCTGAAAGAAGGAAAAGGACAAAGATTCCCATCTAAGGGGTTTCCTTTATTTGTAATCTTGGGAACTATTGTCATTAGTATCACCCTAGGACCTACTAAGGAGTTGTGCACGAGTCAGATTTGATTCCGTGGAAAGTAAATTTTAGAATTTAACAACAAAAAATAAATCAAAAAGGGTAATCTAGGAAAGAGGATTACCAATCAACCATGAACTTCAATAAACACATTGGCGAACCAAGGACTTAACGTATGGAAGCCAATCTCCTCGAATTTTGTGTTTTTTTCTCATGGTTTACAAGTTGGTCGACTTGGTTACTTGTGACAGGATAGAAGCCTAGTGGGGATTCCCAAAATATACGTGAAAATATGTGGCAGTGCAGATCTGTAGTAATGTTGTTTGATGCATAACCATTCGATGAGAGTGTTCCTATATACTTTCATACATGGAGCGCCTATGATATACTTGAGAGTACTAGAAAATGGTCCTATATACTTCCATATGTGAAACGATATATCACCCCCAGGATGCAACGCAGGCAGTTAGCAACAGCTCTTACGTTTAACGACATTAGAACAAATCTTTAGCCTCGACCTCTAGATATTTGAGTTAATTGCAAATGCTCTTTATTTTAATTGATGTTAATTTTAATGTTTATATTCAATTAGGTTTCGATTTTGGGCTCAAAACGATGTCACCTAAACACCTAAGATGCGGCTATATGAGAAATTGTTCTTTTTATTTCAATGAAATAATATAATAATAAGGGAAGAGATCGCAAAGAGTAATGCATCAAGCAAAATGCAACAAAAATAATCCCCCCCAACTAGCTTTCACTTTTCACTTTTCGAAATGAAAATTATAAAAAGTAAAACGATTTCACTTTCACTATCCCAAATGCAACTCTTTCAAAAGTAAAATGATTTCTAATTTCATTGAGATGCACTTATATCAATTTTTTTCTCTCTCTTTTAATGATGAAATTCACTTGATGCAGCTAATGCACTTTTAAGCTTTAATTATTGAAAAAATGTAATCTATTTCCAATAAGAAATTCCAAAAACTAGCCTTTCAATGGAAGTAATCTCATGCACTTAATGAAAATTAATTTTTGAAACGAAAACTAAAAATATGAAAGATCCAATTTCTTTAGAAATGAACAAATGTTACTATTGTTCTATAGTAGAGAACCCATATTTCTTTAATGGTACAAGTAGTAAATAGAGATTTTAATTTACCTAACACAAAATATCCAGTCAAAATACAAATTTTACCACTTAAATCATAAGACCAATTTGAACTTTTTCAAGATACTGAAAACACTCAAAGCAAGAAATAATGTAATCAAGGACAAGAAAAAATTTCAAGGATCATGACACACTAAGGTTTTTTCCAGAAGCAACTCTAAAAGTGTTTATTTTCCAATACCAATGTGGACCTCTAGTTAAAACCAGTGGTCTGCAGCATGATTGTTTCAACAAAAAATAGAGCTGGCAGCGTGACTGTATCTGTTAAAAAATGTGCTAAGAAAGGAAAGGAGGGATAAACAAGCAATTCTTGAGAAAAAAACTTTAGACTTGATACCTTAAAACACTTACAAGGTAGAATAAAGACTGGAAACATGCCACACAAGTGGTCATTCAAAGGTTGGCCAAACTAAGCATGGAGAAAAAAAACGAGAAGAGGGTGAAAAGGGTGTATGCTCCCCTAGTGGAGTCACTAATTTGTTACACAAACAATCCCTTATTTAGAAAAAGAAGCGATCCATCTAGCCCAATGAGTGGGTATAGTAACAACCATGACAAAGAATGCAAGCTTTCATAGTTTAACATCGAAAAAACATGAGAGAGGGAAGTGGCCTACCTCACTCCTATTCAATATCTTTCTCGATGTTGATGTTTATCCTTGCACTTCCAGGCTCGCTCCTCGCTATACCTTCTGCATTCGAATACCTACAATAAATATCATACGACGATGAATGAAAGAGACATAATATATATATATATATATATTTCAAATTAAACCTTATGACAAATCAAGGAGCATCATACTAAATGAGTTAATATCAACAATTTCATGGAAAGAAAAACATAATTTTTATTATTGAATTAAAAAAGAGAAGCTTAAAACCAGTGCCTTGATGTTGGAGGGCCTCCTTTGGAATGGAAATCCAAGTCCAAGCCAAGCACTGTTGAGATTCAAAAAGATGATGATCCTAGTGAAAGTTAAGCACCTACACTAGGTGGGGCCCACAGGCTATTTTTAGGTGTATGTCTATTTTTAGAATGGCGAGTATATTTTATTTATAGTGGGAGTCTATTTATAGATCACATGTCTAAAAATAGATCGGATGTCAATTATTATTAGCCCTTAATAATAATCAAACAATAAATAATAATCTATTCTCTTAAAGCACATGATTTCAGTTAACTGATGTGGCAAACCAGTTGACTGAAGGAATTACGAGTTCTAAGGTTGGTTGGTGGGACATGTAGAGTGGAATGCGTTGTAACTGAGTGATACAAAGTTGTAACAGAGTTGGATGTGTCGTTATGTGAGTTGTTATTTAGTTTAACTCAGTAAGTGAGTTAAACTCAGTTGTGCTAGTTGTAAATAGTTGTAACTAAAGATACACTAGTGAGAGATCAATGAATTAATTATTTAATTAATTCAAAAGGAGTGGTATCACATGCAACTGAAGAAATACTACTGTTAACTACATGCATGTTAGATCCAGTGGAGACCCAATTGAGAGATAGGTGAAAGGGTCTGTTTGACTATCATTTGTGACTATAGTGGTGCATTCAATGCAACTACACACACATTGGAGATGCCAATGAGGATTGCGCAGTCAAGGTAAATAAATATTGAATTCATTTAGGGTTCTTCATCAGCAGGGATTGCGTAGTGGAGGCGGGCTGTCAGGAGGTAGTAAATTGGTGTATGCTTATGCCAATTTTTGTATGGCAGTGTGAGACGATTGTATATTGTACTGAGAGATCTTCAAGTATATTTTTGTATGAGATTGTCTCATGATCCATGATATACATAATATATGATAGTTGGGGTTTTTAGCTTTATGCTTTCCTGGTAAAAACTTATGTGTCATGTGCGATTGATTTTTCTTCATGTGTTTGCAATTGGCGATTAAATTTCCACAAAGAATTAAGTAGAAGGATTTTGTATTTAACAGTGGATATAATTGTTAGATCAGGAGAGTCCTGTAATATATCCCATTATTTATTAAATCTCTACAAGCTCTTCAATTTATTCTCATTTCTCTACAAATTGACAGCATATTGATGTAATCAGGAAGAATAATGGAAACCAACAATGACCAACCAAGACTAACCATTTTGGGAAGCCATGGAACTCTTGTTGGGAAAAATACTGAGAGGGGGGGTGAATCAGTATTTAGAGCTGTCTACACATTTTCCTTTTATGCCTTTAATTATTTACTTAGATCATTGCATCATTCATTCATCAGATATTTAATAAGCAGTAATCATGAGTAGTAACAACAGAATCAACCATCACACATAATCAATACACATGAACACCAGTATTTAAGGTGGAAACCCAATTCGGGAGAAAACCACCGCTGTTGTCGTTTCAGTCTTCAATATTTCTATAAAGAAAAATTCTTACGATTTTGTACTAGCGCAGACTTATACCAGCACGCAGACACCAACCTGCATAAGGCTACAACCTTCTATTGTTCTCCAGTTGCTACTGGAAGGGAGCTTCAACCCCCTGATATTGTTTACCAGCCTTTCCTGGAAGGGAGCTTTGACCACCTAATTTTAACACCAGCTTCTATTGAAAAAAAGTTTCCAATTGAAGACTTCATTCCTCAGATCTACCAACTCTCTTCAATTTCTTCGCTAGGTCTTCATCATTTCTTTTGCAGCTCTTTCTAGAGATTCAACATTTCTAGATCTAGAGATCTTGTACCTTCATCATATTCACCGGTGCATCATCGATTCAGATCAATCAGAGTTCAGTCATGCAGATATCTCTTAAAGATATTTATTCATTAATAACCCCTCTGCATGCACAACATGAATCAAAATGCGCTTCTCCTTATACAGTTTTGCCTTTATCAATACCATGAGTATAAAACCACTCAACCGCTAATGGTATTCATATTAAAAGTCAAACCAATCCAAATTGAAATCCCAATCTTCGTTCTTCCATGCACGAATTGTCCCAAAGGTAATCTTTATCTCCGCCAAAAAACACTATAGCTAAGGTTAAGTAATATTATCGTGCTGCTGATGGTTTTCTTTCTTTTATTGGAATTTTATTTATCAAATTCATGGAATTTGATAAATAAATAAATATTATTCACAAACTTTGGCAATTAAATATATGATAGGAATTTATATTAATAACCAACACATTTATCAAATGGCTTTTAACTAGACCTTTGGTTCCAGCCCCACATACATAATCGACATCCCAATCAATATAATTTAAAAGACTGGGGCCCATTGCTAACAATCGTTTCCATCCGACGGCAAAGAGCACATCGGTCGGCTTTAGATGATCTGACAGATATCGTTCATTGATGATGCATGGATGATAACGCGCGATGGCGTGCCGTACCTTGGTTAACCTTCGTGCATCTATAGCAAATGAACACCGTCCGATGACCCCTTCCCAGATCAACGACGTTCAACAATTTCGCTGGGCATCCTGGGTCGAACAATAACGCACGATGGCGCACAATGATAAGCAGTTTTGTGGAGTCATACAGGGACGCGTGTCACCCGTTCTATGGACTCACTCCCCACCTCTTGAATACCGCTTGTCCGTCGAGAGCGGTGCGATAAAAACCACTTCCAGCCTTAAACCACGTTCACTGTTCATTCGCAAGGTTCTGCCCCTCTACTCCAGGTTCCATCAACGTACTTTCGCTAATTCGTTTCTCCGTGTTATCAGTTCATATAACCACGCTTACTGTTATACATCTCCGATGAAATCCTTCCAGACTGTTCGTAATTTTGAAGAGTTGTTCCAATGAAAGTCCGAGTCACCGAGTTCCATGTTGGTTGCAAGAATTCACAATCCCTTCATCAAGAACACATTCATATATTACACTTGCTCAATTCAATAAAGGCACAGAAAATTCCGAGATCAATCCCCAACATTGATCCCAATTTACCTTCAGTCTTATATTCAACGAATGTATATAACTCCACTGTCTACTAGTTTGGGATACACAGGTGACCGTATTGGCATCGGTTCCTTGAACTACATACAAAGCACCATTAATCCGCTCATAGGGTTTCTTATAGATTTCAATTATCCTCCATCAAGATGCATACATATGTTCACACATGAATTAATTCCACAGGGACACAAATATCCTTCCTACTGAATTCAATTGGCTCCTTGACTGATACTTCTCTCTGTAGATGCACTCTTTCTCTGTTCTTATCTGCTGACCTTTTTCCTCTGCTATGTTTCTTTTCTCTGTTCCTAGTTACTATTTCAGATGCCAATTCCTTTGCCACTTCCTTTGCCATCAATGACAATATTTCCAACAATCTCCCCCTTTGGCATTGATGGAAATACTCTTCCTCTGATTGTCTTATAGAAGCCCTTTGTTGCTTTTCCTCCCCCTTTGACATAAATGGCAAAGATTTGATCAAGATCCTTTGAACCGACAATACCATGCTCCCCCTAAGATCATGCTGCATCTTCAACCATAATATAACAAAATGACTTATAAATGCCAACAATGCATCCTTTTCATATGACCAATGCTCCCCCTTAGCCTGTGCATTCAGAGATGCCCAACAGCACCTCACAGCCAATTTAATCTTTTGTATTTAAGCAGATCTGATCTTCTGCATGGAAAAGACTACTCCCAGTTTCTGTCTGAGATATTTGAACACTTCCCTGGGTAGAGGTTTGGTAAATATATCAGCAACTTGTTCTTTGGAGGGAACATACTCCAATTTCACCTTTTGTTCAAGCACTTTTTCACGTAAGAAGTGATGTTTGATGGGAATGTGCTTGGTCTTGGAATGCATAACAGGATTCTTTGAGATACTGATGGCACTTGTATTGTCACACATAATGGAGATAGGAGGTGAACTTTTGATTTGAAAGTCTTGTAAGGTTTGCATCATCCAGAGAAGTTGAGTGCAACATGATGCGGAAGCCACATATTCTGCTTCTGTTGTAGATAAGGCAATAGAGCTTTGCTTCTTGGTGAACCAAGATACTAACCGAGGCCCCATATAGAATGCACCACCACTAGTGCTTTTCCGATCATCAACATTTCCAGCCCAATCTGCATCAGTGTATGCATGAAGAGTGAGATCATCATTCTTTGGATACCATAGTCCAAAGTCTTGAGTTCCTGGTAGATAGTTGAATATTCTTTTCATAGCCTGAAGATGAGACTCATTTGGATTAGCTTGGAATCGTCCAACAATCCCAACTGCATGCATAATGTCTGGTCTTGTCCCAGTGAGATAAATAAGACTTCCTATCATAGATCTGTATTCTGGTTGATTCACCATGGGGGAATCATCATTAGAACTGAGATTACATCCGGTTACCATTGGTGTACTTACAGGTTTGCAATCTTCCATGCCATACTTCTTCAGGATTTGCTTAAGGTATTTTGCTTGTGATAAGAATATGCCATATGTTGCTTCTTGCACTTGCAAGCCAAGAAAAAATGTTAGTTCCCCAAGTAAAGACATTTCAAATTCTTGCTGCATATCAAAAGCAAATTTCTAACTCATAGACTCTTCATTACTTCCAAAAATGATATCATCAACATATACAACCACAATCAATAGTTTGTCATTTTCAGTTTTTGTGTATAAGTTGCTATCAGCAGACCCCTTTGAAAATCCTTGTTGATGAAGATATTTGTTAAGACAATAGTATCATGCCCTTAGAGCTTGTTTGAGTCCATATAGAGCCTTTTTAAGTCTACAAACAAGTTTTTCATCATTTCCCAAAATGAATCCTTCTAGTTGTTCTATATAAACTTCTTCTAGATCACCATTGAGAAAAGCAGATTCAACATCCATTTGATAAACTTTGATTTGTTGGAAGCTTGAAAAAGCAAGAAACATTCTTGTGGCTTCAAGTCTGGCTACAGGAGCAAAATTTTCTTCAAAGTCTATACCTTCTTGTTGAGCATACCCCTTGCAAACAAGTCTAGCTTTATTTCTTATAACATCCCCATTCTCATTTAACTTGTTTTTGAATATCCATTTAGTTCCTATGACATTTTTGTCATGAGGTCTTGGTACTAATCCCCAAGTGTGATTCTTTTCAATTTGATCAAGCTCTTCATTCATGGCTTGAATACAACACTCATCTTTGCTAGCTTGACTGACATTGTGTGGTTCAATAGTGGACAGAAATGCCAAATTGCTAGAAGATCCCACAAGAGTCCTTGTTTGTACACCTGATCCCTTTTCTCCTAAAATTTGAGATTCTGGATGATTCTTTTGAACATATCTGGATGGAGATTTTTCAGATAAATCATCTTTGGGTTCTTCATTGGGTTCACTGTCTATATCATTCCTACTTGATGTAGAAGGATATATGTCATCATCGTCTTCATCTGTTGTTTTTTTTCTTCTTTTGGAGCTGCAGGAGACTCATCAATAACAACATCAATACATTCAACAATCTTCCGAAGTCTTTTATTGTAACATTTATATGTTCTACTCCTAGAGGAGTAACCAATAAGTATTCCTTCATCTTCTCTGGGTTCAAACTTTCCAAGTTTTTCATCATTATTTTTTATAATGAATTTGCTTCCAAATATTCTAAAATGCTTTACAGTGGGAGGATTACCATACCAGAGTTCATATGGAGTTTTATCGCTATTTACATGAACATGTGCCTTGTTGAGAATGTTTACTGTTGTATGTGTTTCTTCTCCCCAAAATGTGTCAGGTGTTCCGGAATCATCAAGCATAGCTCTAGCCATTTGTTGAACTGTTCTATTCATTCTTTCTGCAACACCATTTTGTTGTGGAGTGCCAGCTACAGAGAACTGTCTTTTTATGCCATGTTGTTCACAAAATTCAAGGAATTCATCTTATGTATATTATCCTCCTCGATCAGATCTAAGGCACTTAATTTTTAGATCTAATTCATTCTCAACTAGTGCTTTGAAGATCTGAAATTTCTCAAATGCTTCATCTTTGTGTTTAAGCAGCCCAATCCAACACATTCTAGTAAAATCATCAATAAATAAGATATAGTATTGTTCACCACATGGTGAATTTTTCTTTACAGGTCCACATATATCAATATGAATGATTTCAAGAGGCTTACTTGATGATCCTTCCTTGGCATTAAATTGTACTCTAGTTTTCTTACCGAATTGGCAAGATTTTCATATGATATTTTCAGGTAGAGTAATATTGGGAAGATCACGAACAGCTTTAAGTCTACTTGATTTGTTGATTTGAGAGAAGCTCAGATGCCCCAACCTTCTATGCCATAGCCAGTTTTCTGAAGATTTACTCAAGTAACATTGTTCTTTGCAGTTCTTCAATACATACAGGTTGCTTGGAGTTCTTTTTCCTTTTATAATTGTTTTACTTGTATCAAGATCACGTACCACACATTCTTTTGAACTAAAGACAACTTCAGTTCCTTGATCACACATTTCACTTACACTTAACAGGTTATGCTTTAATCCATCCACATACATGAAATTATTAGCTTTCACCTTTTCTTTTAGAAAAACAGACCCTTTTCGCTTAATGACAGCAGGAGTATCATTTCCAAATGTAACATTCTTCTCCTTTTCTAGAGCACTATATGCAAGGAGTTTATTTTTGTCACCTGTCATGTGTTTAGAGCATCCACTATCAATATACCATTGATTTTATTCTCCTTCTACAAATAAGTCTATGCCACAATTTTCAACCTGTAATTCCTTCTTTTTCTACACTTTGGAGCTTGGAAGACATTGCTCTTTTGGCTGGATTTTGCTTCTGCATTCAGATTCTTCATGGCCAAAGTTATTACAATACGCACATTCAACTTCATTTTGAAGAGGAAAAAAGTTGTTATATGTATTCTTCTTTGTTCCAATATCAATCCTTTTCTTTCTTGCTTCTCTTGTCATGATGGTTTTATATGCAAAACATTGAGCAGCTTTATGACCAAAGTTGTGACATGAGAAACATTGTCCATTGAAGAAGAAATTTCTGCAATCATGAAATCTTCTACTCGAATTTACTTGTTGATTGGAGTTTCTTTGAAATTTATTCCTGTTAGTGTTCTTTGAATTGAAATTATCATGCTTTACCTATAAAGATTCTTTATTCCCTTGCTGAGTGGAAGAATGTTGTATGCTGGTTGTAGTTGCTTTTAGATAATTTGGTGCTGAAGCCTGAGAAGATTCTCCAATATATCCAAGACATGTATTTATAAGAGGAGAAATTTGTACCTTGATAATCTCATCTAAGGTTTCAGATCCTTTAGCAAATCTAAGATTCAAAATCTTCATTTTCTCAATTTCTTTTCTTAGACTTACTATTTCACATTCTAATTTCTCATTGTGTTTCTCCTTTCCTTCAAGCTGATTTTTCAGAGTTTCTATGGATATTTTACTTTCTTCTAAGCATATTGTAGTTTCTTCTAAGAATATCTTGAGTTGATTGAATTCATCAAGAAAATCATTATCCTCCAAGGCATCCATAAAGGTATATTTTTCTTCTTTAGATTCTTTTTCAAATGCCATGAGAAGTCTAAGATCTTGTTCACATTCTTCCTCACTGTCTGATAACCCATCACTGTCTTCATGAGTATAATAACCTTTTCTAGTGCTAAACCAACTCTTATTCCTTCTTGCTACTTATTTTCCTTTTTCATGTGCTTCTTTGTGAGGACACTTAGCAGCATAATGACCCACTCTTCCACAAGGAAAGAATTTGAAAGGAAGCTTACCTTTGAACCGTCCTGTACCAAGTTGGAGTTTCTTTACAAAATTTACCTCATCTTCTTCTGAGATATACCCTGGTCCTTCTGTCTCTTGTACTTCTTTCCCTTTTGTAGAAGCTCTAAAGATGGCTTCTTTGACTTCAGATGGTCCTCCTCTTCTCATTTCATATCCAATTAGTATGCCATGAATTTGTACCACAGTAAGATTTTGAAGATCCTATTTTTCTTCAAGAGCAGAAACTTTTGACTCAAATTTTGTCGTTAGTGATCTTAAAACTTTCTCAACCAAAGTAGATTCAGTTATTGTTTCTCCCAGATTTCTCATACGATTTACAATATCATCAATACGTAAAAAGAAATTAGCAATGCTCTCCTCATTATGCATTTTTAGATTCTCATATTGAATTCTAAGAGTTTGGAGTTTAGCACTCTTTACCTTTGCATCACCTTCATAACTTAGAATGATTTTGTCCCATATTTCCTTTGTTGTATTCAGCTGCATAACTTTGACAAATTCTGATTCAGTTAGACTTCCTAATAGAGCATTGACTGCTTTTGCATTCGTTTCGTAATTCTTTCTTTTTGTTGGATCTGTTGGTACTGCAGCTGGATATTGATATCCTCCTTCAACTATAGCCCATAAATTTGCTCCCAGAGACTGAAGATAGGATTTCATCCTTGTTTTCCAGAAGATTAATTTGTTTCCGTTGAAGAGTGGCGGCCTGATAGATGTTGTTCCTTCTTGATTGTTCAACTTGATTGATCTTCCTTCTAGTGGCTAAGCTTTTTCAGAAGGACCTGCTCTGACACCAATTGTTGGGAAAAATACTGAGGGGGGGGGTGAATTAGTATTTAGAGCTGACTACACATTTTCCTTTTATGCCTTTAATTCTTTACTTAGATCATTGCATCATTCATTCATCAGATATTTAATAAGCAGTAATCATGAGTAGTAACAACAGAATCAACCATCACACATAATCAATACACATGAACACCAATATTTAAGGTGGAAACCCAATTCGGGAGAAAACCACCGCTGATGTCGTTTCAGTCTTCAATATTTATTATAAATAAAACTTCTTATGATTTTGTATTGTCGTAGACTTATACCAGCACGCAGACACCAGCCTGCAGAAGGCTACAACCTTCTATTGTTCTCCAGTTGCTACTGGAAGGGAGCTTCAACCCCCTGATCTCATTTACCAGCCTTTCTTGGAAGGGAGATTTGACCCCCTGATTTTAACACCAGCTTCTACGGACAGAAAGTGTCTAATTGAAGACTTCATTCCTCAGATCTACCAACTCTCTTCAATTTCTTCGCCAGGTCTTCATCATTTCTTTTGCAGCTCTTTCTAGAGATTCAACATTTCTAGATCTAGAGATCTTGTACCTTCATCATATTCACTGGTGTATCATCGATTCAGATCAATCAGAGTTCAGTCACGCAGATATCTCTTAAAGAGATTTATTCGTTAATAATCCCTCTGCATGCACAACATGAATCAAAATGCGCTTCTCCTTATATAGTTTTGCCTTTATCAATACCATGAGTAGAAAACCACTCAACCGCTAATGGTATTCATATTAAAAGTCGAACCAATCCAAATTGAAATCCCAATCTTCGTTCTTCCATGCATGAATCGTCCCAAAGGTAATCTTTATCTCCGCCAAAAAGTACTATATCCAAGGTTAAGTAATATTATCGTGCCGCTAATGGTTTTCTTTCTTTTATTGGAATTTTATTTATCAAATTTGTGGAATTTGATAAATAAATAAATATTCTTCACAACCTTTGGCAATTAAATATATGATAGGACTTTATATTAATAACCAACGCATTTATCAAATGGCTTTTAACTAGACCTTTGGTTTCGGCCCCACATACATAATTGACGACCCAATCAATATAATTTAAAAGAATGGGGCCCATTGCTAACAATCGTTTCCATCCGACATCGGAGAGTACATCGGTCGGCTTCAGATGATCCGATGGATATCGTTCGTTGATGATGCACAGATGATAACGCGCGATGGCGCGCCGTACCTTGGTTAACCTTTGCGCATCTATAGCAAATGAACACCATCCGATGACCCCTTCCTAGATCAACGACGCTCAACAATTTCTCTGGGCATCCTGGGTCAAACAATAACGCGCGATGGCGCGCAGTGATAAGCAGTTTTGTGGAGTCGTACAGGGACGCGTGTCGCCTGTTCTATGGAATCTCTCCCCACCTCTTGAATACTGCTTGCCCGTCGAGAGTGGTGCGATAAAAACCACTTCCAGACTTAAACCACGTTCACTGTTCATTCGTAAGGTTTCGCCCCTCTACTGCAGGTTCCATCAGCGTACTTTCGCTAATTCGTTTCTCCGCGTTATCAGTTAATATAACCACGATTACTATTATACAGCTCTGATGAAATCCTTTCGAACTGTTCGTAATTTTGAAGACTTGTTCCAATGAAAGTCTGAGTCACCGAGTTCCGTGTTGCTTGCAGGAATTCACAATCCCTTCATCAAGAACATGTTCATATATTACACTTTCTTAATTCAATAAAGGCACAGACAATTCCGAGATAAATCCCCAACATTGATCCCAATTTACCTTCAGTCTTATATTCAACGAATGTATATAACTCCACTGTCTACCAGTTTGGGATACACAGGTGACCGTATTGGCATCGGTTCCTTGAACTACATAAAGAGCACCATTAATCCCCTCATAGGGTTTCTTACGGAATTCAATTATCCTCCATCAGTATGCATACATATGTTCACACATGAATTAATTCCACAGGGACACAAATATCCTTCCTACTGAATTCAATTGGCTCCTTGACTGATACTGCTCTCTGTAGATGCACTCTTTCTCTATTCTTCTCTTCTGACCTTTTTCCTCTGCTATGTTTCTTTTCTTTGTTCCTAGTTACTATTTCAGATGCCAATTCCTTTGCCACTTCCTTTGCCATCAATGACAATATTTCCAACAACTCTTATATAGAAGAGATGGAGAGGTTATGGATCCAAAAATGAGGGGCAAAGTCATTATCTCAAAAATGAAAATACTAAGAGACAAGATCAACGGTTCAAAATGGGAGAATTCAACCATATCCTCAACCAACAAGTACACGACTTCCGTTCTTGAGAGTTCTAGAGGATGAAGCTTCTACTTCATTTTTTGAGAACTTGCCTAAAGAGGACCAACATGGATTTACTATTGAATTATCGCACTTCCAACACTTTTCACAGGTTATAGGTAGGGTTACAAGCACGAGGCTATTTAGGGGAGAACCACATTTGGCTTGCAATGTAGGTTTTTTTACCAAGTTTTGCAGAAAAGCTTCAAGGCATTTCTCTTTTAGGTCTTCAGGGATAGTTTAAGCATGTTATCCGGGATGAATAAGTTTTCACAGCTTTTTTTGCTTTATGACGTTTATGGCATTAGAAACACAAAAGACAAAACTTAGGATAAGGACTGAGGAATGCGACAAAATACTATGTAACGAATAATCACCTAGTACAAGGGTTAATGCCTTAATAACTTACATTGGGATGAATGACTAAGAAGAGCTCTCAAAATCGCTAAGTGTGAGACCAACATATTGAAAGAGAGAAATGCATACAAACATGACTCAAACATGGATCACATGCATAAATTCCATCAACCAAGATAGAATGATACATAGGACTCATGGATAACAATAACACCTCAAAAATACAACAAAGAGACACACATTTCTAAGTGTGATAGTTGAAACAACACAGTACGACACTTAGAAAACAAGTTGCAACAACTATAACGATTGTGACCAAAAGTTGCACTAAATTGTAGGAATGTGTATAGTGCATATTATAATGATATGTAAGACCATATAATGCATAAGAGTTCACCAGAAATAGCTTTGGTGGTGTGAAAATGTATGACACATACAAGAGCAAAAATGACAAAAGAAACGCCTACAGTAGGACAAAAACATGAAGATCACACTTGCAAAATGCGAACGACATTGAAAGTGACACATTTCAGAGTGAATATCACATCAAAGTGGAGCTTATTAAAGTGAAAGTGAGAAAAAGTGACAGTTGTAAACATAAAAGTGGCGCTTGTGAAAGGAACGATGCACAAAAGCGACAACTTAGAAAAATGATCGTAATAAAAGTACCAATGCAATAAAAGTGAGGAATATTGTTAATGATATTGTGCATTAAATGTCGACATGAATCGATCATTAAAAAAGCATTGTGTAGATGAGAAATTTTATTACTATTCAATCTTGCATAAAATAAGTGCTTTCATGAACCCATTGGAGGTTGAGCATGTATGTGAAAGTGACTTGACAATTTTAAACTAGGAAGAAAAAATAAATTCTTTAATAAAAATCAAATTACCATGGATTATCCATAAGGTGATAGACTGAAATATCCTCAGTAGGCTCCAAAATTCAAGTGTAGGAAAAATTTTGGACGGTGTTGATCACATCGACAACACTTGGCGACACACTGGTAAAAATCTAGATTCTATGTTTAGGTTTAATTCTCTAAGTGCAAGGTCTCAATATGTTAGGAATTATTGAGACATATTGATGATTACCTTGGTCTCCCTCTTAACCCAGTTATATATATAGCACCTTCAATTCCCTTAGTCGGTTAAACACATACCAAATCTTTCCAAATCATAATTGTTTCGATCTAGGAAAGGGTCGCGTGCGCAATGAGTTTAAGATATTTAGAGTATGAGTTTCATCTCTAGTATTGCTCTACTTATAACATGCTTAAACAGTACCTTGACAGAGTCACTCTAGGAGCACAACCATTGATTCACTTCCAACGAGCTTGGAAAGTACCCCGATGAAGTCACTTACTTCACCTTACTTCCAACGAGCTTGGACAGTTCTTGGAATATTTTCTCTTCTTTCACTCTTTATTTATTATTTAATAGGACTATGCTTTAACACTTATTATTTTCGATAGGCGAAATATGGATCCCAACTTCTAGAGATTAGAGGAGGCTTCATCTTCATAGAACTATTTGAAAAAACCTTTTATATTGGTTTGCTCACTTTATATTTTCCCCTTATCCTTTCTCTACTTAAATGGGTCAACAAAAAAAACACTATTTACTTACAATATCGAGTTGAGGGATAAGGATCCTAGAATGGATGCAGGCTTTATAGTTTGAAAAAAAAATTATGTTTGAGTGGATTGTATTTTCCATTTATACATCATTGACTCTAAAGATATGTAAGACCAAGATAGAGAAGAGGTAACAGATTAGCCAAGCATTGTTCGTCATCACAATTTCCCTTTTCAAGTTTTGCCACATTGTTTTTTGATCCAAACAAGAGCATATTTCATGCAAAGTCTTATTGAAAAAATGACAAAAGGAAATACATGACAAAATAATGAAAAAAATCCAAAAGAACAAATAAAATGGAGGTGAGACATAAAAAAATGTGCATAATATACAATAAGAAAACAAAAAAATGGAGAGAATTGATGAAGAGAAAGATATAGGGTAGAAGAAATGACATGGAAACCAAATGTACTATTAGACCTACTCCTAACGTAACCAGCTAGAAGTTCAAGGCTAAGTGTAATGATATTTCCAATGTAGCCATCATCGTTGTCGACCTGCAACTACAAAGATAAGATAAATTTAAATTGATATATGATGATGTGCATAAGAGAAGATATGAACTTGAAAATATTGCACAAAAGTTTGAAGGAATTTCTTAAAAAAATAAAGATGTGTCATATCACCTGACTTCACCCAACCTTCCACCTTACCTTTTTGACGTAGGTAACAATGAAACAAACCTAGGAGGCTTATTTTGAATTCAACTACATATGTATTATCTTTCTTTGCAAATATCAAGAAAGATTGTAAGTTGTTTCTATAAAATATTTTTTTAAGTAATATGCTTTTAACTGATGATAGATTGGATAATGAAATTCAAAACAATCCTCTTGGAGATTCTGAAATTCTCGGGGGAAATAATTTTCGATTAATGGTGTGGAATCAGAATGAGAATCTTGGGAGGTAAAATAAAGTTGATTATATTCAAAATTATTGTCAAGGTAGTGAGATCCTAACATAACCATTACTAAAGGATGAAGTTCCTCAACTTCTTGACAAGTATCTAAATATTGATACGATAAACCATAAATATCAACTGGTGTAAAAAAATCATAATTAGGTACACTAGTGGGAAAAGGATCAATTAAATGACCATTGTTAGAATAAGAAACATTATCATATGGACTTATTAAGGCACAATAATCTTGATCAGTAAAACAAAAAGATAAATAAATATGAACATCTTTGCAAATTATTTGAATAAAAGAATCAAATTCCTCATCTGTTGATTGTGACAAACACACTACTTGCAAGATTGGCTACAAACTAGACTAGCATCATAATCATTAAAAATGAATGTCAATATGGAAAACACATGAAACCAGTTGAGATGCAGTGGATGAAAAAGAGGAAATTGATTCAACAGATAACACAAGAATTCATTAACACTCAAGAGGAGAGATAGTGCCAAAATAAAAATGATGAGCATTAGAATCTTCACAAGAAGGATTAGGAGTTGAATACTTTCAAAATAATTTTACATGTATGAATCCTTTTGCCAAAGATAATCTTTAGAATGATCGACTTCACAACTTTTCTCATCCATGAAAGGTATACATTCCAAGTTTAAGTTTAATATAAGAGATTTATATGAGGAATGATCAATTGATACAGAATTCTCATTCTGATTAGAGACAAAATTTGAAAGCTTGAAAATTTATATTCGAAATACCACACAACTTTCAATATGGAATTTACATCTAGCGAAACCATGCAAAGGAAAGAATTATATGATAATATCCAAATTTGATTTAGTTTAGGGGCCTTACTAGAGTCTTGAGAACCTGACATAATCATCAAAAGAAATTGAAGTTCCTTTACTCCCTGAAAAGTCCTAGAAATATCATGGGCTATGGAATCACATTTTGAATATTGGATCAGATCATTCATGGTGTGTGGACAACTACCACCAATAATTTCAACTATATCACTACTATCTTCATGGTAGCCACCTACATTACTAATTTGATCGGAATTTACATCTTCAACAAACATATTACCCAATTTATAAAGTTATTCTAATTGCACCTCTAAGATTAATATATTGAATGATTTTCATGAGTAACATAAACTACGGAATTCTCCTCATTCAAAAATGGAAATGATAAGGAATGGAATGGATACATGATCAGTTTCGTGCATTCTTCTTCAACATGGATGACCTCACTACCTTATTTCAGTTCAAATTCCAACTCATTAAATGATAAACTAGAAGTTCATGGAGTATCTTCATCACAATTTAACACATAACAAACAATAGGGCACAAGGGATAGTGAGGTGAAGAGGAAGCTTCCATAAGAATATCTTCTTGGAGTAGATCACATTTGAGGTCTAAATATTCCAAAACAAAAACTTCTTGAGAAACTGAAATATTAAAAGTTTCACTTTGGAAACCATCATTACATACAATAATGGATTCAAAAACATTAGGATGATGGTATTCCAATACTTCAAATTGATTAGGAAAATCGATTTCATTTTATTCATCATTGATATTGTCAAATTTAAAACCAACCAAGAATGGGAGAAAATTATCTTGAAACAGAGGACTTTGGAAAAGCCTAAAGAAAGATAATAAAAAAATACTCACTTTCCCGCTCCTCTACCTATGAAGAGTGACTACCTTGAACCTAATCATTGTTTGGATTTGGAATATTTTGATCAAACAAACCAAGGGGAAAGGGATCATGAGAAAGAGATGATGGAGGATGACAAGAATTCAAATAAGATTTAAGACTATATTTATGAGTATTTACCATTGTTATGAAGAATTTTGATCTACGGATAAACCAAATTCCCTAAGTGTGGTGTTAGTCACTTAGAAAAATAGAGGAAAGAATTACTATCACTTTCTCTAAAATAAGAAGATATACAGAATGGTGAAAGAACCTAATTGTGATTCAATCGATTCTCCTTCTCCTTCTGTATATCTGATTATTTTATAATAAGTGATAGTAATTCTTTCCTCTGTTGTTCTAAGTGACTAGCACCACACTTAGGGAATTTGTCTTATCCATAGATCACAATTCTGCATAAAACATTGGTGACTCCATTGGGGATTATCCTATCATTCCTGGTGTTTTTTCCTCTATTTATCCTCATCAGTAGCATCTAATTTCAGTTATTAGACATTTTAATGAAACAATTACATTAGAAGTGTATCTTGTTGCTTAGTTTTTCAATCCTTCCTACGTCCAACGCATTGTTGGCCAAGACACAATGCATTGTCTCCCACTAAAGAGTGATGTGCAGCGTATTGTCTCCCCTTAGAGACTATGTTGGCCCATCAACCAAACAAATTCCATCTAAATTTGTAATTTCTATCATTATCAGCCACCTGTTTGCTATATTCTCAAATGTATGATACCTCTTAGAGACCAGTGAACTTTATTGATTCTTCCTCCTTTGAAAAGTAAATTTGTTCAATGTCTCTTTAGTGTTTTTCTTTATCATTGGAAAATCAAATTCAAATTATTTAATTTATTCATTATATCAATTTGTTTTTGAAAAGGAAATTTTTGTTTCATTCCTTGTTTCCTATAGGAAAATTGTAGTTCCATTCATTATTTTCCTAAAAGAGAAATTGTTGTTTCATTCCTCGTTTCTCAAGGAA
Source organism: Pinus albicaulis (assembly GCA_034641835.2). Taxonomy (NCBI): domain Eukaryota; kingdom Viridiplantae; phylum Streptophyta; class Pinopsida; order Pinales; family Pinaceae; genus Pinus; species Pinus albicaulis. The sequence continues at coordinate 1,191,824,565 of CM076574.1, read as the reverse complement.
TAAAACACTTCTTTTATTGATGATGCATATGGTTTCCTTTCTTGCATTCAAATTAAGGGAACTAAAAATAAAAACATGCATGTGCATATAGTGAATTGCGTGTGTTGCATAGGAACAAGTTAGGAAAGTTTCATTTTAGTTTCTTCTCTTTGTTGTTTGCTCTAAAACTGATTGCTCTTTCCTTTAGTAGCTAGGATTTTCATTGAAAAAACTAATTTGAAAAGTTTTATTATCATTTAGTTTTCATCTTTAGGAATTTCCATTACATCACGCAGTGAACCTCAAAGACAAATTTTTAAACAAGATCAACATAAAAATTACATCAATCTACCTAAGGAAGCATTGGAACATTAACGATAACATTTAGAAGGTCTAGGCTAGAGATGTGTTTCGGCGTCGTTAATCATAGAATATGTCACTAACTTGTCTGCGATACATTCCGAGTGTGATACCTCACTCCACGTATGTAATTATATCGGAGCTTGTCCATGTAACCTTGGGTATATAGGGTGGTGTTCTAGTACAAAAAAGTATAAGGGGGTGCTCTCACTGTGCGGTTTCGCATTAGACAACGCTAATACAGACTTAGGGCTCCACGTACCTTCGGGAATATTTGGGAGGATAACTTTAGGTTGCTATCCATCCATAGGTAATCGATTCGGCAACCTTGTAACTTGTGATACACTAAACTAAGCATTCAGGGAGATTTCCTGCCCGTACTTCTTGGTTTGCCAAGAGGTATTCTGCAGTTCACAATTACTTGGTAAACATTTTGCCTAGAATTACCCTTTTATTTTATTTTTTTGTTTTTGGTCTTAAAATAAATTAGTCATCGTGGAAGAATAACGTCCCTTTCCCTGTCGTTCACGTAGAGTAGCACGTAAACCACTTTTACCACCGAAAGCCATTTCTAGTCAGCGAAGGCGACATCGTTCTATTGAAACTAGTACGATCAGTGCCTCTAGTGCGACATCATCCTCAAATATAACAAAGTCGTTTCGATTTTTTTCTAAAAATCCTGTTTCATCCAATTTTTTCAAGACATAGTATTCTTAGCTACCTGTGGTCACGATCCATCCAATCAATAAGACCATACCTCCCGAACCCAACGTTTTTCAACTGCAAGTTGATCTGGATCATGTCGTTCTTTTACCATAACCTCTGAATCCTAAAGTTGAACAATCGAAAGTTATTCCTATATCAGTCGCCACACAATCTATTGTAGCCATTGATTCTCCCATATCGAGCAGTCAACCACCTGAAATATACTTTAGGCCTGACGGCGAAATCCTTCCACCTAGTTTGATTTCGATTGAAAAAATACCACAAGATGAAATGCCTTCGACTCCAACTCATTTTGTATCAGAGCTTTATCTTTACAAGACTCTTCCTCAATCACCTCACACTACTTTCTTTGATCTCGTCTCTATTCGAGTTCCTGTAGATCCTGTAGGGTATACCTTAGGTCATATAACCATGCATAAGACAACATCTTCGGCTATACCGTCTAGTCCAGTTGCGATAGAACCTGCTCTTGCTACCCCATCAATGTTTACCACATCGCCAGAGTCACCTATATATGGTGGCCCTTCCATCCCATCTGGTTACGAATATTTATATGGAACCTTCTCTAGTGCATCCTCAAACCCATGGACTTCACTAATGTCATCATCTGGTATTCTATCTGATACATCTATAATGAGTAATGAATGACTTGATCCTTTATATACATCATCAGGGAAATATCAAGCTGCTCCATCTCGGTATATTCCATCCAGTATAATTTCAAGTGGACTCGCAGAATTTGGAGAACAATATTTTACATCTTATTATACTCCTCATGCTAGGGGGCAACCTATGGTCACCCATTTTGACAATACTCTATTGTTATTTGGTCATCCTAATTTCGTAATGACTATTTGTCAGTGGCAACCCACTCTACCCATCCAACCACAAACAGATGTGCAATCATATCAACCAGTTCAACCTGTTGCACCCACATCTACTCTACTTTTTAATACATCTTTACCCCTTTTACAGGCTCAAAGTTTTGTACCTCAACCATCTTAGGCTGGTCCTTCCACCCAATACCCTCAAGTATTGGTCCCTCAGTCTCCAACTCTCTCAGCTAGTTTACAACAACCTCCAGTATACAGAATTATTTATTCACAAGATGGATTACCCTATTATGGGATGTCACAGCCACAACTGGGTTATACCTATTCACAACTAAATCCAAAATATTCAAGTTTAGGTCATAATATTGGTGGACAGACACCTTAGTAGCCACACGCGCAAATGCAACGACCCTCATTTCAACAAGTAGCATACCCAAGTCTTGGTCAACAGAATCCTCAAGCGTTTTCTTATCAAAACAACCCTTATCTGGGTTACCAGCAACAAATTCCTTATGCTAGTGCTCAAAGGCATGTTTCCCAAGCAATTCCATCATACCCTGGCTATGCTCAACCCGACTTAAATCGACAATTGCCCTTTGTTGCAACTTTAGAATTACCTGATTTAAATTGACTTACAAACGATCCAATCATCTATGCTCCTTAGTGGTCGGTGATACCTCATAAATTTCCCTTGGATATTCATAAGTTCAATGGAAACCCTGGAGAGGACTCGTCTATGTATGTTATGACTTATCATTTGTGGTGTTCATCCAACTCCTTAAATGATGAATTCGTTCGACTATGTCGTTTCCAACATACGCTCACTGGTTCGGTCGTGAAATGGTACATTGAGTTACCAAGAGCTTCATTTGATAATTTCACTTCCCTAGCTACTATATTTTTGACCCACTTCCAATTACCCATATGATATGAAACTGGAACGAAACTTTTGACCAATTTTAAATAGACTAATGCTACTCACGTTTCTGATCATATTCATGAGTGGTGTCGTCATCGTAGAATGGTCAAGAAATTTTTTCCTGATCAGAGCCTTGCTAAGTGGTTCATTAAGTCCCTATTACCATCTATAATTGATGATGTGGCTAAGGGTGGCATTCTCACTGAAGAGTAGGTCATTTCTCGTGCCCAGTTCATAGATTTAATTTATACTCAGTATGGTATGCTCTACGAGAAAATTACCAATGCGCCATGATCTAATTTTACTCTTCCTCCCCCATCTAAGGTCTCTCATGTTGAAGATGATATTATTGGTACTGCAAGCACACATCACTCTACTACATCTAATCTTGCACCTTCTTTCGAAATTCGTGCCATATCATCTGACAAAGGAAAAAGTGACAAGCAACCCAGAAGTAAGAAAAAGAGGAAATAAAAGAAAAAACAAACTTCTACCCTGTAGGAATGATCATCTAATCAACAAACTCGAAATCATAAATCTCATTACCCTTGCATAATATGTAATGAGGAGCACTTTGTTCGAGACTATCCTCACCGCGCCGAAGTCTCAAAATTGATTAAGACCTCGTATTCATCTGTTGTGTTAATGGATCCATTTCCGAATATAGACACAAATTTGGTTGCTATAGATCCTGCTTCTAGTTCCCAAGTTCTTATGCTATATGTTACAAAGCCAACAACTGATGTCTTGGTGTCAACACATAATAAATATTACGGTAGTTAGGTTACTGATCAACCTACTACCTCGACCACGAATCTGTCTACAGAATCTATTCCGCCAACTGTTATTCTTGAGTTAACAATAAATCCAGAAGGGAGTTGTCCCTAAATCGACATTCAATTATCGAGCTCGATCTTCTCAAAATTACAATATAGTTGAATATTGGGCTCAATCCCCTTCAAATATGTGGATGCTTGAGTTACTTCAAAATTTTCCCTCCCATAAGCAAGATTTGTTGTTGGAAATTGGAGGAATCGATCCAACAAATTCCAATCTTGTAGTCTTTAATCATACGGGTTATGTGCCGCAATTACCAACATAATTGGAATTTCCATCCAAGTAAATGTTCTCAATCACCTCATTCATCGTCACTAATTGGCTTGTCGTGCCTATCTCAATCGCCTACGACGTTGAAAGCTTTCGATGGACGTACATATAAGCCTTGCGACATCATTAATAACTTGCATGTCAAAATAGGGGGAAAAACAATAAATATTGAAGTTGAGGTCATTGACGGACCCCTTGATTACAACATTTTACTTGGAAGGCCATGGGTATATGTTATGACTGCGATCGTCTCTACATATTTTAGAATGATCTCCTTTGCACATAAAGGTGTTATCACAGTCATCAATTGATCTGGATTTATGCAGGAATGCAACAGAATACACATATAACCATAAATACAAATATGCATTGGAAATAACACTTCATTTCATTAATATCAAAGAACTGAAATTTGCTTACAGATAGAATGGAAATAAACTAGCTAGGGTGCTAGTAGCTTATCTCTAAGAAGAGATGTGGTGGCTACATGCCTCTGAACTGTGTTCCAATGAGGCTCGAGCACCTATTTATTATAGAGAAATAATGGAAAACCCTAAACATCAAAAAACCTAACCCTAGGAGATGAAGCGCCGAAACTATGGGCCCTGTTTGGGTAAATTGGTGTTTCAACTTCCCAGGGTCGTAACTTTAGCATACTACCTCTGTTTGATGCACATGATACATCATTAGAAAGATCTATCATAGGACTACAACTGCTAACCATGAATATTGATTTTGGAATGGAATCATTTAATTCCTAAATAGAATCATATTTTCTAGAGGTACGATGCCCAAAAAACGTCGTTTAGGGCCTCAAAACGGCTCCAAAAGTTCAGGACCCAAAAAACTATTAAAAATAGTAAGTTGTGCCGAAACTAAAAAAATGAAAGAGACAATGGTGGGGCCCCAAGTGGAATAGGTAGGTGGCCACCAATATCCACCTGGATCATTCCTCCCCCCTTAGGAAGAAATGGTCCCAATTGCGTTGAGTTCCTCCATGAGATGAGGAAACTTTTGCTGAACTTGGTCCCTGGTGAACCACTTGCCTTAGTGTAGGAGTTGGCTAGCTTTGACAAATCGATACAGTTGGATCTTCTGTTGGCGAGCATTCTTGATTTTCATGTCCATGATACAATCTATGGCGGCCTGTTCCATGCAATCAGGGTTTAACTCTTTTGGTGTGAGTTGTTTTGCAATGTCATAGGTGTCCAGTAGAGATGGGAAGTAGGGATGACGGCGGTACACATTGAATACTAGGTGCATACCAAGGAATGGTTGAATTCTGGGCTCAAAGGCATTGTTCCCTATAGCCTTAATGATGGTGTATGACCCATATTAGAGTGGGTGAAGCTTGCGGTGGGGTCCAGTGAGGCACTCCTTCTACAAATGTAGCCACACTTTGTCGCCCACCTAGAAGTTGTGTGGCACCCAATGTTGATCATGTCGTTGCTTGTACTTAGCATTGGCTCTGTCCAATATGTCATGAACCTGTTGGTAGATGTGATTAATGCGCTCGATGAAGATGTTTTCTTTCTCAGCTTTAGACTAGACATGAGCCGAATCGGCTTGAGTAGCCACAAATGGCATGGCTACGTCAATATGACATAATGGCTAGAATCCCAAGCCCACTTGAAAGGGGTTGTGGCTGGTAGAGCTGTGGAGAGCCTGGTTATAACTGTGTTGTACATAGGGGAGGCTCTCATCCCATGTGCATGGATTTTTTGAATTTTTCATGGACAGAATGTGTACAATCATCCTATTGACAACCTCTATCTAGCCATCACTTTGGGGATGGAAAGTTGTGGACTTGGTGAGCTTGGTGTCCAACATTGACCAAAGGCTGGACCAAAATATGTTGAGGAACCTGTTGTCCAAATCTAATATGATAGACTGTGGGATCCCAAAGTGCACCCACACTCGTTCAAAGAAGACTTTAGCAGTGGCTTCTTCTTTGATATTCTTCTTGCAGGCTGCCATAATGGTCATCTTCGAGAATATATCTATGACCATGAAAAAACAATCATTTCCATGCTTAGTATAAGGAAGGCCCGACGTGTAATTCATGGAGATGGATTCCCAAGGTCGACTAGGGGTAGGTAGTGGAGTATAGAGGCCTTGCTTCTTGATGGTCAGTTTGGAAATGGTGCAAGCAGAGCAGGATATGATGTACTTCCTGACATCCTATTGAAGGTTCGGCCAATAGAAATACTTTTGCAGTAATGCCACTGTTTTCTCAACCCCGAAATTCTTAGTGGCTTGACTGTAGTGTGCTTCCCATATCATCTTGGAACGCTCACTTGAAGGAACACAAAGGTGTCCCAGGTGACATAATAGTGCATCTTGGAGGTGAAAATTTTGAACTTATGTACCCCCCAAGAGTGCCTTGTATGTGTGGTAGAATTTCGGATCGCTCTTGTAGAGAAGCGGCCAATCAGTATTCTCGTGCCCACAAGAGTTGAGAACAGTGGTTAGCGCCATAATTGGTGGTCAGCTAAGGCAGTCCGCAACATTATTGGTGCTACCCTTCTTGTACTTTATGTTCAAATGAAACTGTTGTAGAGATGTGGACCACTTCTAATGGCGATCGTTCTACAACTTCCCTTGTGTCTATATGAACTGTAGGGGTCGGTGGTCTGTGTGGATGATTGTTTCCTTCCTCAAAATGTAATGCTTCCATTGTTGACAAGCCTGCACAATGGAATACATTTCTTTTTCATAAGTGGGATACTTGCGAACTGTGTCGGACAATGTCTCACTGTGATACGCCACTAGATGCCTATGTTGAGTAAGAACTTCCCCAATAGCATAGTCAGAGGCATCTGTCTCGATCTCAAATGGTTGTTGCAAGTCTGGTAATGTGAGCACTGGGGAAAAACATAAGCGATGTTTAAATTATATGAACGCCTTCTGTTGATATTCCGACCAAAAGAAATTTTCTTTCGCTCCTCCCTTGCTGACTTGATTCAAGGGCCAAGTGATATGAGAGAATCCCAACATGAACTGACGGTAGAAATTAGCAAGACCCAGAAAGCTGCAAAGCTCTATTAGAGTGGTTGGAGTTGGGCAATCCCAAATGATCCGGATTTATGCATGAATGCAAAATAATACACATATAACCATAAATACAAAGATGCAGTAGGAATAACACTTCATTTCATTAATATCAAAGAACTGAAATTTGCTTACAGACAGAATGGAAATAAACTAGCTAGGGTGCTGGTAGCTTAGCTCTAAGAAGAGATGTGGCAGCTACATGCCTCTGAACTTTGTTCAAATGAGGCTTGAGGGCCTATTTATTATAGAGAAACAATGGAAAAACATAAACATCCAAAAACCTAACCCTAGGAGATGAAGTGGCAAAACTATGGGCCCCATTTGGGTAAATTGGTGTTTCACCTTCTCGGGGTCGTAACTTTGGCATATTATCTTCGTTTGACGCACATGATACATCGTCAGAAAGATCTATCCAAGGAATACAACTTCTGACCGCAAATATCAACTCCAAGAATTTTGTTTTTTTTTTGAGGCGTGATTCCCAAAAAATGTTGTTTAGGGCTTCAAAACAGCTCCAAAAGTTCAGGACCCGAAAAAATGCTAAAAATAGTAAGTTGTGCCGAAACTGAAAAATTGAAAGAGACAATGGTGGGGCCATAAGTGGAATAGGCAGGTGACCATAAATATCCACCTGGATCATTCTTCCCCTCTTAGGAAGTAATGGTCCCCATTGCGTTGAGTTCCTCCATGAGATGAGGAAACTTCTACTGAACTTGGTCCCTGGTGAACCACTTTCCTTGGTGTAGGAGTTGGCCAGCTTTGACAACCTGATACAGTTAGATCTTCTGTTGGAAAGTGTTCTTGATTTTCATGTCCATGATATAATATGTGGTGGCATTTTCCATGTATTCGGGGTTTAACTCTGTTGGTGTGATTTATTCTGCAATGTAATAGGTGTCCAATATAGGTGGGAATTAGGGACGAAGGCAGTCCACATTGAATAGTAGGTGCGGACCAAGGAATGATGGAATACTAGGCTCGAAGGCATTGTTCCCTATAGCCTTTCTGATGGTGTATGACCCATATCAGAGTGGGTGAAGCTTGCGGTGGGGTCCATAGAGGTGCTCCTTCTGAAAATGTAGCCACACTTTTTCGCCCACCTAGAATTTGTGTGGCACCCGATGTTGATCATGTCGTTGCTTATACTTAGCATCGACTCTGTCTAATATGTCATGAACCTATTGGCAGATGTGCTAAATGCGCTCGATGAATATGTTAGCTTTGTCAGCTTCAGACTGGACATGAGCCGAATCAACCTGAGTAGCCGTAAATGGCATGGCTACATCAATGGGACATAGCAGCTGGAATCCCAAGCCCACCTGAAAGGGGTTGTGGCCAGTTGAGCTGTGGAGAGCCCAGTTATAACTGTGTTGTACATAGGGTAGGATCTCATCCCATGTGTGTGGATGCTTTGAATTGTACATGCACAGAATGTGTACAATCATCCTCTTGACGACCTCTTTCTGGCCATCATTTTAGGGATGGAAAGTTGTGGATTTGGTGAGCTTGGTGTCCAGCATTGACCAAAGGTTGGACCAAAATGTGTTAAGAAATTTTTTGTCCTGATCTAATATGATAGATTTTGGGATCCCAAAGTGCACCCACACTCATTCAAAGATGATTTTAGCAGTGGCTTCTGCTGTGATATTCTTCTTGCAGGCTGCCATAACGGCCATCTTCGAGAATCTGTCGACGACCAAGAAAACACAGTCATTTCCATGCTTAGTAGAAGTAAGGCTCGACATGTAATCCATGGAGATGCATTCCCAAGGTCGACTAGGGGTAGGTAGCAGAGTATAGATGCCTTGCTTCTTGATGGTCAGTTTGGTAATGGGGAAAGCAGTGCAAGATTTGATGTACTTCCTGACATCATGTCGAAGGTTTGGCCAATAGAAATACTTCTGCAGTAGTACCATTGTTTTCTCAACCTCGAAATTCCTAGTGACTCGACTGTAGTGTGCTTCCCATATGATCTTGGCACGCTCACTTGAAGGAACACAAAGGTGTCCTGGGTGACATAATAATGCATCTTGGAGGTGAAATTTTGGAACTTGCATATCACCCAAGAGTGCTTTCTATCAAAAGTCTCGTGTCCACAAGAGTTGAGAATGGTGGTTAGCACCACAATTAGTGGTCGGCTAAGGCAATCTGCAAAATTATTGGTGCTACCCTTCTTGTACTTGATGTTCAAATGAAATTTTTGTAAATATGTGGACCAATTCTAATGGCGATCGTTTTGCAACTTCCCTTGTGTCTGTATGAACTGCAGGGGTCGGTGGTCTGTGTGGATGATTGTTTCCTTCCCCAGAATGTAATGCTTCCATTGTCGACAAGCCTTCACAATGGAATACATTTCTTTGTCATAAGTGGGATACTTGCAAACTGTGTCGATAATGTCTCACTAGGATATGCCACTAGATGCGCCTGTTGAGTAAGAACTGCCCCAATAGCATAGTTAGAGGCATCTATCTTGATCTCAAATGGTTGTTGCAAGTCTGGTAATGTGAGCACTAGGGTAGAACAGAGGAAATTTTTCAATTCTATGAATTCCTTCTATTGAGATTTTGACCAAAAGAATTTTTCTTTCGCTCCTCCCTTGGTGACTTAACTCAAGGGCCAAGTGATATGAGAGAATCCCAACACGAACCGGTAGTAGAAATTAGCAAGACCTAGAAAGTTGTGAAGCTCTGTTAGAGTGGTTGGGGATGGCCAATACCGAATGATCCAGATTTATGCAGGAATGCAACAGAATACACATATAACTATAAATACAAAGATGCAGTGAAAATAACACTTCATTTCATTAATATCAAAGAACTGAAATTTGCTTACAAACAGAATGGAAATAAACTAGCTAGGGTGCTGGTAGCTTATCTCTGAGAAGAGATGTGGCGGCTACAGGCCTCTGAAATATGTTGTAATGAGGCTCAAGGGCCTATTTATTATAGAGAAATAGTGGAAAACCCTAAACATCCAAAAACCTAACCCTAGGATATGGGCCCCGTTTGGGTAAATTGGTGTTTCAACTTCCCAGGGTCATAACTTTGGCATATTATCTCCATTTGATGCACATGATACATTGTTAGAAAGATCTATCTGAGGACTAAAATTGCTGATCATAAATATTGATTCTAGAAAAGAATCATTTAATTCTAGAATGGAATCATATTTACCAGAGGCGTGATGCCCAAAAATCGTCGTTTAAGGCCTCAAAATGGCTCCGGAAGTTCAGGACCCGAAAACTACTAAAAATAGTAAGTTGTGCTGAAACTGAAAAACTGAAAGAGACAATGGTGGGGCCCCAAGTGGAATAGGCAGGTGGCCACCAATATCCACCTAGATCATTCCAACCCCCTTACGAAGCAATGGTCCCCATTGAGTTGAGTTCCTCCATGAGATGAGGAAACTTCTGCTAAACTTGGTCCCTGGTGAACCACTTGCCTTGGTGTAGGAGTTGGCCAGCTTTGACAACCCGATACAGTTGGATATTCTGTTGGCAAGTGTTATTGATTTGAATGTCGATGATACAATATGTGGTGGCTTGTTCCATGCAATTTGGGTTTAACTCTGCTGGTGTGAGTTGTTCTGCAATGTCAGAGGTGTCCAGTAGAGGTGGGAAGTAGGGACGAAGGTGATCCACATTGAATACTGGGTGCAGAACAAGGAATGGTGGAATACTAGGCTCGAAGGAATTATTCCATATAGCCTTGGTGATGGTGTACGACCCATATCAGAGCGGGTGAAGCTTGTGGTGGGGTCCAAGGAGGCGCTCCTTCTGCAAATGTAGCCACACTTTGTTTCCCACCTGGAAGTTGTATGGCACCCAATGTTGATCATGTCGTTGCTTGTACTTAGCATTGGTTCTATCCAATATGTCATGAACCTGTTGGTAGATGTGATGAATGCACTCGATTAAGATGTTCGCTTTGTCAGCTTCAAACTGGACATGATCTGAATCGGCCTGGGTAGCCACAAATGGCATAGCTACGTCAATGGGACATAGCGGTTGGAATCCCAAGCCCACCTAAAAGGGGTTGTGTCTAGAGGAGCTATGGAGAACCCGGTTATAACTGTGTTGTACATATGGAAGGCTCTCATCCCATGTGCGTGGATTATTTGAATTGTACATGCGCAGAATGTGTACAATCATTCTTTTGACGACCTCTATCTGGCCATCAGTTTGGGGATGGAAAACTATGGACTTGGTGAGCTTGGTGTCTAGCATTGACTAGAGGCTGGACCAAAATGTGTTGAGGAACCTGTTGTCCTAGTCTAATATGATAGACTGTGGGATCCCAAAGTGCACCCACACTCATTCAAAGAAGATTTTAGCAGTGGCTTCTGTTGTGATATTATTTTTGCAGGCCTCCATAATGGCCATCTTCTAGAATCTGTCGATGACCACGAAAACATAGTTGCTTCCATGCTTAGTAGAAGGAAGGCCCAACATGTAATCCATGGAGATGGATTCCCAAGGTCGACTAGGGGTAAGTAGCAGAGTATAGAGACCTTGGTTCTTGATGGTCGGTTTGGTAATGGCGCAAGCAGTGCAAGATCTGATTTACTTCCAAACATCATGTCAAATTTTCAACCAATAGAAATATTTTTTTAGTACTGCCACTATTTTCTCGACCCCAAAATGCCCAGTGACTCGACTATAGTGTGCTTCCCATATCGTCTTGGCATGCTTGCTTGAAGGAACACAAAGGTGTCCCAGGTGACATAACAATGCATCTTGGAGGTGAAAATTTGGAACTTGTGTACCCCTCAAGAGTGCCTTCTATGTGTGGTCAAATTCTGGATCACTCTTGTAGACAAGCATCCAATCAAAAGTCTCATGCCCACAAGAGTTGATGATGGTGGTTAGTGCCACGATCGATGGTCGACTGAGGTAGTATGCAACATTATTGGTGCTACCGTTCTTGTACTTGATGTTCAAATGAAACTGTTGCAGATATGTGGACCACCTCTGATGGAGATCGTTCAGCAACTTCCCTTATGTCTGTATGAACTCTAGGGGTCGGTGGTCTTTGTGGATGACTGTTTCCTTCCCCAGAATGTAATGCTTCCATTGTCGACAAGCCTGCATAATGGAATACATATATTTGTCATAAGTGGGATACTTGCGAACTTTTTCGTACAATTTCTCACTTTTATATGCCACTGGATGCCCCTGTTGAGTAAGAAATACCCCAATACCATAGTCAGAGGCATCTGTCTTGATCTCAAATGGTTGTTTCAAGTATGGTAATGTGAGCATTGGGACAGAACAGAGGTGATGTTTCAATTCTACGAATGCCTTCTATTGATATTCTGACCAAAAGAATTTTTCTTTCTCTCCTCCCTTGGTGACTTGACTCAAGGGCCAAGTGATATGAGAGAATCCCAACACGAATTGGCGGTAGAAATTAGCAAGACCCAGAAAGCTGCAAAGATCTGTTAGAGTGGTTGGGGCTGGACAATCCCGAATGATCCGAATTTATGCAGGAACACAACAGAATACACATATAGCCATAAATAAAAATATGCAATGGATATAACACTTCATTTCATTAATATCAAAGAACTGAAATTTTCTTATAGACATAATGGAAATAAACTAGCTAGGGCGCTGGTGTGGCAGCTACAGGCCTCTGAGATGTGTTCCAATGAGGCTCGAGGGCCTATTTATTATATATAAATAATGTAAAACCATAAAAATCCAAAAACCTAACCCTGGGAGATGAAGCGCCAAAACTATGTGCCACGTTTGGGTAAATTGGTGTTTCAACTTCTCGAGGTCGTAACTTTGGAATACTATCTCTGTTTGACACACATGATACATAGTTAGAAATATCTATCCAAGGACTACAACTACTGACCTTGAATATCAATTCTGAAGCAGAATCATATTTTTCGAAGGTGAAATGCCCAAAAAAATTCGTTTAGGGCCTCAAAATGGCTCCAGAAGTTCAGGACCCGAAAAAATGCTAAAAATAGTAAGTTGTGTCGAAACTGAAAAACTGAAAGAGACAATGGTGGGGCCCCAGTGGAAAATCTCCTTCTTTGCCTCTAGTTCCCAGGTAACTGGAAGCGTTCTATTAGTTTACACATCCCAACTAGAAATTTAGAACATTGGTGTAGGAACCTTAAAGGATTATTCCCTAATGGGAACCTTTGCATTACCGCCGCCTGCGACATCGACATAAATTGCAAACATAGAGACCTGCTACATGATATCTTCCACTCCATCTGGCTTAAGGAAGATTACGGGTGATTCTAAAGTTGTTACATTGGATTAATTTTTACTGCCCAGCCCAATTGAGCTGGCATAGCATGAAATCTACATGCCTTGGGTGGTGATTCTGAAATCATTATCATCGGTCGTTTGGGTTGATCGTTCATTAGATTTTGGTACTCCATCTGATCCTTTTTCATCCACTTTCTTGACATATGAGAATATTTTGGAATCCATGATGCCAGAAGGAGAACCATGGGAATATCATCATCATCGTTCCCATCTTCAGGATTATGAAGAAGATAATCTTATTGAACTATATCACCCATCGATCAAAACTTTTTTTTGAATTCTTTTCCTGTTAATGCAATCGAATCCAAGCGAAACTTATCAAATATTGAAGAAACCATTTCAATCGATATTTCGACCAAACCTGGCATTGTTGAAAACATTCATGTCGGTGTGTCTTGTTCTCCATCGAAACTCGAAACTTATCTCTTTATTTTTCATGAATTTTGTGATATATTTGCTTGGTCTTACAAGGAAATTCCAAGCATATATATGGGTATCGTTGAACACACCATTAACATGTACCTTGATTTCAAACTGGTACATTAACGCATTTGTGTTTTTTATCCGAAGAAGGTTGTTGGCATTAAAGAAGAAGTTGAAAAACTTTTGTGTTGGTTTCATTTACCCTGCTCCGCTAACTGATTGGGTTTCCAACATTGTTCCTATTATGAAGAAACAAGGGACAATCATAGTGTGTGTCTATTATTGGGATGTCAATCTTTCTTGTCCAAAAGACAACTATCCTACTCCCTTTATCGACCAGATTATTGATGATTGTGCTATATGTGAAATATTTTCGTTCATGGATGGATTTTCTGGCTACAATGAAATCAATATCTGCCCAGAGGACCAATAAAATTCAGCATTCATCTGTCCCTGGGGCAAGTTCAGTTATTTGAAACTCCCATTTGGCTTAAAGAATGTTGGGGAAACATTTCAGAGAGAATTGGATTATGCTTTCAATGACATCAAACACATTGTCCAACCTTATCTAGATGATTTACCCACACATTCATGAAACGAGACTGATCACCCGATGTGTTTGAGAGATATCTTTCTACACTGTTGACACTAAAAAATATGCCTCATGTGTGTTTTTTGTTGGTTATGTACGTTTTCTAGGATTCTTCATCTCAAAAGAAGTAATTTGAATTGACCCTTTGAAGGTCCAGGCCATTCTTGATTTTCCTACACCATCAAATTTGCTTCAGTTATAGAAACTTCTAGGAAAGGCTAACTTCCTAAGGAGGTTGATACCCAACTACGCTGAAATGTCTAAAGGATTTACTCGTCTCTTGAAAAATGGGATTCCCTTCCATTGGGATAAGGTTGCACAAGATTCTCTTGATGATGTCAAGGATACACTTATGTGGGCATCATTAATGTATCCCTCCAATTATCAGAGTGATTGTTTCTTATATATCATCACAGCTGATACGATAATTGATATGGTATTGGTCCAAGAAGAAGATGGGATAGAACATCTGATATAATATTTTATTCATAATCTCAATGATATAGAAGTTAAGTATTCATACGTCGAAAATCTCACCTTAGTGGTCGTTCAAGTTGTCCAAAGATTTTTCCATTATATCTTGTTCCAGAAGACCAATGTCATTTTGGATTGTAACCCCATGACTTACATTCTGTCATGTCAATTTTTTGGGGGGGGGGGAATATTCAAAATGGATTGTCATTTTATAGGAATTTGATTTGGAATTCATCAAATCCAAGTCAAAGAAGTCTTTAGTTTTGGCTGAGCTTCTCTGTGACCTTCCCTCTGATAGTACTGCTACTACATTGGAACCATCTATTCCTGATGTGTCTATGTTTCTGATCAGATCATATGATCCTTGGTATGGAGATTTTAACATTTATCTCTAGACCTAGACTTTTTGGCTTGATACCTCTCGTTCTGAACATCAACATATTCGATACCAAGCCAAAGATTATCTGATCGTCGGCAATACACTTTATCATCGTGGTACGATACGATTTTAAGGAGGTGCCTCACGCATGAGGAGGCTGGAAAGTTTTTAAATGATTGTCATGTTGGGGCTTGTGGTGGACACTTGTCTGGATATGCTACCGCGCAGAAGATACTCCAGACAGGTTACTTTTTTCCTACCATATTTCATGACTACATCCTCGCGGTCAAAAGTTGTCATGCATGCCAGATTTTTTATCGTAAAATGCGCAAAACGCCAGCACCAATGCATCATATTATCACTGTGGGATCATTTTAAAAATGGGGCATTGACTTCATGACTTGCAACCCTCGTTTTTTTGGGGGGGCATGGTTATATTATTATCGGAGTAGACTACTTTACCAAGTGGGACGAAGCAATGCCTACGTTCAACAAAATAGGCGAAACATCTGCATTATTCATTTTCAATCATGTCATATCACGGTTTGGTGTTCCACAGGCTATAGTCACAGATCATGGTAATAATTTCCGCAATCACATGATGAGTGACTTGACTACCAAATTAGGACTGTCGCATGATAGTTATACTCCTTATTATCGTCAATCCAATGGAAAAGTTGAGGCTATTAACAATATTCTTAAATGAATGCTTTAACGAATGATAGGAGTTCATAAACAAAATTGCTATTTGATCTTGTACTCAGCTTTGTGGGCATATCGAACCTCGGTGAGAAACACAACCGAATTTACCCCCTTTCAATTGGTGTATGGTTTGGAAGCTATGTTTCCTATCTAATGTGAAATACCATCATTAAAACTTGTCGTTGACTTGTTACCTGACTCCTCTTTTGAAGAAGCACGTCTTTTTAACCTTATCCATCTTAATGAAATGCGTCGTGAAGCCGCATTGTGCAATGAAGCACATAAGAGACATATAAAGGCACAATACGACAAGCATGTCCAACCTCGCATCTTCTTAGAGGGTGACCTGGTCTTAATTTATGATCAAAAAGCTGATGTAAAAGGGATATGGAAATTTGACCCGTTATGGCATGGCCCCTATATTTTCAAAACAGTTCTTGCTAAGGGTGCCTACGAGTTGGTAGATTATGATGGAATTCCATTTTCGCAGCCCCGAAATGGGTTATATTTGGAACGTTGCTATGTTTAAACATGAGCGTAGTAAATTGTTTTATTATATTGTATATATTCTATTGATTTTCATTTACTATCGTAGTTTTTTTTTCTAGAGTTTTCTTGAAGTTAGTAATCCGCTTTACATTTCATCACAGATGTCTGAATCTTTGGAACCATTCATTGGGTATGCTTATGGTGCTATTTTTAGTACGCAAAATCTATCCTCTGTAGCGTGGGCCATTTTTGCTCCGAACGATGAGTTAGTGAGTTTTCAAGGGATTTGTATCACTGAGTATAGCGTGTTGATAAAAATTCTCTCTGATGCCATTTCATTTTTTATTAACCGCATCATCATTAGGCTAGACTCACAACTTGTGGTACTGCAACTTACTAGTGTTTATACTATCAGAAATCCAACACTACATCTTATGTTCCTAAGAGTTTAAATTTTGGAAAGACATTTTGATCTTATTCAATATTAACACATTTCCAAAAATTTGAACACATTAACTGATTCCTTAGCGAATCATGCTATAGACAAACATTTGCAACACATGTAAAGACATATTTTCAATTCACATCACATAATTGAATAGGATTGTGCAATAAACATAAGAAAACATTGAAAACAAATACATAGATAGTTATAGGGTTTTACAAAATTTATGCCCAAGACACATCGGTCATATGACCTCAAAATGTATGAAAATGTGAAAAGTAAACTAGTGATGCTCATGATAACATGCAACTGATCTAGCTATCCTACGCAATAACTACATCCAACATTTAGGAATGCCAATAATATGGCGATGCAATCTCATGGTTAACTCTTTGATCTTGAAATTTGGAATCCCGAGAGTCAATCCCTCTATGTGTTACTGTAGCTTGGCAAGACTCTCGGCCATATCCAAATCCTAAAGGAATACTCTCTCGACAGCCCTCTCGGCTGGCTCATCTACTCTCTTCTCTGGCTGACCCACTGGTCTAACTTGACCTAAATCTTCATTACATCAAAAATTAAGTTTAGTCTTGAGAAACATAAAAATAAAAAAACATGTATAAACCTTAGAAAAAAAAAACATGGTAAAAACATTCTTACCAATTACACCCCATTGAGCATTGTCTGGTAAAGCCAAATCTGAATCTCCTCAGAAGTCTACACCTGCATATGAATAGTCATCGATGGCGACCATCTGTCATCTGAACCAAGTGAATAATGCAGTTGAGAATACAATGGTTTACTGATCAGCATGTCTAGCCATCAGTTCTACCGATCTCTGCATCCTTGGATATCTAGGGCCAGATATACCCAGTGTAACATGTTGGGGCTACATCAATGGAATCCACTCTAAGGAAAAAGAAATTAGGATCAAACCATAGTTGAAATTCTTCTTCCTTCCTCCCTTTTCCTTGGTCAATTGTTTTTTCATCTAAAAGAGGACAACTTCAGCCCAGGTAAAAAATGTTGGTTCCAAGAACTCTAGTGCATACTGTATGTAATATCTATTTGCCACATGTAGTGTAGTGATACCAGCAAGGTTTGTGATAGTGAATAGGATGGTCCTCAAAGGCAAGTCACGTACATCATAGATGTTTATTTTCCCATCCTTACTAGGTTCAATACATGGATTTCGGTACTGCAATATATAATCTCTCACTGTCTCTCCTCTAAAAGCAGATCTTGAAAGAGAAATGGGTGGACCTCTCCTTGATAATCCTGTGAGAAAATAAATATCCTCCACTAATATTGGGACCAATTTTTCCCCGATGTGAAAAGCATGTATTGTTGGATCCCATGAATGAAAAAGTAACTCCAATAGTTCCCTTTGTTGCCTCATACCTGACAGCATGAAGTACTTTAGAAACCCGAAGTATCTGAGGGATCTTACCGTACCCGAGTAGTTTAGGGAAATCTCATTTTTTTCCTCATGTTCTCTTTCCCTCCATGTAATCATCATTTTGGTCCGATGAATACATGAAACACAATCATAAGACTCATAAGAATCCATTTAATGCAAAAAACTAGGGAAAATTTGGGCACACGGCAAGAAAAAAAAATGGAAATTGAACCCAATGCACCCTTGGTCAAGGGACAGTGCATTGCATATGCACCTGGACTTCAATTCCAGTGCACTACAATGCACCTTTTGACATTCAAGGGTGTGTTTCTCTCTGAGCAAAATAAATTTACCCTAATTGGCTCAAAACCCTAAAATTTTGCAATGAAATGAAACATAAATGATACTGAAGGAAAGAGAAGGTTCACAACTCCAACCTAGATCAAACGATAAGGAAAATCATCCACAGAATCTGTTACAATCAACTACTGAAGTTCGGGGGAAAAAACTGGTTCAGAGCTACATATTTCAAATGGTAACTTTCAAATGGTAAAAATGAATGGTAAAAATTCTTTTAATTAGTCATTTGATTATTTCAAAATCATATTTAATGTTGTGACTATGGTTTTTATTCATTTTTTTTTCTATGAAATAGGTATTTTTAATCCGTTTGATGGTGTTCTGAACATGTTTTACAATTGATAGAGAAGATTAGTCGTGCACACTTATTCAAGAATATTTGACCACAAAGCATAATTTTATATTTATTTTTCAAGCTTTGAAAAAAAGGGAAAAGGACTTGAAGCACACTTTTATCTCTTTTTCGAGCTTCGGTAATGGCGAGAAAGGAACCCCTAGAGTCTTATTTTTAACTCTTTTCAAACTCCGATAATGTGAAAATATGGTTGAGCACTTGTATTTTCGAGCTCATAATAGTAAATGAAATTACATCTACTCGGTATAAGTTTAACCCTTTTCCAGACTGAGATAGATTATTTACGAAAAAGAAAAACATTAGTCGAACATGGCTAGGAGGTTCTCTCAGGTATCATTTTACACTTTTTTAGACCTGGCGACAAATTTATGAAAAAGGACTCATGGATATATATTTTTTCCTCCTTTTCAAACTCTCTAAATATGAAAAAGGATCAGGTTTTCACTATCGTTAGGCTCATTGAAAACATAAAATATCAAGGAGCTTGTCAATGATGACAAGAATCAAGCTTCATTTATCATTAAACTCGTTAAATTATTAAAAAGCAATGCATTCACCTGAAGGGTTGAATTATAGATCAAGCATATGTTATCCTCCTCAAGCTTGTTAAAAAATAAATAGGTACGGGTTGACAAATGACTGAGGAAAATTTGGAAAGCGAATAGAACACTTTATGGTAGCAGGTCACTCTTGAACATGAACTTTCACTCCATCATCGTGACTTTTGGGTTGGGTAATCTTCTTGAAAGTTCATTCATACCTATGGTTCATCATACCTTCACTTCATTTTTGGGTCAATGCTACCAACTCATCTTAGTGTTGCCGATATGTTCAAGAGAATTCATCCAGTGGATACTCATCCTTCTGCAATACTCATAAACCTTCATCTTCATGACAGTCATCCCTGAACATTGCTATATCAAGTCACATTTTATATCTAAAATCAGTAACTCTCATTTTGCAATTAAGTGGCTTCCTATCCACATCATCTCATCATCTAGGAATTTTACCTAGAAACATCATCTTCTAGTACCATGAGTCTTGTTACATCATCGACAAGTTCCATGCTTCTGAACCTTTGACCAAAAGAGTTTGTTTGGCGTTTGACATCAAATCATCTATTCACGCCTTCCAAACTGTACTTCAATACCTTGAGAGTCATTAACATCAATGGTGGTTCTCTCGCCTTTGTTAACAACTCACATCATTGGCTGGTAATCAAACAGTGTCTTCCCATGTTCAACTATAAATCATATATTCACATGGCTAGACTTGTACCCAAACAATCGAGTGAATGAGATAAGAAGACCCCAGATCTAGTTTCATCCATCCGGGCTGTGATTTCAGGACTATTGTACACATTATTTGTACGATGACTTTACATAAATATTGTCATATGAACATGGGCCTATATGTCTGTATTGGGAAACATTCCAATGTAAACAACTTTCTGAACCATGTACATGTTATTAGATAGTTTATGTGCTGAGCATGGGAATGCCTCCCTCAGCAATTCATGATCAAGATGAAAATATCATGATGTAATGTATTGTAAGATTGATGCAGGTCACCACTCCACTTTAGTTCCAACTCATCACATCATAAAGCATCTCATCCTAATACTATTATTATTATTTTGAATTCATGCTTTAGGGGGAAACTGTTATAGGTCAATTTGGGCATCATCCCCCATGTTGAAAAGTGTAACTAGGATCGGTCTTCATGTTGACTATGTAATTATGTAAAGAATAAGACAATGATAATAAAATATATTTTTGTTGTACTTGTTTCATGGGTTTCATGAAAAATATTTTATTATATAGGTTATAGACTTCATCTTGATGTATTCTAGGTTTTTTCTCTTATTCTATAATTAAGTGTCATATACATGAAGTATTTAGCTTAAATTTTTATGCTCCAAAGACCCTGTGAAGAATCTCTCAACAACCCTCATATAATGTTGAAGACAAGCTCCAAAATGTAGTGAAGACAACCTTCAACGATGTTGAAGAAATACCTCATGAAATGTTGAAGAAATTACACTTCATGTCGGTCTACATGTTGTGTTGAAGTCAGCATAATTAAATTTGGATGGTCGGCCTAAAATATGTGAATAGTCCTCTATATATTACCCTGAATTGCAGATCAGTTGGTGTAGGAAATAAAAGTGCAGATCACACAGAACCTACTACGGACTTATCTCTGAACTACAATGTGGATAAAAGACTAAATTCAGTGCAGATTTAATAGGTGAATTTAGTGCGGATTTAAGAAGTGAATAAGTGCGGATCTCTAAGATCTTCTCAGCATCTATCTAGGACCCTTAA
Source organism: Pinus albicaulis (assembly GCA_034641835.2). Taxonomy (NCBI): domain Eukaryota; kingdom Viridiplantae; phylum Streptophyta; class Pinopsida; order Pinales; family Pinaceae; genus Pinus; species Pinus albicaulis. Next base: position 1,191,803,353 of record CM076574.1, on the reverse strand, counting down.
GCAAGGAAAAGTACTATGGACATACCACTATTTTTCTACATATTAACTTATGATTCCAGAACTATGAGAAGGTCATGAAAGATAAAGTTAAGGGAAATATGTTTGAAAGAATAATTTGTTGAAGCTAAGACAATGATCATAAGAAGAAAAGAATATCTAAATAAAGGAGAAAGTGAGGAAGGTAAATATGAAGATTTACCTTCCTAACTACATTCAGTTGCAAGTAGATGCAAAGAGAAGATAATGTTTTCCTTACATTTTACTGAGCATCAAGAAGTGAAAGTTGGAGACCGAGTTCTCTATTCCCAGTGCAGAATAGTGAATATTGGTGGGGATGAGAAGAATCAAGTTCGAAGAAACTGTGACAAGGTCTATGAATAATATCTAGGTCAAGGGTATGAGTCTTGGTCATGGTACTTGTCATTTTAAGATCTATAAGAAGAATTGTTTGCAGGTTTTCCTCTCCAAGAGGGAGAGGTTTTGCCCTGGCTCTAGGAGCCTAACTTTTGTGTATTGTGAATTTTTATAATTGACTTGATGAAATATTAACTAAGATAAAAGAATAGAAGACATAAGTAACACAAGTAAGTTCACAAGTAATTATCAAGAAGAGAATTTTCAAAAATCACCAGCCCTCCAAATTCTCATCATGGTATCAGATCTAAGGTGCTAAACTGTTGGGGCCCTTGTTTTTGTTTAAGTTTTGAATTTTCGGCCAAGACATTTTGAACTGGACTCTTTTTGAGTTGCGGAAGAAATACACATAGCTAACGCGACCGCGCCGCAACGACCAGGAGTTGCGGAGCTACCAAGGTGGAGCGGAAGCAATTGATAACTGGAGATTGAACAGAGATAAGTACAGATGAACGAAATACAGCAGAAAACAAAAAGAGGGATAGGCAGACATCAGAAGAGAAGTCGGGAAAAGCCAGAGTGAAGACACAGAGAAGCCGCCAGTCGCGACGAGCGGGTGAATAAAAGGGCGATCACCCGGCTGAGGTTAGAGATTATTATTATTATTATTATTGAGGTTTGAATGGATGCGTAGAACAGCCGCCGAAGGATCAGACCTGCTCTTTCTATGGATTCCTACTTTCTATGTTCTTCCCTTCTGTCCTCAAACCCATCTGTATCAGACTTGTGACTTATCAGAGAAGAAAGCTATGTAATCATGTATCCGGCCAGAAGAATAATATAAGGAAGGATTACTGTCTCTATGCGTTGTTCATGTGTTCTAATGTGTTTACACCGCTTTAAAACTTTTAAGTTGCGACTGTTTGAATGCTTAAGTAGAGATCTTGCATGTGTGACTTGATATATGTGATGGATGGAGTTTCTTTCTTTGGTTGTGGGATTATTCCTTACCAGGGATCTCATCCCCTTTTGCATGTGGTCGCGGCACGCCTCGGGTGAGACGCACTGCTCTCCCAGAGCAGGGTGAAAATGCCGGCGTGTTACTAGACTACACCGGACCCCTTGTTGGCCACTGCTCTTGAACCTGGGTCTTGCCCACGAGACCTGACTTTCCGCCAACAAATGGTTCCATTGCCAGGACCTGCATGTTCTGAGGGGATCTAGATCATGGTCTCGAGAATTTTTGAAGGAGCAATACGGCGATGGTGGGATGATCATCTTGACCATTTCATTACTCAGCAAGCGGAGCTGACCAAGAAAAAGGAGGCCGCGATCAAGGAGATCGTTCTTTTCTCGGATTCAGCCAGTGATACGTACGAAATTTTCTGGGGAAGGTTCCCTACTGACCTCTACCATTGGTTGCGAAGGGTACGAGCGACGGTGCCCCAAGAAGGCGCGCGGAAGATAAACCGCAAGTGGGCGCACGAAGACCTGGTAGCGCTGCATCGGGTAGACACTGAACTCACCCAGGCAGTGGATTTTTGGGTAAGGACCACGTTGGAAGGATACGCTGTGGAGTTTGCTGCTGAGTGCTACCAATCCTTCTCGAAGGCTGAGGCTATTTTTCACTCAGGGCTAAGGGGGAAGTTGTTGAAGGAGATTCCGTTGTGGATCAAAGCCCTGATGGTGGACGAAGGGTTGATTGAATTCCACAAAACGAGTATGGAAGCGTAAACCACCCGTACTGGGGGAAGGGTTGAGGGGACCGATGCTGTGTAGACTGTGAGAGTGGGGAGCGGGGGATGGACGTTGAGGCCGCATGCAAGTTGCGGGAGTCACGTGCACATCGGCGGGCACAGATCGCCGATAGGTGGCGAAGAAGGGTAATGAGAGATTTGAAGAGAAGGGAGATCGAGAGGAGAAATCAGAAGGAGGCGCCTCAGAAGACAAGAACCATGGGTTTGGATACCCGGACAGGGGACGGGACAGCAGCGGACGTACAATGGGTGCATGGGAGCCCAGTGACGCGAAAAGGAGAAGGAACGACTAGCGAAGATAATGGAAAGATGCAGCCCGAAGAAAGTTCCGATGATGAATGGCACGGCGTGATGCAGCAGATGTTCCAGGATCAGACGGCACCCACCCCTCCAGGCAGCCCTACGCCCCACCTTCCGCATGGCCAGGATCCCGACCTTCCCCTGGTACTTTATCAACCTTTAAGAAATATTTTTATTCAGTTTCAAGCATTAAGTCAGTCATATAGTAGTTCAGCGGCGTTGGTAACGCCCAGTAGCAGCAGCGTTACTAGTCGTAGTGTTTTCCCGAGTGGGACCGTTACGCAACCAGGACCCGGAGGTTTTATCCTGGTTAATTATCCACAAGCATACATGGCTGGATCTTTCACCCGGTACCCAGAGTTCTCTGGCCGGGGAAATGACGACGTGGAACAACACTGGTATCTGTGCGAAGCCATCTGGAGGGCTCGACAGACGCTGGATGCAGGGAAGTTAATAGAGTTTCAAACCACGCTCAGAGAGAGAGCTCTGCGTTGGTTCATCAAGTGGTCCGAGGCGCACCCTAACCCTGTAATAGCGGACGTGAAGCGGGATTTTGTCCGCGAATTCAAGCTTCCCCAGACAGACCAGCAGGGCCTGTCCGAGCTGTGGGAAATTAAGCATAAGGAAGGTGAGACCGCATGGGAGTTGATGCGGCGATTCAAGGACGCGATCGGGAAACTGAGCTACCCGATCGATCCAAACCACCAGAGGGACTGGTTCATCAAGGCTCTGCTTCCCTTGACACGAACCCCTCTCACTCAGCAGAAGATTGATAATCTGCAGGATGCTCTGGAGCATGCCATGAAGATTGAAGCCATGGCGGGATACCCGCAGGAATACAGGGGAGGGCTGGTCCCGCAGGACCCTTCGCTGATAGGGTTGCAACACTAGATCGCCAGCTTGACTGAAAAGCTTAAGGAAATTCAGCCAGCAAGACCAGCGCGACCGAATGTTTGGTGTACTCATTGCCTGGTCGAGGGGCACGTCGCAACCGAATGTCCTCGGTTGCGCGGCGCAGGAGTTGGACCCTCAGTTGCGGCAATCCAGGGGGGTCCACCACCAGGGGGTGGCGCGGCACTGAACCCGCAGGGAGTATACCAGCCGCAACAGGCCTTTGCGGGGTTCCCACCGCAACCGGGGTCCTCCACCCCAGAGTACTGTGAGATTTTCCGGACGATGGGGCATCCTCCTCGGATGTGCCCGATATTACAAAAGTACTCCACGGTGCCGAATAATGTATACTGCGAATTCTGTGTGTCTACGACGCACAACACTGAGCAGTGCAGGGCGCTTGACGCACTTGCGGATCGACTGGATCGTCCCTCATACAGGGTAAACGAGGCTACAAGGGGAAGAGGTGGCGGCATGCGGGGAGGCCGGACTGGAGGACACAGTCCGGTAAAGTGCTACAACTGTGACCAGGAGGGTCATGTGGCTCGAGAATGTCCCCTTCCGCGACGACCCTGGTGTTCCCAGTGCCGGGTCAACGCCCATGCTACAGAAGACTGTCCGGAGCTCATCAAGAAATGGGAAGAACGGGTGAGGCAGAGGGGAGCGAATCTGATAAACTCAGAACCGCGCAGCACCGCAACCCTTGACATGCAGAACGTTGCGATAGTAACACGGGGCGGAAAGAAGACTGGAGACGATGCCCATGAGAAGGAGCCAGCGCGAGTGGTTCGGCCGGCATCTCCAAAGAACTTGATCAGGCCCGATGTTCAGAAGAAGTATTTTCAGGAGGCAGTTGAGGCATTCGCCCAGTTGCGGAACGAGGGAGGGCTGGAGGAGCCCTGGCAGCCAGAATCCGGTGGGCAGAACGCCGCAGATACTGTGGTCGAGGATTGGCTCCGGCTATTCCTCAGGATTGTTGATAACGCTGGGCTGCGGCAGCAGCTCAAACATGCTTTAGACGGAGCACTGCATGGGCACGCAGAACCCAGAAATTCGGTGGACGCTAGGCCTCAAAACGTGCAGCGTGTCAAGCGGAACAAGCAACGCACAGGCAAAGAATTCCGGCTTAACACGCAGGTCGCTGGATTCCAAATCAGCGACACCATGTTGGACTTGGGATCTGACATCAATATATTGCCACGAAAGACATGGGAGGCTCTTGGGAAGCCACGGCTCGCCTATTCCCCAATCCAACTCAGGATGGCGAACCAGTATTGTATTTTGCCAATTGGCCGACTGGAGGGTGTCGAGGTCGACGTTGCAGGCGTGAAGACATACACTGACTTTGAGGTTATTGATATCATGGGCGATAAGGACCCCTATCCTTCTTTACTTGGCATTGATTGGGCTTTTGAGAATTATGCGATCATCGACCTCAAGAAGGAGCTGATGATTTTTGAGGATGGGGAGGTACGGGTCACTCAGCCTCTCGACCCGTATCAGGGTCCACAATATACAGAATCAGTGGATAGTTGAGAGGATGCTCAGATGATGGATCATCTCTATCAGATGACTGTAGGGAAGTGGGACGATTACATCAACCCGACCGCGACAGGGTCTATCAGCTGGCGGAGCATGCAGAGCTCGGAGCTCGGATCCGAGCTTGCATGGGAAGACTGGCAACAAGGGGGGTATGAGACTACCACGCGGAGATGTGCCTCCATCACTCAGGTCCGGTGGGTAGGGACTGAGATCCGCGGGTACCCCACATTGTCAAACATGCAAGCAGTGAATACTTTTATTGCCAAGGTGGAAGACCGGGTCCCAGAAGAATGCCGGATACCACTTTTGGATGTGGCCTTGAAGTCGACATCGGGACGATGGTGGAACAATCACCGCAACACCCTGTTGCAATGGGAGCGTGTGGCGGATGCTCTACGGGCACGTTTCAAAGAGGATGAAGGGCCCTGCATTACACTTAAACATCAGGGAGCTTCCGACCCGCGACTGCATTTGCGGGCGTGCGAGGAACAGTGGCGTAGCGCAAGGTATCCTGAGGAGTTGTGGGTCCACAGGTTTGTCCACTCCCTGGGTACGATTCCCCAGGCCTGGTATCTGGAGGAAGAGCGGAAACGGGGAACCCGCTCCTGGCAAGTAGTTGCGAAAAAGTTCGTCCAGAGCTTCTCGTTCGAAGGGGAAACGGCGCAGGAATCTCAGGCCCTACAAGCCGTCAAGGAGGTTCTATTTTTCTGCCATTCTGAGCCCGATGAGGGCCCGGGGGCGTCACGCTCCGGGGTCAAGCGCGAAATGGTTTGCCAACGAATTGACGGCAACCCGGAGGATGATATTTTGGAGGACCTTAGGCATCTCTATTTTGACAAAAAGGAGGGTGAGCGGAGCGTCCGTGACGAGCCGACGACAGAAGGAGTCCATTTGCAGCCCCTCAAGACAAAGAAGCTGAACATTGGAACAGAGGAGAAACCTAAGCTGGCAACGGTGGGAGATTACTGGGACGAGGAGACGACAAGAGAAATTTTCAGCCTCCTCCGGGAGTATGAAGATTTATTTCCGTCATCAGTTGCGGACCTGAAGGGGATCAAGGGGGATCTGGGCGAGATGCGCATCACACTAAAACCAGGAGCCAGGCCGGTGAAGCACCGACCCTACCAGTTGAATCCACGTATCAAAGAGAAGGTCAAGATGGAGATCGACAAGATGCTGGCTGCGGGTCTCATCTTTCCTGTAGAAGAAGCTGAGTGGGTAAGTCCCATTGTCATCCAGAACAAGAATGACAAAGCGGAAATCCGTGTCTGTGTAGATTATTGGAGTCTGAATAATGCTTGTATTCATGATCCGTTTCCCACTCCCTTCAGTGACGAAGTTCTAGATCATGTCGCGGGAAACGAAGCTTATTCCTTCACTGATGGGTTTTCGGGCTACCATCAGGTGCGCATCGCCGAGGAAGACAAGGCGAAGACAACATTCACCACTGAATGGGGATCATTCGCATACCACGTTATGCCATTTGGTCTGAAGAACGCACCGGCTGTGTTTTCCCGGATTGTCATTGCTGCTTTCCGGGAGTACATTCACAAGTTCCTGGAAGTCTATATGGATGATTGGACCGTTTACAGCCTGCTGAAGAAACACGCCTCCCTGTTGCGTGTTATGTTCGACCGATGTCGCCAGCTGCAGATTTCCTTGAACTTGAAGAAATGTATTTTTCCAGTACCATTCGGCACACTCTTGGGTCACGTGGTGTGTAAGCAAGGGGTCTGTGTTGATCCCGCCAAGGTCGCGGTTATTGTCCATATGGAGGCCCCCGAGAACGTGAAGCAGTTGCGGGCACTGCTCGGGCACACAGGATACTACAGGCGGTTTATCCGCAACTACGCCAAAATCACTGCCCCTCTGGAGAAACTGTTGCGGAAGTCCGAAGCATTTGAGTGGACGGCGGAATGCAGGAAGGCACTCGACACATTGAAGGAGAAATTGGCGACGGCTCCCATACTGGTCCATCCAAATTGGGATAAGCAGTTCCATGTGCACATTGATGCGTCCGGAATTGCACTTGGCGCGATACTGGCGCAACCCAGGGAAACGACAGTTGACCACCCGGTATACTTCGCCAGCCGACGGTTATCCAATGTGGAGAAAAATTACACCACGACCGAGCGGGAGGCGTTGGCGATGGTGTACTCTCTCCAGAAGTTCCGCCACTACCTTTTGGGCGGCAAATTTACATTTTTCACGGACCATTCGGCATTGAAATATCTGGTCAATAAGCCTGTGTTGGAAGGAAGAATCTGTCGATGGCTTCTACTTTTTCAAGAGTTCACGTTTGAGGTGATTGTCAAGCTTGGCAGGTTGAACGTTGGTCCCGGTCACTTATCCAGGCTGGAGACGGGAGAGAACGAAGGTTCGTTGGACGATCAGCTCCCGGATGCTGACCTATTCCGAGTTGAAGCAGTACCAGATTACCTGGCTGATATTGCCACGTATCTGACCACAGGACAGTGACCTGAGGACTACACCCCTCTTCAGAAACGCCACTTGGTTGTCCGGGCGGCCGATTATCAATTGATCGCAGGACAGCTGTACAAGCTGGGCCTGGATGAGGTGTTGCGCAGGTGTGTTCTTGACCACGAGCGGGAAGCAGTGATGTGGGAGTGTCACAGCGGTGTTGCGGGAGGACACGTGGGTGCTAAACCTACCACAAGGAAGGTGCTCCAAGCTGGCCTATGGTGGCCGACGGTGCATGTAGACTGTAAGGCCTATGTGAAACGTTGTGACGTGTGCCAGAGAACGGGGAGGCCTTCGCACAGGGACGAGCTTCCGCTACACCCGGTGCATGTGTTGCGGCCATTTGAGAAGTGGGCTGTGGATTTTGTAGGCCCCATCGCACCAATCGCTCGCCATTCCAAAGCCCGGTACATCATTACCGCGACGGACTATCTCACGCGGTGGGCTGAGGCTGCAGCGGTCCGCGACTGCTCGGCAGAGACCGCTGCTCGGTTCATCTTTGAACACATTATCAGCCGCTTTGGCTGCCCACGGAGCTTGACCAGTGATCAGGGCACGCATTTCATTAATACCACGGTCAAGTCGCTACTGGAAACATTTATGATTCAGCATCATAAGAGCAGTCCATACCACCCGCAGGCCAATGGTACGGTGGAAGCCTTCAATAAGATTCTTGAAAAGGGCTTGACAAAAATTTGTAACGCTCAGAGGGATGACTGGGATGAGTGGTTACCAGCGACGCTATGGGCTTACCGAACCACGGTAAAACGCTTGACCAACCAGACGCCCTTTCAGCTGGTGTATGGCCGGGAAGCTGTGATTCCCGCCGAGTTCACCGTACCCAGCCTTTTGATCGCAACGTCCCTTCACTTCTCAGAAGAAGCGTCACTGAAGGAACGACTCCAGGAGCTGCAGGAGCTGGATGAGGCTCGATTTCTTGCGGAATTCCACCAGAAGGTTCAGAAGGCCAGACAGAAAGCATGGCATGACCGCCACATCAAAACCAAAGCCTTCCAAGTTGGCGGCAAAGTTCTCTTATACGACAGCCGGTTCCAGAAGTTTCCAGGCAAGCTCCAGATGCATTGGCTGGGACCGTACTTTGTCATCGAGATCCGCGACTCAGGAGCCGTTCGGTTGGCACAACTGGACGGCACAGTTCTTCCGGGATGGGTGAATGGTGCACGCCTGAAGCCCTACCAGGAGTAGGTACCTTTCCACTTTCCATTAATAACTCTCGCAACCGAGAGAACCCGTAGAGTAGCGTAGGTGAATAACTCTCCCGCAACCGGGATGAGCATAGTTAGTCTTTTCCGTTCCTTTGCAATCAGTCAAATAAACCGTCAGTTGCGGTACCCATACCGCAACCAATTGTGGTCGGGGTGGGCCAATCTAGCGTGCTACAGTGCCAATCCAGCATGGCACCGCGCCAGCCAGCGTGTCGTGCGCGGAGGATCCGCCCTCGTGCCAGTGTCAGTCCAGGTCATTCCCGTCAGTCCCTTTTTGTCAGTCCGTAGGATAGCTCCGATTTGGTCATAAATTCCCTTAATGGACAGTAATCATACAGTAATCATTTGCCATCAACCACAATTCCCTCCGCCGTCGAGTCCGCCCATCTCCCCATAATTCCGTCAGCAACTGTCATAGTACACACAGGCCTGCGATCGATCGCACGATTCTCGCAGGCAAGAAAGATAGCAAGAATTAATTGCCGTTATGGAGTCTCATCAACTCCGCGCGTGCCAGCAGCTGGCCCAATTTGCATGAAATCTATCAGCACGAAGATGACGGACCCGTTCAATTTGGAAGTTGCAGTGATTCCGGAGCATTCGCAGTATCAGAGTACTCAGCACCTCGCAGGAAGTTACAGAAAAATCGTCCAAGTCTATCAGAGACACGCCAAGATGCCGAGAGCTGTTCACTCAGTCCCTGAGCCAGCATTAGATAGCAGAATTCATCGGGTAGAATCACTGGTCGGCAAGTACGACAATACACCCTGCATGGACGCTAACTTGTCCGACCCGGCTGAGCTTCCTCACCTCCATTGGCAGGTATTCATGGAACACCAGTACACGCCCGGGAGCAGCTCTAACAGTCGAATGCGGGAAGAATTCTGGGGCCTACAACAGTCGACTTTGATGAATTTGTGAAGTCTTCCTGTCTTCGGAACCACCGGCCCAGTCCTGCAATGCACCCGGTTCCTCCTCAGTCGGGTGCAGAATGGGTCCCTGTGGTTGAACGAAGAAATTCCAATACATGCAGCAGACATTAGTCGGCTTACGGGGCTATGCCAAACTGGTGCAGATGTCTCCTCTGCGGGGCAGACATCCTCCAAGCGAGCCCGGAAGTCGGCGGAGGCCGACCTCTATACCAAGTATGGCACTCGCCGGGGTGGCAAAGGTGCCAAGATCGATTTGATAAATGTATCACAAATCAGGTTCGCTTGCTACCTGATTGCGAGCAAGACAATGCGCCATTACACAAAGGGAGAGTGCACTCTGGACAAAATTTCCATTGCCGAGCACTGCGTCCAGGGAGCCAGGTTGAATTGGAGCGCGTTTGTGTTGAAGGAACTCTTCGCGGCTTGCGAAGACAATTACAAACGGACTACCAGCTTCATCTATGGGTACTTGCTGTTAGCATTCGCCATGTGGAAATGGCATCTACCCCCGATCCGGCCACCGGCGGAGATCACCGCGAGCCAGCCGCTCGCAATGAGATATTCCCCCTGGCAGTTGTCCAGGGACCCCAGCAGCAAGCAGGTGAACGCAGCGGCGTTCCGAGAATGGTATGGAATGATGGTTGATGTGGTCACTTCCCAGCAACGGGTGCCTCGGCACCTGTTGGATGACTACAGTGAACAAGTGTGGTTTGGCGTCAGCCATAACCACACTTTCATCCGGCCAAATTGCGTACCGCACCAAACGTTCCATATGGCGCCCTTGCGTTTCCAGCTGAATGATAATGTTTTCCACAGGGAGGTCTCTGCGTGGCCGGGGGTTGTTCAGCATGTCAGCAACGAAGTCGTCCGTTACAATTTTGAGGGGATGAGGGCTGCACAGCAGCCTGCCGCGACCAGCGCAGGGGGGTCGTCACAAGTTGTGGCAGAGACCACACCAGACGCAGCAGGGACCGCAACGGACCTGCCGGAATCGCTGGTCCCCGTCATCAAGCATTTCAACGACCAAGCGCGGTGCCTCAATGTGGTAACTCAGGTTGTTTCCAGTGGTGCCCCTATTTTTCCTTCTTTTAATGAATTCCGTATTAATCGGTCCCGTGGTCTTCCCAACACCGCTCCCCTCATTTCCCCTATTCCCACTCCCTTGTTCACTTCTGCTACCCCCCTCATCACGAAAATGGGTGAACCGGGCCCCGAACCTGATTCCGTTGACCCACCTCCATCCAAGAGGGCCCGCACTACGGCCACAGATCCCGTGGTGGATCTTACGGAGGATGATCCACCAGCCACGCCGCCCACAGCCACTTTGATTCTGGAGGAACCGCTGATTGATCCAGCAGATTTCCTCCACCTTCGTCTCCCTCACACCTTGTTCACTCCATCTACCGCCCCCTCCACCAGCCGTCCCCATGCTACCTCCCCCAATCCATCCAATTCCTCAGCTACTCTGTCCGATTCGTTGATCCGGGAACTTTTTGGCGGTGACCACGGGGCAGAGGTTACCTCCAGTACTACAGCCGTGGTACCACCTGTTGACCCTGTAGCCACATCCCGGGATTCTCTTCCAACTATATCTGTCCAGCAAGCCACCGTTGGGGCTGATTCAGCAGCCCCTTCTACAGAGCAAACCACGCAGCAGGACCGGCCGGAGCCTGATATGGCCACTTCAGTGCAACAGCAAACGCCGGTCCACCCTCCAGAGACTTCAGGCCGAGCAGCAGCCATGGGCCAATCTTCGCAGGAACAGACGGCCGAGCAGGGTGCACCCAGCACACCAAATGCTGCACATTTGAGTCCAGCACAATTGTACCTGCTCATTCAGCGGGCGGCCCTTAAAGCAGAGCAGATTCACGTTGAGCTACAGTGGAAGTGCACAGAGTAGCAGAATCAGATCACGGCGCTTACTGAACAGCGCACTCAGTTGCTGCAGGAGAAAACCTACCTCCAGGACTAGGCCAACATTGTCAATCAGGCGCTCTCAAGCGTCTGGCCGGAGGCACGGGCTCGCCATGCCCCAATCCCTGCTCGCATAGAACAGGACAACATCGCTCTACAGGCTCACAAGCTCAGGGAAGTCTTTACTGTTGTTTGCAGGGAAAACCAGGAGTTACAAGCAGCGTTATCTGCCCGGCCCACCCTTCCAGATCCACCCGCTGACCATTCAGGACAGGTGACTGCTAAACAGACGCAGGCAGTCAGTATGCAAGCCACTCTACATTCCACTACAGCCGCAGCTTCTACCCTTCTGAGAAGTCTACAAGAATGCTCTCTTGCACTAACGGTCAAGACGCAGCCCATTGCTGCCCAGCTGCAACAAATCTCCAACGAAATTCGGGTGACCAAGGACCCTGCAAGGTTAGATCAGCTCTACGCGCAGTCGGACGAGCTGGAACTTCACATGCAGATGACTGAGGCCGAATCAGCAGCGGCCAAGCATGTCCTCCGGGAGATTCGTCCGGGCATTCGCACTCATGCTGACGTTATGCACCAGCTGGATGCCGAGGCCGAGTCCCAGCTCGCCACTATGTTCGGGGCTGCCCCGACGCCCATAGATGAAGCCGCCGCCAACCGAATCGCTCAGGACGCCGACTTGCTGATACAGAAATGGCAACAAGCAGTGGCGACCTTTACCGAGCTTCGAGATTCAGCACTCCGCCGGGTCCCGGAGTTGGGGCCCTTGTTTGAACCAGCAGGTGGCGGAGTACAGCAGGAAAGGGTAGCGGAAGAAGGAACAGCAGAGCAGGGCACGGAAGCCAACAGCGGAATGGAAATAGAAACTGTCATTTGTGATTGACTCGCGGACGAGTCAAAGAATTGTGGTCGGGGCCTGTTGGGGCCCTTGTTTTTGTTTAAGTTTTGAATTTTTGGCCAAGACATTTTGAACTGGACTCTTTTTGAGTTGCGGAAGAAATACACATAGCTAACGCGACCGCGCCGCAATGACCAGGAGTTGCGGAGCTACCAAGGTGGAGCGGAAGCAATTGATAACTGGAGATTGAACAGAGATAAGTACAGATGAACGAAATACAGCAGAAAACAGAAAGAGGGACAGGCAGACATCAGAAGAGAAGTCGGGAAAAGCCAGAGTGAAGACACAGAGAAGCCGCCAGTCGCGACGGGCGGGAGAATAAAAGGGCGATCACCCGGCTGAAGAAAGGGGTTAGAGGTTATTGTTATTGTTGAGGGTTGAATGAGGCGTAGAGTCACCAACGTAAGGTCACTGAGCTCAGCTTTTCATGACTTCGTACCATGTTCCTTCCTTCTTCCACAATGGTCTGCATTTAATTTGTGACTTAAATGAGAAGAAAGTTATGTAACAAATCATGTATCCAGCCACGTAATTGTTGATATAAAGGATAATATCTCTCTATGGCATTTGCTCCTGGTGTGTTCTAGCTTTGTTTACACATATTAAAACTTTGAAGTGCGACTTAACACAGACAGAGAGTCTGCATGTGTGACTTGATATATGTGGATGATGAAATTTTTCTTGTTTATGATTATTTTCCCCCCCCACCAGGATCTCACCCTTTGCAGTATGGGTCACAGACGCTGGTAGCATCTCAGGCACTGCCTCCAGTACAGTAAGAGTAGGAAGAAAATTACCATGGTTAGTTGACTGTTACTGGAGACCTCTTTGTTTGGCCACTGCTTGAAATTGGTCTGCCACTACTGACTTTCTCAATAGCAAACTCAAGGGTTGCTTTTCAAATAAGACACTCTCGGAAGCAAAGATCAAAGTTTGGGTTGAAAAATCAAATCAATTTGCAAGGAAGACTCTCTAGCTACAAGAAGGATCTCCTATCTCATTCAAAGAATCAACTCATTCAATAAAGTAATTTTTGCCATTAAAGATTCATTTTCAAGACATTGTTAGAAGGAGGTATTCAACTTCTGAAGGTATAATTTATAAACAAGGACTCAAGATCAACTACATTGAAGATTTCTATCTTAAAATAAGCTCTCAACTTCATCTTCATCATCAACGTTGTGACCCTTCCTAGGTTCCTCATCATCATCTTCCTCAAAATCAGAGAAGACTTCTATGTAGTGTGCTCTTCCAATAGCACACCTATGTCCTGGTACCCATGACTATTGGCAAGTGAAGCACAACTTCTTCTTCCTCAATTCCCTCTAGAGATCAACATCAAGAGGCTTCTTCAAAGAGCTCTCCTTGGGAGGAGCATCTTTTCCTTCCTTCCCCTTAGAGGAGTGAGGAGCCTTGCTTTGGAAAGTTTCCTTTACTTTTGGCAAGGCATCTTGGAGATTTCTAGCTCTCTCGATGGCATCATGCAAAGTGATGGGCTTGGTATATTTAACCAACCCATGCAAAGGTTCCTCTAGGCCATCAATGAACATGTAGACCCTCTTGGATATAGATAGATCAGGGACCATGACTGATATTATCAAAAACTCAGAGATATAAGTCTCTGCATCTCCTGACTGCTTCAACTTTGCAAGGCTTATGAAGGGTGCTTCAGGATCCTTCCTGTCAAACCTCTCCACCAGTATTCTAGTAAACTCAGAGTAGGAAGCCACATTGATATGTCCCAATTTAGACAGTCCATGAAACCACCAATTGTGTGCTTCTCCTTCAAAGTGCAGTGCTGCAATCTTGATGGCTTCAGTTTTAGGGACCTTATTCAACTAGAAGTAGATATCCAGCTTCTCTACCCATGCTTTGGAAGAACTAGAGCAGGATCCATCAAACTTGGGCAAAAATAATCTGCCCATAGTGTGGTGTCTACTATGAAAGAAACCACCATCTCTATACTGTTGCCCTGGTCTTCTTCTGTCCTTGAGGTGACAAAAGTCTTGGAAACTCAAGTGATCCTTGAATCTCTGACTCTGAGAATCATACTCTACAAATTAATATTCAAGGGAAGCTTGCTCATGTGGTCCTTCATTCTCCACAGCCAAGAAGGTAGGCATAGTGGATCGTTATGAAGCTTGTGGGGTTGGTGGTGGATTCACTGGCTGACCAGTCCCATGGTGAGACATATCTGAGCTCTCTCCCAACTGGAATCTCCTAGGAGATTCCCTCATTCTTTCTACCCTCATCTCTCTGATATCCTTGGCAAGGTCTTGCATGGTCTCCAAAATATTTTTTGAAAACTCCTCTCCTTCTTTATCATTCATAGCTTCATGGGCTTTTCCCTTGTCTTGATCCTTGTCAGGATCACTAGTAGTGTAGTCATACTTCTTATGACTTTTGTTCTAGTATATATTCTCCCTCTTAGTAAGAGGATCATCTTCTTCTGAATGTAGCATGACTAGTGCTCCAAGGCAAACATAGGCTGTGCCAAGAAAGGAGCTCTGATACCACTGTAATGTTCCCAAATTGGGATTGCACAGCAGATCTGGAAAAATAATGCATTCCTTGGGATATTGATGTGAATAAATGAGTTTGCAGCCCTTGGATCCCTTATATCAACAGATCTTGATTCTAAATCCAAGAGGGGAGCAAAAAAAAATCAAACTAGGTGTGGTAAACAAGTCTCCCACAACCTAGTCTAGCCAGAAAACACCATACAAGGGGGGCTGCAGCTATGCACAA
This sequence comes from Pinus albicaulis, assembly GCA_034641835.2. Taxonomy (NCBI): domain Eukaryota; kingdom Viridiplantae; phylum Streptophyta; class Pinopsida; order Pinales; family Pinaceae; genus Pinus; species Pinus albicaulis. The sequence continues at coordinate 1,191,788,295 of CM076574.1, read as the reverse complement.
CAAGAAGCTTCAAGAATAATGTAGTATTTGACAATTTGAGTAGGAGGCCATCAAATATAAGTAATAAATGAATGTACAACATAAAATCAGAAGTAAAGTGAAGCCCATTCAGTATACAGTATATTATATGAGACAAGAGAGCAAGATATCTTCAGAAAAGAGAGCTGAAACATATGTATATAAGCAGAAATGGCTCAACAGCATTATTTTCAGGAGCTATAGCAGATACATATTACAACTCAGATCTAGGACATATCTATGGACATCACATCAGATCTATATTAGATCTGAAAACTAGATATTTTTCTCTACAAGATCCCCTTGGGTTTTTGACCAAATCTTGCACAAATAAGAGTAGATCTAAGATACAAGTTTCAAATCTATAAAATAATGTAGTAATTTATGAATCTAACATTACATAACAAAATTTCATATCTAAATAGAACATGGATCAGCAAGCTAATCCATGGATCACCAAAGTGAAAGGCAAAGCCCAACACGAGAGATCTCTGATCAAAACTAGCATCAAAACAACACAATGAAACTCATACAAAAATAATGCAGTCCACCCATGGAAACAACGTTGTAGCTCAAAATGATAGAGATAGCCACTGCCAAGTTGCAGATCTGAAGTAAAAACAAGATAGGCACTCTTCCAGGAGGTTAAAAGACACACTCCATGAGAAGAGGCTCCCAAAATACACTAGATCTCTGCAGATCTAGACTCCCACTTGCTACAGCTTGCAAGAGTAGCAAAGCCCTCAATGGATCAGCGCTGCAATTGAAAGTAGAGCTTGGACTCAAGCCTGATAGTGGATCAATTCAGAAAATACTCCTCCAAGAATCCTCAAAGGAAGAGGTGAAATCCCTACATAGGAATTCCAAGGACAATTCTCCACTAAACAACAGAGAATAGTATTTGTCTAAGCAGACAAAATACTCAAGAATATGATCAATCAACAACCTTCTCTTGTTGCCTTCCCTCTCCTTTTATAAGATGAGAACCTTTACAAACCTTAAACCACCTTGATGAGTTAGCTCTTTGCACATGAGGGGCCTCCTTCTAGAACTGCGATGTCCCTTTAGGAGATGCATTGAACCTAGACAGTGCTGTAGATTTGGTCAAGGTTGACCCAGTCTCACAGCTCAAACCCCTTTCACACCTGCAAGTGATTATTTACATGGCCCTGATTTAACTGTGTTCACATGGGCATTGATTTATTTAGTCTTCTTAGGATTTTTACATGTCCTCCTTTATTCATTTATTCATACAACATAAAATAAAACCAAAAATGAATATTCCTCTCAGCTTACGCTAAGTAGGAATATTACTGTCCTCCCCTCCAAAATGTTGCTTGTCCTCAAGAAATTGATAGGGTAAGAGTTGGAGTTCTTCTCCTCCTTCATGGTTGGCATCATCAAGGATCAAATCTTCATCATAACCCAAGTGCTCAGCAAGCCAAAGCATCATGAATTGCTCCTCCAAGGCCAACATAATATGTGCATAGTCCATCCCTTCAGGAGTGAAAAACTCAAGAGAAATAAACATGGGTGGATCAATTCTACATCTAAAACATGTATCATGAAGTACAATTTGAAGTTCCAACCCATGTGGTACATACACACTGCCCATCCTCTGTCCATACAATCCCATAAACAATACAACTATATCATCAATGTATGGAAGCAAGACTACATAGATGCAAACTGAAATCTGAACTTGAGGAGGTGGGTCAAAATCCCACATGTGATGCCAACACAGTGCACCTCTTGTCTTCATTAGATCCTGGTGTGGTAAGTGGCATTCCCACCACACTTTTTCTGCATAAGTAACCTTAACATGACTGAAGGTGTTACATAAGTTTGGTGCCTTTGGGAAGCACCCATCATGAAAAGGAATCTCCCTTTGCACATCAAGGGAGTGGCCAAATTCAGAATTTCATTGGCCCCTAACAAACTATGAGATCCATATGATCTCTCACTACCTTTAGGAGTCCCATCCTGCAAAAACATGGCAAATGAATGTAATAGATCAAAAAATACAACTTTTTTACCATGATCAAACCCTTTACCATCATAGTCCTTCACACACATGGAGTTGTGCATGAACATTCCCTTCCTCTCAAGCAAAGGAAGAGCTGGCTGGGATGACTCTTGCAAAGAGTCCATTGGCTACCCCAATCCTCCATAGCTATTGCACTCTTGAAAGTGTTGATGTAAGTCCTCTCTCATGCCTTCCTAATCAAAATTCTTCATGATCAAGGAATAGATCTTCATTGAACACATATGGCTGAGGAAGAATTCTTCATATGCTCCTTATAGGATCTTCTACTTGAGCTTGGAAGCTCTAGCCAAAAATACCTTACCATGATAATAGATGACCCCTCTTTGGACAAAATAGCCCTCTTCTTGATGCATTCCATCTAGTATCATACTTGTGTGGAGATCTTTGGAATACTCTACAATCAATTGAGATTTCCAATAAATATCCACACTGCTCAACAATGACAGTGCTGCTGATGCATCCATGGAAGTGCTTGTCATTTTTTTTATTTCTCTTTTGACATTACACATGCCAAAATGGTTTGTTGGAAGGCTGATCCTCCCATTCTCCTCTTCCCACAGCACAGATCTAGAAATTGAGAGGGAGATAGTGAAGCAGGAAGAAGACCTGCCTCATTCTTGGGTTGTCCCAAGCCTCCTAGTGCTGTAACTTGGTCTCTCATTGCTCCAATCCTTCCTGGATCTAGACTTGGAGCAGCACTTTATGGAACCTTTCCCACAATATTTTAATCTTGTGGTATTCCAAGTGGTTTTCCATGAGATAATAATGTCCCTTGCAACATCCTCATGAACATGAGAGAAGGAACTGTGAGATCCCTCCTTCCACTACGCAAATCCATCTCTGTTGTTTGTGTGGAAACATTAGGTGAAGGATAAGTGTGCATGCCTTGAATCATTTGTGGTTTCCCACTCTTCAAGTCCACCCACTCCATTTTCAAAGCTTTCCAATCAGTGGTAACCTTCCCCAAGGTAATCAACCATTGGACACCCAAGATGATGTTGGTGTCTGGTATGTCAACTACAAAGAAGTGATCCACCAAGGTGTAGGATCCCATAGTGACAGAGAGTGATGGAACATATTGCATGCACTACATGGTCCTATCTCTCGGAACCAAGATAGAAAATCCCTCAAAATTATCAGTGGGGATTCCTATCTTTTGCAAAAAGTGAGCATCAATAAAGTTATGGGTTGCCCCGCTTTCAATTAGTACATAAACTCTCTGATTCATAACTAAACCTTGTACTCTTAGGGTCAAGTACTTAGGCACTCCTCTCAAGGAGGCAAGAGTCCCACTAGTTGGAGCAAAGGCTCCCTTCCCATCTCTGGTGGGTGTTTTTTCTTCCTCATCATCATCAGCGCTATGACCCTTCCTAGGTTCCTCATCATCATCTTCCTCCTAAAAATCAGAGAAGACTTCTATGTAGTGTGCTCTTCCAGCGACACACCTATGTCCTGGTACCCATGACTCTTGGAAAGTGAAGCACAACTTCTTCTTCCTCAATTCCCTCCTGAGATCAACATTAAGAGGCTTCTTCAAAGAGGTCTCCTTGGGAGGAGAAACTTTTCCTTCCTTCCCCTTAGAGGAGTGAGGGGCCTTGCTTTGGAAAGTTTCCTTTGCTTTTGGAAAGGCATCTTGGAGATCTCTAGCTCTCTCTATGGCACCATGCAAAGTGATGGGCTTGGTAGATTTAACCAACCCATGCAAAGGTTCCTCCAGGCCATCAATGAACATGTAGACCCTCCTGGCTACAGATAGATCAGGGACCATGACTTATAATCTCAAAAAATCAGAGATATAAGTCTCTAAATCTCCTGACTGCTTCAGCTTTGCAAGGCTTATGAAGGATGCTTCAGGATCCTTCCTATCAAACCTCTCCACCAGTCTTCTAGTAAACTCAGAGTAGGAAGTCACATTGATATGTCCCAATGTAGACAGTCCATGCAACCACCAATTGTGTGCTTCTCCTTCAAAGTGCAGCATTGCAATATTGATGGCTTCAGTTTTAGGGACCTTATTCAACTAGAAGTAGCTATCCAGCTTCTCTACCCATGCTTTGGAAGAACTGGAGGAGGATCCATCCAACTTGGGCAAAAATAATCTGCCCATAGTGTGGTGCCTATTATGAAAGAAACCACCATCTCTATACTGCTGCCCTGGTCTTCTTCTATCCTTGAGGTGAAAAAATTCTTGGAAACTCAAGTGATCCTTGAATCTATGAATATGTGAATCATACTCCACAAAGTAATCTTCAAGGGAAGCTTTCTCATGTGGTCCTTCATTCTCCACAGCCAAGAATGTAGGCATAGTGGAGCATTGTGAAGCTTATGGGGTTGGTGGTGGATTCACTGGTTGACCAGTCCCATGGTGAGACATATCTGAACTCTCTCCCAACTAGAATCTCCCAGGAGATCTGAGAGATTACCTCATTCTTTCTACCCTCATCTCTCTAATCTCCTTAGAAAGGTCATGCATGGTCTCCAAAAGATTTTTTGCAAACTCCTCTGCTTCTTTATCATTCACAGCTTCAGGGGCTTTCCCCTTGTCTTGAACCATGTCAGGATCACTAGTAGTGTAGTCATACTTATTATGACTTTTGTTCTAGTACCTCTTCTCCCTCTCAGTAAGAGGATCATATTCTTCTGAATGCAGCATGACTGGTACTCCAAGGCAAGCACAGGCTGTGCCAAGAAAGGAGCTCTGATACCACTGTAATGTTCCCAAATTGGGATTGCACAGAAGATCTAGAAATATAACACACTCCTTGGGAGATTGATGTACAAAAATGAGTTTGTAGCCATCTAAATCCAAGAGGGGAGAAAAAAAAAATAAAACTAGGTGTGGTAAATAGGTCTCCCAAAACTTAGTCTAGCTGGAAAACACCCTAAAAGGGGGGCTGCAGCTATGCACAACAAGCAACTTCAGGAATAACGTAGTATTTTAAAATTTAAGCAGGAGGGCATAAAATATAAGTAATAAATGAATGTACAACAGCAAATCAGAAGTAAAGTGAAGCCCTTTCAGTATACAGTATATTATATGAGACAAGAGAGCAAGATATCTTCAGAAAAGAGAGCTGCAACATATGTATATAAGTAGAAATGGCTCAACAACGTTATTTTCAGGAGCTGTAGAAGCTGCATATTACAACTCAGATCTAGGACAGATCTATGGCCAAAACATCAGATCTATATCAGATCTAGAAACTAGATAGTTTTCGCTACAACATCCCCTTGGGGTTTTGACCAAATCTTGCACAAATAAGAGTAGATCTGAGATATAAGTTGTAGATATGTAAAATACTGTATTAATTTCTGAATATAACATTACATAAAAAAATATCAGATCTAAACAGAACATGGATCAGCAAGCTAATCCATGGATCATCAAAGTGAAAGGAAAAGCCCAACACGAGAGATCTCTGATCAAAACAAGCATCAAAACACCACAATGAACCTCATACAAAAATAACGCAGTTCACCCATGGAAACAACACTGTAGCTCAAAATGATATAGATAGCCACTGCCAAGTTGCAGATATGAAGTACAAATAGGAGAGGCACTCTTCCAGGAGGTTAAAAGACACACTCCATGAGAAGAGGCTCCCAAATTAATACGCTAGATCTCTGCAAATCTAGACTCCCACTTGTTGCAGCTTGCAAGAGCAGAAAAACCCTCAATGGATCAGCACTACAATTGAAAGTAGAGCTTGGCCTCAAGCCTGATAGTGGATCAATTCAGCAAATACTCCTCCAAGAATCCTCAAAGGAAGAGGTGAAATCCCTGCATAGGAATTCCAAGAACAATTCTCCACTAAACAGCAGAGAATAGTGTTTTTCTAAGCAGACAAAATACTCAAGAATATGATCAATCAACAACCTTATCTTGCTGCCTTCCCTATCCTTTTATAAGATGAGAAAATTTGCAAACCTTAAACCACCTTGATGAGTTAGCTCTTTTCACATGAGGGGCCTCCTTCTAGAACTGCGCTGTCCCTTTAGAATATGCATTGAACCTACACAACACTATAGATTTGGTCAAGGTTGACCCAGTCTCACAGCTCAAACCCCTTTCACACCTGCAAGTGATTATTTACATGGCCCTGATTTAACTGTGTTCACATGGGCATTGATTTATTTAGTCTTCTTAGGAGTTTTACATGTCCTCATTCATTCATTTGTTCATACAACATAAAATAAAACCAAAAATGAATATTCCTCTCAGCTTAGGCTAAGTAGGAATATTACAGTCACTCATTCCTTATGTATCAAAACTAAAGTCTGCAAAAGAAATTGGTGGGGCTATTCTCTATGAGTACTACAGGAGAAGAAATCTCTTTGAGACAAGAACTATAAAAAATTAAATTATCAAGGGAAGGAATCACTCCATAATTTATGAGGATTTCTGAAGTAAGAGATCAAATGTAGGAACTGGGAGAAGTAATGTCTGACACTGAGATGACTACAGTGGTGTTCAATGCTCTACCATAGGAATGGGGAAACTTCACTTCTATTTTATATGGGAAGAAGGAAGCCACCCCATTCCATGATTTATGGTCTCTATGTAAAATAGAGGAAACAATACTAAAGACCAAAGCTAATAGAGGACCAAGTGAAGAGAACCATGCCATTGCAGCCTCATAAAGGAACAAAGGAAGATTCAGAAAATTTATCCCTTAGAATAAAATAAGGAATATAGACAACGTACGATGCTTTGGATGTAATGAACTTGGGAATTATAAAAGAGATTTCCCTAAATATGCAAAGGACCAGAGGAAAAATAAAGAATTCCATGTCACTAATGAAAGAGAAGAACCTAATTCTAAGAAATCTAAGAAAGAGGAAGCAAGAGATCTCGATTATGATTGAGATCATATTTATCTTTAAGTGATTTCTGATTGATTGTAAAATAGTGAGATAGGAATCAATCTACATTAATAAGCATCATGATAGAAGCATGGAAGGAGCTCTCAGTGAAACAGATTCTCAAAAAACTCTCTGATAACATTACTAAAGTAAATCAGTCATCAAGATCAAGGGTCATCATAGAAACAAAATTCTGGATGTGATGACATATTGATGGAGCAAGTGAAAGGAATGAAGCTCTTCATTCTAGAGAAATTGCTACAGGATGACTCAAGGGAAATAGTTATGAGGTATGTAGACATATATGGCGATATTGGATGTTGTGAAGTCATGTCATATGGTTGCAGGTAATAAATTTCCATATTTAGAAGTATGATCTATGAAGAAGGATCTCTTGGTGCACTGACATATGAAATAAACATAATATGTCCTCATGGAATATGAGCTGGTTGTATATGAACGAGAAGATAAAAATGCGTAAGTTCCTGGGAATGAAGAATGTGCAGAAAGGAAGAGATCATAAAATGCAACCATGTCAAGAGGAAGTTATCATCCAGAAGCCAAGAATATGTGACTAAGATATCTCCTGGGAAGATATGTAGACTCTGATAGAAGTCTGGTAAAGAGGAAGACCCTTAGAAAAACATATCATTAGGAGATGTAATGTCAATGCCTACAAGAAGATTTCATGGTGAAATATCATCACTGAAGGCTGCTAATCATGAGAAAGGATGTATGATCCTTGGAGATGATTCGAAGGAAAGTAGCATGGCATAAAAGAGGACTGGATAAGGAAGTATGATGAATCACTTTCTGATAGCTGACATGAATCGTGGATGAAAGTGATGGATGATCTGTGCCCTATGAAGCTAAAATTTTAAGATTCCTCAATATCGAAATCCATGACATCGAGGGCAGGAATTCTTCATGAGTAACTAGGTGTCTCACCATCATTGCTAGAGGTCCCTGGTTAAGAGGGAGCATGGTGATAAGTTTCTTACTTGGAATAAACTTGGTAATTCATAAGAATGAGCTTAGGTACATTCCTTGTATAGGAATGAGTACATTCCCTTATGGAATAGGTCCTCCCTGGTTGAGAGGGAGAGGCAGACACATCATTCTAGTCTTCACTTGGGAAAAAAGAATGGAGGATTGGGTAATCATCTGGCATTCAATACTCTTTGAGAATGTGTTCGGGCATTCAAGATAAGAGTAGTCAGGGACCGATATTCTTTGAGGGCTAGCTACCCAAGAGAAGAATAGTCCAAGAAGGTCATACTTTGGGAACACCCAGGCGGAGTATGTACCTTGCAGAGACAATGATGATGGTGTCTATAAGTCATGTGTCTCTCCAACATTGTATCCCATTGTCTCGTTGAGAGATGGGGCTGTTAGTCAAGGCCTTGCATTAGGACATTGCTGGTTGATATGATGCTATACAGATGCGATTACCAATCCGATTCTTCTTATAAGATTATTCAGTTTGAAAGTGACCATGTACTTGTATGAAGACCTCCATAGTTAAGAGGGTTGAAAAGTGTAACTAGGATCGATATTCATGTTGATTATGTAATTATGTAAAGAAGAAGACAATGATAATAAAATGTATTTTTGTTGTACTTGTTTCATGGGTTTCATGAATAAGATTTTATTATATAGGTTATAGACTTCCTCTTGATGTCTTCTAGGTTTTTTTTCTTCTTCAATAATTAAGTGTCATATACATGAAGGATTTAGTTTAGATGTTTATGCTCCAAAGACCTTATGAAGAAGCTCTCAACAACCCTCATATAACGTTGAAGACAAGCTCCAAAATATAGTGAAGACAACCTTCAACGATGCTGAAGAAATACCTCATGAAATGTTGAAGAAATTACACTTCATGTCGGCCTACATGCTATGTTAAAGTCAGTCTAATTAAATTTGGATGGTCGGCCTAAAAGATGTGAATAGTCCTCTATATATTGCCCTGAACTGCAGATTAGTTGGTGTAGGAAAAAAAATTGCAGATCACACTAAACCTACTACGGACTTATCTCTGAACTACAATGCAGATGAAATATTGATATTTAGTGCGGATTTAAGAGGTGAATTCAGTGCGGATTTAATAAGTGAATAAGTGTGGATCTCTAAGATCATCTCAGCATCTGTCTAGGACCCTTAAGCAAGGAAAATTACCATGGACATACCACTATTGTTCTACATATTAACTTGTGATTCTAGAACTATGAAAAGGGCATGAAAGATAAAGTTAAGGGTAGTTTGTTTGAAAGAAGGATTTCCTGGAGCTAAGACAATGATCATAAGAATAAAGGTAGGTCTAAAGAAAGGAGAAAGTGAGGAAGGATAATTTGAAGATTTACCTTCCTAACTACATTGAGTTGCAAGTAGATGCAAAGAGAAGATAATTATGTCCTTAAATTTTACTGAGCATCAAGAAGTGAAAGTTGGAGACCGAGTTCTCTAGTCCCAGTGCATAATAGTGAAGATTGGTGGAGACGAGAAGAATAAAGTTCGAAGAAGTTGTGACAAGGTCTTGGAAGCATATCTAGGTCAAGGTTCCAAGTCTTGGTCATGTTAATTTTCATTTGAAAATCTATAATAATAATTCTTTGCGGGTTTTCCTCTCCAAGAGGGAGAGGTTTTTCCCTAGATCTAGGAGCCTAACTTTTGTGTCTTGTGCATTTTGATAATTGACTTGATGAAAGATTAACTAAGCTAAAATAAGAGAAGACATAAGTAACACAACTAAGATCACAAGTAATAATCAAGAAGATAATTTGCATTAATCACCATCCCTCCAAATTCTCAACACCCCATGACCTGGTCAAACTAGACATCATCCCCAGGACTAATGAAATAGGGTCTATCATCCCCTAATATTTCAGTTTTTGTATGCCCTAAGAAAAGAAAAATTCATTCATGGATTCTATTGTGATATTTCCAAGGTTTGAAGTATATTTTATATCACTTATTGACTCACCAACACAGCCTCTAAAGAGACTAACTGCATTGGAGTGCCAAATCCTCCATTCAAGGGTGCACTGCAGTGCACTTCCCAACATTCAAGAGTGCGTTGGTCACCTAGGAGAGGACTTATCATTTTTACAGGAATCTCCACATGGTGATTTCCTTCTATAAGAGTCCACATATGTCAAAATTCGAATCCAAGTGTCCATATAACACCTCTGAACTTGCAAACATGTCTTGCCTATTATTAGAAAGTCATTCGTTGAGAAACTACCATCAGTTTCCCTATAGATTGAGCATTCATTCTAGTGCTAGGGGAGGAATAATTTATATAAAGTTATGATGTTGAATTCTCATTTGAGAGAGTGAAAGTACTAATATGCTGCTGGTATGATGTTGGATGTGATGAGGATGGAATGAAGCTGGAGTTGGTTGGCAACAAATCGATCCATTGGTTGTAGCCTCCCCCTAATACTCTTTAATAAATATTTTTGTTCATTTTCCCATACATATGTCTCTATATATTGTGCTATGGATTCTTGAATGATGTATTTATTTCATATGTAATCTATTTGATTGAGAAAGATAAATAGATATCTGTATATTGCATGTTTTTTGTTTTTCCCTATTTGTGTTTGCAGGAATCGATCTGGAAATTTGAGTTGGATTGAGAGCAACAACAACAATGACATAAGGAGAAGGAGAAGCAATTGAATCACAATTAGGCACCTTTACCATTATGTATATCTTCTTGTTTTAGGTAAAGTGATAGTAATTCTTTCCTCTATTGTTTTAAGTGACTAGCACCACACTTAGGGAATTTGGTTTATCTGTAGATCACAATTCTGCATAACAACAATCTTGATGAATGGAAGGATTAAGCTTTACATGAGGCTTCATGAACCATTCAAATTTTTCCTCCATCGGATCTAAACCATGGAAGTTGGAAGAAGATTGAGGAGATGGGTTGGGATTTTGATTTATAAATTTCCCAACTTCAACATTATCACAGGGAGGCACCTAAATTGGTACTGGAAAAGGAGGAGGACAAGGGGAAAAAGGAATAGTGGGTTCCTCCTCTGAGATTAGAGGTGTCTCGTGATTTACAAAAGCTGGGAAAATAGGAACATATATGGGTTTAGATTCAAACTGCTTCAAATAAATCTGAATCAAATGTTCAAAAAAATTCTTAAAGAAATCCCAATCCATATCTTCTTCAGGAAACTCATAACATAAGTGAAGGAATCAATTATAAAAATACTCAATTGATTCATTAGCTTCCATTATAAGTTGATTAATTCTTTTACAAACATCTCAGTAATAATACCAATCAAAATCTTGATGAAGCTCCTTAAGAAATTAATGAAAAGAATGAATAGAGGAATATGGTAAGGTATGACACCATCATTCACATGACCTTCAAGGGTGAGGGTGAATATAATACACATAACATATTCATCATTGATTTCACGGGATTTACAAAACCTTAGAAAATCATTTATGTGTTTGGATAAAAATGTACCACCCTCGCCATCAAGCCTAAATTGAGACAAGATATAAACAATTTCAGTGGAGATTGAAATTTTACCGGGAGATAGGTTAGATAAACACTCCAGGATTATGATTCGAGAAAGATCCATTTAAGATAAGAGATTCAAAATAGAATAAATGAGAACCACTTGTCATCTTGACCTCCCTCTAGCGCAATAATGTTGACAGGTGTTATATGGAAATTTGACAATTGCAGACAAAGGTGAATTCCCTAGACCTAGTGATCTCATCTAGAACAAAATAAGACAAAAATCATGACTTTTTCCTTAGAGAAATTATAGTATGGGAAAGAATCCTACCTGGAACCTATTGTAAGCTTTTCTTTCCTCCTATCTTGTAAGCTCCAATTGTAGCTCCAAGTTCTCTAATTAGAACCCGCACACATGAATAAAACAAGCAAAGGATCGACAACATCCACATAGCACAATATAAAATATATATTAAATGAATCAACATGGAATTGAAATACATGAGTGAAAACAAACACAACAAATATAGGAAAAAATGACACTCTTTGTATTAGAAAATATAGGAGAGAGTTTACCACCATAAATAGTAGTTGACTTTGTAGATGTCTCCCCAAATTGAATTTTCCTTCCTTGTCACAAATCACACCTCAATATCAACCCTAATGCATAATTATGATGACTCCTTTAGGTTCAAGGCAACAACATGAGAGAACTATCAATCTCCAAACTCCAACCCTGGTGCTATGGAAGGTAGTAAATTTATAGGATGAGTGTGGTAGTTTAGGATTTACCATTATGGGCTTCAGATCTGCATATGATGGGAGTGTGAGCTCAAGGGATAAGAGATAAGGTTTCCAATATAGGATAAAATAGTAATTAAAACTCTCTATCCATGGTAAATAGTTAAAACTACCTTGGAATCTTCTAGAAGAGGAAGCTTCGACGATTTTTTTTTTTCCCAAATTTCTAGAATCGATGCACCTGTAGAAGGAATCAACATGTGTTGATCAACATAGGTGGAAAAAAATGCAACATGCATTGAACTTGGGTGGCTAAGGAAGCAAGGTGTGTTGGGGTTAAAAAAAATGTTTTTGAGCAATTTTTACCGGAAACTCATGCTTTTTAGAGAGGTCATGCTTAGGGATTTGTGAAGGGTTGATGATAACATGTTCATGGATATTGATTGATCTGGTTTGCAGGCCTATTGACCAAATTTGACAAAATGACCTATAACAATGGACTTGGATACCGCCAACATACAAGGGATACTTGATGTGAAGTCCCAATTATACCTCACACATTTTGGAGTAGGAGCCCCATCCGGAGTATTGGCCCAATCACCATAACTATAAGGTTCATCTTGGCTTCAATTAATAGCATAAAAAATTATATATATCACCCTTGAGCAAGAAAGTAAGTTGAAATTATGAAAGACCAAATGTAATGTGTAAATGGAGACTTTCACGAAGTGGGAGACAAAAGTGAGCCTCTAGAAGGAAGTAATAGTACTAACCTAAGAGAGACACATGAGAAAAGAAAGATTCATTAGTTATCTAGTGAAATATTTCACATAGACATGATGATCATTAACCACATACAACACACCTTCAACAAGATAAGTAATTAGGCCACCGAAATAGTTCAATTTCCTTAGTAAATATGAACAAAAAATATATATAAAACATCTAAATAATAGTCCTAATACATTCACAATACATGCATGAAAATGTGTTGGCTCATCGAAATTCAATTATAAGGTGAAATATCCAAGTACACAGTTACAATGGTGAGGCACTAGTTCGAGTAGTGGAACATTAAGCCACTTTTTTCTTCTCCAAAGAATAGTTTTCTCTCCTATGCCAAGTATAGAAGCTAATTCTATCTCTCCAAAGGTTAAGCCTCCAAAATCCCTTTGCTTGTGTTACGAGGTTGCTTTTATAACAAGAGGAATGACCTTTCATATCCTCATGACTATTTTATTACCCTCATGACTCTTGGAATTATAGCGTTTCCTTTAGACTTCTAAACAACTCTTGAACTTCTATATGACTTTTGTACTTCTATACAATATTTGTCCATATGTTACTATGCGACTCTTTATGTTCTACATATGACTCTTGGACTTCCACACATTACATTTTTTCCTTTCTTGAGAATACATATCATTACATTCCACATGATTTTGCATGAAACATGGACACAAATTGACCATTATGATGACACTTGTACAAGTTAAATCTTGACAATGATGACATGGACTTCATGATGAGGTGACAATGCCAATTTTTTTTTCTTGCTACTTCATCTTGCATTCTTGATGGTAGATCTGATATATGCTTCATATTTATGAAAGATAATCTTGTTTCTCATATTCACCCTCCAAAGGGTTTTTGATCAATATATGAATCCTTTGAGTCATTATGAAATGTCTTTTTCTATCTCGATCCATGATCTTCTTCATGTCACTGTGATAGTTGTCTTTTGTTCTTCCTCTCTACATGTGTCTCCTTTTTGTCTACTCTCAAGCATCATCTTGTCATGCTAGGAAGGTACTCCTTACAATGAAAACCATTCATGACGATGTAATATCGGTATTAAAAACCTATATTCTATCACTACCTACCTCATTGAATGAGCTTCTCATTATAGTCCTGTGAGGGGATTAAAAGAGTAAGGCTTGATTAGGAGGGTGAAATCAAACTCATCAAGGCTCACAAGAGGCCTTAAATATACTCTAGTGCACTCAAGCAAGAGAGAGAGAGACAACTCAAGGCTATAGGATGCAGGTCTGAAGCACTAAGGAGAATCATTCATTGGTTCAAGATGTTCTCATGTGCTCAAGGAAGCTAAGGAGGGTGCAATGGAGCACACCAAAAGGATGAACGGGTTAGGATTCAAGCCTTCCAAGTGCGCTCATGCACTAAAGAGGAACAAGGAGAGTGCAGGGTGTGAAATCTAGCATGAAGGATAAAACATTCGTTGGTTCAGGGTGTGCTCATGCAATCAGAGAATAAAGGAGGGTGCAAGGGCGCACATCGAATGGATGAAGGGGTCAATCTTCGACCCTTCAGAGTGAACCTATGCACTCAAGAGGAACTAGGAGGGTTTAATTATTCTATTTTAAGGAGTACGCTCAAATGAAGGCTTCGGGATTAATGATTGTGCCATGTGTTCTTTAAGAGAAGGATGACGGCTCTGTGCTTCAAGAGTGTACCAAGCACTCAAAGACTTTAGGATTAAGGAGTGTGCCATGTGCACAAAGGGAAGGATGAAATATTTGTGCTTCAATAATGCGCTATGCAGCTTAAGGCTTCATGCTTCGTGAGTGTGCCATGTGCTCAAAAGCTTTAGGTTTCAGGAGTGCACCATGCATTCAAAGGATTCATGCTTCGAGAGTGAGACATGCACTTTTTTAAGAGGTAAAGGATCCTTCGTTGTTTCAAAGTGTGCTCCGTTGTTTCAAAGTGTGATTTTTCACTGAACATTTGAAGTGCACTTCATTTTTTTAACGTTCACTTCATTGTTTCGAAGTGTGCTTCAACTTTGGAGGATGAAGTTCTCTCCAAAAATGGCTAATTATTCATCTGTAATTCACTTTTCACTAAGGGATGCAGCACAAGGCTAGGTTACTTATCCTTACGAAGTACTAATGCACTGTGAGAGGGAGGATACCTTAGAAAATAATTAGGGCATGAGTATGGGTGGAAAGATACGTCAATGAGGCTCATGATTAAATTTCTCTCATCACCTAGTAAGAGGGTTAATGCCTTAATAAATTGCACCAAGTTGAAGGACCAAGAAGCACTCTAAAAATGGCTAAGTGTGAGACCAATAGAGTGAAAGATAGGAAGGCATCCAAACACAACTCAAACATGGATCACACACATAAATTCCAAAAAATAAGATAGAATTATACACAAGACTCATGGATAACAATACACCACAAAATGACAACAAATTGACACTTATTTCTAAGCGCAATAGTTGAAACAACACATTACGACACTTAGAACACAATTTGCAACGACTGTGACAATTGTGACCAAAAGGCGCACTAAACTATAGGAATGTATCTAACAAAAATTATAATGATATGTAATACCATTTAATACAAAATATTTCACCAGAAATAGCTTTGGTGGTGTGCAAAGGTGTGACACATACAAGAATGAAAACAACAAAAGTGACACATGCGACAAGAGGAAAAAATGAAGATGACACTTGTAAAATGTGAATGACCTTGAAATCGATACATGCTAGAGTGAAGATAACATGAATACAACACTTATTAAAGTGAAAGTGAGAAAACGTGACAAACGTAAACATAAAAGTGGCACTTGTGACAGCAACGATGTGCAAAAGCGACAACTGAGAAAAATCGCTGTAATAAAAGTACAAATGCAATCAAAGTGAGGGATACTGTCAATGAAAGTGTGCACTAACTATTGAAATTATTTGATGATTGAAAAAGCATTGTACATATGATCGATTTTATGCATGTTCAATCTTTCATAAAATAAGTTTGTTTATGAACCCATCAGATTCTTAGCATGTGTGTGCAAGTGACTTGAAAGTTAGAAACTAGGAAGAAGGCTTAAACACTTTACAAAACATCAAATGACCATGGATTAACCATAAGAAAATATACTGAAATATCCTCAGTAGAATCCAAAATTTAAGTGTAGGAAATATTTTTGAGGGTTTTGATCATAATGACAACACTTGGTGACACACTGGTAGAACTCCAACTTCTTTGTTTAGGTTTAATTCTCTAAGTGCAAGGTCTCTGTATTTCAGGCAGTATTGATTCATCTTATGGATTACCATGGCTTCCCAACTTAACCTGGTTAGATATATAATCCCCTCCTTTCCCTTACTCAGTTAAACACATACCAAGGCTTTCAAAATCAAAATTGTTTCAATCTAGGAAAGGGTAATGTGCACGGTGAGTTTAAGATATTCAGAGTATGAGTTTCATCTATGGTCTTGCTTCGTGATTGTATCATGCGCTCAAAATATTCATGCTTCAGGAGTGCATCGTGTGATTTTTTAAGAGACAGAGGATCCTTTTTTGTTTGAAAGTGTTCTTCATCATTTCGAAGTGAATTTCGTTGTTTCAAAGTGAAATTTTTCACTAAGAATTTAAAATGTGCTTCGTTGTTTTGAAGTGTGCTTAATTATTTTGAAGTGCACTTCAACTTGGGAGGGAACGGTTCTCTCAAACAGTTGCTACTTGTTCATCTGGAATGTGCAATTCACTGAGGGAGGTAGCACAAGGTTAGGTGACTTATCCTTAGGAAGTACTAATGCACTATGAGAGGGAGGAGACCTTGGAAATACTTAGTGCACAAGTATGGGGGAAAAGATACATCAATGAGGCTCATGAATAAGTTGCGCTTATCACCTAGTTAGAGGGTTAATGCCTTAAAAAATTGCACTGGGATGAAGGACCAAGAAGAGCTCTCAAAATGGCTAAGTGTCAGACCAATAGTGAAGGTGAGAAATGAATCCGAAAACGACTCAAAAATGGATCACACACATAAATTCCATAAACCAAGCTAGAATGATACACAGGACTCATGGATAACAATCACACCTCAAAACGACACCAAATCGATACTTATTTCTAAGTGTGACAGTTGAAACAACACATTACAACACTTATAACACAAGTTGCGAAAACTGTGACGATTGTGACCAAAAGGTGTGCTAAGGTGTAGTAATGAGTCTATCACATATTCTAATGATATGTAAGACCGTATAATGTAGAAGAGTGAAACAGAATTAGTTTTGGTAGTGTGAAAAGGTGTGACACATACATGAGTGAGAACAACAAAAGTGACACCTACGACAGGAGGAAAACATGAAGACGAAACTTGAAAAATGTGAACAAACTTGAAAGAGACACATGCCAGAGAAAAGATACCATGAAAATCACACTTATTAAAATTTAATTGACTAAAAGAAACAATCATAAACATGAAAGAGATGCTTGTGAAAACAAAGATGCGCAAAAGAGACAACTGATAAAACTCGCCATAATAAAAGTACAAACCCAATCAATGTGAGGGAGACTATCAATGAAAGTGTACATTGACTATCGACATGAGTTAATCATTGAAAAAACATTTTCTAGATAAGTGATGCTATGCCTATTCAAGATTTCATAAAAGAAGTGTGTTCATGAACCCATTAGAGGCTGAGCATGTGTGTGCAAGTGATTTGACAGTTTGAAACTAGGAAGAAAACTTAAACACTTTACAAAACATCAAATGACCACGGAATAACCATGAGGAAATAGACCAAACTATCCTTAGTAGGCTCCAAAATTCAAGTGTATGAAAATTTTTGGAGGGTGTTGACAACAACAGGAGGATAATATATATATATATATATATATATATATATATATATATGCCAAGAGAAAAATATATTAAAAATAGTAAATACTATGTGTGTGTGTGTGGGTGTGTGTAATATTTGCACCATTGATTATGTATAAATTTGCTGAATAATGAAGATTTATCCACTGAGATTATCCTGGTCACACACTAATTCTAATTCATGCATAACACATAACCTCTTCTACAATTAATCATCAATTTGCGGAAATAGAAACAGTCGCATGCACACATAAACACAATATGTAATGGGTAAAGCTTATAGCTGAAAACCCCCAGCTATTTTGTATATTATAATGGAATAGAACATGCAACAATATCAGTACAATAATCCTCACAAGTACTCAGTACTGTCTCCAAAAGTTACACACAAACTAGCTCAGTTTTGAACAAGTCACAGGTTCAAAACTCATCCACTATTTGCCTGCCTCTACTGTGCAATCCAAGTTAGTGTAATGAGAGATCCAAGTTCGAATCTCCTTGGATTCAACTGCACAATCCTCATGGGAAATATCCTCCAATGCTTGTGCAAATCTCATGCACAACTAATGTCGCAACTAATAGCAAACTCACCCTTTCATCTACCTCTTCCACTGGTCTTCACTGAACTGTCCATGCACTGTAGTAAACTGATGTGTTCTTGAGTTGAATAATGAGTTAATAATTAGTGAATTAAATAATATTTAATTCACTCCACTCATCTCTAGTGTGTTAGCCAGTTAAACTAAATACAACTAGTTCAACTAAGTTAAACAGAACACAACTCCACCAACTGTCTCATCAACTCCACCAAACTTCGCCACTTGAGTTCTAACTGAAGTCAACCATGCATGAGCTCACAAAACCCCTAGGAATAGCATAATTCCTTCTGTCATTCATAGCTCCAACTAAAGTGCTGCAAGAGGATAAACTGAAGTTTATAGTCCAAATATTATTAAGGGCTAATAATATTTGACTGACCTATTTTTAGACAGGCAATCTAAAAATAGACTTCGACATGTATGTCTAAAAATAGAGGTCCATCTATTTTTACCAACTCAACCAATCATCCAAGAATAGCATACTGCAACTCCTAGACCATGCTCCATATGTCTAAAAATAGACTTTGTGCCAAAAATAGCCTACGGGCCCACTTAGTGAAGGCGACTTCATTTCACTAAGCTCCATCATCTTGTTGCATTTTCAACACTCCCTCTCAACAAGATATGGATTATCTGCAACCCCTATCCTGCCTCTATGGAATTCGAACTTGCTCCTGGTGAGCACCTTCGTCAAGATGTCAGCATCCTGATCCTCCGTGGGAACATATGAAAGTAACATGATTCTCCGTTGTACACAATCTCTGATATGATGGCACCTGATGTCGATGTGTTTGGATCTATCATGAAATACTAGATTAGCCGAGAGTTTAATGCAACTCTGGTTATCACAATAAATCACAGTAGGCTCCAAGTGCGACCCGAACAATCCGACGAGGATCTTCCTCATCCAAATAGCCTCGCATGCAGCCAAGCTTGCTGCCATGTACTCGGCCTCTGCTGAACTAAGTGCCACGGATCTCTGCTTCCTGCTGTACCAGGAAACTGCTATCGACCTGATACTGAAAAGTCCTTCAGATGTGCTCTTTCGGTCTGTTGGGCTCCCTGCCCAATCTGCATCAGTGAAGCCGCTAAGATTCACTCCAACCTCCTGTCTATACCACAAACCATATCCCGATGTGCCACTAAGATAATGCAATACATGCTTGCCTACCTTTCAGAAGAGCTTGGTAGGCTTAACCATAGCTTGCGAAAGCTGGTTAACAGCATAGCATATATCGGGTTGTGTCTTGACCAGATACATAAGCGACCCCACCAATTGTCGATAGACAGTGGCATCCACTACCTCCGCTGAAGTAGCATCCTGCTTCCTCTAACCACTAGGAAGAGGAGTATCAACAGGCTTGTAACCATGCATGTTGAACCTCTCCAGTATCTCCCAGGCATACTTGCCCTGAGAAACAAACAGTCCACCACTGCGCTGCCAAATCTCCAATCCCAGGAAATAATGAAGGAGGCCCAAGTCCTTCATCTCAAACTGTCTAGCAAGATCCTCCTTGAATGAAAGTATCAACATCTCATCACCCGTCAAAACCAGATCATCTACATACAGTACAATGATCAGCAACTTCCCCTCCACCACAATATGGTACAGGTTAGGATCCACCTCACTCTTGGCGAATCCAAGTCCGATGAAATAACTGTCTATCTGTGTGTACCAAGCACGAGGTGCTTGCTTCAGCCCGTACAGTGCTCTCTTGAGTCGGCAAACATGTGACTCACTACTGAGGATATCGAAACCTTCAGGATGCTCTATGTACACCTCCTCCTCAATGACTCCATTGAGGAACGCATTCTTCACATCCATCTGATGGATGTGCCACCCCATCTACGCTGAGAGAGCTAGGATCGTCCGTATGGAAGAGTACCTTGCGACAGGTGCAAAGGTCTCCTCATAATCGATCCCCTCGATCTGTGAGAAGCCACGGGCAACAAATCTTTCCTTGTACTTCTCCACACTCCCGTCAAATACCTGCTTCACTTTGTAGATCCATCGCGAACCCACCACTCATTTCCCCTCTGGTCGCGGGACAATCTCCCATGCATTGTTTCTAACAATCGAATCATACTCTTCCACCATGGCATCTACCCATGCGGGTTCCTCCACAGCTTCCTCGAAAGAGGATGGCTCTGTCACGACACATTTGCTCACAAGAGCCATGTATCCAGTGTACCGGTCCGGTGACTGTCTCTGTCTACGCTGTGCTGTAGGTGGTCCTACAACCCTCTCTGCATCTTGAGCCAGTCGCTCAGCTTCTGTAGTGCACTTGCGCCCTCTGATGGTTGGCGCTGCATGAGTGGTTTCTTCCACTCCATGAACTTCCTCTTGTGGCTGATCCACATCCGGAAGATCCTCCTTAGGAACTAATAGCTCCTCATCTGCATGCAAGTGTGGCTCCCTCTCAAGCGAACACTGCATGGCTTTCTCCTCCTGAAACTTGATATCCCATCGCACAACAGTCTTGCGACTGTCTGGAAAATATACACGATAGTTGTGGGCCGTATCAGTGTACCCCACAAATATTCCAACCTCCACAGTCAAATCCAGCTTCTTTCTGGAGTCCTTCGTCACATGCATGTAGACAGGTGAGCCAAAAATCCTCAAATGAGAAATGTCAAGCCTCTTGCCAGAAAATGCCTCCTCCGGTGTACTCATGCCAAGTATCTTGTGAGGACAACGATTCTGCACATACACTGCAGTGTTGCATGCCTCAGCCCACAAGTGAAGGGGTAGGCCCTGATCATGCAACATCGCCCGTGCAGCACCCACGATCGTTCTGTTCTTTCGCTCAGCAACCCCGTTCTGCTGTGGGTTATGGGGTGCGATGAGCTCTCTCCGAATCCCTTCTGCACTGCAAAATTCCTTGAATTCAGTAGAGATGAATTCACCACTATTGTCGCTCCTAAGAGCCTTCACATGCTTTCCCGATTCCTTCTCAACTAGCGCCTTGAATTCATAGAACTTTGAATATGTCTCGCTCTTCTTCTGCATGAAGAAGATCCAGCACTTCCGAGGGAAATCATCAACAAAGATCACATAGTACTTGTGCTTTGCTGTCAAAGCTACTAAGAAAGGACCACACACGTCTGTGTGAACTCTCTCAAGGATTGTCATGGCGCGACTATCCTTCTCGTGAAAGGTGGTTTTCACATATTTTCCCAAGGTACACCCCTTGCACTGATCTGACTACGCAAGAGTGCCCTTAGGAAGCCCAGTAGAAATCTGTTGCAGTATCTTCAAAGCGCCATGGTGAAGGTGGCCCAATCTCCTGTGCCACAGCTCACCCTCATCATCTCGGCTCACCACTGCTTCCGCCTTTCATGCCATTGCTACGCAGCTATCTACTTGCAACTGATAAAGGTTCTTGACTCGAACCCCTATCTTTCGGGTCTCTCCAGTTGTCTTACTGCGCAGGAAAGCCTTTCCTTCGCTGAAGACCACATCATATCCCTTGTCTTCCAACATCGCCACAGAGATCAGATTCTTCATCAATCCTGGAACATGCAATACTTCCTTCAATACGAAGGGTTTACTAGACTCCCTCTCAAAGGAAATGGTACCGATACCGGTCGCACTGTATCTACCATCATCGCCCATCTCGATGTGCACTCCAAGATTTTTTTCCTCCAGATCTGAAAACAGATCTCGATCTCCTGTCATGTGAAATGACGCACCACTGTCCAAGAACCATACTGATCCCATCACACTTGAGACCAAGCATGTGATCAGTGAAAAATCTAGTTCAAACTGGGAGGCCAATGCCTCTCCCGTTGCAGATCCAGAAACCTTCTTATTTTTCCTCTTCTACGGACAATTTGTGGCATAGTGTCCGTGCTGGTGATAGTGAAAACACTTCACCTTGGACATGTCTTGCTTCTTTCCTTTCGCACCATACTAAGAAGCTTTCTTGCTCTTCCCCTTCTTTGCTTTGGCATCCAAAGCACAATTTTCTTCATCAGATGCCTTTCATGAAGATTCGTCCCTGGTAGTCCGCCTTATCTCCTCCTGCATGAAATCCACCCAAAGTCGCTCCCATCCCGGCAACTTCTCCCAACCATTGACAGAGTCCTGATAGGAATTCCAACTCTTCGGAAGACCAAGGAGAGCCAGTTCCACCAAGTCCTCTTCATCGACAGTCACCCCCACACTTCCCAGCTCATCTCTGCATTGAGTGAACTTCGTGAGGTACTTGGCGATACTGTCGCCTTTCTCCATCTTAATGTTTCTGAGTTTATCCTTGAGCGCCAGCTTCCTTTGGTCGCTCTTGCTCTGGAATAGATCTGTCAATGCTTTCCACATCAAATATGGAGAATATTTTCCATGCAGGCTGGATACAATGTGATCCTTCACGCCCTCCAACAAAATCCTTCGACATTTCACCATCCTCTTTTGCCAAGCCTCAACTTCAGCAGGATCAGTAGGCTTTTGGATATCCATATCTACGAACTCCTTCAGCCCATTATCTTCTAATACTGCCTCCATCCAATCTTTCCATGCAACATAATTCAAACTGCCTTCAAGAGCATATTCGAGTTGCAAACCGTTGAAAGACATTTCAACTCCGGCACCAAGAAAACAAGCTGCTGCAAAATTCGAATTCCAAACTCAAAAACTCAACTGCTTCTGGATCTGTGAGAACAAATTATTTCTAGCACAAAGATCGACTGTAAGGGAATTTACTGGATATATCACCTTTCAGAGAAAGGATGGATCCAGAGGCTACCTGGCCCGTTACAGACTCTGTCTACCGAAATAAAATTGTAATCACTGTAATAGATCCCGATGATCAATTCGCTCCGATACCATGTAGAAATTTGCTGAATAATGAAGATTTATCCACTGATATTATCCTAGTCACACACTAATTCGAATTCATGCATAACACATAACCTCTTCTACAATTAATCATCAATTTGCGAAAATAGAAACAGTCGCATGCGCACATAACACAATATGTAATGGGGAAAGCTTATAGCTGAAAACCCCCAGCTATTTTGTATATTATAATGGAAGAGAACATGTAACAATATCAGTACAATACTCCTCACAAGTACTCAGTATTGTCTCCAAAAGTTACACACAAACTAGCTCAGTTTTGAACAAGTCACAGGTTCAAAACTCATCCACTATTTGCCTGCCTCTACTGCGCAATCCAAGTTGGTGTAATGAGAGATCCAAGTTCGAATCTCCTTGGCTTCAACTGCGCAATCCTCATGGGCAATCTCCTCCAATGCTTGTGGAAATCTCATGCACAACTGATGTCGCAATTAATAGCAAACTCACCCTTTCATCTACCTCTTCCACTGGTCTTCACTGAACTGTCCATGCACTGTAGTAAACTGATGTGTTCTTGAGTTGAATAATTAGTTAATAATTAGTGAATTAAACAATATTTAATTCACTCCACTCATCTCTAGTGTATTAGCCAGTTAAACTAAATACAACTAGTTCAAATAAGTTAAACAGAACACAACTCCACCAACTTTCTCATCAACTCCACCAAACTCCGCCACTTGAGTTCTAACTGAAGTCAACCATGCATGAGCTCACCAAACCCCTAGGAATAGTGTAATTCCTTTTGTCAGGTGCATGGGCCACATCCGTAGCTCCAACTGAAGTGCTGCAAGAGGATAAACTGAAGTTTATAGTCCAAATATTATTAAGGGCTAATAATATTTGATTGACCTATTTTTAGACAGGCAGTCTAAAAATAGACTTCGACCTGTATGTCTAAAAATAGAGGTCCATCTATTTTTACCAACTCGACCAATCATCCAAGAATAGCATACTGCAACTCCTAGACCACGCTCCATATGTCTAAAAATAGACATAGTCTAAAAATAGACTTTGCGCCAAAAATAGCCTGCGGGCCCACTTAGTGAAGGCGACTTCATTTCACTAAGCTCCATCATCTTGTTGCATTTTCAACAGATTGTGTATGTGTTTTTACTTTCATAAACATGTTGGTCCAACCTATACAAAAATAACATCCAAAAAAAGAAAATGTGTGTATGTTGGTTCTATAAAATTGAAATTTGTGTGTATGTGTGACCCAAACCATTATGATCGTGAACATATTTCTAAAGAAACCAATTCATCATGTACATAATCTTACCACTAGAAAAGAATTTAAATTCTAAGAAATTGCGTACATGTTTCTAGTGCTAAAAACATGCAGTGTTTCCCATTGCTAGAAACACACACACACACACACATTCCTAGCATTAGAAAAACATGCATGTTTTTAGCATTTGGAATGTGTACATATATTTTTGAATTTAATTTTTCTTGGTGAGAAGCTTACATACACGATGAGTAGTTTCTTTGGACATAGGTTTGAGATCACAAACTTGGTGGTTTGGGCTACAAATACATGAAAATATCATTTTTGGAGAATACATCCACACACACACATGATGTTATTTTTCTATATAGGAATATGCACACATTCCTACCCCTAGGAACACAGATGTGTTCCTACAGCTTGGAACATTAACACATGAGAAATGTGATGAATACTTGGAAATTACCAAGAAAGGGGTGAATCAGTAATTGTGTCTTTCTTAAACAATCTATTCAAGTTAATTTTTCTCACTTTCAATTTTTTTATTTTGTAGCTAATGAATTATGTATATATTCAACTCGTAATTTTTTATTTTTCAATTAGCAAAGAGACATTTTCTTTCAGCATACAATAATGAATTCAAAATAATTCACACAAGTGAGACATTCAACATGCAACACGTGAAGAAACCAAATATAAGTGGAAACCCATAAAGGGAAAAGCCACAAATTTTAGTTGAATTGATGTGAAGTAAAGCTCCTACTCTCTTATTACATAATATTTTATGCAAGCCACTACCTACATGAGGCTGCTACCTCGAATTTCTTTTGCAAGCTACAACTTGCAAGGAGGCTCCTACTTCCTCTTCTACTAGCTACAACCTGCTCTTTTTCATGCTACCACTTGAAAGGAGACTACAATCCCCTATCAAAATACAAATTGATTTTACTAGTTACCTGGTCTTTGCCTCTATTCTAAACTCAATTTGAACTTCCACTTCAGTTGCTTATCCTCTATGTTTCTCCTTCTCAAATTTGCTCCACTTCTGCTCCTCTTTACGTATCTCTCCTTACCAGGTTGTTCATGAGCTTTTTCACACAATGTTTAGTTCTCTAAACCCTTTTCATTCAAATATGCATATTTTTATATACAAGAGTTGTTCATTTTTTGCATTCCATGTAGGAATTCGAATTGAGGAGTTATCACTTGGTTTTCTAGGGTTTTTCACAATCTATCTCTTCGTTTCCAAATCTGAATGAATTTAATAGTACTAAAAAATGTTGAAATAATATAAGCTAGCAACAATGATTGCACTATATGGATTAAAAATTTAAATTCAACATATAATATTCAATGAAAACATCAAATTCTCTAGACTTTGTTCTCCAACTCTCATGTGCTATGTATTTAATTTTTTAATAAAATATGCATTGTATCATTGGATCAACATTCATTTTATCAACCTCACAAACCGTTGTAACGTCTTAAACAAGGATCAAACTTACACATCAACCTTTCAATATATATTAACTAGCCTTTGCATATCAATTAACAATCAACAATAGCCAACCTTTGCACATCACATCACTTTAATCAGCATTGAGACTTCATGCACATCTCAGACATCAAATATGTAATCAATTTACATCATCATGACACTTTCCCATCAAAATAACCCATGAACATTTGACATCAATGCGAATATTGCAAACATTCTCCCCCTTTGGCATTGATAACAACACAGTGTTCCTCTCCCTTTTTTGTCGTGAAATAATCCTTCTTATATCTTCATACCTCTACTTACCTCCCCCTTTGACATCAATGGCAAGGGGGTTGGAGACTTAACAAAAATCCCTAACTGTGTAAAATACTCACACCCATTAATATGGTATAATTGGATGTTGAACAAAAAAAAAAAAAGCTCATAAGTACAGGTTGGGTTTGGAAACCAAATATTTCAAAGAAATATTTTGAATTTCTAACCAAGGTATAACCACTAAATTGTAATAGTGTAAGTACCTCCATGGAAATAAATTAATACATGGTATTATTTAGCTTCTAATGCCCAATTCATGAGCAATAACTGCAACAACTTCCTCCCCATGAGCTAAAGAATAAGATATAAAGACATCATCACTAATAATAGTATAAGTTGGAAGGACCAAAGGTATATTGATAAATATGTACTTCATTTCTGCAAAATTACGATTTTTGCTAAAATCATTTGTTTATTGAATTCATGTGAGGCCTCAATAACAAACAAAAAAAATTGAATAAAATGAAAAAGGCAGATCTATCAATTGAGTTCAGCATATTGAATAATAACGTGGACTTCTTAAGGGCCTATTTCCAATTCATTTCTTGCTAACGTGGACAGAACATGTCATATCTCCCATCACGGCCTTCCTTAAAGAGATTCTTGCACAATCTAAGGATTATTGGCCTAAGAGACATGTGACAAATGTATAAAACCAAGAAATTTCGATCAAAGACATGCCCATATTTTGTGGGTATACAATGAAGTGTTTTCACATAAACCCCGAAATGGGTTATATCTGGAACGTTTCTATGTTTAAACATGAGCGTAGTAAACTGTTGTATTATATTGTATATATTCTATTGATTTGCATTTACTGTCCTAGTTTGTTTTTCTAGAGTTTTCTTGAAATTAGTAATCTGCTTTACATTTCATCACAGATGTCTGAATCTTTAGAACCATTCATTGGGTATGCTGATGGTGCTATTTTTAGTACGCAAAATCTATCCTCTGTAGCGTGGGCCATTTTTGCTCCGAACGATGAGTTAGTGAGTTTTCAAGGGATTTGTATTGTTGAGTATAGCGTGTTGATCAAAATTCTCTCTGATGCCATTTCATTTTTTATTAACCACATCATCATTAGGCTAGACTCACAACTTGTGGTACTGCAACTTACTAGTGTTTATACTATCAGAAATCCAACACTGCATCTTATGTTCCTAAGAGTTCGAATTTTGGAAAGACATTTTGATTTTATTCAATATCAACACATTTCCAGAAATTTGAACACATTAATTGATTCCTTAGCGAATCATGCTATAGACAGACATTTGCAACACATGTAAAGACATATTTTCAATTCACGTCACATAATTGAATAGGATTGTGCAATAAACATAAGAAAACATTGAAAACAAATACATAGATAGTTATAGGGTTTTACAAAATTTGTGCCCAAGACACATCAGTCATATGACCTCAAAATGTATGAAAATGTGAAAAGTAAACTAGTGATGCTCGTGATAACATGCTACTGATATAGCTATCCTACGCAATAACTGCATCCAACATTTAGGAATGCCAATAGTATGACGATGCAGTCTCATGGTTAACTCTTTGATCCTGAAATCTGGAATCCCGAGAGTCAATCCCTCTGTGTTATTGTAGCTCGGCAAGACTCTCGGCCATATCAAAATCCTGAAGGACTACTCTCCCAAAAGCCCTCTTTGCTGGCTCATCTACTCTCTGCTCTGGCTGACCCACTGGTCTAACTCAACCTACATCTGCATTACATCAAAAATTAAGTTTGGTCTTGAGAAACATAAAAAATAAAAAAAACATGTATAAACCTTAGAAAAAAAAACATGGTAAAAACATTCTTACCAATTAGCCATCTCTGCATTCTTGGATATCTAGGGCTAGATATACTCAGTGTAACATGTTGGGGCTGCATCAATGGAATCCACTCTAAGGCAAAATAAATCAGGATCAAACCATAGTTGAAATTCTTCTTCCTTCCTCCCTTTTCCTTGGTCAATTGTTCTTTCATCTGAAAGAGGACAACTTCAGCCCAGGTAAAAACTATTGGTTCCAAGCACTCTAATGCATACTGCATGTAATATCTATTTTCCACATGTAGTGTAGTGATACCAGCAAGTTTTGCGATAGTGAATAGGATGGTCCTCAAAGGCAAGTCACGTACATTGTAGATGTTTATTTTCCCATCCTTACTAGGTTCAATCCATGGATTGCAGTACTGCAATATATAATCTCTCACTGTCTCTCCTCTAAAAGAAGATCTTGAAAGAGAAATGGGTGGACCTCTCCTTGATAATCCTGTGAGGAAATAAATATCCTCCAATAATATTGGGACCAGTTTTTCCCCGATGTGAAAAGCATGTATTGTTGGATCCCATGAATGAAAAAGTAACTCCAATAGTTCCCTTTGTTGCCTCATACCTGACAGCATGAAGTACTTTAGAAACCCGAAGTATCTGAGGGCTCTTACCGTACCCGATTAGTTTAGGGAAATCTTGTTTTTTTCCTCATGTTCTCTTTCCATCCATTTAATCATCATTTTGGTCTGATGAATACATGAAACACAATCATAAGACTCATAAGGATCCATTTAATGCAAAAAACTAGGGAAAATTTGGGCACACAGCAAGAAACAAAAATGGAAATTGCGCCGAATGCACCCTAGGTCAAGGGACAGTGCATTGCATATGCACCTGGCCTTCAATTCCAGTGCACTACAATGTACCTTTTGACATTCAAGGGTGTGTTTCTCTCTCAACGAAATAAATTTACCCTAAGGGGCTCAAAACCCTAAAATTTTGCAATGAAATGAAACATAAATGATACTGAAGGAAAGAGAAGGTTCACAACTCCAACCTGGATCGAACGACAAGGAAAATCATCCACAGAATCTGTCACAATCAACTACTGAAGATCGGGGGCAAAAACTGGTTCAGAGCTACATATTTCAAATGGTAACTTTCAAATGGTAAAAATGAATGGTAAAAACTCTTTTAATTAGTCATTTGATTATTTCAAAATCATATTTAATGTTGTGAATATGGTTTTTATTCTTTTTTTTTTCTATGAAATAGGTATTTTTAATCCATTTGATGGTGTTCTGAACATGTTTTACAATTGATATAGAATATTAGTCATGCACACTTATTCAAGAAGATTTGACCACAAAGCATACTTTTATATTTATTTTTCAAGCTTTGATAAAAATGGAAAAGGACTTGAAGCACACTTTTATCTCTTTTTCGAGCTTCGATAACGGCGAGAAAGGAACCCCTAGAGTCTTCTTTTTAACTCTTTTCAGACTCCGATAATGTGAAAAGATTGTTGACCACTTGTATTTTCGAGCTCATAATAGTAAATGAAATGAAATCTACTCAGTATAAGTTTAACCCTTTTCTAGACTGAGATATATTATTTACGAAAAAGAAAAACCTTAGTCGAACATGGCTAGGAGGTTCTCTCAGGTATCATTTTACACTTTTTTAGACCTGGCGACAAATTTATGAAAAAGGACTCATGGATATTTATTTTTTCCTCTTTTTCAAACTCTCTAAATATGAAAAAGGATCGGGTTGTCACTATCGTTAGGCTCATTGAAAACATAAAATATCGACGAGCTTGTCAATCATGGCAAGAATCGAGCTTCATTTATCATTAAACTCGTTAAATTATTAAATAGCGATGCATTCACTCGAAGGGTTGAATTATAGATCAAGCATATGTTATCCTCCTCAAGCTTGTTAAAAAATAAAGAGGTACTGGTCGACAAATTACTGAGGGAAATTTGGAAAGCAAATAGAACACTTTATGGTAGTAGGTCGCTCTTGAACATGAAACTTTCACTCCATCATCGTGACTTTTGGGTTGGGTAATATTCTTCAAAGTTCATTCATACCTATGTTTCATCATACCTTCACTTCAGTTTTGGGTCAATACTGCCAACTCATCTTAGTGTCGCTGATATGTTCAAGAGAAGTCATCCAGTGTATACTCATCCTTCTGCAATACTCATAAACCTTCATTTTCATGACAGTCATCCCTGAACATTGCTATATCAAGTCACATTTTGTATTTGAAATCAGTAACTCTCGTTTCACAATAAAGTGGCTTCCTATCCACATCATCTCATCATCTAGGAAGTTTACCTAGAAGCATCATCTTCTAGTACCATGAGTCTTGTTACATCATTGACAAGTTCCATGCTTCTGGACCTTTGACCGAAAGAGTTTTTTTGGCGTTTGACATCAAATCATCTATTCACGCCTTGCAAACTGTACTACAGTACCTTGAGATTCATTAACATCAATGGTGGTTCTCTCGCCTTTGTTAACAACTCACATCATTGGATGGTAATCAAACGATGTCTTCCCATGTTCAACTACAAATCATATATTCGCATGGCTAGACTTGTACCCAAACAATCGAGTGAATGAGATAAGAAGACCCCATATCTAGTTTCATCCATCTAGGCTGTGATTTCAGGACTGTTGTACACATTATTTGTACAATGACTTTACATAAATATTTTCATATGAACATGGGCCTATATCTGCAGGCATGTCTGTATTGGGAAACATTCCAATGTAAACGACTTTCTGAACCATGTACATGTTATTAGATAGTTTATGTGCTGAGCATGGGAATGCCTCCCTTAGGAATTCATGATCAAGATGAAAATATCATGATGTAATGTATTGTAATATTGATGCAGGTCACCACTCCACTTCAGTTCCAACTCATCACATCATAAAGCATCTCATCTGAATACTATTATTATTATTTTGAATTCATGCTTTAGGGGGCAACTGTTATAGGTCAATTTGGGCATCATCCCCCTGTTGAAAAGTGTAACTAGGATCAGTCTTCATGTTGAATATGTAATTATGTAAAGAATAAGACAATGATAATAAAATATATTTTTGTTGTACTTATTTCATGGGTTTCATGAAAAATATTTTATTATATAGGTTATAGACTTCGTCTTGATGTCTTCTAGGTTTTTTCTCTTCTTCTATAATTAAGTGTCATATACATGAAGGATTTAGCTTAAATGTTTATGCTCCAAAGACCTTGTGAAGAATCTCTCAACAACACTCATATAACGTTGAAGACAAGCTCCAAAATATAGTGAAGACAACCTTCAACGATGTTGAGGAAATACCTCATGAAATGCTGAAGAAATTACACTTCATGTTGGTCTACATGTTGTGTTGAAGTTGGCATAATTAAATTTGGATGGTCAGCCTAAAAGATGTGAATAGTCCTCTATATATCACCCTGAATTGCAGATAAGTTGGTGTAGGAAATAAAAGTGCAGATCACACAGGATCTACTACGGACTTATCTCTGAACTACAATGTGGATAAAAGAATAAATTCAGTGCAGATTTAATAGGTGAATTAAATGCGGATTTAAGAAGTGAATAAGTGCGGAACTCTAAGATCTTCTCAGCATCTATCTAGGACCCTTAAGCAAGGAAAATTACTATTGAAATACCACTGTTTTTCTACATATTAACTTGTGATTCCAGAACTATGAAAAGGTCATGAAAGATAAAGTTAAGGGAAATATGTTTGAAAGAATAATTTGTTGAAGCTAAGACAGTGATCATAAGAAGAAAGGAATATCTAAATAAAGGAGAAAGTGAGGAAGGTAAATCTGAAGATTTACCTTCATAACTACATTCAATTGCAAGTAGATGCAAAGAGAAGATAATGTTTTCTTTACATTTGACTAAGCATCAAGAAGTGAAAGTTGGAGACCGAGTTCTCTATTCCCAGTGTAGAATAGTGAATATTGGTGGGGATGAGAAGAATCAAGTTCGAAGAAGCTGTGACAAGGTCTATGAAGAATATCTAGGTCAAGGGTATGAGTCTTGGTCATGGTACTTGTCATTTTAAGATCTATAAGAAGAATTCTTTGTGGGTTTTCCTCTCCAAGAGGGAGAGGTTTTTCCCTGGCTCTAGGAGCCTAACTTTTGATTATTGTGAATTTTTATAATTGACTTGATGAAAGATTAACTAAGATAAAAGAATAGAAACATAAGTAACACAAGTAAGCTCACAAGTAATTATCAAGAAGAGAATTTTCAAAAATCACCAGCCCTCCAAATTCTCATCATGGTATCAGATCTAAGGTGCTAAACTCAAGGGTTGCTTATCAAAGAGGACACTCTCAGAAGCAAAGATCAAAGTTTGGGTTGAAAAATCAAACCAATTTGCAAGGAAGACTCTCTAGCTACTTCAAGAAGGATCTCCTATCTCATTCAAAGAATCAACTCATTCAATAAAGTAATTTTTGCCATTAAAGATTCATTTTCAAGACATTGTTATAAGGAGGTCTTCAAATTCTGAAGGTATACTTTATAAACAAGGACTCAAAATAAACTACATTGAAGATTTCTATCTTAAAATAAGCTCTCAACTTCATCTTCATTATCAGCACTATAAACCTTCCTAGGTTCCTCATCACCATCTTCCTCAAAATCAGAGAAGACTTCTATGTAGTGTGCTCTTCCAGCAGCACACCTATGTCCTGGTACCCATTACTCTTGGCAAGTGAAGCACAGCTTCTTCTTCCTCAATTCCCTCTTGAGATCAACATCAAGAGGCTTCTTCAAAGATCTCTCCTTGGGAGGAGCAACTTTTCCTTCCTTCCCCTTAGAGGAGTGAGGAGCCTTGCTTTGGAAAGTTGCCTTTACTTTTGGCAAGGCATCTTGGAGATTTCTAGCTCTCTCGATGGCATCATGAAAAGTGATGGGCTTGGTATATTTAACCAACCCATGCAAATGTTCCTCTAGGCCATCAATGAACATGTAGACCCTCCTGGCTACAGATAGATCAGGGACCATGACTGATAATCTCAAAAACTCAGAGATATAAGTCTCTGCATCTCTTGACTACTTCAGCTTTGCAAGGATTATGAAGGGTGCTTCAGGATCCTTCCTGTCAAACCTCTCCACCAGTATTCTAGAAAACTCAGAGTAGGAAGTCACATTGATATGTCCCAATGTAGACAATCCATGGAACCACCAATTGTGTGCTTCTCCTTCAAAGTGCAGTGCTGCAATCTTGATGGCTTCAGTTTTAGGGACCTTATTCAACTGGAAGTAGATATACAACTTCTCTACCCATGCTTTTGAAGAACTGGAGGAGGATCCATAAAACTTGGGCAAAATGAATCTGCCCATAGTGTGGTGTCTACTATGAAAGAAACCACCATCTCTATATTGCTGCCCTGGTCTTCTTCTATCCTTGAGGTGATAAAATTCTTGGAAACTCAAGTGATCCTTGAATCTTTGACTCTAAGAATCATACTCTACAAATTAATATTCAAGGGAAGCTTGCTCATGTGGTCCTTCATTCTTCACAGCCAAGAAGGTAGGCATAGTGGATCGTTATGAAGATTGTGGGGTTGGTGGTGGATTCACTAGCTGACCAGTCCCATGGTGAGACATATCTAAGCTCTCTCCCAACTGGAATCTCCCAGGAGATTCCCTCATTCTATATACCCTCATCTCTCTAATCTCCTTGGTAAGGTCTTGCATGGTCTCCAAAAGAGTTTTTGCAAACTCCTCTGCTTCTTTATCATTCACAGCTTCATGGGCTTTCCCCTTGTCTTGATCCTTGTCAGGATCACTAGTAGTGTAGTCATACTTCTTATTACTTTTGTTCTAGTACGTATTATCCCTCTCAGTAAGAGGATAATCTTCTTCTGAATTTAGCATGACTAGTGCTCCAAGGCAAGCACAGACTGTGCCAAGAAAGGAGCTCTGATACCACTGTAATGTTCCCAAATTGGGATTGCATAGCAAATCTGGAAAATAAACGCACTCCTTGGGAGATTGATGTAAAGAAATGCGTTTGCAGCCCTTGGATACCTTATATCAATAGATATGGATTCTAAATCCAAGAGGGGAGCAAAAAAAAATCAAACTAGGTGTGGTAAACAAGTCTCCCACAACCTAGTCTAGCTGGAAAACACCCTACAAGGGGGGCTACAACTATGCACAACAAGAAGCTTCAAGAATAATGCATTATTTGACAATTTAAGTAGGATGCCATCAAATATAAGTAATAAATGAATTTACAACATCAAATTAGAAGTAAATTGAAGCCCTTTCAGTATACAGTATATTATATGAGACAAGAGAGCAAGATATCTTCAGAAAAGAGAGCTGCAACATATGTATATAAGCAGAAATGGCTCAACAACGTTATTTTTAGGAGCTATAGTAGATACATATTACAACTCATATCTAGGACAGATCTATGGACATCACATCAGATCTATATTAGATCTGGAAACTAGATAGTTTTCTCTACAAGATCCCCTTGTGTTTTTGACCAAATCTTGCACAAATAAGAGTAGATCTAAGATACAAGTTGCAGATCTGTAAAATACTGTAGTAATTTCTGAATCTAACATTACATAACAAAATATAATATCTAAACAGAACATGGATCAGCAAGCTAATCCATGGATCACCAAAGTGAAAGGCAAAGCCCAACACCAGAGATCTCTGATCAAAACTAGCATCAAATCAACACAATGAACCTCATACAAAAATAATGAAGTCCACCCATGGAAAAAACATTGTAGCTCAAAATGATATAGATAGCCACTGCCAAGTTGCATATCTAAAGTACAAACAAGAGAGGCACTCTTCCAGGAGGTTAAAAGACACACTCCATGAGAAGAGGCTCCCAAAATACACTAGATCTCTACAGATCTAGACTCCCACTTGCTACAACTTGCAAGAGAAGCAAAACCCTCAATGGATCAGTGCTACAATTGAAAGTAGAGATTAGCCTCAAGCCTGATACTGGATCAATTCAGAAAATACTCCTCCAAGAATCCTCAAAGGAAGAGGTGAAATCCCTACATAGGAATTCCAAGGACAATTCTCCACTAAATAGCAGAGAATAGTATTTGTCTAAGCAAAAAAAATACTCAAGAATATGATCAATCAACAACCTTCTCTTGCTGCCTTCCCTCTCCTTTTATAAGATGAGAACCTTTGCAAACCTTAAACAACCTTTATGAGTTATCTCTTTGCACATGAGGGGCCTCCTTCTAGAACCGCACTGTCCCTTTAGGAGATGCATTGAACCTAGACAGCGATGTAGATTTGGTCAAGGTTGACCCAGTCTCACAGCTCAAACCCCTTTTACACCTGCAAGAGATTTTTTGCATGGCCCTGATTTAACTGTGTTCACATGGGCATTGATTTATTTAGTCTTCTTAGGAGTTTTACATGTCCTCCTTTATTCATTTATTCATACAACATAAAATAAAACCAAAAATGAATATTCCTCTCAGCTTAGGCTAAGTAGGAATATTATAGTCCTTCCCTCCAAAATGTTGCTTGTCCTCAAGCAATTGATAGGGTAAGAGTTGGAGTTCTTCTCTTCCTTCATGGTTGGCATCATCAAGGATCAAATCTTCATCATAACCCAAGTGCTCAGCAAGCCAAAGCATCATGAATTGCTCCTCCAAGGCCAACATAATATGCACATAGTCCATCCCTTCAAGAGTGAAAAACTCAACAAAAATAAACATGGGTGGAGAAATTTTACATCTAAAACATGTTTCATGAAGTACAAGTTGAAGTTCCAACCCATGTGGTACATACACACTGCCCATCCTCTGTCCATACAATCCCATAAACAATACAACTATATCATCAATGTATGGAAGCAAGACTACATAGATGCAAACTGAAATCTAAACTTGAGGAGGTGGGTCAAAATCTCACATGTGATGCCAGCACAATGCACCTCTTGTCTTCATTAGATCCTAGTGTGGTAAGTGGCATTCCCACCACACTTTTTCTGCATAAGTAACCTTAACATGACTAAAGGTGTTACATAATTTTGGTGCCTTTGGGAAGCACCCATCATGAAAAGGAATCTCCCTTTGCACATCAAGGGAGTGGCCAAATTCAGAATTTTCATTGGCCCCTAACAAACTATGAGATCCATATGATCTCTCACTACCTTTAGGAGTCCCACCCTGCAAAAACATGGAAAAGGAATGTAATAGATCAGAAAATACAACTTGTTTACCATGATCAAACCCTTTACCATCATAGTCCTTCACACACATGGAGTTGTGCATGAACATTCCCTTCCTCTCAAGAAAAGGAAGAGCTAGCTGGGATGACTCTTGCAAAGAGTCCATTGGCTACCCCAATCCTCCATAGCTATTTCACTCTTGAAAGTGCTGATGTAATTCCTCTCTCATGCCTTCCTAATCAAAACTCTTCATGATTAGGGAATAGATCTTCATTGAACACATATGGCTAAGGAAGAATTCTTCATATGCTCCTTGTAGGATCTTCTGCTTGAGCTTGGAAGATCTAGCCAAAAATACCTTACCATGATAATAGATGACCCCTCCTTGGACCAAATAGCCCTCTTCTTGACGCATTCCATCTAATATCATACCTGTGTGGAGATATTTGGAATACTCTACAATCAGTTGAGATTTCCAATAAAGATCCACACTGCTCAACAATGACAGTGCTGCTGATGCATCCATGGAAGTGCTTGTCATGATGCTGATTTATCTTTTGACATTACACATTCCAAAATGGTTTATTGGAAGGCTAATCCTCCCATTCCCCTCTTCCCATAGCATAGATCCAGAAAAGTGAGAGGGAAATAGTGAAGCAGGAAGAAGACCTGGCTCATTCTTGGGTTGTCCCAAGCCTCCTAGTGCTGTAACTTGGTCTCTCATTGCTCCAATCCTTCCTGGATCTAGACTTGGAGCAGCACTTTGTGGAACCTTTCCCACAATATTTGAATCTGGTGGTATTCCAGGTGGTTTTCCATGAGATAAGAATGTCCCTTGCATCATCCTCATGAACATGAGATAAGGGACTGTGAGATCCCTCCTTCCACTACGAAAATCCATCTCTGTTGTTTGTGTGGAAACATTAGGTGAAGGATAAGTGTGCATGCCTTGAATCATTTGTGGTTTCCTACTCTTCAAGTCCACCCACTCCATTTTCAAAGCTTTCCAATCAGCGGTAACCTTCCCCAAGGTAATCAACCATTGGACACCCAAGATGATGTTGGTGTCTGGTATGTCAACTATAAAGTAGTGATCCACCAAAGTGTAGGATCCCATAGTGACAGAGAGTGATGGAACATATTGCATGCACTGCATGGTCCTATCTCCTGGAACCAAGACAGAAAATCCCTCAAAATTATCAGTGGGGATTCCTCTCTTTTGCACAAGGTGAGCGTCAATAAAGTTGTGGGTTGCCCCATTGTCAATCAGTACAGATACTCTCTTATTCATAATTGAACCTTGTACTCTTAGGGTCAAGTACTTAGGCACTCCTCTCAAAGAGGCAAGAGTCCCACTAGTTGGAGCAAAGGCTCCCTTCCCATCTCTGGTGGGTGTTTGTTCTTCCTCATCATCATCAGTGCTATGACCCTTCCTAGGTTCCTCATCATCATCTTCCTCCACAAAATCAGAGAAGACTTCTATGTAGTGTGCTCTTCCA
This sequence comes from Pinus albicaulis, assembly GCA_034641835.2. Taxonomy (NCBI): domain Eukaryota; kingdom Viridiplantae; phylum Streptophyta; class Pinopsida; order Pinales; family Pinaceae; genus Pinus; species Pinus albicaulis. Next base: position 1,191,750,502 of record CM076574.1, on the reverse strand, counting down.
GAGACACACCTATGTCCTGGTACCCATGACTCTTAGCAAGTGAAGCACAACTTCTTCTTCCTCAATTCCCTCCTGAGATCAACATTAAGAGGCTTCTTCAAAGAGCTCTCCTTGGGAGGAGAAAATTTTCCTTCCTTCCCCTTACAGGAGTGAGGGGCCTTGCTTTGGAAATTTTCCTTTGCTTTTGGCAAGGCATCTTGGAGATCTCTAGCTCTCTCGATGGCACCATGAAAAGTGATGGGCTTGGTAGATTTAACCAACCCATGCAAAGGTTCCTACAGGCCATCAATGAACATGTAGACCCTCCTCGCTATAGATAGATCAGGGACGATGACTTATAATCTCAAAAAACTCAGAGATATAAGTCTTTGCATCTCCTGACTGCTTCATCTTTGCAAGGCTTATGAAGGATGCTTCAGGATCCTTCTTGTCAATCCTCTCCACTAGTCTTCTAGTAAACTCAGAGTAGGAAGTCACATTGATATGTCCCAATGTAGATAGTCCATGGAACCACCAATTGTGTGCTTCTCCTTCAAATTGCAGCACTGCAATATTGATGGCTTCAGTTTCAGGGACCTTATTCAACTAGAAGTAGATATCTAGCTTCTCTACCCATGCTTTGGAAGAACTGGAGGAGGATCCATCAAACTTGGGAAAAAATAATCTGCCCATAGTGTGGTTCCTATTATGAAAGAAACCACCATCTCTATACTGTTGCCCTAGTATTCTTCTGTCCTTGAGGTGACAAAAGTCTTGGAAAATAAAGTGATCCTTGAATCTATGACTCTGAGAATCATACTCCACAAAGTAATATTCAAGGGAAGCTTTCTCATGTGGTCCTTCATTCTCCACAGCCAATAATGTAGGCATAGTGGAGCATTGTGAAGCTTATAGGGTTGGTGGTGGATTCACTAGTTGACCAGTCCCATGGTGAGACATATCTGAGCTCTCTCCCAACTAGAATCTCCTAAGAGATCTGGTAGATTCCCTCATTTTGTCTACCTTCATCTCTCTGATCTCCTTGGCAAGGTCTTGCATGGTCTCCAAAAGAGTTTTTTCAAACTCCTATGCTTCTTTATCATTCACAGCTTCAGGGGCTTTCCCCTTGTCTTGATCCTTGTCAGGATCACTAGTAGTGTAGTCATACTTCTTATGACTTCTGTTCTAGTACCTCTTCTCCCTCTCAGTAAGAGGATCATCTTCTTCTGAATGCAGCATGACTGGTGCTCCAAGGCAAGCACAGGCTGTGCCAATAAAGGAGCTCTGATACCATTGTAATGTTCCCAAATTGAGATTGCACAACAGATCTAGAAATATAATGCACTCCTTGGGATATTGATTTATAGAAATGAGTTTGCAGCCCTTGGATCCCTTAGATCATTAGATATAGAGTCTAAATAAAAAACAAATCAAACTAGGTGTGGTAAATAAGTCTCCCACAACTTAGTCTAGCTGGAAAACACCCTACAAGGGGGGTTGCAGCTATGCACAGCAAGAAGCTTCAGGAATAACATAGTATTTGACAATTTAAGTAGGAGGCCATCAAATATAATTAATAAATGAATGTAAAACAGAAAATTAGAATTAAAGTGAAGCCCTTTCAGTATACAGTATATTATATGAGACAAGAGAGCAAGATATCTTTAGAAAAGAGAGCTACAACATATGTATATAAGAATAAATGGCTCAACAACATTATTTTCAAGAGCTGTAGTAGTTTCATATTACAACTCAGATCTAGGAAAGATCTATGGGCAAAACATCATATCTATATCAGATCTAGAAACTAGATAGTTTTCTCTACAAGATCCCCTTGGGGTTTTGACCAAATCTTGCACAAATAAGAGTAGATCTGAGATACAAGTTGCAGATCTGTAAAATAAAGTAGTAATTTCTGAATATAACATTACATAACAAAATATCAGATCTAAACAGAACATGGATCAGCAAGCTAATCCATGGATCACCAAAGTGAAAGGCAAAGCCCAACACCAGAGATCTCTGATCAAAACTAGCATCAAAACACCACAATGAAACTCATAAAAAAATAACATAGTTCACCCATGGAAACAACGTTGTAGCTAAAAATGATATAGATAGCCACTGCCAAGTTGCAGATCTGAAGTACAAATAGGAGAGGCACTCTTCCAGGAGGTTAAAAGACACACTCCATGAGAAGAGGCTCCCAAAATACACTAGATCTCTGCAGATCTAGACTCCCACTTGCTGCAGCTTGCAAAAGCAGCAAAACCCTCAATGGATCAGTGCTGAAATTGAAATTACAGCTTGGACTCAAGCCTGATAGTGGATCAATTCAGCAAATACTCCTCCAAGAATCCTCAAAGGAAGAGGTGAAATCCCTACATAGGAATTCCAAGAAAAATTCTCCACTAAACAGCAGAGAATAGTATTTGTCTAAGCAGACAAAATACTCAAGAATATGATCAATCAACAACCTTATCTTGCTGCCTTCCCTCTCCTTTTATAATATGAGAAACTTTGCAAACCTTAAACCACCTTGATGAGTTAGCTCTTTTCACATGAGGGGCCTCCTTATAGAACTGTGCTGTCCCTTTAGAATATGCATTGAACCTAGACAACACTATATATTTGGTCAAGGTTGACCCAGTCTCACAGCTCAAACCCCTTTCACACCTGCAAGTGATTATTTACATGGCCCTGATTTAACTATGTTCACATGGGCATTGATTTATTTAGTCTTCTTAGGAGTTTTACATGTCCTCATTCATTCATTTGTTCATACAACAGAAAATCAAACCAAAAATGAATATTTCTCTCAGCTTAGGCTAATTAGGAATATTACACTCACTCATTCCTTATGTATCAAAACTAAAGTCTGCAAAAGAAATATATAAGAAATTGGTGGGGCTATTCTCTATGAGTACTGCAGGAGAAGAAATCTCTCTAATACAAGAACTATAAAAAAACTAAATTATCAAGGGAAGGAATCACTCCATAATTTATGAGGATTTCTGAAGTAAGAGATCAACTGTAGGAACTGGGAGAAGTAATGTCTGACACTGAGATGACTACAGTGGTGTTGAATGCTCTACCATAGGAATGGGGCAACTTCACTTCTATTTTATATGGGAAGAAAGAAGCCACCCCATTCCATGATTTATGGTCTCTATGTAAAATAGAAGAAACAAGACTAAAGACCAAAGCTAATAGAGGACCAAGTGAAGAGAACCATGTCGTTGCAACCTCATACAGGAACAAAGGAAGATTCAGAAAATTTAGCCCTTAGAATAAAATAAGGAATATAGACAACGTACGATGCTTTGGATGTAATGAACTTGGGCATTATAAAAGAGATTTCCCTAAATATGCAAAGGACCAGAGGAAAAATAAAGAATCCCATGTCACTAATGAAAGAGAAGAACCTAATTCTAAGAAATCTAAGAAAGAGGAAGCAAGAGATCTCTATTATGATTAAGATCATATTTATCTTTAAGTGATTACTGATTGATTGTAAAATAGTGTGATAGGAATCAATCTACATTAATAAGCGTCATGATAGAAGCATGGAAGGAGCTCTCAGTGAAACAGATTCTCGAAAACCTCTCTGATAACATTACTAAAGTAAATCAGTCATCAAGATCAAGGGTCATCATAGAAAAAAAATTCTGGATGTGATGACATATTCATGGAGCAAGCGAAAGGAATGAAGCTCTTCATTCTAGAGAAATTGCTACAGGATGACTCAAGGGAAATAGTTATGAGGTATGTAGACATATATGGTGATATTGGATGTTGTGAAGTCATGTCATATGGTTGCAGGTAATAAACTTCCATATTTAGAAGTATGATCTATGAAGAAGGATCTCTCGGTGCACTGACAGATGAAATAAACATAATATGTCCTCCTGGAATATGAGGTGGTTGTATATGAACGAGAAAATAAAAATTCGTAAGTTCCTGGGAATGAAGAATGTGCAGAAAGGAAGAGATCATAAAATGCAACCATGTCAAGAGGAAGTTATCATCCAGAAGCCAAGAATATGTGACTAAGATATCTCCTGGGAAGATATGTAGACTCTGACAGAAGTCTGGTAAAGAGGAAGACCCTTAGAGAAACATATCATTAGGAGATGTGATGTCAATGCCTACAAGAAGATGTCATGGTGAAATATCATCACTGAAGGCTACTAATCATGAGAAAGGATGTATGATCCTTGGAGATAATTCGAAGGAAAGTAGCATGGAATAAAAGAGGACCAGATAAGGAAGTATGATGAATCACTTTCTAATAGCTGACATGACTCGTGGATGAAAGTGATGGATGATCTGTGCCCTATGAAGCTAAAATTTTAAGATTTCTCAATATCTAAATCCATGACATCGAGGGCAAGAATTCTTCATGAGTAACTGGGTGTCTCACCATCGTTGCTAGAGGTCCCTGGTTAAGAGGGAGCATGGTGATAAGTTTCTTACTTGGAATAAACTTGGTAATTCCTAATAATGAGCTTAGGTACATTCCTTGTATAGGAATGAGTACATTCCCTTATGGAATATGTCCTCCCTAGTTGAGAGGGAGAGGTAGACACATCATTCTGGTCTTCACTTGGGAAAAAAGAATGGAGGATTGGGTAATCATATGGCATTAAATACTATTTGAGATTGTGCTAGGGTATTCAAGATAAGAGTAGTCGGGGACCGATATTCTTTGAGGGCTAGCTACCCAAGAGAAGAATAGTCCAAGAAGGTCATACTTTGGGAACACCCAGGCGGAGTATGTACCTTGCAGAGACAATGACAATGGTGTCTATAAGTCATGTGTCTCTCCAAAATTGTATCCCATTGTCTCGTTGAGAGATGGGGCTGTTAGTTAAGGCCTTGCATTAGGACATTGTTGGTTGATATGATGCTATACAGATGCGATTACCAATCCAATTTTTCTTATAATATTATTCAGTTTTAAAGTGACCATGTACCTGTATGAATACCTTCGTAGTTAAGAGGGTTGAAAAGTGTAACTAGGATCAATATTCATGTTGATTATGTAATTATGTAAAGAAGAAGACAATGATAATTAAATGTATTTTTGTTGTACTTGTTTCATGGGTTTCATGAATAAGATTTTATTATATAGGTTATAGACTTCCTCTTGATGTCTTCTAGGTTTTTTTTCTTCTTCTATAATTAAGTGTCATATACATGAAGGATTTAGTTTAGATGTTTATGATCCAAAGACCTTGTGAAGAATCTCTCAACAACCCTCATATAACGTTGAAGACAAGCTCCAAAATATAGTGAAGACAACCTTTAACGATGCTGAAGAAATACCTCATGAAATGCTGAATAAATTACACTTCATGTCGGACTACATTCTATGTTAAAGTCGGTATAATTAAATTTGGATGGTCGGCCTAAAAGATGTGAACAGTCCTCTATATATTGCCCTGAATTGCAGATTAGTTGGTGTAGGAAAGAAAATTGCAGATCACACTAAACCTACTATGGACTTATCTCTGAACTACAATGTAGATGAAATATTGATATTCAGTGCGGATTTAAGAATTGAATAAGTGTGGATCTCTAAGATCATCTCAGAATCTATCTAGGACCCTCAAGCAAGGAAAATTACCATGGACATACCACTGTTGTTATACATATTAACTTGTGATTCTAGAAATATGAAAAGGGCATGAAAGATAAAGTTAAGGGTAGTTTGTTTAAAAGAAGGATTTCCTGGAACTAAGACAATGATCATAAGAATAAAGGTAGGTCTAAAGAAAGGAGAAAGTGAGGAAGGAAAATCTGAAGATTTACCTTCCTAACTACATTGAGTTGCAAGTAGATGCAAAGAGAATAGTGCAGATTGATGGAGACGAGAAGAATCAAGTTCGAAGAAGTTGTGACAAGGTATTGGAAGCATATCTAGGTCAAGGTTCTGAGTCTTGGTCATGTTACTTTTAATTTGAAGATCTATAACAATAATTCTTTGCAGGTTTTCCTCTCCAAGAGGGAGAGGTTTTTCCCTAGATCTAGGAGCCTAACTTTTGTGTCTTGTGCATTTTTATAATTGACTTGATGAAAGATTAACTAAGCTAAAATAAGAGAAGACATAAGTAACACAACTAAGATCAAAATTAATAATCAAGAAGATAATTTTCATTAATCACCGTCCCTCCAAATTCTCAACACCCCATGACCTGGACAAACTGGACATCATCCCCAAGACCAATGAAATAGGGTCTATCATCCCCTTATATTTCAGATGTTGTATGCCCTAAGAGAAGAAAAATTCATTCATGGCTTCTATTGTGATATTTCCAAGGTTTGAAGTATATTTTATATCACTTATTGACTCACCAACATAGCCTCTAAAGGGACTAACTGCATTGGAGTGCCAAATCCTCCATTCAAGGGTGAACTGCAGTGCACTTCCCGACATTCAAGAGTGGGTTGGTCACCTGGGAGAGGACTTCTCATTTTTACGGGAATATCCACATGGTGAGTGCCTTCTATAAGAGTCCATATATGTCAAACTTCGAATCCAAGTGTCCATATAACACCTCTGAACTTGGGAACATGTCTCGCCTATTATTAGAAAGTCATTCATTGAGAAACTACCATCAGTTTCCCTATAGATTGAGCATTCATTCTAGTGCTAGGGGAGGAAGAATTTTTGTAAAGTTATGATGTTGAATTCTCATTTGAGAGAGTGAAAGTACTAATATGCTGCTGGTATGATGTTGGATGTGATGAGGATGGAATGAAGCTGGAGCTGGTTGGCAAAAAATCGATCCATTGGTTGTATCCTCCCCCTAATACTCTTTAATAAATATTGTTGTTCATTTTCCCATACATATGTCTCTATATATTGTGCTATGGATTCTTGAATGATGTATTTATTTCATATCTAATCTATTTGATTGAGAAAGATAAATAGATATATGTATATTGCATGTTTTTTGTTTTTCCCTATTTGTGTTTGCAGGAATCGATCTGGCAATTTGAGTTGGATTGAGAGCAACAACAATAATGACATAAGGAGAAGGAGAAGCAATTGAATCACAAGTATGCTCCTTTACCATTCTGTATATCTTCTTGTTTTAGGAAAAGTGATAGTAATTCTTTCCTCTATTGTTCTAAGTGACTAGCACCACACTTAGGGAATTTGGTTTATCCGTAGATCACAATTCTGCATAACAACCATCTTGATGAATGGAAGGATTAAGCTTTACATGAGGCTTCATGAACCATTCAAATTTTTCCTCCATTGGATCTAAACCATGGAAATTGGAAGAAGATTGAGGAGATGGGTTGGGATTTTGATTTCTAAATTTCCCAACTTCAACATTATCATAGGGAGGCACCTAAATTGGTACTGGAAAAGGAGGAGGACAAGGGGAAAAAGGAATAGTGGGTTCCTCCTCTGAGATTAGAGGTGTTTCGTGATTTAAAAAAGTTGGGAAAATAGGAACATATATGGGTTTAGATTCAAACTGCTTCAAATAAATCTGAATCAAATGTTCAAAAAAGTTCTTAAAGAAATCCCAATCCATATCTTCTTCAGGAAACTCATAACATAAGTGAAGGAATCAATTAGAAAAATACTCAATTAATTCATTAGCTTCCATTATAAGTTGATTAATTCTTTTACAAACATCTCAGTAATCATACCAATCAAAATCTTGATGAAGCTCCTCAAGAAATTAATGAATAGAGGAATATGGTAAGGTATGACACCATCATTCACATGACCTTCAAGGGTGAGGGTGAATATAATACACATAACATATTCATCATTGATTTCACGAGATTTAAGAAACCTTAGAAAGTCATTTATGCGTTTGGATAAAAATGTACCACCCTCGCCATCAAGCCTAAATTGAGACAAGATATAAACAATTTCAGTGGAGATTGAAATTTTACCGGGAGATAGGTTAGATAAAAACTCCAGGATTATGATTCGGGAAAGATCCATTTAAGATAAGAGATTAAAAATAGAATAAACGAGAACCAATTGTCATCTTGACCTTTCTCTAGTGCAATAATGTTGACAGGTGTTATATGGAAATTTGACAATTGCAGACAAAGGTGAATTCCCTAGACCTAGTGGTCTCATCTAGAACAAAATAAGACAAAAATAATGACTTTTTCCTTAGAGAAATTATAGTATGGGAAAGAATCCTACCTGGAACCTATTTCAAGCTTTTCTTTCCTCCTATCTTGTAAGCTCCAATTTTAGCTCCAAGTTCTCTAATTAGAACCTGCACACATGAATAAAACAAGCAAAGGATCGACAACATCCACATAGCATAATATAAAATATCTATTCAATGAATCAACATGGAATTGAAATACATGAGTGAAAACAAACACAACAAATATAGGAAAAAATGACACTCTTTGTATTAGAACATATAGGAGAGAGTTTACAACCATAAATAGTAGTTGACTTTGTAGATGTCTCCCCAAATTGAATTTTCCTTCCTTGTCACAAATCACACCTCAATATCAACCCTAATGCATAATTATGATGACTCCTTTAGGTTCAAGGCAACAACATGAGAGAACTATCAATCTCCAAACTCCAACCCTGGTGCTATGGAAGGTAGTAAATTTATAGGATGAGTGTGGTAGTTTAGGATTTACCATTATGGACTTCAGATCTGCATATGATGGGAGTGTGAGCTCAAGGGATAAGAGATAAGGTTTCCAAGATAGGATAAAATAGTAATTAAAACTCTCTATCCATGGTAAATAGTTAAAACTACCTTGGAATCTTCTAGAAGAGGAAGCTTCGACGATTTTTTTTTTTCCCGAATTTCTAGAATCGATGCACCTGTAGAAGGGATCAACATGTGTTGATCAACATAGGTGGAAAAACATGCAACATGCATTGAACTTAGGTGGCTAAGGAAGCAAGGTGTGTTGGGGTTAAAAAAAATGTTTTTGAGCGATTTTTACCGGAAACTCATGCTTTTTAGAGAGGTCATGCTTAGGGATTTGTGAAGGGTTGATGATAACATGTTCATGGATATTGATTGATCTGGTTTGCAGGCCTATTGACCAAATTTGACAAAATGACCTATAACAATGGACTTGGATACTGCCAACATACAGGGGATACTTGATGTGAAGTCCCAATTATACCTCACACATTTTGGAGTAGGAGCCCTATCCAGAGTATTGGCCCAATCACCATAACTATAAGGTTCGTCTTGGCTTCAATTAATAGCATAAAAAATTATATACATCACCCTTGAACAAGAAAGTAAGTTGACATTATGAAAGACTAAATGTAATGTGTGAAAGGAGACTTTCACAAAGTGGGAGACAAAAGTGAGCCTCTAGAAGGAAGTAATAGTACTAACCTAAGAGAGACAAATGAGAAAATAAAGATTCATTAGTTATCTAGTGAAATAGTTCACATAGACATGATGATCATTAACCACATACAACACACCTTCAACAAGATAAGTAATTAGGCCACTGAAATAGTTCAATTTCCTTAGTACATATGAATCAAACATATATAGAAAACATCTAAATAATAGTCCTAATACATTCACAATACATGCATGAAAATGTGTTGGCTCATCGAAATTCAATTATAAGGTGAAATATCCAAGTACACAGTTACAATGGTGAGGCACTAGTTCGAGTAGTGGAACATTAAGTCACTTTTTGCTTCTCCAAAGAATAGTTTTCTCTCCTATGGCAAGTACAGAAGATAATTCTATCTCTCCAAAGGTTAAGCCTCCAAAATCCCTTTGCTTGTGTTATGAGGTTGCTCTTATAACAAGAGAAATGACCTTTCATATCCTCATGACTATTTTATTACCCTCATGACTCTTGGAATTATAGTGTTTAATTTAGACTTATAAACAACTCTTGAACTTCTATATGACTTTTGGACTTCTATACGATCTTTGTCCATATGTTACTATGCAACTCTTTATGTTCTACATATGACTCTTGGACTTCCACACATTACATTTTTTCCTTTCTTGAGAATACATATCATTACATTCCACGTGATTTTTCATGAAACATGGACACAAATTGACCATTATGATGACACTTGTACAAGTTAAATCTTGACAATGATGACATGGACTTCATGATGAGGTGACAATGCCAATTTTTTTTTCTTGCTACTTCATCTTGCATTCTTGATGGTAGATCTGATATATGCTTCATATTTGTGAAAGATAATCTTGTTTCTCATCTTCACCCTCCAAAGGGTTTTTGATCAATATATGAATCCTTTGATTCATCATGCAATGTCTTTTTCTGTCTCGATCCATGATCTTCTTCATGTCTCTGTGATATTTGTCTTTTGTTCTTCCTCTCTACATGTGTCTCCTTGTTGTCTACTCTCAAGCATCATCTTGTCATGCTAGGAAGGTACTCCTTACAATGAAAACCATTCATGACGATGTAAGATCGGTATTAAAAACCTATATTCTATCACTACCTACCTCATGGAATGAGCTTCTCATTATGTTACACTAAAAATTGTCATCCTGACACTCTGCTATGTGTATGAGCTCATTATTACTCATACTTCTCCCTTTGCAAGTCTAACATATCAGTTCCTCATGTCAAGCCTTGAAAATCAGAGAAAAGTTCCTAAAAGTCTCCTAAACTTTGGTATCGCACTTTCTCACTATCTTGCCTGCGGTCCCGTACCCAATTTTAAGCTATCCTGCGTACCTGAACACAATTTATCTTTGTTATAGGTGCGGACCCCTATAAGATAAAAAAGGCGCAAGTAATTTCCAAAAATCTCAATAAAAGTGAATTCTAGAAGCTTCCAGAAAATATCTTGCGGTGATAGAACCGCTCTTATGAGGTGCATGTATCCCTTACCTTATGGAGCTAACCCCTTGATGTGAGGAGCTTATCCCTTTGAAGGAGGATTCTATCCCTTCATAGTTGGAACATAAAACCTCCTCTATTCTACTATAAAAAGAGGCATAGGGTAGCCTCAAAGGGAGTTGAAGCTTTAGAATATTTGAAGTTAAGTGCTATTGAGATTCAGACTCCATTAATTAAGACTTTTGTGAGGAAATATTACATACCTCTATTTGTCTTGGTTGGAGGAGTGCAGAGCTTATCAAAGTAAAGGAGATTCCTGCTTCGAACCCCGAAAAGTTCTGTGCAACATCAAGGCTCAGGTTGTAAGGATTTTCTTCTTTTGAAATTAATACAAATATACTCTTTTTTCTCAATAAGCTTTCAATCAATGGTTTATTTCATAGATTCCTTGATCACTATGATAAGCATGGTTTATGATGATTTCTATACAGGTGCTATGTAATATTTTTCTTATTTGTGACTGCAGGTTTACAAGGAAAACTCCTTCAAGCACGCAAGGGACAACAACGACTTCAAACAAGCATTGGACAAATGGTAAGTCCTTAACACCTCTATAGAGCTTTTCATAGATCGTATATGCTTAGAGAAAGATTAGTTTATTTGGCTGTTTGTTGCTAGATACTTTTAGTACTAGGGAGATCGGTCTTGTCTGCAAGACGGATTAATCCTCCAACAAATTGGCGACTCCGCTGGGGAAAGAACTTGTTGTTTTTGGTTCTCTTTTATTTTGATTTGAGGAAACGTTTTCCTAGTTTTTGATTGATAGACATCTGCCTGGGTAGCTTAGGTTTTCTCTGTTTTTGAAAATTTTGAGATCTTTTATGTTTTTCTCTAATTTTTCTTGGGACCGCACTTTTCCTTCTTTGCACAGTTCGGGCAGTGTCGCATTTTTGCTTTAGTAAACAGTGCGGTACCGCACCTGTTACTTATGCAAGCCTGCGGACCCTGTTGAAATTTTGAAAAACTTTGGATTTATTTCTTTAGTTTATCTTTATTGTAATTTAGATTTTTTGGTTTCTACCCAGATTGATGATTATTTCTGTCAAAAGCTTTCTATGAATGAATCTTAGCAGTATTGGTGTTTTGATGATTTTCTAGAAGTTTTGCGTTTTGGATTGTCTTTCGCTTGGTCTTTGTAGCGATTCGAAGCATTGACTGTTGGAAGTACCTAAGATTACATTGGTCTTTTGTCTTTTGCTGAATTTGGCCTAATTGTGAAATCATCCTTTATTAAGAAATAGAGTTACCTGTTTCTTTGCAAACCTTCGAAAAGAAACTTTGTTATTAGTTTTTGAATTTCACTTTTTTATAAAAACATAATTGACTGTTTTTGATCTGTTTGTTATTCTAAACGAATAGATTCTTAGTTTGCTGAATAGCTAAGTAAAACCTTCTTCAAAAAAAAAAATTCTTAAAGCTTTAGTTCAATTAGATTATTAAAATTTGTAGGTCTCAGAATTAGTTTGATAGTTTTGAGTGTTTTTCATAGAATTTTGTAGATCTCTTTTTGAAGAAAACTTGTTTTGTAGCTTCAAGTTTTTGGAAGTGAAAGGATTTTCTTATGAGCTTTGATAGTTTGTTTCTTTTTTGAGTTATTATTGAAAAGACAAAAATATTTTCTTTCAATTTCTCATAATGTTTAAAGAAGGAATTGTTCATTAAAAGAATTGCATTCTCCAACTTTTCCTTAATTAGGATTTCATTGAAAGGAAACGATATGATTATCATTTTTAGGTGCATTTTTAGTGTTTTTGGAAGCCGAGTTTTTACACCATAAGAGTTTCACTTCTGCACCCATTGACTTAAGAAACAACTCTTAAAAGTAACGCTTAATTAAAATTCATCTAGCAATCTTTTTATTTTCTAGGGCTCTTATCACCAACATAGCTTAGGCTAGTATCTTGGAGTAGGGAGTAATTAACTCTCCAAGGTAGTAAAACAAACAAGTAGACAAATCTTGCGGTAGGAAATAAACCCAATCGTAATTTGTATAATCTGGGAAGCTTCTCTTAAAGAAGTCAATCACAAGATCATGTCCGAACCTTTGAGACAATCAATTCAGTTTCATTCGGGAAGATAGAAGATTTTGCGCGTATTACAAACGGTAAACCTCAGATTAATCATTGTCGAGGAGCTTGGGGTCACTTGTCGGTAAACCTCGGATTAACCATGTCGAGGAGCCTACAAGGGGATTGAGCTTTGTTACTCTGCCCTTGCGTGTGAGATCGGATCATATACTGTTCCCCCAATTATATTTTTTGCTATTGGTAACCTTAGTGTCCACAAAATTAATATTATTTCCTAAGGTGACAGTGAAGGAAAGATCTCACTGTACCTAGAGGAGATGTCAAGTAGAGTCACTTGGACTCTATGGGGGGTTCTCTTCACACGAGATGGTTTTGCGAGGAAACTTGTGCCAGTCTGTTTCATTAAGCACGTTGTCGGGGTAACTGTTCCAACTGACCTTTCTGTATTAAATTTCTACTAAGTTGGATTTCATCACCAACTAGTTTTTTTAGTACAGGAATTTATTGTTTGTGTGTGGTTTGAACTCCTAGATTTTTAAGCGTGTGATTCAGCTGTTTGTTTTTTAGAGGCCTTAGGTGTTTTCATTGAAATTTTCTTTGTTTGCGTGTGATTAGTTAAATATTTAATCGTGGCGGAATTGCCAAGACAATCCCGGAGACTACAAGGGAAACCCCCTAAATATTCACCAAGTTAGCTTGAAGGGCTTCGTGCTCTGGTATCGTCTAGTAGCAGTAGGATTAAATCAACAGAAGTTGGAACTTCATCCATAGTAGTTCATCATGATTATTAAACACCCATAACAAAACACATTCAAGAGTCGATTTCAGTTTTTGAAGTTACTGGTAGTATTTTTCCTGCCAGTGAATGGGCTGACGAACCTGAAATCTCTGAACTTGAAACTGAACCTTATGTTTTGGAAACATTTTCGGGATTTATTTCAGCAACTTCCAGCGATCTTGGTTCACCTAGGGTAAGAAATATTGTCACTAACAATATTCCATCTGGACTAATTTCTATTGAATAACTCACTAATCCATACGAAGAGTTATCTCTTCCAAATTCCCCTCAGTCGTTAAATATTAGGGAGCATGAATCAATTTTCTACAGCCCTATTTGAACTACTGCTCGGTATTTATCCTTAACGAATTTTTTAGAGAATCCGGGTCTTGCTTTTTCTCCACCTCGAGTTCCGTTTCATCCAACACCCAGAGGTTATTATCCATCATCCATTATGGCAGGAGAATCATCCATGCTTTCCCAGACATCAGAATCATTTTTACATGGTGGTCCTTCTATTCCTTTGGGATATCAGGCTCTGTCTGGTACTTTTTCAGGGGCAGCTCCTCAACCGATTGAAAGCATGTTATCATCTGGTTTAAGTGGAATTAAAACTGAAACGTCAAACGAAGGGAAAATTTTATGATGTCTGGTAATATTCCGAATCTGCAACCTCAAGGCAGTCAGGTACCACCTGGAGGGAAATATTAGGGAAATTAGTTACCACCTGGGGAGCAATCTCAAGGTAGTTAGTTACCGCCTGGGGGGCAACCTCAAAGTAGTCAGTTACCGCCTGGGGGGCAACCTTCAGGAAGTCAGTTACCACTTGGGGGTCAACCTCAAGGTAGCTTTTTCCCGGGACAAACTGTGGAATCATATTATTTTTGGGGACAACCCCAAGGGCAGTACATACCTCAGGGTTACCAACCTTCAGGACAGTACACACCCCAGGGTCAACCCCAAGCTCAATATTCTCCTCAGGGTCCTTATCAACCCCATCTTTAGTACGTGCCTCAGGGTTATCAACCTCAAGGTCAGTACCCAATTCAAGGTTACCAACAACCTTCTGGTCAGTCATCTTTTCAAGGAGCCGGAAATTTACTACTTATCAAACCTACGTTCAACCAGGGTATGGTTTTTATGTTCAACCTTCTACAGGAAAATATCCTGGAATGAATATGGTGTGGGATCCGTCCCAATATCAACAGCCTATGCAGCCTAATGTGCAGTTACCTTTTCAACCTGGACAACCTTTAGTTTCTGGTCCAACCCAGCAACCTGTCCAGCCTACTATTCAAACTCCTGCACCTAGTTCTGTTCAGCAGTCTGCACCTAGTACACCTCAAACTCCACCTCAAACTGCTGCAACTACTGTTGTGTCTGTCCAACCTGTAACACCTATTTCTGGAGTATCTGTAACGCCGAGTTCGTCTATCCCTGCATCCGTGCAAATCCCTCAAGTCTCTATACCCCAGTCAGGGCCTTTCATTCAGACTTCGGTTCAGATGCCTGGAGGACAAGCCGGTATGAGTATAGTTGTCACAAGTCAACTGCAATTCATGTATCAACCATACCAGGGATATCCTCAATTCGGTCCTGGTTCACAAAATCCAAATTATCAATATCAACCGTACCCTGGCTACACTTATCAGCAACCTCAACAACCCCAGTTTGGCCCGGTTAATCCTGGTTTTCCAGGAGGTTACACAATTCCTAACGCAAATCCAATTCCCAGTTATCCTGGGTATCCACCTCCTGGAACTTCTTTGGCTACCCAAGGTTTTCGTGGCCCTAACCATCAGTTACCATTTATTGCAACTTTGGATTTACCTGATTTGACACGCCTTACGAGTGATCCAATTTTCTATTATCCGTATTGGCCGCCAATGCCACATAAGTTGCCCAGTGATATACCCAAATTCGAAGGTAAGTCAGGAGATGATCCATCAAATCATGTCATGACTTATCACCTCTGGTGTGTGTCTAATTCAATTATTAATGATTCGATTCAATTATGTCTTTTCCAAAGAACTCTTATTGGTCTTGCAGCCAAATGGTACATTGAGTTACCACGAGGCTCATTTCATAATTTCAGTCAGTTAGCAACTGCCTTCTTGACTCATTTTCAGTTGCCTGTCAGATATGACAATGGCACAGAATTATTAACTTCACTTAAGCAATCTACGTCTACGTATATTTCTGATCATATTCATGAATGGCGACGTAGAAGGCGTTTGGTGAAAGTTTATATTCCGGATCAGATTTTGGCAGAATGGTTTGTTAAATCATTGTTTCCCAAGATCACTTAAGATGTAGCCAAGGCCGGTGTTGTTACTAAAGAGAAAGTGATTGCTCAAGCTCAGTACCTTGACCTTGTTTACACACAGTCAGGTACTTTACACGAAAAAATGCTGGACCTTCCAAAACAAGGTCAGATAGCTGCTGCTCCTTCAGGGTCTCATGCTGCTGATGGCATGATTGGTACAGTCAATACGAAAAGTAAGAAGAAATATTCAAAGAATTCTTCTCCTATTATAACTTTACCAGATTCCCTGAAAGGAGAATCTTCCCCCGAAATTTCTGCCGACATTCATGTCGTAGAGACATCTACGGCTAAAGCTAAATCTGGTGGTAAAAAGAAAGGGAAGAGTAAAAACAAGAAAAATTCGAAAGAGAAAACTGATAAAAATGAATCCAATGATGAAAAGCGCAAACCTCGTTACCCTTGTTACATTTGTGACGAGGATCACTTCACTAAGGAATGTCCACATCATGCAGAGGTTGCAAAATTCGTTAAAGGTTCACAACAACCTGCTGTCTTGAAGGATCCTTTTCCGACTCAAGATAGCAAGATGGTTGGTTCCACTTCGACTGCTTCAGAAGAACCTATTTTGATGATGTCTCATGTAAGGATTGCGACGCGATCGAAATATTATGGTACTAAGAATCCTATTGATGCGAAAGAAGCAGAATATTCTAATGCAAATGCATCAACTACACCTCCTCCTGTTTCTAGTCCGCTACAGATCGAGAAACAAAATCCAGACTTAATAATCAAACCGCCTGCTAAAGGTGTTCTTCGTAAATCAGCTGTCAATCCACATGCGAGAGCTGCTCAGAATTACAACATTGTTGAAGACTTAGCTATTTCCCCTTCAGCAATGTCGGCTTTGGAAGTGCTACAATCATGCCCAGCACATCGTAAATTTCTTTTGTTTGCTATAGGAGCTGTATATGTTTAGGATTCTAATCTTATAATATTCGATTTAGAAAATAGTACACTTCCTCTACCTCATCAAATGGCTTTTCAGATACCGGTGTTAGTAAAAAACAGACCGATCTATCGGACTGTGATTGATGAGGGAGCTTCAACGTGTATTATGTTGATTCAGTGTTGGAAATCGCTTGGTTCTCCTACACTTAACCAATCTCCGACGATTCTTAAGGCTTTTGATGGTTAAGGTTTCCACCCTTTTGGTATTTTGCAGGATTTACCCATAGGGGTCGAAGGTAAAACCGCAAATCTAGATGTGGAAGTGGTTGATGCCCCTCTAGATTACAACCTTCTTCTAGGTCGCAGTTGGTCTTATGCGATGATTGTTGTTGTTTCTTCGGTCTTTCAACTCATAAAATTTCCATATCAAGGAAAGATCGTCACAATAGATCAGTTAACTTATTTCTCTTCCGACCAAGCCTCTATAGAAACAATCCAGCACGTTGGTAAAGCGACTATCCCTTATAAGGATGTTGGAGTAGGATTAGTTAAAGATTCTAGTTTACTAGGAACTTCTTCCTTTTCTCCTCCTAATGTATCGCCTGCTGTTGCAACTATTCACATGATTTCGTCAAATACTTTTATGTTTGATGATCCTTGGATCATACCTTCTGATTCCGAGTTAGATTCAATTGATGGTATGATGCCTTTGAGTCCATTTGAACTTGCATACCAGGCCGTACAGTCACTTTCCAACACCTCTTCAACCAGAATTGATCCAATGAATGGGATCACTGAGGAATCACTTTCTATATCCAGTTTAGCCACAACGACATTTCTGGATGTTGTTCATACTGATGAGCAAATTCGTGAATTTTTTTCTGTTGATGATTTACCATGGGAAGATCTGCATCATCAATCTTCGTTTTTACTTGAACCAGATCATTTTGAAGATGATTTCGCTTCAATTTTTACTGCTGAATATGTCAAAGAAACCCAGAATCCATTGCAAAATCCTGATTCTGAGTTAAATTTGGAAAATATTTCTTGAACGGTTCCAATTGTCATTTCAGTAAAACCACGAATAATTGAAAACATTCATATAGGTGCTTGCTGCACTGAAGATGAAATTAAAGCTTATAAAGCCCTATTTCAACAATTCCGTGATGTGTTTGCCTGGTCTTATGAAGAAATGCCAGGAATTGATCCATCAATCGTCATACATGAAATCAAGACTTACCCGGATGTCAAACCTGTTCGTCAACTTTCACGTCAAATACATCCTAGAAAAGCTGCTGTTATCAAAGCAGAAGTTGAAAAATTACTTCGTGTAGGTTTTATTTATCCAATTCCCTTGACGGATTGGGTATCAAATATTGTTCCTGTGAATAAAAAACAAGGGACGATACGAGTATGTATCGATTATAGGGATATTAATCGAGCTTGTCCCAAAGACAATTATCCAACTCCCTATATCGATCAGATAATCGATGATTGTGCCGATAGTGAAATGTTTTCCTTTATGGATGGCTTTTCTGGGTATAATCAAATAAACATACTCCTTGATGATTAGAAAAAAATAGCTTTTATTTTTCCATGGGGGACATTTGATTATCGCAAACTACCCTTTGGATTGAAGAACGCTGGAGAAACTTTTCAAAGGGCAATGTCTTATGTGTTTCATGACATTAAGCACATTGTGCAGCGGTATCTCGATGATTTACCTGCTCATTCATCACGCAGGGTCGACCATCTCACACACTTACGAGCTATCTTTATGAGATGTAGACATTATAAAATTAGGCTGAATCCACACAAATGTGTTTTTTGTGTAGAGTCAGGTCGTTTACTGGGCTTTGTTGTCTCGAAATTAGGCATTCGCGTCGATCCGTCGAAGGTCGAAGATATTGTTAAATTACCTCCTCCTTCAAATTTACGCCAACTCCAAAGTTTGCAAGGGAAAGCAAAATTTTTACGTCGGTTCATTCCTAACTATGTCGAGCTTACAAAGGGTTTCACCTGGTTGTTGAAATAGAACATTTCATTATTTTGGGACGAGATCATTGATCGATCTTTCGATGCACTTAAACACGCGTTGACCCATGCACCGTTATTACATCCTCCCAAATACAACTAGGATTACATTTTGTATCTCGCTGCTTCTCATTCCACCATTGGGATGGTGTTAGTTCAGGAAGAGGAACCTCACACTGAACATGTGATTTA
Organism: Pinus albicaulis; assembly: GCA_034641835.2. Taxonomy (NCBI): domain Eukaryota; kingdom Viridiplantae; phylum Streptophyta; class Pinopsida; order Pinales; family Pinaceae; genus Pinus; species Pinus albicaulis. The sequence goes on along the minus strand of CM076574.1, from coordinate 1,191,731,400 downwards.
CTATCTTAGCCGGAATTTGCATCCAACCGAGATCAAATACACACATGTGGAGAAATTGGCATTAGCAGCTGTTCAAGCTGTCCAGAGATTTAGACACTACATCTTGTTCCGTAAAACCACAGTAATTTCTGATTGCAACCCTATGATGTATATTTTAACCAAAAAATTGCTAGGGGGCAACTATTCCAAATGGATAGTTATCCTACAGGAATTTGACTTGGAGTTTGAGAAATCCAAGGCAAAGAAATCTTTGGTATTTGCGGAACTGATGTGTGATTTTCCCTCTACTGATACTGAAATTGTGGCAGAAGAGCCCATTGCAGACGAATCTTCGTTTCTTATGGAGTTATTATTGTTTATCTCCAAACCCAATCTTTTCGGCCTGAAATCTCACAATCTCAGCGACGGAAAATACGCTTCCAATCCCAACAGTATAATATTATTGGTGAAACACTCTATCGTCGTGGAGCGGATTCTGTTTTCAGACGTTGTCTTGTTCATGAAGAAGCTAAAAAGGTATTAAGTGATTGCCATTCTGGAGCATGTGGCGGTCATATGTCTGGGTATGCCACAACCCAAAAGATACTGCGCGCTGGTTATTTCTGGCTGTCATTATTCAAAGATTGTATTTATGCAGTTCATAAATGCCACAATTGTCAACTTTTTGATCGTAAGATGCGCGCGCCACCCGCTCCTCTTCATCCCATAATTGTTGTTGGTCCTTTCGTGAAATGGGGTATCGATTTTATTACATGTAACCCTCACTCATATAGGGGGCATGCATATATTATCTTAGCCATAGATTATTTTACTAAGTGGGCCGAGGCGATGCCTACATTTTTGGCTGACGGCAAGACTGCTGCAACTTTCGTATTGAATCACATAATCGCTAGGTTCGGTGTTCCTCAAGCCATTATTACAGATCATGGAAGTCATTTTCTCAACATCATGATGACTGAACTGACATATCAACTTGGCCTACGTCACGATAGTTCTGTTACACCATTTTTTGGTCATCTAACCTACTATCATTAGATGAACCCAAGTACACCATGTAAGACCAATTTTACCCTAAGTAAAATTGCCTTCACTATGTAAAATAACTTAATAAAACACATTTATTAGGTTGTTTATGGTCAAAACAGAAAACCCTAAGGGGAAATATTAAACAAACCTATATTTGTTTGATTTTCCTGGTCATGTTTAACCCAAAACAAAGAAATTAATTAGATAAATCTTTATTTATCTTATTATTTTCAAGGAATAATTATTTAAATCTTATTTAAATAATATTCCTTGTTAAATATGACTAAATCACCCATAAATAATTAAATAAATCATTATTTATTTGATTATATTTTAACCACCTCCTTAAAATGATAAATAAATCATTTATTTATTTATTATTCACAAATAAAGGGATTTGACCCAAGTCAAATACTTTTCCCTCCAACAAATATAATAAAATATTCCATAAAAGGTGGATCTAGATTTGGTTAATGTTATTTTAATCATGCACCAAGATCTAGAATGACCCAATATTTTGTTATAAATAGGAGGGTTTTTCCTACCACTCTTGACCTTTTGTTGCCTATTAGATCACTCTGGATCTAAACTCTTGGTCTGACTTTGAGCCATTATCATTGTCATATTTTCCATTATTTGCTGTGTGAGCTCCCTTTGAGTTCTATCTTTGTCTGGGTTTTCTACACCAACAGGAGAGAGAAATGCTATATCTGAAGTGCTGAGGACTTCCAACAACCCATCCCATTGAGGAGAATTGGAAACATCTTCTTGTTTTCCTCCTAGGTTCCCTTAATACAAAAAATTCTTTCAAAAATTGTTCTTGTCTTGTCTATTGGATATATGGAGCAAAACCTTGTTTTTACTGCTTAATGTCTTTCTATGCATAGATCTGGTTTTTGCAGCTCTTGTCGTGATCAACTAACTGCAGATTTGAAGATATTGGAAGCCATATTTGATGTTAGGGCTATTAGTTATGCGTAGCTAAAGTGGTCTTTTTTCGTACACTTCGACAAAGGATTCATACTAACAATTGGCGACTCCACACGGGTTTTCAATTACGACTGCTGTCGTTTTTCATATTCCTGCATATCCAGCTACTTCAGACCCTAGGGTTTCTTTTCAGCTTTTTGTTTTTCCTATTTTTATGTTGTTTTTCTCACATAAAACCCTAAAACATTAAAATTTCTAACTTCCGCGTGTTTTTGGCCCTATTGCGCAGGTGACAAACATCAGCCGCAACTGAGACGGCAACTTTTCGCAAAACTTCCGCTCGAGACAACTGTAGCCTGAGGTCGACTTTTCAGCCCAAAATCGTGGACTCGGACTCTAGGCCGTACTTTTGTGCCCATTTTCTACTTATTCGAATAGAAAACAAAGCCAAAACTCCGCGGGACCAGGTTTCATTGCTTTTTCCAATTTTTCTCAGTTTTGTCAAGCTTCGTCAGTGGTTTTCCAAATTCTCTCGTCTCCACCTGTTTGGACCTATTTCGATCTATTTGCTCATCTGGGAACCTAGCCCCTAGGCTTCGCATTCTCCACTTTTGGTGGAAGAGTTTTAGTCAGTTTTGTGTGTCCGATTTTTCAAAGTCAAATCTTCCTTACACAGATTCGATACCTCATTCTTAGATCCCTTTAAATCAACTTTCTTCCTCTAAAACCACCTCTTGTGGTTTTGTTTGACCCCTCCCTTTAGACCTCCTCCCCGTCCTTTCCGCCTTTGCCTATTTCCTCCTTCAGCCCACCTTGCCTCTGCCTCTTGGCTGTGATCTACACCTCTTTTCAGCAGCTTTCTCCTTTAGATCCCTGTCCCTTTCGACCCTAGATCTATTGGCCTCTTTTTAGTGTGTTTTGACTATATTTTTTCCTCTTTTAGATTATTTTTGAGAGACCCGCATTTTTGGGTTGAATCGATGCACTAGTAGCTGTTAATGTTCTGTTATTTCAGCATTATATACTATTTTTGCAGCATTATTTTCAGTTACGCAACACACTTTTTCTCTTGCTCTCAAAACGAAAAGGGCTTAAAAATTAAAATTAACGCACGCCACACACTCACCCTAAGCGAAGAAGAGCCTGGTTTACACCGCCAGGCAAAGACTTTAAAATCAATTGACACTACACCTTTTTGCCCTTGTTTCAACATTGTAATCTCTTGATTCTGCACCTCCCTGCCTTTGTAGGTCATTCTTCTTCCCCTCGTGCCATGTTTGTGTTGTCATAATTTTTCCCCCAAGGCGCGCCTCCCGGAGACTTCTTGGCCTTCACCCTCAGTTTCCGGTTGGTCGACCTGCTCCGTCCCGCCGTCGTCGAGCCAGTCCTCCTCCAAGTCTGCATTATGACTCCTCTTTTGATTCATTGGGTTCTCCTTTTACTTCTGGTTCTCCCCCTATCACCTTCACTATGTCTGGTCCAGGGCCTAACGCTAGCGGTAATCCCGGCCCTAATGCCGGGACTACTACCAGTGGAACCACCACAGGAACTACCTCGGCTGCACCTTTGCTCCCGTACATGGCAGGCCTCAACCTCCCCAATTTCAATCAGTTGATCAATGACCCTATCCGCCACGATGTTGGTTGGCCTGCTATGCCAACCAAGCTCCCCTCCGACATCCCTAAGTTCGAAGGCCTTGCTGGAGAAGATCCAACCAACCATGTCCGATATTTCCACATGTGGTGTTCCTCCAATTCCATTACCGATGATTCCATCCGTCTTCAGTTGTTACAACGCACGCTTACCGGCGACACTTCTAAATGGTATGTTGACCAAGCCACCTCTTCCCATACCACCTTTGAGACCATTTCCCAAGCCTTTATCTTATTTCCAGCTCCCTCTCCGATACGATACTGGTACAGAGCTTTTGACTTCTTTCAAGCAAACCTCTTCGACCTGCCTTTCCACTCATGTCCAAGAATGGTGAAGAAGACAGAGCTTATGTCGAGCTCCCCCCTCCAAAGATCGGGTTTATATGGACTAGTTCCTTCGCACTCTCTTACCTCCCATTGGCAAAGATGTCGCCTCCCATTTCCCTCAAATCGAAGAAGCTGCCCTCCAAGTAGCCTTGAAATATGACCTGATCTATGCTCAGTCTGGTTATGTTTATACCATCCTTCCTGACCTCCCTAGGCCTGGTGGTGCTAACGCCCCAGGGGCATCTCATTCCGCCGACGGTATCGTTGGAGCCCTTTCTCATCCGTATGCTCAACCTCCTATGGGCTATGGTCTCCCTCCGGGAGGGGCCATCACCTCTAGCACTTTTCCCCCTCCAGGTAGCATGTATCCAAGATACGGCATGCCTCATCCTTTTGCCCAACCTCCTGCTTACCTCAATGTTGCCCAACCTAACCATTATCATTATCCGCAGCCTGGTGCGCCAGCTCCTCCAACATATGCGCTTCCACCTCCCTTGCCTCCTCCACCCCTGCAACAGCACCTATAGCCCCCTCCAGGGCAAGTCTTTGCACAGCAGGGCGCAACTAATCCCCCTTCTTCTCAAAGAAGGTGGAGAGGCAATCCAAATCAATTTTCCCCTGGTACTCGTGGACCCAATCCTCAAGGTATTGACCCTAACACTGCTAACCAGCAACAGGGCACTCAGCCCAAGCCAGACAGGCCTCTTCGCACAAATAAGCCTTGTTCGTGTTGCGGTGTTTACGTTCATTACACCCATGATTGTCCCCTCTTACCACAGATGCGGAAGTTGTGGGAGTCTCAAGCCACATTGCGAGGACAACATGCCTCCCCTCATGCTCCCCCTAATGTGACCACTACTCAACCAGCTGTGTTTACTGATCCTTTCCCTCAGCAAGGATTCATGGCTACCCAACCACCTGATGGACAAGTCGCCACTCAACCTTCTCCCTCTGGTTCCTCCGATTACCAGATCCTCATGATGAACTCTGATCCATCCCCAACCGTCGACCTTCACCTTCAAACTCGGGCTCGCCAGTACCCCAAGCCTTCCGCTCATTCTACCCCCGAGTCCCCTTCTTCAGGTTCTACAGAGCCTCTTTCGACATCCAATGGCCCCTTACATATCCCTCAACCCAAAGTTGAGGTTCATACCAAGATTCCTAAGGGACCATTACGTCGAACTGATGCTCCTGGTCGAGCTGCTCATGTGTATAGCATAGTAGATGATTTGGCGCAATCTCCTACTACCATTTCCACATTGCAACTCCTCCAGTCATGCCCTTCCCAAAAGAAGGCTCTGCTATCTACCGTGGGTGCTGTAGATCTTGCTGATGACCAAATGATTGTTTTTGACACTCATCAATCAGACCATCCTCCTCTTCCTTCTTCCATCACCTTCCAAATCCCAGTCAAAATCCGGAATGCCAACGTTTCTTGGTGTATAATTGATGAGGGGGCATCCACCTGTGTGATGTCTACTTCGGTTTGGAAGCAACTCAGATCTCCTGAGTTGGCCCCTTCCACGATCACCCTTCGAGCGTGGGATGGCCACGCCTCCCAGCCCATTGGCCTTTTTCGTAATTGTCCTATCACCCTTACCGATAAGACTGTTTGCGTTGACGTCGAAGTCATCGACGTCCCTCTACACTACAACATTCTATTGGGGCACAGCTACACCTATGCCATGTCTGATGTCCCATCTGTGGTTTTTCTCAAGATGTCTTTTCCTCACAATGGAAAGATAGTCACCATCGACCAGTTGACTTATCATGAGCCACCGTCTCAGACCTCCCCAGAGACAACCATCTCTTTTGTAGCCAATAAGCAAACCGTCGATTCCTTGACCAGTGTCTCCCCCGATGTCTACAAAGACTCCTCCCTGCTTGGAACTTTCCCTAGTCTCCCTCCTCCTCATATCTCTGATCCCAGCTTATCGAATGTTTGCATGATGCAATCATCTCGGGCTGCCCTTAAGCGACCCGCTTCGGCTAGTTAGCAACCTCAGACTCACCCTTGCCCACCGCAACCCACTCCTAGTCATTCATCTCAGCCAGCCAGACCTCCTCCTTCTGGCCTTTCTCCTACAACTGGTATCCCTAAACCCCCCTATCCTTCTGGATCGGTTCCTCCTGGCCTTAACCACCTCGGATCCGTTCCGCTCGGCCATTACCCCTCCGGTCAGATACCGTTCTTCATTCCCCCCCCTGGAGTGTACTCGGTACCTGTTATGGCTACCCTATCTCTTCCCAACCTGACCCTGGGTATACCTATCTGGTACCTTGACCCTCCAGCCACTACCCCACCCGATCACCCCAAACCCTATCTTGCTTTGACACCGGTTCAATCGGTCCCCCTTGCTTCCTCCATTGCCACCATGCCCCCCGCACCTCCCCAAGACCCTACTCCTATGGTGACAGCTCCAGGAAAGAAAGGAAAAGCTCGCAAGGGGGAAACCAATCAGGACCAAGCCGCCCCGATGAACCTTACCCCTCCCCAACCGCCAAAGCGCGCTATCCAGTGTGCTTTGTGCGATATTTTCGGTCACGCCACCCATACGTGTCCTGAATTTCCGCACCTCAAGATCCTGGTCAATGAGACGTTTCCCGAATCTGATATCCCTGAAGTCTACGTCACTATCCCGGATTCTATCCCGAAACTCAAAACCTTGCGCACAAATCACCCTTGTGCTTTGTGCGATTTCCATGGCCATTACACCCACCTCTGTCCCCGCCTTGACGAGTATCGTTCCTCCTTAGATACGTACCACCAATTCAAGGATCCGCATGACAAGCTCCCTTCTCACTTTTTTTCAAGTTCTACTTCGGTAGGACCGAAGGATCTTCCTACTCCCATTCACATTCCTCCTCCCGTGGTCAACACGATGGAGCCTTCCACCACCATCTTCTACCTATCGTCCTCCTCGAGAGATGATTCACCTAACCTCCTACCTGCGGACACTCTCGGCTCCTCCCTAGTAGACCTTGGCTCTGCTGACATTGTGCATATGAGCCCTTCTCCACAAGAGGACCAGTCGAGCATTACTACATGATTGGGTGATCCTCCTTCCTCCAGTCTTGCAATCTTCCAGTCCGATGAAGACATTATGGAAGCCATGACCAACCCTGACTTTCCATGGGATGATATGCACCATCGCGCATACTTCCTCCCATAGTAGTCCCATGACCAATATGTTGTGGAAACTAAAGACTTCATTCCTAATGCAGTCGATTGGTTCAAAAATCCCATCCCTGCACCTGATGCTTTTGAAGAAGGAAACATGGCCAATATCTCTCCTACCATTAAAATTGACATTTCAGTCAAACCAGGAATCGAAGAATATATCACCTTGGGCGCCTAATGCACCCCGGAAGAAATTGAAGCTTACACTAAGCTTTTCAAAGAATTCCACGATATTTTCGCCTGGTCCTATTCCGAAATGCCCGGACAAGATCCCACCATTGTCGAACATCATATCGACACATGGCCCGATGCCAACCCAGTCCGTCAAAATTTGAGACCCATTAATCCTTCCAGATGTGATGCTATCAAAACCGAAATTGATAAGCTCAAGAAGGCGGGTTTCATTTATCCCATTGAATATACCACTTGGGTGTCCAACCCAATTCCCATCCTCAAGAAACAAGGCACCATCCGTGTCTGCATGGACTTTCGTGACTTGAACAAAGCTTGTCCCAAAGACAACTTCCCCACACCATTTATTGACCAAATCATTGATGAGTGTGTGGGGCATGAGGTTCTATCCTTTATGGATGGTTTCTCCAGATACAACCAAATTGTCATCCGTCCTGCTGATCAACTTAAAACCGCGTTCATCAGTCCATGGGGAACTTTCGCTTACCGGGTCATGCCATTCGGCCTTAAAAATGCCGGCGCCACTTTTCAACGGGCCATGTCTCATTGTTTCCATGACTTAGCTCATATTATCCTTGCCTATTTAGACGACCTCACTGCGCATTCTAAGCATCGGGCGCAGCACCTTCACGATCTGCGTACCATCTTTCTCCGATGTCGCAAGTATAATATCTGCCTTAATCCGTTGAAATGCATCTTCTGCGTTCCCGCCGGTCGTCTCCTCGGCTTCATAGTGTCTAAGGACGGTATCACTCTTGACCCTTTGAAATTTCAAGCCATTCTTGAACTTCCCATTCTGCGTACCTTACGCCAGCTACAAAGTCTCCAAGGCAAAGCTAATTTTCTTCGACGGTTCGTTCCTGACTATGCCACCACCGCACATGGGTTCCTTAGACTCCTCCGATCTAACATCCCATTTGTATGGGATACCTATGGTCATGAGTCTTTCGATGCCCTCAAGCAGGTTCTCACATCCGCTCCCTTGATCCGCCCTCCCGACTTTGATAGGGACTTTATCCTGTACATCTCCGCTTCCACCTATTCAGTCGCTGGAGTTCTTATCGAGGAGGATGGCAACAGTATCGAGCATGTGATATACTACGTCAGTAAGAACCTCGTAGGACCCCCTGTTTCCTACTCACATGAAGAAAAACTAGCATTGGTTGTCGTGTTATCGGTTCAAAAACTTCGTCATTACATCCTCATGCGTTCCACCAAGGTTGTGACTAATTCCAACCCCATGGCTTTCCTATTGAGTTGCCGCATCCTCACTGGGAAGTACGCCCGTTGGGTCATCATCCTTCAAGAATTCGACCTCGAATTTGTCACACCAAAAGTAAGAAAGGTTTAGCCCTCGCTGAACTAATTTCTGAATTACCTACTGGAACGCAAGATCCCCCAGTTAATGATGATTTTCCTGATAAGCACTTATTCTCCATTACTTCAGACGATCCTTGGTACGGCGATATCCTCACTTACTTGCGAACCCAAAATTTCGCCCTTCACCTTGATCGTGACGCTCGACGATGTATCCGACACCAGGCCCCCCGCTACCTTCTTATCGGTGACGACCTCTATCGCCGCGGTATAGATACTGTCCTTTGTCGTTGTCTCACACATGCTGAAGCTGAACAGGTCCTCAATGCCTGCCATAGCGGCGCTTGTGGTGGCCAACTCTCCGGCCTTGCTACTGCTCAGAAATTCATGCGCACTGGGTATTTTTGGCCTTCCCTCTTCAGTGATTACATTGAGGCAGTCAAACACTGCTCCAACTGCCAACATTTCGCCCCTAAGGCGCGAGCTCCCCTAGCTCCCCTCCATCCTGTCATCACAACTGGTCCCTTTTGTAAATGGGCCATCGACTTTATAGAGTGTCGCCCGCCATCTGCTGGTAACCATAAATATATCATCATGGTGGTTGACTATTTCACAAAATGGGCCGAGGCTAAGCCAACATTTAACAACACGACAGCTACCGCAACCCTCTTTTTCTTTAATCACATTATCACTCGATTCGGAATTCCGAAACAACTGGTCTCTAACCACGGCTGACATTTTGAAGATGAGATATGGCGTGAGCTATCCTCACTATTGGGTTTTGAGCACCAATATTCCTCCTCCTATTACCCCCAAGGTAATGGCCAAGTTGAAGCAGTCAACAAAATCCTCAAGACCATGCTTCAACGAATGGTGAATAAGCACAAAACCAATTGGCATCTTATGCTCTTCCCTGCTTTATGGGCCTATCGAACTTCTGTTAAAACCGCCACCGGGTTTACTCCTTTCCACCTCGTTTTTGGAGAGGAGATAGTCTTACCAATCGAGTGTGAAATCCCTTCCTTGCATCTGGCTGTTGAACTCCTCCCTGACACCCAACCTCTAGAACAACGACTTATCATGCTTGAGCGTGCATCCGAAGACCGTCGCGTTTCATTGAAAACCATGGAAGCGGCCAAGAAATGCATCAAAGCTCAGTATGATAGAAAAGTCCAGCCTCGTACTTTTCATGAAGGCGACCTTGTTCTGGTATATGACCAGGCCCATGATGTCCTTGGTCATGGGAAGTTTGACTTATTATGGCTAGGCCCTTACATCATTAGTAAGGATCTCGGTAAGGGGGAATACCTCTTAGAGGACTTCGAAGGCAATCCCCTTCCTAATCCTCGCAATGCACTCTATCTCAAGAAATATTACCCTTAGCATTTCCCTTCTGAAATGCATGTTTTATTTTCTTTTAGATAGCCAACATATTTTTCGTTTTCGTACTTTGACACTTCACTAGGACACATTTTGTCCCCGAAGGGTCACTTCACCTACCCCCAAAATCGAATTTCCTCACTTACAACACCTGTACTTGGGGCACCACTTTGCCCCCATACTTGTCTTTGTTCGTGTCGATTTTCGTCATGAGATATCCTTTTGTACTCATGCTTTTCGGGTCCCCCATGGGCTCTTTTCTGTGTGGCAGCACCATCGAGTCGCCCTTGTTTAGAACATCCAAGTTGAGTCATCATCGCATTCATAGAGTCTATCTCGAGTCCCTTTGTACCCCGCTACAGTCCTCCATCCTTCATTTCTTGATCCCTCTCTTGTGTCGCACATTATGGCTTTCAGTCCCACTGTCCCCTATCCCTCATGATATTGTGTCAGTCGCTGCCCTGTCATTCATGCCCTTTATGCTCTAACAAGGGAAGTCATCCATTCACTACTCAGTCCCCTCCATTTAGTCATCATCATTGGTATCAGTCTGTCCGTCGCTCGACTATTTTCTCTCATGCCTTAGTTGAGGATCTCTCATTGCCTCACCTATGGCGGACCTCCTTCTGTCGACATCAGCTCATTCATTCCAGAAGACCGGTCTAGAGGGCGGTGTACCTTGGTTCCAGCTTCCACTCTTGTTCGGTGCCTCGGATCAGGAAAAGGGCTTTCTCCTTACCCTTTGACTTGATTGTTTCTCAGCTCCATCTCCTTTCAGCATGATCGAGATCCGTATACTTGATGGCTCAGTGATGCAGCAGCAGCTCTTGGTGATTCCCGGGTATGTGTGAGATGTCTCAGCCCTCATGAGGGGGTGGCCCTGCAGGTAGCCCCCCACATGCCCGGATGACCTCTTTATTATAGCCTTTGATGTAGCTCCATATATTTGATGATGTCGGCCTTAGCCGCTTGCAGCGCCTTTCTGATTTGCATGTATCAGTCAGATTTTACGAGCCCTTCCCCATTTTCAAGGGGCATTTGGGTTGTATTTGTATCTCATGTACTCAGCTATTATTGTATAAGTCCTGGCTGTTACCCCAAGCACAACATGTATGTGGGATCCTTCATTGTATTTCTATCTGGCTCATGTTTATGCCGGTTGTACTTTATGGTTTGGTCCCTTGTTTACTGGACACACTATTATTTTGTACTTTGTCTCGGCGGGCATAGGTATGCCTCCCCCACCACCTTTAGCACAGGTACCCTCTCATAAAAAGAGACTTATTTCACCTGTAAGTCTCGTCTCCTCAGGGTCTAGTTCTTCAGCACATTAGTCTACCTTACATCTCTCTCCGACTTCCCTTTTGATGTCTGGTGATTGAGTTCTTACAACGTACTTCGGTCATACGATTTGCTCCTAACACTCGCACGCTGGGGGGCAATCTGTTACACCATTTTTTGGTCATCTAACCTACTATCATTAGATGGACCTAAGTACACCACGTAAGACCAATTTTACCCTAAGTAAAATTGCTTTCACTATGTAAAATAACTTAATAAAACACATTTATTAGGTTGTTTATGGTCTAAACAGGAAACCCCAAAAGGAAATTTTAAACAAACCTATATTTGTTTGATTTTCTTGGTCATGTTTAACCCAAAACAAAGAAATTAATTAGATAAATCTTTATTATCTTATTATTTTCTAGGAATAATTATTTAAATCTTATTTAAATAATATTCCTTGTTAAATATGACTAAATCACCCATAAATAATTAAATAAATCATTATTTATTTGATTATCTTTCAACCACCTCCTTAAAATGATAAATAAATCATTTATTTATTTATTATTCACAAATAAAGGGATTTGACCCAAGTCAAATACTTTTTCCCTCCAACAAATATAATAAAATATTCCATAAAAGGTGAATCTAGATTTGGTTAATGTTATTTTAATCATGCACCAAGATCTAGAATGACCCAATATTTTGTTATAAATAGGAGGGTTTTTCCTACCACTCTTCACCTTTTGTTGCCTATTAGATCACTCTGGATCTAAAATCTTGGTCTGACTTTGAGCCATTATCATTGTCATATTTTCCATTATTTGCTGTGTGAGCTCCCTTTGAGTTCTATCTTTGTCTGGGTTTTCTACACCAACAGGAGAGAGAAATGCTAGATCTGAAGTGCTGAGGACTTCCAAGAACCCATCCCATTGAGGAGAATTGGAAACATCTTCTTGTTTTCCTCCCAGGTGCCCTTAATACAAAAAATTCTTTGAAAAATTGTTCTTGTCTTGTCTATTGGATATATGGAGAAAAACCTTCTTTTTACTGCTTAATGTCTTTCTATGCATAGATCTGGTTTTTGCAGCTCTTTTCGTGATCAACTAACTACAGATATGAAGATATTGGAAGCCATATTTGATGTTAGGGCTATTAGTTATGCGTAGCTAAAGTGGTATTTTTTCGTATACTTTGACAAAGGATTCATACTAACAAGTTCCACTCCGTATTATCCACAAGCCAATGGTCTGGTCGAAGCCATAAATAAAGTTCTAGTCACCATGATTAGACGAATTATTGGTATTCACAAAACGAATTGGCATTCCATGTTATTTTCAGCACTTTGGGCATATCGAACCTCAGTAAAAACATCAACTAGTTTCACTCCCTTTCAACTCGTTTAGGGTTTAGAAGATGTGTTGCCGATTGAATGTGAAATTCTGTCACTGAAATTAGCCATAGAATTACTCCCAGCTACGTCTGAGGAGGAGAAACGTTTCCTGTACTTAGCTCAGCTGGATGAGAATCGACGAAATGCCGCAATAGAAAATGAGGCTCATGTTAAACGAATAAAAGCTCAGTACGACAGAAGTGTTACCCCTTGAAATTTTTCAGAAGGAGACCTAGTCTTAGTTTATCATCAAGCCAACGATAAGCTAGGAGCTGGGAAATTCGTGCCCATGTGGCATGGCCCTTTTATTGTCAAGCGAAAGCTAGCTAAAGGGGCCTATAAGCTGATAGATTTTGACGGTGTCCCTTTAGATAAACCCAGAAATGGACTTTATCTAAAGTGATACTATGCTTAACATTGGTATGGAGATATTTTTTATTAGATTAGATTTCTTTACTGTTGGTGTGTTTTAGATTAGAAAAGTGTGCTTAGTTTAGAAGTGTGTTTTTATCACTATTCCTGCTTATCTGAGTTTTACTCCTGATATTGCAGATGTCGACATCTCTTCAAACCTACATTGGTTTTGCTGATGGTGCTTGTCGTAGTACATGGAACATTTCTTCCGCAGCTTGGGTTATTTATTCACCCTCTGATGAGTTAGTATCCATGCATGGGGTAAGCCTTGGTCAAACAACGAATACCATTTCCGAGTATAGTGCAGTGTTTGAGTTATTATCCGAATCCATATCATTTGGAATTCAGAGTTTGATTGTTAGCTTGGATTCTGAACTTGTTGTATTACAATTGAACCGAGTTTATGCCATTAGAAATCCAGTGTTATTACGGTTATTTTTAAGATTTCGTCTCTTGGAACGTGAATTCGATTACATTGAATATCAACATATTCCAAGACATTTAAATACATTAGCAGACGCAGTTTCTTCTAGTATGATAAATCAACATTTGCAATGATCAAAGCAGTAAAACAAATAACATCTATAATATGTATACAGATAGCCGGTAAATAGTGATATATCATAGCATAGAATGTTTTCAAAAAATATACATCGTCTTCAATCATAGGTTGGAAACAGCTTATGATCGGCAATGTATGCAACCACTATTCACTGGTTTTGGGAAAGCATGTAGTTCTAAAATTGTGCTCTTTCTTTGACTGTAGACTTGGTTTTGGTGGACCCTTGCTGGATCTCTTATATGTTTGGGAGAATTATGGAAGTAAGTACCATGGAGGTTGCAATCTGATCTTGACTGTTCAGTCTGTCCAAATTCAGATGTTGTATAGTTAGAGGAATATTTTCATGCCACTTTTTCTCCTTCATTCACAACATTGTTGGACAAATGGCTGACAGGAGAATTTACTGTGCTGCCAATAGCACAGAATGGTGAAGTAGAAGTCCACCTAGGTTGAGAATAAAATTGACTTCTCAATGATTGTTCAAAACAAACACATCTTGTTGCGAATCTCTTTTCTACCAGTTTGGGCATAATGTTATTCAATCTCCTCAGATCTTCAGCTCTATTACATGAAAAATAAGTTGCTTCAAGACTTTCCATTGGCTTGGAGTTATTCTGAGGGCATTCTGATAGATTTTATTTCCGTATGGAATGTTGACACAAAGCATTAATTCCCGGGTTTGGAAAAGACAATTCACCTTCTTTGCAAGCACTTGAATTTTGACTTCTGTACTAATCTCTACATTTAGCATCACAATCTGTGTAGCAAGCATATCAATACGCAATCTTTGTCAAATAAATGTATCTCCAACAAATCTAACATATAATGAATCAATTAGAATTACTAGTGTTCACATTTAGATTTAGGCATAATCAAGCGAGTGATCTTATTAAAAAAAAATTCTACAAGAACCTCTGCCTAAGACCTTAATCTTTGCATATAACAACATTAGAAAGACAAAAAATTTTCACTTCAATCCAATACATGAAAATTAATCAACTCCTGCAATAATGACACTAGTAAACTCATAAATAGACTCAATCACTAACACATTGATCTCTACATACACACTAATATTTTCCATCAATCTTGTATGAATTCATTGCAACCAAGCCTATCAACAATTCAATCAAAAAACCAGTGAAAATAACTGGGTGGTGCGCATAATGAAGGGTTATTTAGGTGGAAAATAATGAACATTGTTCTGAGTATATAATAAAAATTATCACACATTCCTTCAACCCTCCATAATCACTTGATTGGTAAAAAGAGTTTATCTTGTACATCATTTCCTTCTTTAGACTTGTGCTAGAACGAAGAGCAGAAAGACCAAAAGAAGAAAAATCATAGTCCAAATCAATCCACAACTCTTGCACACCTGATTGATTAGGATACTTGGTTATTTATATCTATTTTCCTTAAGAGTAACTTGAACAAACCCAACGATTTATTGATAGTAATATTTGACAGGATCAAATAGACATTGCACAACCTTTCACACATGAAGACCTTAAACAATTCTAAGGTTCTTCCCTGAGATTTTTGTTTTTCTTCCCTAACAGACAGTAATGCACCTTGTCCCTTCAAGAAGTGAATTATAATTTAGGTGTTTGCTCTATGAGGTGTGTTATAACTTGGGTTGTGTGTTACCCATTCTTCTTTTCATAACTTCACAGTTAAACTTCTCCAAACCTTGTTCAATCTTTTGCAACTTCTTTAGACCTAGACCCTATCCAACCTCCTGTAGCACCTCTGCAATAATATTAGAAGCTATTCACCCTCTTCTTAAAGAATCATAAGCTTCTGAAGAAAAACAGGTTGCAAAATTTTCCTCAATGTATAATTCTTTCCCTGCATCTCAATGTCAATGAATATTATATTCTCTATAATAATGCGGAAAATTTTGCCAAAAGAATGGGGTTGACAGGGTCAATGAGCATCTCTTCAAATTGATTTGGGCAGGATAGGACATAGGGTTTTTTTCTTCGGTACATGTTGTTTGAGGAGGAGAAATGATGGAGAGGTCACTTAGAGGCACAACAGGAACAGATAATGATACCATTTTTTTTTTTCGGTTTTATGTATGGGTAAGCTTCATGACAAGTGGAGCATAATTTCATGTGGTTAAGTGCATAAATCCTTTCATAAAAGAAATGATGTGCATGATGGATATGGTTGTTGTGGAATTGTTGGGAAGTTGAAGAGGAAGCCACATGGGGGGATTATTGTACATGGAAGGTGGGAGGTGAAGAAAGGTTAGATTTTGGAAATGATTGGTCGGCGAGTGAAAATGGAAGGGAAAACATAAGAGGTGGGGTGGATGATAGGGGAGGGAGAATAATATGGGAAGGATTTGGTTTGGGTTGGATTGAGAGTTAATGTTGGACTAATGAATTTTGTAGAGAATATGATGGCATGCATTTATTCTATCCTTGTCAAGCATGTAGTGGCGTCATCATTGTTCCTTCTACACATTATTCTCTGGGGTGGTTTGCATAGCTACTCAAACAATATTTTTTTTTTCAAAATTAGAGGTGTAAGTGAATTAGGAGCAAAGGCGAGTTAAGCATCCATATGAAATGGAAAGTAGGCTATGGAGAAAAATAATTGTTGGTTTGAAGCAAGAAAAGACACTTTCTTTTTTCCCAATTGAAAATTTCTGTAAAAGTAATAATAGAAAGGCTAATGGTAGTGAGATAACAAAAATGTTTCTTCATAAACAAATAATTAATATGAACAATTAAGAAATAAAGGACAAATACATGTCATGTGCTAAGTTGAAAGAGTAGGATGTGTTTTTTTTTTTTTTTGATATTGTTTATTTTGTTTTTGTGATAGATGCAATCTTCAATCTCTAGCAGCTGAAGCAGACAATATTAAATTCGACAGAGGATTCCCCTGCAGAAATAGGAAATGACTGGATTATGTGTGTACTTGATAGAATCAATGAACCTGATTTCAGCATACAGGTGAGGAACCAATGATCCATACATCAGGGTACACTATGGGAATTTAAAGAAAGAGAAGAGAAAAGGTTGTCTATAAGACGCTCCATCCTCAATAATATCAAACATTTTGGCGCATCATGTAAATGATCATAATGCCATATTGCCAGCATAGAGTATTGGGGATTTCATTGCTACCTCCAAGAGAAATGGTTGACAAATGGGTTGATTTAGAATATCTTACAAAGGAAAATTCATGTTCAAGTGACTTAAAGGGTGCCAGAAATGTCTAGGAAATCAAGATTGTCAGAGCAAAGTTTGACATTATGTACTAATCTCTACATTTAGCATCACAATCTGTGTAGCAAGAATATCAATACACAATCTTTGTCAAACAAATGTATCTCCAAAAAATATAACATATAATGAATCAATTAGAATTACTAGTGTGTACATTTAGATTTAGGCATAATCAAGTGAGTGATCTTATTAAAAAAAAATTCTACAAGAACCTCTGCCTAAGACCTTAATCTTTTCATATAACAACATTAGAAAGAAAAAAGTTTGTCACTTCAATCCAATACATGAAAATTAATCAAATCTTGCAAGAATAACACTAGTAAACTCATAAATAGACTCAATCACTAACACATTGATCTCTGCATACACACTAATATTTTCCATCAATCTTGTATGAATTCATTGCAACCAAGCCTATCAACAATTCAATCAAAAAACCAGTGAAAATAATTGGGTGGTGTGCATAATAAAGTGTTCTTTAGGTTGAAAATAATGAACATTGTTCTGAGTATATAATAAAAATTATCACACATTCCTTCAACCCTCCATGATCACTTGATTGGTAAAAAGAGTTTATCTTGTACAACATCTCCTTCTTTAGACTTGTGCTAGAACAAAGAGCAGAAAGACCAAAAGAAGAAAAATCATAATCCAAATCAATCCAAAACTCTTGCACACCTGACTGATTAGGATACTTGGTTATTTATATCTATTTTCCTTAAGAGTACCTTGAACAAACCCAGGGATTTATTGATAGTAATATTTGACAGGATCAAATAGACATTGCACAACCTTTCACACATGAATACCTCGAACAATTCTAATGTTCTGCCCTGATATTTTTGTTTTTCTTCCCTAAGAGACAGTAACACACCTTTTCCATTCAAGAAGTGAATTATAATTTAGGTGTTTGCTCTATGAGGTGTGTTATAACTTGGGTTATGTGTTACCCATTCTTCTTTTCATAACTTCACAATTAAATTTCTCCAAACCTTGTTCAATATTTTGCAAATTCTCTAGACCTAGACCCTATCCAACCTCCTGTAGCACCTCTGCAATAATATTAGAAGCTATTCACCCTCTTCTTCAAGAATCATAAGCTTCCGAAGAAAAAACATGTTCCAAATTTTGCCTCAATGTATAATTCTTTCCCTGCATCTCAATGTCAATGAATATTATATTCTCTATAATAATGCGGAATTTTTTTCCAAAAGAATGGGGTTGATAGGGTCAATGAGCATCTCTTCAAATTTATTTGGGCAGGAGAGGACATAGGGTTTTTTTCCTGGGTACATGTTGTTTGAGGAGGAGAAATGATGGAGAGGTCACTTAGAGGCACAACAGGAACAGATAATGATACCAGAATTTTTTTTCGGTTTTATGTATGGGTAAGCTTCATGACAAGTGGAGCATAATTGCATGTGGTTCAGTGCATCAATCCTTTCATGAAATAAACAATGTGCATGATGGATATGGTTGTTGTGGAATTGTTGGGAAGTTGAAGAGGAAGCCACATGGGGGGATGATTGTACATGGAAGGTGGGAGGTGAAGAAAGGTTAGAGTTTGGAAATGATTAGTTGGCGAGTGAAAATGGAAGGGAAAACATAAGAGGTGGGGTGGATGATAGGGGAGGGAGATCAATATGGGAAGGAATGGTAGTTTGTTTTGGGTTAGATTGAGAGGTAGGGTTGGACTAATGACTGTTGTAGAGAATACGATGGCATGCATTTATTCTATCCTTGTCAAGCATGTAGTGGTGTCATCATTGTTCCTTCTACACATTATTCTCTGGGGTGGTTTGCATAGCTACGCAAACAATAAATATTTTGTCAAAATTAGAGGTGTAAGTGAATTAGGAGCAAAGGCGAGTTAAGCATGCATATGAAATGGAAAGTAGGCTATGGAGCAAAATAATTGTTGGTTTGAAGCAAGAAAAGGCACTTTCTTTTTTCCCAATTGAAAATTTATGTAAAAGTAATAATAGAAAGGCTAATGGTAGTGAGATAACAAAAATGTTTCTTCATAAACAAATAATTAATATGAACAATTAATAAATAAAGGACAAATACATGTCATGTGCTAAGTTGAAAGAGTAGGATGTGTTTTTTTTTTTTTGGATATTGTTTATTTTGTTTTTTGTGATAGATGCAATCTTCAATCTCTAGCAACTAAAGCAGACAATAATAAATTCGACAGAGGATTCCCCTAAAGAAACAGGAAATGACTGGATTATGTGTGTACTTGATAGAATCAATGGACCTGATTGCAGCATACAGGTGAGGAACCAATGATCCATACATCAGGGTACACTACAGTAATTTAAAGAAAGAGAAGAGCAAAGGTTGTCTATATGACGCTCCATCCTCAACAATATCAAACATTTTGGTGCATCATGTAAACGATCATAATTCCATATTGCCAGCATAGAGTATTGGTGATTGTATTGCTACCTCCAAGAGAAATGGTTGAAAAATGGGTTCATTTAGAAGATCTTACGAAGAAAAATTCATGTTCAAGTGACTTAAAGGGTGCCAGAAATGTCTAGGAAGTCAAGATTGTCAGAGCAGAGTTCCAGCATGCCGATCTTAAAATCAATCAGCAACTATGATAAAAACCTTTTAACTTCCTAAGTGTTGGTGCTAGCTCAGCTATTTACAGGAAATATAACTAGCAGGAAAAGACTTATTTGTGAGCTGATCCAACTACAATAACTAGGTGAATCAACAGCCAGGAGTCACCAATCCATTGGTGTAAACAACTTCAGTAAAACAGCGAGAAAGAAGTGGCTACAACATTTCCAGATTTGCAGTGACATCTACAATACTCATAGCAGAGCGAAGAAAGCATGGTCAAAGATATAAATGCTTCATTAGAAAAACACCCTAGAAATAATGGGCACAACCCCCATTTGAGAGAAATTTTGTAATTCTAAAATGAACAAGGATTACAACAATCGAACCTGACTCAAACACATGATTTAGGAACTCAGGAAATCATTTCATATATTCAATGATTCTCAATCAGCTAAAGAGAGAAAAAATGACAACAATTAAAAACATGGCGTAGATAGTAATTTGTCTTCTATACCTAACCTCGGAAAAAAGCTTATGCCAAAGGACACTACGCCCCTGTCCTGGCAGAATTCTACTGGAAATCTAAAGCAGCAATAAAAATTGCAACTGGATTTCCTGGTGAAGGAGGAGTCTGTTGCAATACTGAAACATATGAACCAACTTTACGTTGAGCACTATCATCTGTTATAAAAAAAAATCTCCAACTTTTCAAGTCCTATCTGCCTTTTGATTAAGTCGATGTTTTCTTGCAACACTTGCATCTCACATCTAGGGCTTCAGGGCCGAAAGCAAGTGTTTCATCCTTTTTGAACTTCAAGAAAGGCATCACCAGTTTCAGAGCGCCGTTGCACATAACTTCCAAGCCCCTTCCAAGCCCCAACCACCTCTCCGACCTAGTAAATCCGGCGAAATTTTTGTTGCACCTCAAACTTCCAAGCCCCAACTAGTGAAAAAATGGGGCAAATCACTCCAACACCTCCCTCCAACCTAGTAATTCCAGGAGAATGCCATTGAAATCTGCTCCAAAAAAAAAAAAATGGAGCGAATGCCATTGAAACCTACTCCAAGCAAAGAAAATCGGGAGCGAATTCCATTTTTTTAGTTTTATGGGCATTTATTTTGGTGGGCTAATATTCAATAATTAATTATTTTTAAAATAATTATAGGGCTAACTTTATAAAACTATAGAAAATGGGTTTTATATAAAAAATTATCCCTATCAAAATTTAAAACCCCTTAAAATTTTCCTTTGGCCTAAAATTCGCCCCTAAAATTTTCCCTATTCGTCATCATCCTGTATGATTGTAAAAATCTCATCCTACATGTCCCGAGTTTTGCAATATTCTTGATATTTAGACAAAAACACTCTCTTCATCTAATCCCAAGAGGTTATAGTGTTTCTTCCTAACCCCATAAACCAGCGTAGAGCTGAGTCTTTGAGAGTAATAGGAAATAATCTTAACTTTTGAGCATTAGTTGAATAATCATAACTTATACACAGAATATCAAACTCGAATAGAAAAGAGTCATAACTTATACCGTGGCAGCATATCTTCATGAACTTTACCATGGAAATGAGGGAGAGCTGATGGTGGAATATTCTTCATTTGTGCCATGGTATCAGGATCCACAATTGGAAACACAAAAGTGGATTGTTATCCACTTACCTGGTTTTCACCAGTCCCTTCCAACTGTTCTTCATGGTCCACCATTGTTTCCCTTTTACTTGTACCGCTCTCAACAGGCTGATCCACACCTAAGCTTTTGTCACCAGAATCCAGGTGGATTGTTCATATGCGATGGGTTTGAATTGGATTGGGATTCCTGCTTATAGAAGGAGACCCAATATGAGAATTGTTTTTAGAATTATTTTTGCCCTTAGTGGGCTTCGAACCCTTACCTTTTCTAAGCATTCATTTCAAAAAAGAAAGAAAAATAAAAAACAACTTTTAGTAAAAAATGTTATCAGAAATCAATTAACACTAGTAAAATTCCTTCAAAGAAGATTTTCCAAACAATACTGCAAACAAATAAAGGAAAAATTACCTCTATTGTATAATCATAAAATTCTTACCAAATCAAATCTCCTCCCCGACAACGGTGCCAAAATGTTGCGTGCAGGAATTACACATAAGAAAACTCCTCAACACTTAATTTTTCAACCCGGGGGATCCATAAACTTAGAGACGAAGCACAAGCGATGCCAGAGATGGTATGAATCTTCCCAATATAAATCCATACTTTCTTTAAAGGAAAGGTTGCAGAATCAAATTAAAGAGAGAAAAAGGCAACCTGAACCATTAAAATAATCTAAGAATGGAACAAGAAAGAATGCATTTGCAAGAGGGAATTAAAGATAAAAGGGAAATCACTCTAGCTAATTATTTTTTAACTACTGAGTGTGTGTTTTTCCTTAGCAGAGAAACTTAGTAGCTCATCAGATGGGCCCTTAAACCTGCTCCTTTAGAGATTTCCTTCTTGCACTAATCTGTCCTGCACTATTGTAGTCTGCTTGCACTAGTGCAGGAACAGAGATTTATGTAGAAGGTATAAATGGTGTCTTTACTAAAGGCTTTTTACTTCATGCAAGGGCTTCAACTTTTCCATGTTCAAAGAACTCGGACCCCGTGACAAGAAACTAGTACTTGCACTGGATCAGAGCTTCCTACACTTAGCATTTAATTCTTAAAATCAGTGCTTAATTATTGCAAGTGTTGTTATACTGTTAAATAAAATTGCACACATAAAAAGTGAATGTTTTTTATCTTGATAGAGTGCAGGAATAAAGAAACAATAAATATACATTTATCCTGTCATAAGCATTTAATGAAAGAAATAAGATCATAGGAAGTAGACTAAGAAGGCTTGCTACATCACACCAATGTGGACTGGTGCAGGTTCATTTCTCCTGCTTGGACTAGGCGGAGGAAAAACAGTCAAACAGAAATGTAGAAAAATAGATATCACATCAATGTGCACTGGTGCAGGGTTATTTCTCCTGCTTGGACCAGGTGGAGGAAAATCAATCTGAAATCAACTATAGGAAAGGAAATTGCAGGAAAAGGAAATTTATCTACTTCACACAATGGATCCGCTTTCACTCAGACAGGAATGCATGTGCTTAAAATTAAATCACACTTGACAATATAAACACAAATTACAGGAAGACAGGAAATAGGGTAAACGCGCTGGGTTGGCTGGGCCCTAGCCAACCAGCGCGTTTCCCTTTTAAATAAAAATGTTTCTCAGTACCTTAATCAATTCATTAGCTCAAATACAGAAATGAAATTTGTGAAACATGAGGTGAAGCTCCCTTTTATAAATTCACTGAGGCAAGTACATACATTAATACATCGTCCAGTCCAGATTCGGGTGATAACAAAATACAACAACCTGTTACCGCCTCTCTGGCTGTGTCTCTGTTCTCTTCTGCTATCAAAAACTTCCTTCTAGTCCTATTTACATTCTACATTATATAGATCTTTGGCCAAAGGCCAAAATAGATCATTCAACCGATTACATAACCAAACGCAGAATTTAGCTTTCCGGCTTTCAAAATTAGACAGTCGGAAAAATTGGCCGTAGCCAATCTCCAGCTTTCCTCCTTCACAGATTCGGTCTCAGCTGCCTTTGGATTGATCTTGCTGTCGTGGCTGAAGCTGCTCAAAACGAGGCGGTGATCAAGGAGGTTCGGATCTACTACAAGGATTTGTTATGCTGGCAACGGTGCAGGATCCGATCCTGCACTAGGATCAACGGTCACAGTAAGTACTCTAACTACCAAATAAACATTGGAGATATCGATAAGTTACAAAGAGTGATTAAAAGTAAGAAATCATGTCATAAATGATAAATTAATGCCAAGTTGAATTAAAAGTATGAAAAATAAAGTTTATACGCAATATGTCACCGTGCTAGGACTAGTGCAAGATGAGGGTGCATAAAGAGGTAAAACAAAGGTAAATGGTTATGATTTAGGAAGGGGAAAATGGAAAAAAGAGAGAAAATTAGGGGTCTAATAGTAAGAAACTGGTAGGACCTCTTGTATCCTACTCACATGAAGAGAAATTATCACTGGCTATCATGTTCTCGGTCTAGAAACTTCATCATTACATCCTCATGCATTCCACCAAGGTCGTGACTAATTCCAACCCTATGGCCTTCCTATTGAGTCGTCGAATCATCAGTGGGAAGTATGCCCGTTGGATCGTGATCCTCCAGGAATTAGATCTTGAATTTGTCACACGAAAAAGTAAGAAAGGTTTAGCCCTCGCTGAACTCATTTCCGAACTACCTACAGGTACGCAGGATCCTCTAGTTAATGATAATTTCCCCGATGAGCATTTATTTTCCATTACCACTGATGACCATTGGCATGGGGACATCCTCACTTATTTGCGAACTCAAAATTTTGGCCTCCATCTTGACCATGTTGCTCGATGACGAATTCGACACCAGGCCCCCCACTACCTTCTTATCGATGATGACCTTTGTCGTCACGGTGTAGATTTTGTCCTTCGTCATTGTCTCACACACGTTGACGCAGAACAAGTACTCAATGCTTGTCATAGCAGTGCTTGTGGTGGCCACCTCTCTAGTCTGGCCACTGCCCAGAAAATCATGCGCACTGGGTACTTTTGGCCTTCTCTCTTTGGTGATTTCATTGAGGCAGTCAAACATTGTCCCAATTGCTAACACTTTGCCCCTAAGGCATGAGCCCCTCCGACTCCCCTCCATCCTGTCATATCAGCTGGTCCCTTATGTAAGTGGGCCTTAGACTTTATGGAGTGTTGACCATCATCGACTGGTAACCATAAGTATATCATCATGGTAGTTGACTATTTCACCAAATGGGCTGAGGCCATGCCAACGTTTAAAAACACGACAACTACTGAAGCCCTCTTTTTCTTTAACCATGTGATCGCTCGATTAGGAGTTCCGAAAAAATTGGTATCTGACCATGGTCGACATTTTGAAGATGAGATGTGGCATGAGCTATCCTCACTGTTGGGTTTTGAGCACCAATATTCCTCCTCTTATTACCCCCAAGGTAATGGCCAAGTTGAAGAAGTCAATAAAATTATTAAAACCATGCTTCAACGGGTGGTGGATAAGCACAAAAACAACTGGCACCTTATTCTCTTCCCTACTTTGTGGGCCTATAGAACTTCTGTTAAAACTTCCATCGAGTTTAATCCTTTCCACCTTGTTTTTGGAGAGGAGGCAGTCTTACCGATCGAGTGTGAAATCCATTCCCTTCATCTAGCCGTTGAACTTCTCCCTGACACCCAACCTTTAGAACAATGAATTATCATGCTTGAACGCGCTTTCGAAGACCATCGTGTTGCATTGAAAACCATTGAGGTGGCTAAGAAATGCACCAAATCTCAATATGACTGAAAATTCCACCCTCGCACTTTTCACGAAGGTGATCTTGTTCTGGTGTATGATCAAGCCCATGATGTACTCGGTCATGGGATGTTTGACTCATTATGGCTAGGACCTTACATCATCAGTAAGGATTTAGGTCGAGGGGCATATCTATTAGAGGACTTCAAAGGCCATCCCCTTCCCAATCCTCGAAATGCACTCTATCTGAAGAGATATTACCCTTAGCATCTCCTTCTGGAAAGGCATGTTTTATTTTCTTTAGGTAGCCAACTCATACATTTTGTGATTTGATACTTCACCAAGAAACATTTTGGTCCACGAAGCGTCAATACACTACTCCCCAAAATCGAAATTTCTTCACTTGCAACACTCGTACTTGGGGGCACCACTTTGCCTCTATACTTGCCCATGCTCATGTTGATTTTCGTCGTGAGTAACCAACATGTACGCATGTTTTTATGGTCCCTATTGGACCTTTTCTCTGTGGTAGCACCATCGAGTCACCCTTGTTTAGGAAATCCGAGTTGAGTCATCATTGAATTCATGGAGTCTATCCCGAGTCCCTTTGTAACTCGCTATAGTCCTCCATCCTTCATTGCTTGGTTCCTATCTCGTGTTGCCCATTATGGCCTTCAGTCCCACTATCCCCTATCCCTCATGATATTGTGTCAGTCACTACCAGGTCATCCATTCCCTTTATTCTCTAACAAGGGAATTCGTCCATCCGCTACTCAGTAGCCCCCATTTCATCATCACCCCTGGTGTCTGTCTGTCAGTTTCTCTACTATTTTCTCTCATGCCTTAGTTGAAGACCTCTTATTTCTTCACCTATGGAGGGCCTACTTCTGTCGACATCAGATCATTTATTCCAGAAGATAGATCTAGAGGGTGGTGTACCTTGGTTCCAGCTTCCACTTTTGTTCGGTGCCTCGGATCAGGAAAAGAGACTCCTTATAGCCCTTTGACTTGATTTTTTCTCAGCTCTAACTCCTTTCAGCATGATCGAGATCCATATACTTGATGGTTCAGTGATGCAGCAGATTGGACCGATTATTCCTGGGTGTGTGAGAGATTTTTTCAGCCCTCGAGAGGGGGTGGGCCTACAGGTATCCCCCCACATACCCAGATGACCTCTTCACTTCCGCCTTCGATGCAGATCCATAGATTTGATGATGTTGGCCTCAGTCGCTTGCAGCGCCTTGTTGATTGCATGTATCAGTCAGATTTTCAGAGCCCTTTCTTGTTTACAGGGGCATCTTAGTTGTACTTGTATCTCATGTACTCAGATATTATTGCACAAGTCCTGGCTATTATCCCAAGCACAATATGTATGTGGGATCCACTATCATGTTGTTTATCTGGCTCATGTTTATGCTAGCATATACTATATTGTTCAATCCCTTGCTTACTGGATGCCTTATTTTTTGTACTCTGCCTCTGCAGGCATAGGTATGCCTCCCCTGCCTCCTATAGCACAGGTACTCACTCATAAAAGAGACTTGTCACAACTGTAAGTCTCGCCTCCTAAGGGTCTAGTCCTTTCAATACTTTGGTCTACCTTATACTTCTCTCTCTTTGACTCCCCCTTTGGTGTCTAGTGATTGAGTTATTACAACGTACTTCGGTCATAAGATTAGCTCCTAACGCTCGCATGCTGGGGGCAATCTGTTACACCATTTTTTGGTCATCTAACCTATTATCATTAGATAGACCCAAGTACACCATGTAAGACCAATTTTACCCTAAGTAAAATTGATTTCACTATGAAAATAACTTAGCAAACCACATTTATTAAGTTGTTTATGGTATAAACAGGAAACCCCATGAGGAAATATTAAATAAAGCTACATTTGTTTGATTTTCCTCAAGGACTAATTATTTAAACAACAGTTTAATTAATATTCCTGGTTATATTTAACCCAAAACAAGGAAATTAATTAGATAAATCATTATTTATCTTATTAGTTTCTAAATAATAATTATTTAAACCTTATTTAAATAATATTCTTGGTTAAATATGACTAAATCACCCATAAATAATTAAATAAATCATTATTTATTTGATTATTACTCAACCACATCCTTAAAATGATAAATAAATCATTTATTTATTCATTATTTACAAATAAATGGTTTTGACCCAAGTCAAATTCCTTTTCCCCCCAACAAATATAATAAAATATTCCATAAAACTTGGATCTTGATTTGTTTAATAATATTTTAATTAGGCACCAATATCTAAAATAACTCAATATTTTGTTATAAATAGAAGGGTTTTCCCATTCATTTACCACATTTTTTTTTCCTAAAGATCACTCTGGATATATACTTTTGGTCTGACTATTGATCCACCATCATAGTCATATTTTGCTACCATTTTTGTCTGGGTTTTCTACACCATCAAGAGAGAAGTTTTAGATCTGAAGTGTTGATGACTTACAAGAACCCATCCCATTGAGGAGAACTGGTAACACCCTTCTGTGTTTTCCTCCCAGGTGCCCATAATACAAAATTCATTCAACATATTATTGTCTTATCTATTGGATGCATGGAGTAAATCTTGTTTTTTCTACAGCTTAATGTCTTCTAATGCATAGATCTAGATTTTTGTAGCATTTATCTTGATCACCTAACTGCAAATCTGAGGATATTGGCAGCCATATTTGTTGCTAGGGTTGTTGGTTATGCACAGCTAAAGTGGTATTTTTTCATACGCTTGGAATTAATATTCATACTAACACATGGCAACAAACTCATTCCACTTGTTAGGTATAAGTACGTGCATATTATTTTCTAATTTTTAACCATAAATTCACTTAAAAATACTAGGAATTAATAAAGTTTGGAAAAAACATAAATGTAACCCAATAGTGGTAATG
Source organism: Pinus albicaulis (assembly GCA_034641835.2). Classification (NCBI taxonomy): domain Eukaryota; kingdom Viridiplantae; phylum Streptophyta; class Pinopsida; order Pinales; family Pinaceae; genus Pinus; species Pinus albicaulis. Next base: position 1,191,703,650 of record CM076574.1, on the reverse strand, counting down.
GTAAGGTAAATGCAATGAAATGGAGGTGGAGTGAAGATGATAATATGGAAATATAAGTGAAAATGTAATGGAAGTGAATGACAATTTCAAGGACCAACAAAAAGTATAACTCATATTGAAGCAAGAAGAACAAGAATTGAAAGGATAATAAGACCTAATGAGGAATAAACAAGAAGAGAAGTAGAAGTAGGAAGAAGAAGAAAGATAAGGTTCCATATCAGAAGAAACAACACCAATATAGGTTGAAGAGCAAGAACATAACTATCCAGCGGTATATGAGTAGGGTGAAAAAATGCAGGATCGGGGGCTTACTCAATAGATTCAAGAATTGATTGAAGTTGCAGATATGGATTTGAAAATGGGGACGCAAAATGAGGGTGTTGACCTGATGCTAAGTGCATCACAAGTTACCATTCAGTATCCACCACCTCCAACATCAGATTTAGCTCCAAGTGAAGAAGGGGATGTTGTTTCTCTTGATGATGATATGGTAATGGACTTGTACAACTTGTCCTATGATGAGTTTTATAGGATAATTTTACAAGCATGGAGAAATAATTTTCTGAATGATCATCCATCACTCACATTCACTGGAGAGAGGGTGATAGTGGCCAATACCAACAAGGATAAAAATGTAATTTCCGAATCCAAATTGGCCTTTGGAGGTGTAGTGAGATCAAGAACTCAGTATTTGACAACCAAGAAAATAAATTGGCACGAAACTTATAGGTTTCCCCACAATATATATAACAACTCCATGCAACAACATAGAATGTAGCTTCTGCACAGGTCTACTTAGAGGAAATAAGAGCAGTGAAACTTGGTGAAATATCAACACTTGGAGAGACCATGCAAGAATTCTATGAGGAGCTCATAACCATACATAAGGAAGTTTTCCAGTTACATGTTTTAGAGTAGGAGATCTGATCTGGGTGGATATGGGTTGCCACCCACATATTCCACTTGAACCTGCACCATTGTTTCTTTTAGTTTTTGCAATTGTAGCACAATTTACTATTTTTGGCAATTTTTCGGGTCCTGAACTTCTGGGGCCGTTTTGAGGCCCTAATCGACTTTTTTGGGAAATATGAGACACACATGAGGCTTTGACCAATTTTTTTCACTCGAAAGTTGTATTCCTTGGACAAATATTTCTAGTAAGGTATTGTACACATCAAACAAAGATCGTATGCCAAAGTTACACCCTCAGGAAGTTGATGTACCAATTTACCCAAACGAGGCCCATAGTTTTGGCGCTTCATCTCCTAACGTTAGGTTTTTGGATGCTTAGGGTTTTACCATGTTGTTCAATAATAAAAATTCCCTTGAACCTCATTGTAACATAGCTCAAAGGAATTTAGTCGCCACATATCTTCTCAGAGATAAGTTACCGTCGCCCAAACTAGTTTATTTCCATTTTGTCTTTAAGCTTATTTCAGTTATTTGATATTAATGAAATGAAGTATATTTTCTACTTTTTCTCTGTGTTTATGTTTATTTCTGCATTTTTTTGTGTTCCTACATAAATTCCAATCAATGGTACTAGATTGGTGTGCTCTTTATCGATGTTTCTTTGCATTTCCCTAACGAGATTAGGGTATAAGGAGTTAGGACTCGATCTAGTTGAACCTTTGCAATATCACACTCACAAACCCCGACGACCTCCCATGGAAGAGAAAAATAAAGGTGAGGGAGTAGGAGATCCTATCAAAATATTGATCAAGGAGGCCCTCGAGAAACAAAGGAATGGAATGATGGATAACTTTGTCCAGATCCTTCGACGACTACCCACCAACGATGCATCTTCATTTGACAAAAACTCTGGAGGCGCCACTCCTTTTAAGGTACAAGTTAACACTGAAATTCCCATATTTGAGGGCTAAATAGATGCAGACATTGTAGATATATTTTTGAATCTATTAGAAGGATATTTTTCAGTTCATGTCTTTTCCAAGTGAGAAAATATTACTTTTGCACTCCTGAAAGTCGTCCTCCATGTTAAGGACTGGTGGGGAAACCTACTGTGAGAAAAAGGACAAGGGTGACTCCTACTTATTCTTGGTCGCATGTGCTTGTAATTATTTCCGAGATGACATCGAGGAAAAATACTACCCCATGGGGGGCTATGAAGAAACGTACATACAATGGACTATGATGTGGAAAAAAAGGGATCAAGATATGCATAAGCTGACGAATTTATTCCATACCCTGCACACAAATTTGGGTATCAAATATTTGGAGAAACATTTGGTGCTTAAGTACCACAGTTATATGCATAGATACATCCATGAGGAAATGGAGTTCCTCGACATCTCCTCGGTTGGTGCAACATATCGATATGTTGTGAATATTGAGAAGAAATTCAAATAGAAGAATTGAGGCTTTGGATTTGCAAATCAGAAGCAAGGAAAAGGCACCCCCAAACCACATAGCAAAGGATAAAACCAAGGCGAGGCTGCCCAAGACAACCTGTAGAAGCCACAAGTGAAGAAAAAAACTAAAAAGCTAAAGAAGGACATGGGAAAGTGATGTGAGTTCCATAAGAGATCCACTCACAACACAAGAGAGTGTCAGGAAAAGCAATCATTGTTGGCCAAGCTGAAGGCTTTTGAATCAGATGCATGCTTTGAATCTTATTTAGAACTTGACAATGGGGATGAAAAAGGGAAGCGTATTATTAATGTGGAGCATAGTTCCACTATTTCCACCACCAAGATCCAGAAGGAAGAACTCAAAGATATAGAGGAGGGGGGAGCACCTCTTCCATTCCTAGATGTGGGTGAAGGGTTTTTCACTGCGGTTCATTGTCGAAAGTGGCAGCCAAATGAACCTCATTTCAGTAGAGTTCAAGAAGCGGTTGGGCCTGCTGATCACAACACACCCACAACCATACACCATCGAGTGGCTTTACAAAGGAAGAGATCTCTGTGTCAGCCAGCAGTGTCATGTTGCATACAACATCAAGCCCTTCACAGAAGAGGTATTATGTGATGTTGATTCTCTTGAAGTATGTGATGTATTATTAGGCCAACCATACTTGTGGAAGAAACATGTGTGTATGTTGGACTCACGTTGTTATTGTTACATTGGGTAATATGTTGTGTAGGATACCATAGGTAGAACCGCCTACTTCCATCTCTTTGATCACTACGAAGCATTGCAGTAAGCTCATTTCCTAAACCGGAAAATTTGTTTTCCTTTTGATCCACCCTTAGAGTAAGAAGAAGACTGTGGCCACGACCTCCAGATAGGGCTCTGTTAGGTCCCCATATTCCTAGTGTAGTCCCTTATTGATATTAGTGTAGCCCCCTTATTGTTATTGTTGTACCCCTGTAACCCCCATATTGTTATGATTGTTAGGTCAGATAGGATTATATTGTGGCCGCATGGACCCCTATATATATAAGGAAGTTTTCTCATTTGTATCATCCAAGCATTGTTCATTTATATAATGTAATGGAGGTTTCCCCCTCAAAGTGGTTGAATTCAAAGGCGTTGATATCTCTTTTCTTCTATTTTTGGAGCTGGTTTCATAACATTTCATATCAGACCTCTCGATTATAAAGTTTCACTGCTCCAAACAGGTCATTATGGAATTTTCACTATAAAAATTTTTATACGAAGGTTCAGAAGCTGAAATTTATACACCGCGAAGCTGAAATCTCGCGGAATTTCGTGGAAAACTTTGAGATATTGGTTCACAATATTTTCAGAGATGTGATTTGTGGAAGTTATGGCTTTTTTTAGGCTCCTGAATTTAACCTAAACAGGTCATCGTGGAATTTTCGCTATAAATTTGTTTCTACGAGGGTTCAGAAGCTGAAATTTTTACAGAGAAAAGCTGAAATCCTGAGAAACGTTGTGGAAAACGTTCAGAGATTGATTCACAAAATTTTTAGATATAGGGTCTGTGGAAGTGAGGGATTTTTCATGCTCCCAAATTTCATCTCAAATAGGTCACCGTGGGAAAATTGTTATATCTCTCTCTCTGAGCATTGTATTGGAATTCTGTAAAAAATGTTTGCAACTACACAAAATTTAGTTTCATGTGTACCAATTTCAAAGCCGAAGGAGGAAACAGTGACATGTGGCATGCCGTACAAGTTCGCTCTACTGAACTAGTCCATAATTAGGTCATTATGGGAGATTTGACATAACTTTGCCTTGAAGAATCCAAATCAGGTAAGATCTATGGAATTTGAAAGAAGATTCAGAGCGATAATACAGGGCCAAATTTGAGATATTGAAGATCCAAAATCATAGAGATAATTCAGTTTCAATATCGAACTCCTCAAAATCAAGAAAAAGATTTGTATTTTTTTTTCAAATTGCATAAGTCTTGTTTGAAAAATCAGTTTTAAGTGATTCCAATGGCCTATTGAGCATAGATATCAGTACTGGGCTCTAAAATGCAACCTAAAAATAATTCAACACCAATTAAGCCCTCAGAGTACTCTACTATGGCTCATGAAGATGAAGAATTGCAACACGGTCTATCAAAATTAGAAGAGCAAGTGCACCAAATTTCTCTCTTGCAAAGAGCAACAAAAAATGAAATCGAAGTTTTGAAGAAAGGTGTGGAAGCAAAGATGGATGGTTTGAAGAAAGGTGTGGAAGCTAAGATAGATGGCATAGAAGCTAAGATGGATGGCATGGAAGCTGGCATGGAAGCTAAGATGGATGCCATGAAAGAAAAAATGAAAGACAACATGGAAAAAATGAAGAATGATCTAAAAGAATACATGGAAGGTTTGAAAAATTTGATACAAGAAATGCTTCCTAATGGCAAAAATATAGTAGAGGAAACTCATGATGAGAACAAAATAAATGTTAATCGTGATTTTTTAAACTCTAATGTTGGATGAAAGAACCACCATATTCCAAAGATGGATATGAGAAATTTTGATGGCAAGGATCCCGTAACATTGATACTACAGATGGAGCAATATTTTGACCTCAATCATGTGCAAAACACATAAAAGTCACACATTGCAACTTTACATTTAGAACAAAATACATTTTTATGGTATAGATGGATTTGCTCTCATAAACAAATTTTCACTTGGTCAATTTTTACGGAGGAAATGATAGCACATTATGAGGATACAAAGAGCAACACCTTCTTTAGCCAATTGATAAATCTCAAACAAAAGGGTTCAGTGGTGGAGCACATTGAGGACTTCCAAAAATTGAATATAAGGGTATCTGATATTCCAGAGGAACACAAGATTGATGTCTTCATAAGAACTTTAAAGGATAACATCCAACATGAAGTTCGTGTTTGGGAACCTGATTCATTGGAGAAGGCATTCAGGTTGGCAAGAAAAATTGAATGTAAAATTATGGCAACAAGGGAGCCTACCACTCACATCTATAAACATGGAAGTGTTTCCAGTCCTAGACTTCCACAACGTACAAGGTTGACACCACAACAATTGGAAGAAAAAAGAGAAAAAGGTATTTTCTACAGCTGTGATAGAAAATACACTAAAGGTCATAAGTGTGCTGAGAAGAAATTATTTTACATATATTGTGAAGAGGAGGAAAAAAATGAATAAGAAACTTCAAAAGAATAGGATATACACCATGAACCAACCCTAGAAGAAGAAGAAATGATTCTGACCATATTGTGAAATGCATTGGAAGGAATTACCACTCCTCAAACTCTCAAGATAGAAGAACATATCAAGAAGAAAAAGGTAACAGTGTTAATTGATTCAGGTAGTACCCATAATTTTATTCATTGTAAGGTAGCCAAGGAATTGAATTGTTTCCTATACCCAGCACCAAAATGTCAAGTGATGTTTGCAAATGGAGGAACTATAAATTTCTCTGGAAAATGCATTAATATCAAGCTAACCATCTGGGAATATGTAGTGAATACTCCAATGCTTTCTATTCCAATGGGAGGTGTTGATGTTGTACTACGAGTACAATGGTTACAATCTTTGGGCATGGTAGCTTTTAAATTTTTAAGAAATTTTCTTGAATTTTTCTTCAGAAGGAAAGGAAATTGAATTACGGGGTATCACAGGGAAGTCAGGAAATATAATAAGCTATGATTTCATGACAAAGTTTCTTAAGAAAGAACAACAAGGCATAATTTCACAATTATGCTCACTAGAAGTTCCAACATAAAAATCATTTGTTTCTCCAGATCTCCAAAAAGCCTTGGACAATCATTCCAAGGTGTTTGAAACTCCTAAAGGAATCACACCTATTCATGATCATGATCATGCTATTCATTTTATTCTAGGAAGTGTTCCTCCAAACATCAGGCCTTACAGATATCCTTATGTCCAAAAGAGCGAAATTGAACGTATGATTGCAAACATGTTAGAGGCTGGTATAAGTCAACCTAGTCAAAGTTATTTCTCTTCTCCAGTAGTGTTGGTGCACAAGAAGGATGGATCACGGCACGTGTGTCCAAATGATAGGGATATCAATAAGCTCACTATTAAAGATAAATTTCCCATTCCTGTGATTGATGATTTATTGGATGAATTACATGGTGTAATTTATTTTACCAAGTTGGATATTCATTCAGGATATCATCAAATTAGAATGAAGACTGAAGATATTCCGAAAACAACATTTTGAACTCATGAAGGTCATTATGAATTTTTGGTCATGCCTTTTGGCCTTAAAAATGCACCTTCTAAATTTCAAGAGTTGATGAATTCCATTTTCAAACCCTTCCTTAGAAAATTTGTGCTAGTATTTTTTGATGAAATACTAATCTACAACAGGTCTTGGAAGGATCATGTTCAACATGTTGACAGGGTGCTCAAACTATTGGAGGAGAAACAATTATATGCAAAAAGATCCAAATGTTCCTTTAGAGTACAAGAGGTGGAATATCTAGGTCATATTGTATCTCATGAGGGTGTTGAGGTAGACCCTTAAAAAATTAAAGCCATTAAGGAATGGAAAGTACCCACAACCATAAAATAGTTGCGAGGATTTCTCGGGTTAACAGGGTATTATCACAAGTTTGTTAAGAATTATGGGAGAATAGTGGCACCTCTAACAACATTATTGAAGAAAGATGAATTTTCATGGACTCCTGAAGCATCTAATGCCTTTGAACATCTTAAAGAGGCCATGTGCCTAGCACCAGTCTTAGCTACGCCAGACTTCACAAAAACCTTTATTGTGGAATGTGATTCCTCAGGAAATGGAATTGGTATTGTTTTAATGCAAGAAGGAAAACCCATTACTTTTGAAAGTCGTCCAATCAAAGGAAAGTATTTACAGAAAGCTATTTATGAGAATAAAATGTTGGCAATACTACATACACTAAAGAAATGGCCAGCTTACCTAATTGGAAGGCACTTCAAGGTAAAAAATGATCATGATAGTCTTAAACACTTTTGGAACAAACACTATCTTCAGAAGAGAAACAAAAATGGGTCACAAAGATGTTGGGTTATGAATCTGAAATCATCTACAAAAAATGGAAGCTAAATGTTGTTGCAGATGCACTCTCAAGAAAGGGTGAAGAGGTGGAAGCATTGATTTGTGCAATTTATATTGTCCAACCAGATTGGATAACTGAAGTAAGGGATGAATGAAAGAAGGAAGAAGAAGTGTGGACACTCATTCAAAATTTGAAGCAAGACCCTAGTACATATGATACATTTAGTTGGAAAAATTATTCCTTATGGTACAAAGATCACTTATATCTTTGTAAGAATTCCCAACTAAAACAAAATATTCTTTTGGAATTGGACACTTCTCCTTTAGGGGACACTTTAACAAATTACCATAGGGTGAAGAAAGAATTTTTTTGGGATGGCCTTAAATTTGATATTCAAAATTTTGTGGCAGAATGTTTGGTTTGATAGCAAAATAAAGTTGAGACAATTAATACCCTAGGTCTTCTACAAATGTTATCCATTCCAAGTCAACGTTGGGAGCATATTTGAATGGATTTTATCACAGGTTTACCTAAGTCTGAAGGAAAGAGTGTCATCATGGTGGTATTCGATAGACTTACCAAGTATGCACACTTTTGTGCATTATCTCATCCATTTAAAGCAAGTACAGTTGCTACTACATTTATGGAAACAGTTCAAAAGCTACATGGAAACCTAAATATTATGGTAAGTGACAAAGATCCCATTTTTACTAGAAATTGTTGGATGAAATTATTTTCTTTTTTGGGTACTCAACTAACTCATAGCTCATCTTATCATCCTCAATCTGATGGTCAAACTGAGATAGTGAAAAAATGTTTGGAAGGATATCTTCGTTGTTTTGTATTTGATAAACAAACACAATGGGTCAAGTGGTTACCTCTGGCTGAATGGTGGTATAACACTTCCTTCCATACTACAGCAAAAATGACCCCATTTATGGCACTTTGTGGATATCATCCACCATCCATCACATCATCTTTAAGAGAAAATTCTAAGGTGCAAGCAGTGGAATATCACATCGAGCATCAACAAAAAATTTCTCCAACTCTTAAGGGATAACCTAAATTTGGCACAAAATCGAATGAAACAATAGGAAGATAAACATCGCAGTAAGAGAAGTTTTGATGTAGGATACTGGGTATTTTTACAGATACAACCATACAAAAAAATTTCCCTCAAGGAAGCTAAGAAGGATAATAAATTATCGCCGAAATACTATGCTCCTTCCAAGGTGTTGCAAAATATTGGTACTATGGCATAGAAATTGGAGCTTCCTGCTTCTTTGCAAATGCATCATTTTTTCCATGTTTCATGCTTAAAGAAGGTTATAGGTGACAAACTTCCAGTTCAAATAATATTTCTAGAACTTGATGAGGAAGGAAAAATCATATTGGAACCTGAAACAGTTACAAAAACAAGAACTCGACAACTACGAAATTGATCAATTTTAGAGTATATCATTAAGTGGAAGAACTTACCCACTGAATATTCTACATGGGACGATGAGAATTTTATACAGAAGCATCCAGAGCTACTAAAGCGTTGAGGACAACACTTTTTTGAAGGAGAGGTGCATGTTAGGTCCCCATATTACTAGTGTAGTCCCTTATTGTTATTAGTGTAGCCTCCTTATTGTTATTGTTGTACCCCTGTAACCCCCATATTGTTATTATTGGACCCCTATATATAGAAGGAGGTATTTTCATTTGTATCATCCAAGAATTGCTCATTTATGTAATGTATTGGAGGTTGCCCCCTCGAAGTGGCTGAATTCTAAGGCGTTGATCTCTCTTTTCTTCTACTTTTGGAGTTGGTTTCGTAACATGCTCCTCCATACAGAAACAACAGATGACAAGGTCGTGGAGGAGAACAAGGACATCTTCACCTTAGCTGCAGGGGGGCATCTGCACTGTTAGGTCAAGCACTCCATTGATCTGACCCCAGGTGAACCTCTACCTAATGGAGTAATCTATCATCGCTTTTTTCTGGAGAATGAAGAAATCAAGAGGTAGATTCAGTAGCTATTGCAAAAAGGTCACATTCGTCCAAGTTCATCACCTTATGGGAGCCTGATTGTGTTGGTGCAAACGAAGGATGGGACTTGGAGACTCTGTATTGACTATTGAGCGTTGAATAATATCACTCTCCGGAATAGATATCTGATTCCACATATCGATGACCTTATGGACCAACTCAATGGGCCCAAATGTTTCATCAAGATTGACTTGAAGTCTAGGTATCACCAGGTACCAATTGAACCCTCTCCTATGTGGAAGACTACCTTCAAATCCAAGTAGGGCCTTTTTGAATTTTTTTTTATGCATGTTGGGTTGAAGAATGCTCCAAAAAAATTCATGAGTTTGATGGATGACATATTGCGACCATTCACTAACTCATTTGTGGTGGTGTATTTGAATGACATCCTGATATTCATCCAGAGTTGGGAAGAGCACCTCCACCACATTCGACAGGTCCTCCAAACAGTGCGATAACATAAGTTGTGTGAAAATTTGGAGAAACACATTTTTGGCATGACCCAGGTTCAATTTCTGAGGTAAATTATCGATGGGCAGGGGATGCACCTAGACCCAACCAAGATCTAGGTCATTCGGGATTGGCTAGCCCTGACAACTACAACAGAGCTCTGCATCTTTCTAGGTGTTGCCAGTTTATATCGTAGGTTCATGTTTAGGTTCTCTCATATCACTTGGCCTTTGAGTCAAGTCACCAAAGGAGGATTGAAAGAAAATTTATTTTGGTCTGAATCTCAACAGAAGGTGTTCGCAGAGTTGAAGCATCACCTCGATTCTACACCAATTCTCACATTAGTATACTTGCAACAACCATTTAAGATAAATATAGATGGCTCTGACTATGTTATTGGAGAAATACTTACTGATCAGGGACATCCAGTGGCATATCACAAGGAGACACTTTTAGACACAGTCTGAAAGTATCCCACCTATGAAAAAGAGATGTATTCCATTATGGAGGCTTGCCAACAATGGAAGAATTACATTTTGGGGAAGGAAACGGTCACCCACATAGATCACTAACCTCTGCAGTTCATACAAAAACAAGGGAAGTTGCAGAATGATCACCATAAGAAATGAGCCACATACCTACAACATTTCCATTTCAACATCAAGTAGAAGAAGGGCATCACCAATAATGTTGTAGAATACCTTAGCTGACCACCGATCTTGGTGTTAACCACTCTGGTTGAATCTTGTGGGCATGAGACTTCGGGTTGGCCTCATATCTACAAAAGTGATCGAAATTTTGGTAATACATAGCAGACACTCTCGGAGGGTATGAAAGTTCCAAATTTTCACCTTTAGGATGCGCTGTTATGCCACCTCAGACACCTCTGTGTTACTTCAATCAAGCATGACAAGATAATTTTGGAAGAACACTACAGTTGGGTCGCTGGAAATTTCAGGGTCAAGAAAATAGTGGTAGTACTGTAGAAGTATTATATTGCCTACACCTTTGATATGATGCTGGGAAATACATCAGATCCTACACTTTCAGTGCCATTTAAAAACTGACCATCAATAATTAGGGCCTATATACTCTGCTTCCTACCCAAATTCAGCCATGGAAATCCATCTCCATGGATTACAGCTCGGGCCTTCCTTCTACCAAGCATGGAAAAAATTGTGTTTTTGTGGTCGTCGATGGATTCTCTAAGATGGATATTATGGAAAACTATAAGAAGAATATCACATCTGAAGCCACTGCTAAAATATTCTTTGAGAAAGTGTGGGTACACTTTGGGATCCTAAAGTCCAATATCTTAGATCAAGACAGCAGGTTCCTTAGTATATTTTGGTCAAGTCTTTGTTCTATGCTTGACACCAAGCTCACTAAGCCCACAACCTTCACACCTAAAATAATGGCCAAACAGAGGTCTTCAATAGGGTTTGTACACATTTTTTGCATCTACAACTCGAAGCATCCACACACATGGGATGAAAGTATCCCCTATTTCCAGCACAAATATAACCGGGCTCTCCACAACTCAACTGGCCACAGCCACTTTCAAGTGGCCTTTAGATTACATCCACTATGTCCCATTGATGTGGCCATACCATTTGAAACTACTCAGGCATATTCAACTAATGTCTAGTCTGAAGCAGACAAGGTGGAAAACTTCATTGAGAAAATTCAACACATTTTCTAACAAGTACATGAAATATTGGACAAAGCCAATGCTAAGTACAAGCAACGACATATTTAGTGCCACAAAAATTTCAGGGGAGCAAAAACGTTTGATTGCATTTGCAGAAATAATTCCTAATCAGAGCTCATCAAAAGGTCAGACCACTCTGAGATGGGCCTTACACCATTATCAAGGCTATGGAAGACAATTATTTTAAGCTTAGCATTTCCCTATTCCTTGGCCTGCACCTAGTGTTCAATGTGGACCGCCTTCGACCATACTTTCCACCATTAATGGACACATCAGATATTGCGAAACAACTCACACCAAAATAGATAAACCCCAACTGCATGAAACAATACACAACTGATTGTATCATGGAAACGTAGATCAAGAAAACTCACCAGAAGAATATCCAATTGTATTGGGCTGTCAAAGCTGGCCAGTACCTGCACCAAGGGACCAAGCTCAACATGGACCAAGTTCAGCAGAATTTTTCTCATCTCATGGAGGAAATCAATGTGATGGTGACCATTGCTTCCTAAGGGGGGAGGACTGATTAAGGTGGATATTAGTGGCTACCTACCTATTCTACCTGAACCCCCACCATTTTTTCTTTTAGTTTCTGCAATTGTAGCACAATTTAGTAATTTTGGTAGTTTTTCGGGTCTTGAAATTCTAGAGCCGTTTTGAGGCCTTGAATGACTTTTTTTTAGGGAAAATCATGACCAAAATTTTTTTTCACTTGAAATTTGTAGTCCTTGGATAGAAATATCTAACTAGGCATTGTGTATATCAAACAAATATCATATGCCAAAGTTATGCCCCCGAGAAGTTGATGTACCAATTTACACAAATGGGGCCCATAGTTTTGGCGCTTCATCTCCTATGGTTATATTTTTGGATGTTTGGGTTTCCCATGTTGTTCAATAATAAAAAGTCCCTTGAGCCTCATTGTAACATAGTTTAGAGGCATGTAGCTGCCACATCTCTTCTCAGAGATAAGCTACCATTGCCCGAGCTAGTTTATTTCCATTTTGTCTCTAAGCTTATTGTAGTTATTTGATATTAATGAAATGAAGTATATTTTTTGCTGCATATTTGCGTTTATGATTATTTATATATTTTATTGCGTTCTTGCATAAATTCAGATCAAGAGCAAGGTTTTTTTCAAAACTCTTACGAATGTACAAGTTTCCATTCTCATCATCCATGAATGGAAAATGTGATAGAAAGGGGCATCACTTAGCTTTCCAAAGAAAATGAAGCCATAGGTAGAGCTGGAGAAAGAAAGAGTTTGAATATTGATTCAAAACAACAAGTATCTCACCTCATTCATTGGAAGTATTCAAGCCTCATATGTATGATTATACAATATTTTGGATTTTATGGTGAAAACACATAGGATCCCATTAGTTGGCTCGCTCACCAAAGCCAAATGTAGATACCACGTCAGGAAGGAGTTCGAAGAGTACTTGGAGTAGCTAATATATATTGCCACCAAAGAGGATTTGGAGCTAAACAACTAGAACATGCAGAAATACATCGGTGTTCTTTCCATATTAGAACAATGTTTCTCCTACTTGAGAGGGAAGTTAGAATTGGATCCAAATCATTGTACTTAGATGTTATGGAGGCTAGAGTCTACTTCCATCCATACACCATCATGTAGTTTTGGAATATCATCGCACAATAACAAGATTGGCGCCAATATGTGACCGAGAAGTATCAAGTGGAGGTTTTTGAGCTAGATTTGCCCCAAAATAAAGCATCATAGTGCTTTGTCTTGTTGTGCTATTAAGTTTTCCCTACATATTTTTTCTTATATGGGTATGAGTGTAAAATGTAATATTATTTGTAATTATTTGTAAAATGAAATTCCAAGTCTCAATATTGCAATGTGAAGAGTCATGATGTAATGTAATGAGTCATTTTGTAAAGAAGTTTAAGATTCATGAGGGAGCCAAGATCATAAATATGTTATAAATATGTCCTCATAGTTATGTAAGTGTCTTTTGGGAGCCAAGATTTTGGATAGGATTAGGCTTACGACGAGGTTTGGAGTTTTTTCTCTATAGAATAGACAGAGCATAGTTATTTGGAGGAGCAGGTTTTGATGACTTTAACGCTCCACTCTTGGGTCTAGTCGTTCATGAATGGTGTATGTATGATTGGAACATTCACGTTCAATAAAAATCAGAGCCGTAATGCTTTCATGAATATGTTGTGAATATAGTAGTACGAGTCTTGTTGTATTTTCAATGTATGTTACTTAAATTTTTCTTATGCCTATGAACTTGTTATCACCCAATTTTTTTTTTCAAAACATTGTATGTCAACTCTATTTTTTATCATGGTCTCAAATAGGTCTGAAAGTCATTTTAAGTTTTGTTTAAGGGTAGGTCATATTTTTTATAGGTTTAAAGGTCATCATTTGATTTCAAATAAAATCCTTAGAGGTTCATTCCATGATCAAATATTTACATTTTTCATTTACAGGTCATTCCATTAGGTTTCAGCTAAATTTCTACAATTAGCCAAGAATCCTCCATTTCGTAGCATCTTTAGTTCAAAAAAGAGGTTTTGCACTACAAAAACGCTGCTACTTTCGTAGCGTAAATTGCGAAAAATACATTGTGTGTGCTACAAAAGCGCATTTTCTTAACTGTCATGTCAAGTAAGCCAGAATTTGTCAGAAATGAGTTAAGAAATGATAGGAAAAGGGTATGGTGAGTTAGTTAGAGGTCAGATTAAAAGTACTAACCCATCTCACAGCCATCATCATCATGATAGGGTCATCATTCACTCGAAAGATGAGATTTCAAATTCGAAAATCTTGCCTAATTCAGTCATTCCAGTTTTCATTTGCCTCCACACAATTGTTTAAGCTCCGAAGCAGTAAATTTAAGCCTGTGGTTGTTCTATACCAAGGCTATCTTCACTATAATCAAGCGAGGCTATTCCTTTTTCTCAAGTGATGATGTTTTACTGATTCCAGAGAAGCTGATAGGTTTTTTAAAAAGGGAGCATAGTAGAGGAGAAGAAGGTCCATAGAGGGGGACATTGTCTAAGATATAAGCCTGAGAATGTAAATGTTATTGTTGAGGATAAAACAGTGATGGAGGCTATTAGCAAAGCAAAATGTCTCAGATTTTGTGAAAAGCTACAAGGTTGCCACACTCAGGTGTCTAAAGAGTTTTCCTTACACTTCAGTGGAACAAATACCAAAATTGGGATGTTAAATGTGCCAGTCACACCTGAGATCATTGCTTCTGTGACAGAGATACCAAGGGGGTAGGAGACTTGGTTTAAAGGTTTTAAGTTTGACATGGAACCATGTAAGGAAATCATGAAACCTGAGTATGAAGATATGGACCTGAATAATGCAATACCCAAGAGCTATATCAAAGACACCTATGCCAAGCTGTTGTTCAACATTCAAAGATACTTTACATGTGAAGACATGTACCATAAAGTTTATACTTATCATTTCAAGCTGTTGCTACATTTTACAGGTAGGATATCATTAGAATTACCCTTTTCCTTACATAGGAGCCTTGGCAAAATGTCTTATAAAGTACAAGCCAAGTCTGATGGGTGTGAAACCTCTCTGTTTCACCATGGTATGATAAAGTTATTGGTTTTGAATTGTTGGGTGTGGAGCCTGATTATCTTGTTTATTTTGTATCACAGCGTTGGACCCTTGTACCTTAATGGGGGCAGAAACACCACCCGAAATTAAACGCTACCTGGGGGGTCCAGGGAGGGGTGGCTGAGACTTTATGGAGCCCCCCCCTGGTAGGGGGTTTTGGGGTAGCACCCTCAAAGCTAAAAACATATGTAAAATTTCCTTTTAAAAGTATAGTATTTTCTAGTAAATCTGGGCCATTCATTAGGCGGATCATCTAACAGTAGAATTTATGTTTAGTTTAGGATTTTTTTCCCTAGAAGGAAACCCCTCGCTTGTATAAGGGTATTTTATTGTGGCTGTGTATGGTATGTGTATTCTTAGAGCGAGAAACAGATAGGGAGACTGTGAGAGAGAACATAGGATATTACAGTGGATTTGCTGTAGGTTGTGTCTCTTTATTTTGCTGAATAATAGAAAGGAAGGACTGGCTGTTCGGGGTGGACATAGCCCAAACTGGGTGAACCACGTATATATGTGTCTCTCTGGTTTTATGTTTTTTGTGTGCTTATGTTTTCCCCATATTTTATGTGTTTCATTGCTCTGTAATATTTAATTTTCTAACTACTGGTATCAGAGCCGAAGGTCTATTTTGCTGATAAATGCGCAGGAAAGAAGGGTTCCTGGTTGGAGTGGGAGAAATGGTGGAAGATGGTAAATTTAGGGTTGAGAAAATTAACGGCAAAAACTTCCCGCTGTGGAAGATGCAGATGGAAGATTATATGTATAAAAAAGATCTATACCTACCATTGAGTGAAAAAACAAAGAAGCCGACGACTATGACAGTCGCGGAATGGGATATTCTTGATAGAAAGGCACTCGGAACAATACAGTTGTGCCTCACGGCAGATTAAGGCGTTGGAAAAACTATATGAAAAACCCTCGGCCTCCAAAAAGGTATTTCTTATGAAACATTTATTTAATATGAAGCTGTCAGAAGATGGATTTTTTGCAGGCCATTTAAATGATTTTAATACAGTTACCAGTCAGTTAAGTTCTATAGGGGTAAACTTTGATGATGAAGTTAGAGCTCTGTTATTTTTGTGCTCATTGCTAGAAAGCTGGAATGGTTTAGTTATGGCAATTAGTAACTCTGTCTCTGGATCTAGTACTTTAAAGTTTGATGATGTTGTCGGTGCTATCCTTAGTAAGGAAATGCGATGGAAAAGCTCCGGTGAGACATCGGGTGATGCCTTGAGTGCAGAGTCTAGGGGAAGAAAATGGAAAGAGGAAAGAGCTCAGGATATCGTATTAAATCAAGGAAAGGCAGATCCAAGTCCAAATCGGGGATAGTGTGCTGGAAATGTGGAAATAAATGATACCTAAAGAAATATTGTAGATCTCGGAAGGGAAAAGGAGACGCACAACAAGAAAACAATGAAGAAGAAAATGTGACAAGTGATGTGTTACAAGATTCTTTGATTCTTTCTTTCAAAAATGTTACTGATTCTTGGGTTGTAGATTTAGGGCCCTCATTCCATGCCACACCTGATAAGAAATATTTTCACAACTATGTTCAAGGATATTTTGGAAAAGTTCGTTTGGGTGATGATAAACCCTGTAAAATTGTTGGAATGGGTAAGGTTCTTGTAAAACAACAGAATGGAAACCAATGGATATTAAAGGAGGTAAGGCATGCTCCAGATCTGAAGAAAAATTTGATTTCAACAGGGTAGTTAGGCAGTGAAGGTTGTGTGGCAAGTTTCATAGATAAAACTTGGAAGGTCACCAAAGGAGCGCTAATAATATCAAAAGGCGAAAAGGCTGGGACATTGTATTTATGCAATGGTATTTCTAACTTTGTTAATGCTTTAACTTCCAAAGGAGCAGATGCAACATTATGGCATCATAGGCTCGGACACATGAGTGAGAAGGGGATGAAGATTCTTCACTCAAGAAATTTTTTTCCGGATTTGAAGAATGTTGATTTGGATTTCTGTGAGAATTTCATATATGGAAAACAAAAGAGAGTCAGATTTCTCAAATTTGGGAAAGAAAAGAAGAGCGAAAAATTAGAGCTTGTGCATACAGATGTATGGGGACCTGCTCAGGTATCATCTCTTGGCAGATCTCGCTATTATGTTACTTTTATTGATGATGCAACTAGAAAAACTTGGATTTATTGCATTCATAATAAATCTGATGTATTTGATACTTTCAAGAAATGGAAGGCTTTGGTTGAGATTGAGACAGGAAAGAAGTTGAAGTGTCTTAGATCAGACGATGGAGGTGAATATTGCAGCAAATAGTTTGATAGGTACTATTCAGAGCATGGAATTTGCAGAGAGAAGACAGTTCCAAGAACACCACAAGAAAATGGTGTGTCAAAAAGGATGAACAGAACAATCATGGAGCGTGCAAGGTGCATGACATTGCATGCAGGATTGCCTTTACAATTTTGGGCAGATGCTGTAGATACTGTTGTTTATCTAATAAAAAAAGGGCCTTCAAGTTCCTTGGATGGTGGTATTCTAGACGAAGCATGGACAGGAAAAAAGGTAAAATTTAGAAGAGAGGAATAACCTGTTTCTGAGTTTTTCTAATAACCCAACGTTTCGGACTTCCTAAGTGAGTCCATCATCAGGGGTAGGAATCAAACGATCTTTGAAATGTTGAGAGAAATAGAGCTAAAGAATGGAAGAATAAATAGTGAACTAAGAAGAGATTTATAAAGGTCGGTTTGAATGATGACAATTTAATTTAATTAAAATATAATTTACTTGAAATTATAAATTTTTTTAAAAGAAATAAGTTATTGTTAAATTAATATATATAATTAATTGAACTAATAATTTTTTTTTTTTTTTTACTATAATATAAATTATTTAAACTAACTTATATAATTAAATAATTTACTATTGCCTTTTGTTTTAATTTATTTTTTAATAATTCATATCATCAATAATCTACTATTTGATTTAGTTATTTATTTATTTATTTTATTTTATTTTTGATTGAAAATATGTAGAATTTATTTATTTATATATTTTAATTTCTTTTTATTAAATAATTTATTTATTTATATTTTATTTTAATTTTTAATTTTTAATTATTATTATTATTATTATTATTATTATTATTATTATTACTTTTAGTTATTATTAGATTTCAAGTTTTTAAGAGGTTTTGATGTATTAAGGGTTTCCAAGTGTCACTAATAATAAGACCATCATCCCGGTTTATGTTGTTTTTTCTTTTTTCAATTTCTATGGCTTCTTTGATTTTCCTCCTTGGGTAATGGTCCTCTTTAGAGACAAGTTTGGCATCCTCTATTTGAATGTAATGTGAGGATGAGAAGGCATGCTCTGCTAGGGCAGATTTGGTAGTTCTATTTCGAGATAAGTTCGCAGCATGTTCTTTTAGTCTAATGCTAAGGGATCTACCTGTTTCACCAATGTATTCTTTGCCACAAGAGCAAGGTATGATGTAAAATCCTTTTTTTAGCCTAGGATTTATAGGATCCTTAGCAGAGTCTACCATATTTAAAATAGTATTGGGGGGGTGAAGGCAATCTTAATGTTGTGTTTGCTAAGAACTTTAGATATTTTATCAGTTGTTCCTTTTATGTAAGGTAAAGAGATTTTAGGGATGTCAAAGGCTCTTTTTAAGCTATTCTTATTAAGGGTTTGGTGTATGGTTTTGTTGATGACATGTTTATTATATCCATTTAGTTGAAAGACATGGCGAAGATGGTTTATCTCATGTTCTAGGTGGTGGGAGTCTGAAATTCTGGTTGCCCTAGTTGTTAGGGTTTTAATGATGCCAGTTTTTTTATTAGGGTGGTGATGTGAGTCAGCATGAAGGTACCTATCTGTGTGAGTCTTCTTTCTATAAACATTGGTGCTGAGTTTACCTTATTTTTTTGTTAAAAGGATGTCTAGGAAAGGTAGTTGGTTGTCTTTTTCAATTTCAATGGTAAATTTGATGTGACTTGAGAGACTATTAATGTGGTCCAAGAACTCATATAATTTTAATATAACATGGGTCCATTTAGCAAAGATATCATCTACATATCTTTTCCATTCTTCAGGGGTGAAAGGAAAGGAGGCTATTTGCTCAAAATGTTCCATGTATATGTTGGCAATAATAGGAGACAAAGGTGGATATAATAAACATGTCATCAACAAAACCATACACCAAACCCTTAATAAGAATAACTTAAAAAGATCCTTTGACATCCCTAAAATCTCTTTACCTTACATAAAAGGAACAACTGATAAAATATCTAAAGTTCTTAGAAAACACAACATTAAGATTACCTTCACCCCCCCTAATACTATTTTAAATATGGTAGACTCTACTAAGGATCCTATAAATCCTAGGCTACAAAAAGGAGTTTACATCATACCTTGCTCTTGTGGCAAAGAATACATTGGTGAAACAGGTAGATCCCTTAGCATTAGACTAAAAGAACATGTTGCGGACTTATCTCAAAACAAAACTTCCAAATCTGCCTTAGCAGAGCATGCCTTCTCATCCTCACATTACATTCGAATAGAGGATGCCAAACTTGTCTCTAAAGAGGACCATTACCTAAGGAGGAAAATCAAAGAAGCCATAGAAATTGAAAAAAGAAAAAACAACATAAACCAGGATGATGGTCTTATTATTAGTGACACTTGGAAACCCTTAATACATCAAAACCTCTTAAAAACTTGAAATCTAATAATAACTAAAATAATAATAATAATAATAATTAAAAATTAAAATAAAATATAAACAAACAAATTAGTTAATAAAAAGAAATTAAAATATATAAATAAATAAATTCTACATATTTTCAATAAAAAAAAAAAAAATTAATTAATTAAAACTAAATCAAATAGTAGATTATTGATGATATGAATTATTAAAAAATATATTAAAATAAATTAAAACAAAAGGCAATAGTAAATTATTTAATTATATAAGTTAGTTTAAATAATTTATATTATAGTAAAAAAAAAAAATTATTAGTTCAATTAATTATATATATTAATTTAACAATAACTTATTTCTTTTAAATAAATTTATAATTTCAAGTAAATTATATTTTAATTAAATTAAATTGTCATCATTCAAACTGACCTTTATAAATCTCTTCTTAGATCACTATTTATTCTTCCATTCTTTAGCTCTATTTCTCTCAACATTTCAAAGATCGTTTGATGCCTACCCCTAATGATGGACTCACTTAGGAAGTCCGAAACGTTGGGTTATTAGAAAAACTCAGAAACAGGTTATTCCTCTCTTCTATAATCTATTTCACCTGTATGGATTCTCTTTTTAACAAAAGGTAAACTACTCTTTTTTAAAGCCTTTTGGATGTGAGGCCTTTGCCCATATTAATAAAGAAAATAGAACAAAGCTTGAGGCAAAATCAAAGAAATGTACATTTATTGGATATGGTGTTAATGACTTTGGTTATCGCTTATATGATTATGAAAATCACAAAATCACTAGGATTAGAGATCTAATATTCAATGAAAAAGTATCGTATAAGAATCAATTATAGGAAAAGAAACAGGAAAAAGAAAACAAAGAGTGCACAGTTCTTGATGAGATCACAGAAAAGGTAAAGGTGCCTGAAAATAATAATAATCAAGAGCCACAACAACAATAGGCACCTCGAACACCTGAAAGTGGTGTTAGAAGATCTACCAGGATAAGTAGACCCCATGAACGATACTCTCCTTCATTATATTATTTATTGTTGACTGATTCTGGTGAACTTGAATGTTATGAAGAAGCAATACATGTTGAAAGCAAGAAGAAGTGGGAGCTAGCCATGGAAGAAGAGATGGACTCCTTAATGCATAACCAGACTTGGGACTTAGTCAGGTTGCCTGCAAGTAAAACTACATTGCAGAATAAATGGGTTTACAGGCTAAAGGAAGAAGATGGAGGAAAACAGAGGTACAAAGATAGACTTGTGGTGAAGGGGTTTGCACAAAAGAAAGGTATTGATTTTGATGAAATATTTTCTCCTATTGTTAAGATGACTTCAATCAGAACTATTTTAAGCCTTATAGTAGCTGAAGATTTACATCTTGAACAGTTAGATGTAAAGACAACATTTCTCCATGGAGATTTGGAGGAAGAGATCTATATGCAGCAAACAGAAGGATTGAGGTCAAAGGGAAAGAAAAATTAGTGTGCAGGTTAAATAAGAGCTTGTATGTCTTAAAACAGGCTCCAAGGTAGTGGTATCTAAAATTTGACAAGTTTATGTCTGAACAAGGTTATACTAGATGTCACTCTGATCATTGTGTTTATCTGAAAAGGAAAAATTATGGAAGCTATATTATATTGTTATTGTATGTAGATGACATGCTTGTTGCAGGGTTTAACATGCAGGAAATAATTGTCCTCAAAAGAAAATTGGAAAATTCATTTGCAATGAAGGATTTGGGAGTTGCAAAACAAATCCTTGGTATGAGAATAAATAGAGACAGGAAAAATATCAAATTAACACTGTTTCAGAATGAGTACATACAAAAGATGTTGAAAATATTTAATATGCAGAATGAAAAACCAATTAGTACACCTTTTTCTAGCCATTTCAAACTTAGTAAGGAGATGTGCCCCAAGACCCAAGAAGAAATGGACTATATGTCTAAAGTTCCATATGCATCAGCAGTTGGAAGCTTAATGTATGAAATGGTATGCACAAGGCCTGATATTGCACATGCAGTGGGAGTTGTAAGCAGGTACATGAAAAATCTAGGAAAAGAACATTGGATGGCAGTGAAATGGATTCTCAGATATTTGAGAGGTACCACAAATCAAGCATTATGCTTTGGTGGTTCAAACATTGCTCTACAAAGATATGTTGATGCAGATATGGCAGGTGACAGAGATAATAGGAGGAGCACTACAGGATATGTATTTACTGTAGGTGGTACAGCTGTCAGTTGGGTTTCAAAAATCCAAAGTGTTGTTGCACTTTCAACAACAGAAGCATAGTATGTTGCTGCTATAGAGGCTAGTAAAGAAATGATTTGGTTACAAAGGTTTATGGATGAATTGGGTAAGAAGCATGATATTGGCACGTTATACAGTGATAGCCAAAGTGCCATTCATCTTGCAAAGAACTCAAAATTTCATTCCAGGACTAAACACATATAACTCAAGTACCATTTCATACGGTTAGTATTGGAAGATGGATAGTTGAAGCTAGAAAAGATACACACTAGCCAGAATCTTGCAGATATGTTAACAAAAGTTGTAACCAGGGAGAAACTGAGATTATGCTCAGTTTCAATTGATCTTCAAGGATGATGATGAAGATGAGAAATAGCCAGGTCCAAAGAGGAGTCATTGTCCAGCAAATGAAGCAGTGGTGTAATTGCTACAATCAGTCTCCAAGTGGGAGATTGTTGGGTGTGGAGCCTGATTATCTTGTTTATTTTGTATCACAATGTTGGACCCCTGTACCTTAATGGGGGCGACAACGCCACCCGAAATTAAACGCTACCTAGGGGGTCCAGGGGAGGCGATTGCGACTTTATGGAGCCCCCTCCTGGTGGCGGGTTTCGGGGGCAGCACCCCCGAAGCTAAAAACAGATGTAAAATTGCCTTGTAAAAGTATAGTAATTTCTAGTCAATCTGGGTCGTTCATTAGGCGGATGATATGATGGTAGAAGTTATGTTTAGTTTAGGATTTTTTTCCCTAGAAGGCAACCCCTCGCTTGTATGAGGGTATTTTATTGCGGCTGTGTATAGTATGTGTATTCTCAGAGCGAGAAACAAATAGGGAGATTGTGAGAGAGAACAAAGGATATTACAATGGATCTGATGTAAGTTGTGTCTGTTTATTTTGCTAGATAATAGAAAGGAAGGATTGGTTGTTCGAGGTGGATGTAGCCCAAACTGGGTGAACCACGTATATATGTTTCTCTCTGGTTTTATGTGTTTTGTGTGCTTGTGTTTTCTGCATATTTTATGTGTTTCATTTCTCTGTAATATTTGATTTTCTAACATGAATGATCTTGAGAAAATAAGGAGGTATTGGTCTTCCTTTTTTTTTATGAGTGGATTTTAAATGGAAACCCTAACCCCAACTAGAAACCCTAAAACTAAAAAGTATCCTTCACCACCAGCAATAGAGTCTAGGCAGACTGTGATTGCAAAATAAAAGAGGTTTGTAAAGTTGAAACCAAGAAAACAGTTTGAGAAAAGAGCAGAGAAGACAGAGGTGCTTGTTGCAAAAAATCCATCACCTGCAAAATAGAGGTTAGAAAGTTTTAAAGAGGAAAAATAAAAAAAAGTGGCCAGTAAGCAGGGAATCCAGGGAAAGACAAGAAGCCAAGTAATAGAATCAAAGGGAAAAACAATTGTTTCAGGTACAGAGGACAGCCCAGTGATGAAAGGAAACTTAGATGACATCCTTCATGCAATTGATATAGAATAATCACCCATTGTGCAAGCCGATTTCATTGGAGTGGATGAACACAAACAGAAAAGAGTTAAATCAGCTAAAAAACTTGAATTTGAGGGTGAAAATGCAGCCATCATTTTCCAAGAAAGGAAACCTTTAAATAGGCATGCAAAGAAACTCCAAGAAGGTAGTAAATAGGTCCAAGTAACTATTGAAATGGCCAGAATCCCTGAAGAGGTGGTTGATCTCTCATCACCAAAGGTGGAGCATGCAACTAGTAAGATAATGAAGGGAAAGGAACACATGACAGAGTGTCAATTTCTTGAGGAGAGATTGAATCTAGAAAACCAAGAGATTTCAATGATGATAAAAATGGCTATAAATCACAGCATCGAAAAAAAATATTTCAAGAGGTTGAAGGCAGTATGGGAAGGCCAAACTGTTTCTAGGTCTGAGATTCCAAGTGCTGCACAACAGTTTTTCACATGGACAGTACCAGCTATCAAAGAAGAAAAATTTATCAGAGTGATCAATACTCAATTGAGAGCCAATAATAGAAGGCTAAGAGGCCAAGTGGAGGATTTGAAGCTGCAATTGAAACTGTCTCAAGATGAACTAAAAAACCAAGGTGCAGAATGAAAAAATTCAAAGGCAAAATTAAATGGGTAATGAAGAATAAACCTCATGAAATGGTGTGTTAGTTCATATGGCTGTTTGTCTTGATGAAACTAGTGAATTTATGAAGTTTTGGAAAATTTTGGTTTGAGTTTTGAAGAAAATCCGAACAAAATTGCTTACTCAGCAGTTTCGTAGCGCAAATAGTGCAAAAAAGGTGAAATGCGCTACGAAATTGTTGTAGCAGCTTTTTTCACCCTTTTCCATAAATTTTTGAAGGGTAGACCTATAAATTTTGGCATGAAAATTATAAGGAGGGTTTGTTAAGTGAATATGAAGATAATACCAAAGGAAGGAAACCAAATTTTGAAGGAAAATAAGTTGAAAGTCTGCACTACGAAAAGCGCTACGAAATTGTTCTGTTTTCATAGCATAGGTTTGTTTTTTCTATTTTGGGCAGTTCGATGATGATTTTGCATAGTTGTCACTTATGGATGATTTTTAACATATGTTACTATAATTACTGATAGAAAATGGCTTCGAAGTCATGGGTTCATAGTGGTCAAAGTGTCCTAAGAACACAAGGAATCCTAAGCCTAGAAAACAGGGGATAGTTTCCTAGTTTGCAGGAGATTAGAATTGAGGTCATAAAGTGATAGAGCTTATCATTTGGATTAGGCCTTATGGGAATATAGCTGGAAAATAATGTAATCTAGCTTAGATAAGGTTTTTATGAGTAGAGTTAATGATTTTGAGTCCTATTTGTATTAAGACTGTTCACTAGGTTTGCAACTGTCATTTTGCAATAAATACCATGTCACATGGTTAGGCAAGGTGTTAAAAAGTAGGAATTCGATGTATCTAGATGAGGATATGGTTATCCTATGTTTTAAATGATCTATAAAAGATGAAGAAGTCGAAATTCTAAGGGTTTGACATTTTTTGGCTAAAATACTGTGATTATTGTAAGTGATTGTTTTCAGCTTAATACAAAGTTTTCTACTTAGCCAACTCAAGATTCATGAAGAGTTCTTGTATGTTCTTGTTCTGATGGCATATTTTTAATATCCTATTAAAGTGTTTTTTTCTTATGTTACTTAGAATTCATCATTGACGCTCTGACTTCCTTCATAAACAAACTGACTGTGTGTTTTACTGTTTCACATGTGTATTCCTTGACTTGAACTATGATATTCCTTGACTTCCATGCTAGGTAGATTTTTTGGTTTTTCTAAAGCTATTATGACTCCATAAGCCGAATGTACACTAGCTAATGTGATTTACAACCAGTTTATATCATTTATATGCTTTTACCCCATATAGAGTTAGCCATCTACATATTTATCAAAAATCATAAACCCTTGAGAGAGCCCTCTCAGGTTGAGGAGGCTAAGCCTCAACCAAAATATTGGTCTGAAATAGTTACATGACATTAACTTGATTGGCAGCCTATCAGGTCTGATTTTGTGATAAAATTTTTGTGCATCTGCCAGGAGTCTGAAGATTATACTTTCCCGAGATTTTGAATCTAAACTTCTGAAGGTAGTAGGAGCTCAGAAAGCTTTTTGAGGATGCATCTACCTTGGTGACTCCATTTAAAGTTTATATGTTCAAAGGTGGCTTCGAGAAGGAGATGCATGAGGAGTAATCCTGACCCATATCCACCTACTATCGTGGAAAATCCAAACACCATTTCAAGAGGTAGTCAAGGAATTTCTAAAATATCAGGTACTCCATCTCATTCGAAATCCTTGTCCTCTAAAATATTAAGAAGTCCCGAAGAAAAAAGAGTTGATGATAAAATTCATGAAGTTTTGTTTAGATCAGAAAGTGAAAAAGAGCTAACTGAAATTATCTTGGACTTTAATAAGAGAGGAATAGATACATCAGCCCTAGTAACATAGGAGTATAAAGAAGAATTATGGGAAGCTGTTACTTCTGAGTTGTTGTTGGAAAGAGAGTCTTTAGATAAATTGAAAGAGTTTGATCCTTTTGAAGTATTGTTGAAAAGTGAAGATGGTTTGCCTCTTCCAAATTGGAGCTCAATTGTTAGTGGCTCACAAAGACCAAACAATCCTCCTCATAGCAGTTTGTCATCCACTATTTTTGCCATCCCTAAAACTACTTCAGTACCTCTAACCATGGCTGGAAATCCACCTGCTGCATCTGCTAGATGCACACCTCTTATTCTTCCTGTTGTCTTAAATGACCTCCCTAGTAAATATGCTGCTAGAATTAAAACCTGGGGAAGTGATGAAGACATTGCAGCAGAGGATCATGTGGATCAATTTAATGATTTTATAGATAGGGAGTAGGTTGATCATGAAGATGTTAAGTTGAGGTTTTTTTCTCCGAGTTTTACTAGTGAGGTTAGGAAGTGGTATAAAGCTCTTACTCCTAGAAGTATTAATAATTGGAATGAATTTGAAGATGTTTTCTTAAGAAAATGGGGAAATAGAACTAATCTAGTACAAGCTCTCACTGAGTATAATACTTTGAAGAGAGCTACTGATGAAACCATCCAAAAATTTTCAAAAAGGTTTAATAAAGTGTTAGACTCTATTCCTGCCCGTTTGAAACCACCAGAAGCCTTAGCTCAAATGTGTTATGTTGAAGCTTTTGACTATGAGTTTTCCATAGTGTTGAGAGAAAGAGAATCCCCTACACTTGCTGAAATGCAAAATGATGCATTGGAGGTGGAGGTTAACTTGATAGCAACTAAAATGTAAAAAATGAGTAAGGCTAATTCGAAAGAAGAAGAGAAAACTTCATCCTCTACCTCTTAGGATAAGCTGGATTCAATGATGAAAACAATGGAAAAGTTGATGGATATATTAGCCCTTGGGAATACCTCTTCTCCTCCTGCACAACATGAACCTCAATTTAGAAACCCTTAGTTCAGGAGACCTCAGAATCAGCAAAGACCAAGGGAGAATAGAAATCAGCAGCCCGATCCTCGAGTGGGACCTCCTTTTCAACAGAATTTGATTGATGAAGAAGATGACCCTGAAGTTCCTGAGGAGCCTATTCATTGTTTTGATGAAGAAATGTGAGGAATTTTCTTGACTAAAGAAGAGCATGATCAATCAGATCAAAATAATCATGAAGAGGAAACATCGGACTATCTAAAGGGGTATCAACATGCTATTTTTTAGATGCAGAAACAATATAATCTCGAAAATAGGAATGTGCCTATCATTGCAAACAAAAGACAGCTTAAGAAGGATACACATAAGGTTTTTGATCACAATAAGGATGCTCTTAAGGTTACTGAAGGTAAGAAAGATGCACCAGCTGTTCCTCCTATCAAAGAAGCTGAAAAATCGGTTTCTGTTTTCAACC
The DNA here is from genome assembly GCA_034641835.2 of Pinus albicaulis. Taxonomy (NCBI): domain Eukaryota; kingdom Viridiplantae; phylum Streptophyta; class Pinopsida; order Pinales; family Pinaceae; genus Pinus; species Pinus albicaulis. The sequence continues at coordinate 1,191,676,060 of CM076574.1, read as the reverse complement.
TTAAGAATGAAATTTCTAAGATAAAAATATCAGTCCCTTTTGGTGAAATTCTCAAGGTAGGTGAATATAGAAGCAAGATTTTTAAAATGTTAAACTCACAACCAGGAGTTTCTGATATCTTGAATGTATTAGAAGAGCATCCAACCATATATTTGGGTCCAAGACTAGAAGATGAACAAAATGAGGAAGTCCCTCCTTTTTATGTGAGCCTTAGAATTCACGACATGACATTGCATAATGCCATGTTGGATTCAGGGGCCTCTCACAATCTTATGCCCAAATTAATCACGGAAAGAATGGGGTTAGAAATAACTAGGCCATATAAATATTTTTTTTCTTTCGATTCAAAAAGAGTTCAATGCATTGGTTTAATCAAGGATGTTGCTGTTGGTCTGACGCAAGTTCCTACTAAGACTGTAGTCATGGAAATTGTAGTATCAGACATTCCACCGAAGTTTGGTATGCTGTGTCAAGGTCATGGGTAGCGAAAATTAAAGCTACAATGCACATGGATCTTACTTATGCTACCATTACTATATTTGGGGAGCAAATAAGATTGTATCGAGAGACAACGATGACTTACATGGTGAATAGTAAATACAAATTCCAAAAATTTCCAATTTATTATTGTTGGAACACCTATTCCTCCATGGGTAGGTGTGGAATGCGAAAAGTCACAATGGAGTCCAAGTGACCTTGGAATGTGAAACCAAGAGTCACACCATTGTACTATAAATGTACATCTTTGTATAATGGAAAAATAAGAAAGCCTCACGCTTATCCTTCATTGTGTGTTGAGTCTCTTGTGTGTGTGTTTTTATTCTTCTCATACACCATGCGTGTGTTTAACATGGTATCAGAGCTGATACGTTCATAACCGGCTCAACCTTCAGTGAGCCATTTGTGTTTATGGCCTATGCATATCTACAAAAATTTTGATAATTTTTGCAGCACTTAGAGTTTTTCTGCAGTAGTCATTTTGCCACATTCAGAAAGGTGTTTTGAAGAAGAGCAGGATTGGTTCTGAAGAAAAGAAGTGTTGTGCATCTGAAGGTTTTCTCACTGCTCATTTTTCCTGCAATTTCTAACTATTAAATTCTACATTTTGAAGAGCTGCTGGAATACTATTTAAAGATGGTTTCTGAAAGAAAAATTTCTGAGTTTTTCATTGAACAATTTGTGAAAATCTCTGGGTTTTTACCGCTGAAATCTTCTGGAAAATTCTGCATTTTTAAAGTCCATTTCTCTGCTGCTGGGCTACTGGAAAAATTTCAAAGTTTTATTGGCAATCTCTACAAATTATACTGCTGTAGATTTCTTGAAAAGCATTCTGCCATAAATTTCCTGCAGTCCTCTGCTATTCTACTCTGCTGTTCAAAATAAATAAATAAATAAATAAAAAATAAAATAAAACAAATAAAATAAAATAAAATAAATTCTCTCACTTGGCCTTCGGCCTCCCCCTCCCCAACCTGCAAGTTTTTTTACAGCTTTCATCCTCACGTGCTACACTCCTCCTCCGCTCAACACTCATCCCTCACACCTGTCGTACCCCCCCCCTCACTGCTCTCACTCATGCACCCCCTCAAGCCTTAACACCCCCGTCCCCTTTTTAAATTCCTTTTCACTCCCCATTTTAAATTAATCCCCTCTCTTTTAATTAATCTCCTTTCTTTTAAATTCCCTTCATTTTTAATTAATTAAAAAAAAAAAAACAACAAACAAACAAACAAACAACAGAGAGAGAGGAAGAGAGGAAGAGCAGAGAGAGAATATGAACAGCAGAAAAGAAGAAATGGCATATGAGGAAATGGAAAACACATAGTGAAAAGTGAGATTTACATTTTATGATTTGTGGCATATATAAGAAGAGTGATTTTCTGCAAGAGATTTACATTTGAAGACAATTTGGTCTTCATTTTGAACAACAGTGGCATTCATAGTTTGGGCACACAAAATTTCTGATTTTTGGAGTTTCTCTTAAGCTCTATTGCATTCTGCATCAAGGTCAAGCATCCAAGCTTGTGAATATCTCCTCCATTTTATGAGTTGAGTTGAGTTGTTTTTGGTGTCAAACAACTATTTGAAGAAAAAATTGAGCTGCCTTAAAGGCTTTTTGCATAGTGTTTTTGCTGCACGTTCAAATATTTTAGCAGAGATATTGACATTGTATTGCTTCTTCATAGTTGCAATCAGCACATTTTGTACTTTGAGATTTCCATAGTTGGAAGTTCTCTTGAGTCATTTGTATTTCTTGTTAAATCACATTGTAAACGGGTGCATTTTCGGTTGAATTCGACACCCTTTCATTTTTTGAGCCTAAGTTGTTGAAAATGGCTAAAATAAATGAGGCATTAGAGTTGTTGAATAACCTCATTCATTCCAATGTTGATGATATGATAAAAATGAGCAAGAATTCTCTTTGTAACATTCAAAGTTGTTTTCTAGACGCACATGAGAAGATTGAGTTTTTGTAGTTGGAATCTCAGCTTCAACAAGATGAACTTCAGCAAAAGAGTCACCATTCTGAACCTGTTTCTGTTCAGAACATTGTGAAAGACTCCCATCAGCAGCAAGTCAATAAAGTTGCAGTTGATTCCCATTCATTTCCTTGTACTAGAGCAAATGTACATGCAGATGCAATAGTTCAACCTGCAATTCTCAAGCCCATCATCAGACCTTGGGAAGAGCTTGTCCACAACAAGCACTGAACTGGTCTTGGATATGAAAACGATGTGTCCTTTCATATTCCAGACTACACCAAGCCCATAATATTTCAGAGTGATGGATTCATGTATGACAGTTCACCTGCAACTGTTCTAGATCCTGCTCCGTTTCCACCACAACAACAGATTGAAAAATGCCAACACTGTGATCGAGTTGGCCTTATGAAAGAACATTTTTTTTATCTTCATCCATGCAAGCACTGTGGTCGGCACACCTATTCTTCAGACAGATGCTTCAGACACAAGCCTCCTACAAGAACCAAGATTCATCTTGGATGGATCGCTTCTTGGCAATGGGCATCAGCAGCCAAGAAGATGTTTACGACACATGTTATAACTTGCTCACGAATATTGAGCAAACTTGCAGTTGAGTTTTCGCCATCATCTCACCTTGTCCCTGACAGGGGAAAAATGGTGGTCATGTACAAGCTTCGACGTTAGATCAAGCAAGCCTGAGCCACAATCTCTCATTCCATGTTCAGAGTTGTAGCCAGAGACACAGCAGTTCAAGCAAGCTTGAGCCACAATTCGTCATTCCAAATTCAGAGATGTAGCCAGAGACACAGATGCCCATGAGCATGCCTTCGGTTGGTGGACAACCTTAAACCATCATCTTTGGTTGGTGGACAACCTTAAACCACCACAGGTAGTAGACCTCCCTTCTTTTCGGTCGAAGGTCTCCCTTTCATATATGAGGAACACTTCCTCTAGCAGAAGCCTTCAACTTCTTGCCAACTTTGGTTGAGTTCCAGGAAATGCTTCAAGCATTCCAGATTTTTTGGTAATCCTAAGACCATCACAGTTAGTAGACATCCCTTCTTTTAGGTTGAAGGTCTCCCTTTTTTATGAGGGACAATTCCTCTAGTAGAAGATTTCAGCTTCTTGCCAGTTTTGGAAGAGTTTCGGGAACTGCAACAAGTATTGCGTTCCAATGTTGGTGGTCATCCTTAAACCACCTGTTTTTTCCAACATTTTAGAGAGTTGATTCAGCCCAAGTTCTGCCATGTATGCTTTGCAAATTTGTATTACAACTCTCTTCTTGGACTCACACATACCCCTTCGGATTAAGGGGGGATGTTGGAACACCTAATCCTCCATGGGTAGGTGTGGATTGCGAAAAGTCACAATGGAGTCCAAGTGACCTTGGAATGTGAAACCAAGAGTCACACCATTGTACTATAAATGTACATATTTGTATAATGGAAAAATAAGAAAGCCTCACACTTATCCTTGATTGTGTGTTGAGTCTCTTGTGTGTGTGTGTGTGTTTATTCTTCTCATACACCATGTGTGTGTTTAACATGGTGTTTAACAATTCTCTTGATACTGAACTTGGTTCTGCTATTCTTTTCAAGGAGTTGACTAATGAAGCAGAAGAGGAGAGGAAAGCAGAAAATCAAAGTTCTGAAATCCAGCAGTCAGCGATAAGGAGGAAGAAGGTTGGTGGTCATTGCATTTTGATGGATCAGTAGGGAGAGAAGGAGAAGGAGAAGGGATTTGGATTAGAAATCCAAGTGATGAGAGTAAGTTCTTTTCCTATAAACTGAACTTTTATTGCACGAACAACATGGCTAAATATGAATCATTGATTTTGGGTCTAGAAGTTTTGAAAAGAATGAATACTCAAAACATTTCTATTTTTGGAGATTCAGAATTAGTCATTAAACATGTTGAGGGTATTTATCAAACAAAAGACACAACAATGAGAGCATATAGGAATTTGGTTTTGGACATGTTAGAAAACTTTCAAGCCTATTCATTCATGGTTAAAACTAGAGAACAAAACTCCATTGTTGATTCTCTTGCTGTATCTGCAAGTCTTTTCATTATTCCTATGCACTCCACATAAAATTATGAGGTTGAGATTAGCCATAGGCCAGCTATCCATGATAATATTATTCATTGGAAATTTTTTGAGGATGATCAACAGGTGAAGAATTTTATTGAGCTAAAAGAAAAGTTTGAAAATGTACAAGTAGATCAACAAAACATGTTGGCTGAATCTGAAGGGAATTCTGAAGTTTTGAAACTAAAGAACAATTCCATAACAAAGGGACTCATACCTCTAGAAATTTTTGTTGATCAGAATGATGTTTTTAAATCCCCTAAGATACAAGCTGATGATGAAGAAGTTGAGAGTTGTAACCATGGTACTATAGATATTCCCAAAATGATTAAACTTTAAAAGTTTCTTTCAGCTGATATGAAGTTTAAGTATGTTGAAATGATGAAGAAATTCATAGATGTCTTTTCTTGGAACTATGCTGATTTGAAAGAATATGATCCCACCATTATTCAACATACAATTCCCATTAAAGAAAATGAAAGGCCTTTCAAGCAGAAGTTGAGGAGCATAAATCCACTTCTTATGCCATTGATTGAGAAAGAGGTCAAAAATCTCTTCGATGCTGAAATCATTGTCCCAATCAGATTTTCAAATTAGCTTGCAAATTTGGTCCCGGTTAGGAAGAAGAGTGGAGAAATCAGAATTTGCATCGACTTCAGAAATTTGAATAAAGTCTCCCTGAAGGATAATTATCCCCTCCCAAATATGGATCAAATTTTGAAAAATATTGTTGGTTCTCAGATAATGTCTATTCTTGATGGATTTTCAGGTTATAATCAGATTCTTGTACATCCTGATGATCAAGAAAAAACAACCTTTACTACACCATGGGGTACTTTCATGTAGGCCAAGATGCCATTTGGTATGATGAATGCAGGAGCTATCTTCCAGAGGGAAATGGACATTTCATTTTCTGAAGAGAAGGACAAGATGGTGGTTGTGTATCTTGATGACATAACAGTCTTCTTAAGGAGGGAAGAATATCACTTGAAACACTTGGAAAGAATTCTGCTGAAATGTAGAAGGTTTGGCATCTCTCTAAATCCCACCAAAAGTATTTTTGCTTTAAATTTAGGTAAATTACTTGGACATATCATTTCTAAAGATGGGATTAAGATTGATCCAAACAAGGTCAATGAAATTTAGAAGGTGGATTTTCCAAGAAGTAGGAAGGAGATTCAATCTTTCCTTGGAAAGGTAAATTTTGTAAGGCGATTTATTCCTAATTTTGCTGAGATTGTGAAGGACATAACAAGGATGCTGAAGAAGGGAGTTGATCTTAAGTGGAAAAAAGAAGCAAGACACTCATTTGAAGAGATCGAAAGGGCACTCACACAAGCTCTGGTATTGATCAGTCCAGATTTCTCAAAGGAATTCTGGTTTTTACTTTTTGATTAGAGATTAATATCACTGAAGTTTTTCTACAAAAAGGACAAGAAGGTATTGAGCAGCTTATTTATTTCTTTAGTAGGCCAATAACCAATTCTAAGATGAATTATAATATCTTAGAAAAGTAGGCCTATGCCTTGGTGAAGGCTATCAAAGATTTCAGAATTTATATTATGCATTCTCATATTATGGCATTTGTTCCTAATACTGTTGTAAAAGATATCCTCACTCAAGCCGACCCTGACGGTAAGAGGGGGAAATGGATTTCCAAGTTGCTAGAGTATGATATAGAGATTAAACCAACCAAATTGTTCAAGGGAAAGGCTTGGCAAAGTTGATGGCGCAGTCAAAATTTGACTGTCTTGACATAAATTGGATTGCAGAAATATCAGAAATTTCACATGATGAAGAGGAACTAGTTCTTATTGAAGAAAAATATATCACTTCAAATTGGTACAAGGAGGTTGTTTTTGTCCTACAACACCATAAAGCACCTACTGATTTAACAAAGTCCAAAGCAAGGTTTGTTAAGCTGAAATCTTTGAGATACTTTATTTTTGACAGAAATATGTTTTGGAAGGATATTGGCGGAATTTTTCTGAATTTCTTGCTGGAAGAGGAGGCCGATAAAGTAATTTAGGAGTTCCAAAAAGGAGATTGTGGAGGTCACCATTATTGGAAGGCAATAGTGAACAATATTCTGAGAGCAGGGTATTATTGGTCTACAATTTTTAAGGATGTCTATAAGAGGGTTGCTGCCTGCCATGAATGCCAGATTTTTGAGGGTAAGAAGAAGCTTGTACCTTTACCTTTGATGCCTATCTATGTAGAAGCACCATCCCAGTAGTGGGGACTAGACTTTATTGGGGAGATTCATCCATCATCATCATCTCAGCATCGCTGGATTCTTACAACGACTGATTATTTCACCAAATGGATTGAAGCAATCCCAACTAGGCAAGGAAATGATTCTGTGATTATTTCTTTCTTAGAAAATAATATCTTGTCTAGATTCGGTTGCCCCATGAAGATTATAACTGATAGTGCATAGGCATTTAAATCTAAGAAACTGATCAATTTCTGTCATCAATATCAATTTACTCTCAGGAATTCTACTGCATACTATCCGAAAGGAAATGGCCTTGCTGACTCTTCTAACAAGAGAATTGTAAGGATCATTAAAAAGGTGTTGCGAGAAAATAAGAAGGCTTGGAATTTGAAGCTGAATTATGCCTTATGGGCTGATAGGATATGCACAAAGAGATCAATTGGAACTTCACAATACAAGTTGGTATATGGCGCTGAGGCTATTTTTCCTACATCACTAGGGGTACCTGTCATGAAGCTAATTCAAGGGCTAGAAGAGGAACCAAATGCAATCTAGAGGAGGATTAATCAACTAATAGCTTTGCAAGAGAAGAGGAATGTGGTTTATGACAAAAATCAGCAATCTCAAAACAGAATCAAGAGGATATTTGATAAGAAGATCAAGGAAGAAAGTTTTCAAATTCAAGATGAAGTGCTGAAATGGGAGGCCAGAATTGAAGAGAAAGGAAAACATGGTAAGTTTGAGAACTTATGGAAAGGTCCTTTCAAGATTGCTGCTTTTCATGGAAACAATACTTACATACTGCAGGAGATGGATGGAAAAACATATGTTGGAGGACTTGTCAATGGCAGGTTTTTGAAGAATTATTCTTCCTAAAATCTGATGGATTATTCATGTCATTGTACATACTCCATTTTATGATTTTTTTCTAGTAATAATGACAAGCTAAATCAGTAAGCTTGAGCTCGAGGTGAAGGCCATTAGAGCTTGAGGAAGAAGCTTGGCGATTTCAAATTTTTTTTCTGTTTTGGTCAAGAAAATGGATAACAACACTAGAACTACTGGTTCTTAGTGTACCACAGGGGCACACTATCCCACGTAGAGCCACTGTTATCACCCAATTTTTCTTTTTCAAAACATTTTATGTCAAATCTGTTTTTGATCAGGGTCTCAAGTAGGTCTGAAAGTCATATTAAGTTTTGGTTAAATGTAGGTCATAGTTTTTATAGGTTTAAAGGTCATCATTTGATTTCAAATAAAATCCTTAGAGGTTAATTCCATGATCAAATATTTACATTTTTCATTTAGAGGTCATTCCATTAGGTTGTGGGCTAAATTTCTACAATTAGCCAAGAAACCTCCGTTTAGTAGCACCATTAGTTCAAAAAATAGGTTTTGCGCTACGAAAGCGCTACTAATTTCGTAGCGCAAATTGCGAAAAATACATTGTGTGCACTACGAATGTACGGTTTCTTAAATGTCATGTCAAGTAAGCCAGAATTTGTCAGAAATCCATTAAGAAATGATAGGACGAGGGTATGGTGAGTTAGTTAGAGGTCAGATTTAAAGTAATTACCCATCTCATAGCCATCATCATCATGATAGGGTCATCATTCAATTGAAAGATGAGATTTCAAATTCGAAAATATTTCCTAATTCAGTCATTCCAGTTTTCATTTTCCTCCACACAATTGTTTAAGCTCTGAAGCAGTAAAGTTAAGCCTATGGTTGTTCTATACCAAGACTATATTCACTATAATCAAGCGAGGTTGTTCCTTTTTCTCAAGTGATGTTGTTATATGTTATCAAGCGAGATTGTTTTACTAATTCCAGAGAAGCTGACAGGTTTTTAAAAAATGGAGCATGGCAGAGGAGAAGAAGGTCCACAGAGGGGGACATTGTCTAAGATATGAGCCTGATAATGTAAACTCTATTGTTGAGGATCAAACAGTGATGGAGGCTTTTAGCAAAGCAGGTTGTCTCAGATTTTGTGAAAAGCTGAAAGGTTGCCACACTCAAGTGTCTAAAGAGTTTTCCTTACACTTCAGTGGAACAAATACCAAAATTGGGATGTCAAATGTGCCGGTCACACCTGAGATCATTACTTCTGTGACAGAGATACCAAGGGGGTAGAAGACTTGGTTTAAAGGTTTGACATGAAACCATGCAAGGAATTCATGAAACCTGATTATGCAGATATGGACCTGAATAATGTAATACCTAGGAGTTGTATCAAAGACACCTATGCCAAGTTGTTGTTCAACATTCAAAGATAATTTACATGTGAAGGCAGGTACTGTAAATTTTATACTTATCATTTCAATTTGCTTCTGCATTTCACAGGTAGGATATCATTAGACTTGCCCTTTTACTTACATAGGAGCCTTGTCAAAATGTCTGATAAAGTACAAGCCAAGTCTAATGGGTGTGAAACCTCTCCGTTTCACCATGGTCTGATAAATTTATTGGTTTTGAATGAGATTGAGAAAATAAGCATGGATTGGTCTTCCTTTTTGTTTATGAGTGGATTTGAAATAGAAACCCTAACCCCAGCTAGAAACCCTAAAAATAAAAAGACTCCTTCACCACCACCAGCAGAGTCTAGTCAACCTGTGATTGTAAAATAAAATATGTTTGTAAAGTTGAAGCCAAGAAAACAGGTTCAGAAAAGAGCAGAGAAGACACAGGTGCTTGTTGCAGAAACTCCATCACTTGAAAAACAGAGGTTAGAAATTTTCAAAGAGGAAAAATAAAAACAAGGGGCCATTAAGCAAGGAATCCATAGAAAGACAATAAGCTAAGAAATAGCATCAAAGGGAAAAACATTTGTTTCAGGTACAAAGGACAGCCCAGTGATGAAAGAAAACTTAGATGACATTCTTCATGCAATTGATATAGAAGAATCACCCATTTTGTAAGCTTATTTCATTGGAGTGGATGAACACAAACATAAAAGAGTTAAATCAGCTAAAAAACTTGAATTTGAGGGTGAAAATGCAGCCTTTATTTTCCAAGCAGGGAAACATTTAACTAGGCATGCAAAGAAACTCCAAGAAGGTAGTAAAGAGGTCCAAGTAACTGTTGAAACAGCCAGAATCCTTGAAGAGGTGTTTGATCTCTCATCACCAATATTGGAGCATGCAGCCAGCAAGACAATGAAGGGAAAGGAACACATGACAGAGTGTCAATTTCTTGAGGAGAGATGGAAGCTAGCAAACCAAGAGATTTCAATGATGAGAAAAAGGGTTAGAAAGAACAACATAAAAAAAAATAGTTCAAGAGGTTGAAGGCAGTATGGGAAGGCCAAACTGTTTCTAGGTCTGAGATTCCAAGTGCCACAGAACAGTTATTCACATGGAAAGTACCAGTTGTCAAAGAAGAAAAATTTATCAGAGTGATAAATACTCACTTTAGAGCTAGTAATAGAACGCTAAGAGGCCAAGTGGAGGATTTGGAGCTGCAATTGAAATTGTCTCAAGATGAACAAAAAAACCAAGGTGCAGAATGAAAAAATTCGAAGGCAAAATCAAATGGGTAATGAAGAATAAACCTCATGAAATGGTGTGTTAGTTCATATGGCTGTTTGTCTTGAGGAAAGTAGTGAATTTCTAAAGTTTTGGAAAATTTTGGTTTTATTTTTGAAGAAAATCCGAAAAAAACCACTCACTCAGCAGTTTCATAGCGCAAATAGTGCAAAAAAGGTGAAATGCACTACGAATCTGTTGTAGTAGTGTTTTTCACCCTTTTCCATAAATTTCTGAAGGGAAAACCTGTATATTTTGGCTTGAAAATTCTAAGGACGGTATGTTAAGTGAATATGTACATAATCCCAAAGGAAGGAAACCAAATTTTTAAGGCAAATAAGTTAAAAGTCTACGCTATGAAAAGCGCTACAAAACTGTGTTGTTTTCGTAGCGCAGGTTTGTTTTTGCTATTTTGGGCAGTTTGATGATGATTTTGTACAACTGGAACTTATGGATGAATTTTAACATATGTTATGTCAATTCCTGACAGAAAATGGCTTCGAAGTCATGTGTTCATGGTGGTTAAATTGTCCCAGGAACACAAGGAATCCTAAGCCTAGAAAACAAGGGATAGTTTCCTAGTTTGTAGGAGATTAGCATTGAGGTCATAAAGTGCTGGAGCTTATCATTTGGATTAGGCCTTATTTGAATACAGTTGGAAAATAATGTAATCTAGCTTAGATAAGGTTGTTATGAGTAGAGTTAATGAGTTTGAGTCCTATTTGTATTAGGATTGTTCACTAGGTTTGCAGCTGTCATTTTGTAATAAATACCATGTCACATGGTTAGGAAAGGTGTTAAAAAGTAGGAATTCAATGTATCTAGATGAGGATAAGGTTATCCTATGTTGTAAATGATCTATAAAAGATGAAGAAGTAAAAATTCTAAGGGTTGGACATTTTTTAGAGAAAATAATGTGGTTATTGTAAGTGACTGTTTTCAGCTTAATACAGAGTTTTCTACTTAGCCAACTCAAGATTCATGAAGAGTTCTTGTATGTTCTTGTTTTGATGGCGTATTTTTAATATCCTATTGTAGTGTGTTTTCTTATGTTACTCATAATTCATCATTGATGCTCTGACTTCCTTCATAAACAAACTGATTGTGTGTTTTACTGTTTCACATGTGTATTCCTTGACTTGAACACTGATATGCCTTGACTTCCATGCTAGGTAGATTTTTTGGTTTTTGCTGAAGCTATTATGACTCCATAAGCCCAATGTACACTTGCTAATGTGATTTACAACCATTTTATATCATTTATCTTCTTTTACCACATATAGAGTTAGCCATATACATATTTATCAAAAATCATAAACCCTTGAGAGAGCCCTCTCAGGTTGAGGAGGCTAAGCCTCAACCAAAATATTTTTCTGAAACAGTTACATGAGATTAACTTGATTGGCAGCCTATCAAGTCTTATTTTGTGATAAAAAAACTATTTTGTTTGGATTTGTATGAATCTTTTTGAGCATGTGTTGTTGTATTAATCTATCACCTTAACTTGTGGACTATTCCGCATGTTATCTCATGATATCATTATGCTCATGTTTTCCTTTAAAGCTACGTACTATTACAAGTTTCTAAGGGTCTCACTTCATTTTCCCTTCACATGTTGGAACCTTCAGACATCACACTTAATTATCCACATGGTCACACACTTTTTCTCACCAAAGACACTGTGTACAATTGTATGTGTATTTCCAACCAAGGTACAACATTAACACCCCACTGTCGGGACTCCTACTCCAAACGGTGTGAAGTCTAGTTGGGAATTCATATTGCGGACATCCCTTGAATGTTGGTTGGTCCAACACCATCAAACAATTCTTATGTATAGTTTTGACAATATAGTTGCATTTGTTTCCATCATACAATAATACACTCAAGGAGTTTAAGGGTCTATAATAAAGTAGCTACAAGTAAGGAAAAGCAAGAATAAACATATTTTCAAACACAAACAATTAAGAAGCTGTAAAGAACAAATTAAAGCAATAATTAGAATTCCAAGACAAGTTTACGTCAACAACATTTGCATCATTTCAACATCAATTTTTGAACAATGAACTTGCAACCATTTTTTGTATGAGTAAAATAAAATCAAAATTGAATTGTATTATAACATTCAGATCATAATATTTTGTAAGTTAACTTATTAAGTTGAATTCAAATTCTGCTGGCTGCATTCTTGGTTGAACCCGACACCCATTTTAATGATTGACTCGAATTGGGTTCATTTTCAGTAGTAGTCGACACCCTAAAATTGTCAAGTAAGCTGTTAGTCATAAGTATTTTTCACTATCTGTGGATGACTAAAGGGTGTTTATATATTTCTGAAAAAAATATTCCATGCATATCTTGAGTTTCAAAAATATCACTGCCTTCATTATCCTTATAGAAACTTTTTCACTATTTTATCAGTTTCCCATTTCATGGTCACCCTATTGCTCCTACAAACTCCTTATGAGATTATGTCTCTCATCTTTATCCTTTTTCCCGCCTATAGCCTCATTGCCTCATTTTTCCCCTGCCAAAAGACTCCACCTTCCCTCTAGGGTTTTCCTATTGCAGACTCATTTCCCATGTTCCCCAGTTTTCTCAAGCATTGATGGTCTCAAAACTCTCTCTGTAGGCTCTTTTGATAAATCAAGTACATTGGATTTTGGATCTTCAATACAACACTTTTGATAATACTTTGTTTTTCACTTGAAAACCTCCAAGTCAAATCCCAGTCAAAATTAGGTCAAAGGACCCTCCCACTAGGTCATTAGGGTTTCACATGTTTCAAGGTCATCATTGGATATTTCAGACACTGCTTTTCCTTTGCTAGAAACTGGCTCAGATATAATAGAACGTCAAGACATGGTTATTCAAGAAGGACCTTAAATATTACTAAAGAATATTACCTTAGTAGTTCATAGTTTGCAAGTGAGGTAAATGCAATGAATTTAGCACTTCTACAAGAGTGTTGAAGGATTTTCCAGCAGAAGGTGTTGATGAGGTAGACTATCTACTCCTAAATGAAGACAAATTACAACAAAGGAAAGGGAAACAAATTGGTCTTGTAGAGATTAGGTTTTTGAAGTTGATGGTCCAGTTGAGTGCCAAAATAGTGACCACTTGCAGAAATGACATGGAGGAGGCACATAAGGCCAAAAATGAAGAAAGTCTATTAGAATAGATTGAAGAAAAATGGAAAAGGTGAGGTGAAATGGAAAGAAATGAATGAACTTGAAAGGGCTATAGATAAATTAGAAGACAACACTGATGATTGTTGTAAAGCACTCTAGACACCTAGGGTTTTGAAGAAAGTGGCTATACAAGGTGAAAAGCCTAATTTGAACTCCATGGTGGAAGCAAAAGAGGATTTTGAAGTTGTTGCTGTGTGAAATCATCCTAAAGGTGTCAAAATAAACATGTCAAGTCTCCAGGATCAAAAGAAAAGAGAATTTCATAACTCCAGTCACCTGCAAAGAAAAACAATGTAAAAGGGTTAGTAAGAAAAGAAAAAATACTTTTAGCATTAGAAAGTGGGTTGCAAAGTTAAATTAAATCCATGAGCCTATAAAATCCCATTTTCACACTTCAATGAATCATTTTTATCTTTCAAAAGACCAAGATCATTCAGCGGAGAAAAAAATTTGAGTTTTCAAGCCAATTTGGGCAAGTTTGCCTTAGCGCTACGAGCTCAGACTAGCGCTGCGCCCCTGGAAGTTGGCGCTGCACGTTTGAAATTTCTTCCCCATTCATTTTTTGAAGGCACTGCGCACCTTGAAGGTGGTGCTGCATGCTGGGGGAGGCGCTGCACTCTTACCCGAAACACTCTGTGCAAATTTTATAAGGCACTGCACGCTCAGAACAGGCATTGCGTGCTCAGCCTTGACACTGCGTCCTCAGCCTTAGCGCTGTGCCCTCAGCCTTGGCACTGCGCCCTTGGCCAGGAAGGGTTTCTAAGCCCTCAAACCACTCAAATCACTCCAATTTTTCTTCCAAGCTCTTGTCAAATGTCCTCCAAGAATTCATAAGGGTAAGTACCTGACATACACTCATCTTCAAGCTATTTTAGTGATTTCTTAATCAAATTGAATGAAACCCTAATCAAACCCTAAGTTTCAAAGTTGGATATCGTTGTTTCAACCTCATTTCATCTTCCTAGATAGAGTGTCAGTGATAGAAAGGGTAATTGCACAACTGGAGTTCTGTAATTGAGTTTTTTTAGCCTCTCACCCATTCTCATACACCTATGCCCTCACTCACTCATTCACTCATTTTCAAGGCTACCTTTTCATTGCCATCCTTTCATCTCATTTTCATTTACACTCCAGGGTTTTATAAGAGCAGAGTTCACAATGTCTAAGGGAGAGGAGAGTGGGAGTGGTTTGGAGGCCCAAATTCCAAGGAGGCAAGATCATAAAGGAGGCAACATAAATAGATTTGAACCCCTCAGTACAAGAGAGCTCATGTCATCTCCCTTTACTATGTCTTGTTTCATGCATGTAGGATGCTATGAATTTTTTGAAAAGGTGCCGTAGGTGCCAAACCACCCTGAGCTAACTAGACTATTTATCATTAACTTGCATAACAAAAAATTTAATCTTGTAGGGGTCACCTTTGAATTGTCTACAGGTGCCATTGCTAATGCCACAGGTGTACCTAGTGTAGGGGAGAAATGGTTCAAGCAAGCTAACCTTGACATGAGTTACTTTGAGCCATACCTTAAGCCCAAATATAAAGACCACAACAAATCCATCTTTCCTTTCTCTCACCTGCTTGATATATATGCACCTATGATGAAGATTATAATGAATAATTTCACTTGTGAGGGAAGGTTCTCCCGTTTTTACTCATACCACATCAGGTTGCTTATGCATTTTATTATAGTGAGGATGTTGCACATACCCTATTACCTTTATCGAAGCATTGATAAAATGGCATACATAGTACAAAAGAGAAACTACCCTCAACAGATGCAAAGCCTTTTTCATTGCTCACTTATCAAAATTATTTTTATGCATCAAGTACAGTAGAAAGGCATTCCATGGGAGACCTTCATTGGAAATGAGGTTTTTACTGCTCCACAAGGCCATCATCAACAAGATGTACCTTCCTCATCTCATCCTCCCATTCCTACTTCTCCATCAATTCCTGTTATTCCTACATCTCCACTGACTCACATTCCTTCACCCCATGATGACCCTTCCAAATCCCCATCCACTCACATTCCTTCACCTTATGATGATCCTCCTTCATCACCTTCCCACAACCCTTCACCCTCATCTCATGACACCACAACATCAAATAGTGATGAGGGCAGTGAGACAGATGACACTGAGATGGTTTACATGATCCTTTTCCTTTGACCTATAAAAGAGGTCATAGGCAGGTGTTTTCTCAAAAAATTGTGGAAGAGGTCATGCCTTCTACATCAACAAAACAACTTGACAAAGGTAAGGAAAAGGTCATTGTTGAAGAGGAGCAAGACAAACATGAAACGGAGCAAGAGTTTCAGCTAAGTCACCTTGACATTGAGAATGAGGATGCGGAGAGGATCACAAACATGTTGCTCAAGATCAAGGATGCCTAGATTAGGGAGCTACAAACCAATCTAGGCAGGGCAAAGAATGTGATCTACTTCCTTGAGGTAGAAGACCAAAAGTTAGAGACAGAGAAAGCCATCAGAGAGGTCAGAGCTATCAGATCTCAGAAAGAGGCTAGAAAGGCCAAGGCTAAGCTAGATGAGACCTTGGGTACTCTTGATGACATTTATGATGAGGAAGAAAAACTTCATAGGAAGAGGCAAAGGAAAATTGGGTTGAATAAGGCCTTAGCCCGAGAGAGAGAGAGCAAGAGATAGCATTGGCAGAGAAGCTCACTCCAAGTGAGCTGCTTGCCATGGAAATAAACTATGACAAAAAATCTTTGTTAGAAAGAGCCAACATACACCTATAGGATTAGATTGAGAAGGAAAAAATAAACATTGACCTTTAGAAGAATATGGCAAGGCATTATGCCTTAAGAAACAAGATTACAAGGGCCAAGCTCAAAAGAGCCCTAGCAAAGAGTCAAGCCCTAAATGAGGCAAAGGAGAAGGAGAAACTTGAAATCCTTGTTGATGTATCCCTCCAAGCCTCCAAGACATGATCAGCAAATAAAAATCCAAATTTTGGCACTTCGTGCACATTTTGAAATTTTGACTGTTTGACTAGCAAACAAAAGGGCCAAACGCGCAAAGCCACTAGCGCTACGCTCTTTTTTGGGGAACTTAATTGAGAAAAGGTTTACATATTCATGTTTCTCATGCCTAGCACATCACCCTTAGAATATTTCAAGTCATTTGGAGCAAAATTGGTTCCTAAAAAGGGCCAAAAAGCACATACAAAACACCTTTCTACCCTATTTTCAGCATTGGCATTGTGCCCTTAGTAGTCTTAGTAGAATGGATTTTTGAGCCAATAAGTGGAATCCATTCTAAAAAAATAAAGGTATATTTCGAAACTAGAAAGGACAGGCTTTCGAATGAGCTATCATGGAGCTCATTTGAACACCGGGAAGGCCTCCAAATCTCAGCTGCAAAAAGGGAAAGTTTTCCAATTTTGGCCCTACACCCTTGGCCTAGCGCTACTCCCTCAGCCAGTGTTGCTGTGCCCTTCCTAGAAAGTCAACAAAAGACACAAGAAGTTATAAAAAAAGATATTTTGAGGGTTTAAAGGACAAATATCTCCAAAATTATCTAAGGATTTATGTTAGAAGTTATTTTTTCATTTAATGATTTTGGGATATTTGTGCCTTGGGCCTTACATGGTGTCAATGGTCAAATTAATTTATGATGTAATTAATGACTTCTAAAACCCTATCTAGGGTTTAATTCACAATTTTGGTAGTTAAATACTACATGTAAGCCTCATTATGATTGTTGGTTGATTGTTGAGCTGAGCATAGAGTCTAAGTTGTAATAAAGTTTGGCTTTCGAGCCTTGTAAATCTCTTGGTCTGAATATCAATGGAACCAACACATTCCTAGGATTCATGAACTCTGTTAGATGGTGATGTTATTCCACTATTTTCAATGTTTTCCTTTGTTTTACATTATGTTCATTGCTTCTCTGATAATAGAAAATAAATTTTAGGTTGAGATATGTTGTTTGGGCACCTCAACTCTGTCTTTCATTATTATCTCTAAGTTTTCCTCTGAAAGTAATAATTAGAGAATTATTAACTCTTCTCTAGGATTATTTGCTTGTTGTTTTGATGTATGTTTAGTGAAGTCTAGCTGAAGAATCCTTAATTTCTTTTCAGTTTTACTAAGCTATTGTCCTGAAGGCTTTCCTTGTTTGAAGTATAGTTAAAGGATTCTTGATTTCCCTTTAAACCTACTAAATTCATAACTTACTATCATCATATACTCATTTTATCTAAAATATCCATTTGGCTTTGTTAACTTGCCTTGTGAAACACCCTTGATTCATTATTTCCCTTTTCAAGCCTTTCACAGACCCCATAGCCCAATGGTTTAAACCTCTCTTACTCTATCTGTTCTACTTGATAAGCAACCTAACCAAAAAAAACAAAACAAACAAACCATATCATTTTAACTAGCCTAAAATCATTATTCTAAAGAAAAAAAAGTCATATATTTTATACAAGCATAGAGAGAGCCCTCTCTGAGGCTAGGAAGGCTAGGTCCTAGCACTCCGAAGTTGGTTTGATGTTACCCTTGTCTATTTGGTCTTGCCAATCTGAAAAATTATAGGGAACTAACATAATGGTGACTCCACTGGGGACTGAGTAAGTAACAACTTAAATATTCCTTCAAAACTCAAAAATCCCCTGGCAAACTTAGATAAATCAAGTGTTACCCAAGAATGATATATGGTTGATTTTCCATACTAGCACCATGGTGAACATACTGGGAACAGTCATTAAAAATCTTAGTTTCACATAAGGAACTCTGAAAACCCAAAAACATCTCTAGATTGGTATCCAATTTTTGATGGTGGAAAACAAACAAATTCTCAAAACAGTTAGCATCATCCACCTGGTGACTCCGCTATTCTCACAGACTCCCCTGGGAATTTACTAAACAAACTTGATAGAAGAAAACCTAGCCACTCACTTTTTGAATTTAGTATTCATAAATATTGGTTTTGTTTTCAAACTATTGCATACTTTTAGCCTCTCTGTGTTTTGGGTCTGAAATCTGGCTTCACAAAGAATCTACACCAGATCTGTAATATTCCAAAATTAGCATACAGCTAATTGGAATATTGATTTTTGTCTTTTACACCTAGGAGATTTAATAAATGGGTAAGGAGGCCCATGAAAAATAAAATATGAATAAAATCCCTCATAGTATGAAAAGGGATCATCATTGGAGCTAGATTTCACACCCTCATGTGTGAAAAGGGACCTTTTCATATGGACAAGGTTAATTTTTACCAAGTCAACAGCACTGGGATAAGAGGTGGAGATCACTTGGAGAGACAACGCAGTATGAATGGGAGGAAGCTTCCTTGGTGGAGGAAAACCTAAGGAGTGGGACCCATGGTGAGAGAGCTTTCACTTGTTTAAAAGGAGGGCAAGGCAGCTATTGTGATTCATGTTATGGATTATTTATTTTATGGTCTGTTTAGACTTTGTGCATTCTCGTGTTGTTTAGCAGGGTTGCTGTGCTGCTTAGCATCGAGTGTTCCCAAGCGGGAATCCCATTTCCTTTCTTGAGAGGCCTCTTGAGGGAGATTTCACTTCATTTCTCCAAATCCAGGCTCAAGGCCAAGCCACCTCCTTCAGCTATAGCATTATTTCTGCTGAAGTACAACGTTGTGTTGCAGGGTGTTGCAATGGAGGTTCTACAACACAACTTCTAGAGCTATTTTTCAGAGGAGGAAGTCTTATTTCCTTTGGAGGATTAGTGAGGGAGAATTTTGAGCTGATTCCCGTCATCTTTGGCATCAGGCCAACCATTTTCCATCATCTACACCACAGTCCCTCTCATTGATTGTGTTATTTTCAGTGTATATCTGCAGTGAGGGTTGTAGTGTTTGTTTAGAGGGAGAGATCTTCAGTGTTAGGATCAGCCTTTCACTTGGAAGATCCATTGGAGGATGTTTTTTTTGCTTGTGCATCAGCTACAACCATATCCATCTATTTCTTGAGTTGCAACTGCTACATCAGTCTTGAGACTGCAACTCTGGCATTTTTTCCATTTTGTATATTTCAGCCAATCCTTCTGGGATTGACTTCATATTGTTTTCAGGGGTTTAGAGATTTTCTCCCCACATTATTTGAGCCATACATTTCCAAATCTATGTATTGACATTCATTCTATAGCAGTGCCTCATAGAAACTGCGCAGTCATAGCCTTGGGCTTTCTATATGTAGCAGTTTTCTTCATTTTCTTGTACATGTTCTATTGAGGCTTGAATTTCCTAGCTTGAGTGATCATTACCTCAAGAATTTGTATACATTTTTTGCTATAAGATCAATTTGATGGCTATTTTTATCTTCTCATGTTTTCGCTATTGATATAACGCTGCTACTCCAATATGTGTTCTTACATTGCTGCATCTCCAACTTTGGAACATCTTGAGGTGTTATTATTGTTGTAGAAATTCCCTATTTTGGGATATTACAGTGGTATCAAAGCATCATATTGGCTCAGCCTGTGAGTTTCATCCAAAGAAGATAGAAGAAGATCAGAAGGATGAGATTACTCTCATCACTTTTCAGACTTAAAAATAACCTCTCCAAGGAGGAGGAGAAAATAGTAGAGGAAGGTCCATGCACTTCATATTATCACGAAGAAGAAGAAAGCAAGCATGAGAGATACTTGGATCATCATATTCTAAGTAAATACCTTGTTGTGTAAAAATTTGAACCTAGAGCCTTCAAGGAGACTCTAACTCTCCCACAATTCATTCAGTTGAAGGAGGAGAGGAGGCCCTGCAGCAGAAAGGAAATCAAAGGCAATAGATTCCTATTGTCTACTTTTGATGGTCATCAACAGCAAGATCTTGGGCAAGAAATCTTGAGGCATTATTCCTACTACATCCAATGGTAGAGAGGGAAGCGGTGGAAGTTGCAGTGTTGCACCTAGAGGGTGAAGCCAATGTTTTGTGGTTCAGTCACTTAAGCCATGCAAGGGTGACTTCTTTTGTTGAGTTCACTCAAAGGTTGATTAGAGCCTTTGATAGAAAGAGGTCAGAGGAGGAAAATCCCACACCACCATGGGAGGAGACTTGTACCAACGCCGTCACAACCTTGGAAGAGAATCCTTCTACATTTGCAGTTGAGGCAGCCACTACATTGGGGGAAAGAACTCTTGCAGCCACACAAGGAGATCCCAAGTTCCATCAAGGTATGAGTGAAGTTCCACTTTCTATTATTGCAGAAAATCTTTTAGGGGATTGTGTAAATTCATATGACCAAGAATCAACATACATTTCTAACCTAGAGCAGCAAGATTGCACTGCGTTGTGCCACATCGGAAAATTCAAGGAAGAAATAAACCATCATCCTCATGAGCCATTTTTGGATTAGACAGCACACTTGAGGTTGGGGTTTGAATACATGAAGGAAAGGATGATAGATAGTAGACATCTTGAGATGAGAAAAAAATTCTCCTTTCCAGATGACACTTTCTCAATGAGCATCTCTTAGCTCAAAGAGAAACTTGTACTTTCAGCAGATCCAAGACCTCATCGGTTTCGGAGGACTATTGATGAGAAAGGGATCTCATGGAGAGACCCCATTAGAGGTGCACTTCAACATGACATGGAGTGCAATGTTCATCAACACATGGAGGATGGTAGCCCTCATTGGAGGATGGTAGAGGACATCCACAAATGGTTGAGTGGATGTGGATGAAGAGCAAGAGGTGGGTGAGCCACTTTCAAATTTATGACACTGGGTAGCAGGAGGCATGGTTGTGTTGGCTACTCTTAAAAGAGTTTGGTCATCTTGAGACATATCCTCTTTCGAAGGGTATGAGGAGGCATCAAGTTTTTTTTTTGCTTTGGTTTTTCATGAGAGAGCAAGGGCAAATTTTCTCTCACACTTTGCATGCTGTTGTAGGAGTAGGAGATGGCACTATCATGGTGCAAAGGGGCTACTCCTTGGCCTTAGATGATCAAGAGGTACTTCCACTTTAGAAGGGACTTCTTATGTGTAGCAGCGTTATAGGAGATGTCTTTGACAAGATGTGTGTCAAATAATGGAGTTATGAGTTGACAGGAGCCTATTTCCATAGGCCAACAACGTTGTCACTTGGGAGCTTGGGGTTATTGATGGAGTGTCCCCAGGATCACTTTACACTTGATGCACTTGGTGGAAAAGGAGGTGAGAATTATGAATTAGTGGATGGAAACATCTATTACATTGATATGACCTTCTTAACTTGGATTTCCAAGCATGAGAAGAGTGATATTCATGCAGCACATGGTTTATTCCTCTTCATAGGAGTGTTTCATAGCACTATGGAGGAATTATTCACATACATATGCATCATGTTACTCTCAACATATGGTAAGAATATATTTTTTTGCATCCATGGATTCTCTAACACAGTATTTGGATACTCTTACCATTCATATTCAGTGCATTGCTCCACAAAGGGAAAGCTTTTCATTAAGCTCCATGGTCAACATTGGGTCAAACTGTATGATGGAGGTAGCCATATCTTATATGGCCTTGGGCAAGTGTTTTATTTCGTGTATGTTCAGTGGATGTACTGAGCCATTTTATATTTATCAGTATATGTCATGACATACATAATTATCCATGTAACAAAAAACAACCTTCCATGTAATTTTCTGAAGCAGCAGTTTGGGAAACTGCATTGTCACTATTGGGAAAAATGTTGGTACCTTCTTGCACCACATGAAACCTTCAGGATTTTCCTCATTTTGATGCTGATCATGATTTCATTTTCTGATATTGATCTTATTTGTATGGGAACCATGATTTGGAGAGAGACACATGAGTTGGATGTGTCCTTTGAGGAAGAGGATTCCCACACTTTTTCAATTGCATGTTCTAATGGGAGCATGAGAGGAGATATGGACACCACACCCAATTTTTTTTTTCCTTTTGTATAGGTAGGCCATTTGATTGATGGGATGCCATATGGTGATGATATCCTATCCATCACATATGGGATGATTTGGGCCAGCTTGATTCACAGCGTTGGAGAGGAGATCTATGGAGATCTAGTCTTCATCTTGCCACTTGAGGGCAATTGTTTTGCAGACAAAGATTAGCATATGCTATACACTTATCATAAGTCGAGAGGAGGATAGCATGGGGTATGCTCCTATGTATACCATGTTCAGATATTCATCCCACGTACATTGCATGAGCTCAAGGTGGAGGAGCATTTTCAAGAGTTTCCATGTTGGGAGGTGACTCATTTTGTATGGATGATTTCTTGGGGATGGAGGATCCACATGGGAAGGATGTTTCCCAATAAATTTCAGACTCCATGCCTTGAGAGGACCTCGAGACAACACCTTGTTTCCTCCTTGAGTAATTTACTTATTCATGATGATAGCCATTTGACTAGCTTACATGCTTGGGAGGGGAAATTTGGAGATTCATTGATGATACATCATCTCATTCCTTGGAGGAGTACATCATATGTGGATGCTACAGTAGGAGGAAGGGAGACTTCTGAGTTCTATCCTTTCAGTTGCTCGAGGACAAGAAACATTTTGGAGGGGAGGACTGTAATATTCCAAAATTAGCATGCAGCTAATTGGAATATTGATTTTTGTATTTTACACCTAGGAGATTGAATAAATGAGTAAGGAGGCCCATGAACAATAAAATATGAATAAAATCTCTCATAGTATGAAAAGGGATGATCATTGGAGCTGGATTTCACAGCCTCATGTGTGAAAAGGGACCTTTGCATATGGACAAGGTCAATTTTGACCAAGTCAATAGTGCTGGGATAAGAGGTGGAGATCACTTGGAGAGACATCGCAGTATGAATGGGAGGAAGCTTCCTTGGTGGAGGAAACCCTAAGGAGTGAGATCCATGGTGAGAGAGCTTTCACTTGTTTAAAAGGAGGGAAAGGCAGCCATTGTGATTCATGTTATGGATTATTGATTTTATGGTCTGTTTAGACTTTTTTCATTATCTTGCTGTTTAGCAGGGTTGTTGTGCTGCTTAGCACCGGGTGTTCCTGAGTAGGAATCCCATTTTATTTTATCAAGAGGCCTCTTGAGGGAGCTTGCACTTCATTTATCCATATCCAGACTCAAGGCCAAGCCACCTCCTTCATCTACAGTGTTATTTCTGTTGAAGTATAACGTTGTGTTGCAGGGTGTTGCAGTGGAGGTTCTACAACACCACTTCCTTAGCTATTTTTCAGAGGAGGAAGTATTGTTTCCTTTGGAGGATTAGTGAGGGAGAATTTTGAGCAGATTCCCATCATATTTGGCATCATGCCAACCATTTTACATCATCTACAGCGCAGTCCCTCTCATTGACTTCATTATTTTCAGTGTATATCTGCAGTGAGGGTTATAGTGTTTGTTTGGAGGGATAGATCTTTAGTGTTAGGATTAGCATTTCACTTGGAAGATCCATTGGAGGAGTTTTTTTCAACTTTTGCATCATCTATATCCATCTCCATCCAGCTCTTGAGTTGTAGCTGCTACATCAGTCTTGAGACTGCAACTCTGGCATTTTTTCCATTTTGTATATTTCAGCCAATCCTTCTAGGATTGACTTCAGATTGTTTTCAGGGGTTTAGAGCTTTTCTCCCCACATTATTTGAGCCATACATTTCCAAATATATGTATTTACATTCATTCTGTAGTAATGCCTCTTATAAAATACGCAGTCATAGCCTTGGGCTTTCTATATGTAGCAGTGTTCTTTATTTTCTTGTACATGTTCTATTAAGGCTTGCATTGCCTAGCTTGAGTGATCATTACCTCAAGAATTTGTATACATTTTCTGTTATAAGATCATTTGATGGATATTTGGATCTTCTCATGTTTTATCTATTTATATAACGCTACTACTCCAATATGTGTTCTTACATTGCTGCATCTCCAACTTTGGAACATCTTAAGTTGTTCTTATTGTTGTAGAAATTCCCCATTTTGGTATATTACAAGGTCTCACGCTGACCCAAACCCTCCTGCTATAGTTAATGACCCAGAAAGAATCTTATGGAAAACCTCTAAGACTGAAGATTCGACTATTGTTAAACCAATTCACAAAGCATGTTCTGTCTCTGAAAACCTTATATCCTTGCAAGATACCCAATTTGACTTACACCATAGAAGAAACCTATTCAGAACTAAGTCTCAAAATTGGATAGCCCAGACAAACCTTGAGCCTACAACCTTACAGCAGAGTCCTAGTAGAGAAGCCTCTCCTTCCACTCCTCCTTATTTTTAATTTCTCCAACACTTTGACTCCTTTCGATCCAAATATACTCGATCTCAGCTAGTTGGTCCAAGTACATCTGATACCCCCACCCATACATCCACTATGCAAAGCACTCAATTTCATCCTCCGCCTCCACTCATAAACCCTCCTCTTGTAAATCATCCTTGGATTCCATTACCTCCTATCATGGCAGAATGGTATGCCTCCCTAGTACTACCACAACCTTTACTGCCTATGCCGGACTACCAATCTAAAATCCCTCACTTTACTGGATTTGATTCTACAACTACCCAACACCATGTAGACAAGATGAATGATGGATTTGACTACCAAGAAATAGAAGAGGAGACTATAAAAATGAGAATGTTTTCCCAAAGTTTAGGAGGAGAAGTAAGGAAATGGTTCAAGAACTTAACTCCTAACATCATTCATGACCTCCCTTCCCTTTACCAAACATTCATAAACAAGTGGGAGACTAAGAAAAATCCTCTTCAAATCCTATCAGAGTATGATAACGTTAAGAGGAATTTTGGGGAAAATTTCGAAGACTACTGCAGTAGGTTCAATAGTGTATATAATGCACTCCCTACCCACATGAAACCCCCACAATGCCTAGCGTTAGTAAAATTTCTGAATGGATTTGATCTAGACATGTCTTGTAAATTAAGACAAAGAGATCCCCTTACTTTAGAGGACATGCAAAGGGGAGCAGTAAGTGTAGAAGCAGACCTAAATGCTAAAAGGGCTAGGTTAAGAGAAGAGAAGAAGGTTACATACAAAGAGGAAACTTGTTGAACCCTTAGTTAAACTGGGAGGGGGGGGGGTGAATCAGTTTAACACATTCATGGACTTTTAAAACTTTCCTTTAAACTTATTACACCTTCATTTCATGATCAACTTATTACATAATGTAACAAAAATCTTAATATGTGAGCAACAAGTGTTAAGAAGATTAGATACACCATATCAACACATAAACATCATGCACATAGACAACAGATATAAGTGGAAACCCATAAGGGAGAAAACCACATCTTATTATTGTTGTGATGCAAAGGCAAGCTCCAACTCCCTCTCACCACTGATTTTCTATAGGCTCCAACCTACGGGAGGCTACTACCTCAATTCTGCAAGCTACAACTTGCAAGGAAGCTCCAACTCCCATCTATTTTCTGCAGGCTACAACCTATAGGAGGCTCCCACCTCAGCCAGCTACAATTGGACATATATCAAGCTACAACTTGATATGGAAGCACCAAATTGCTCATTGTACAATATAATCATATGCTGATTTACCTGGATATCAGCTCTCTTTTTCTCCTTCTTTACTGATGTCCTTCCAGCCTTCAAATTTGCTTCATATCATCTCTGGATCTTCACAACTCCTCACTCTACTCCTTATTCTTGTTACACTCTCTCACCTTATGGTGCTTTCTTTAACCTCATGCTTTTTTGTCTCATAATATTCTGCTCTCTTCCATTCCGCAGCTTTCTAAAATCTTCAGCTCTCTTCAATTCTACTGCATACTCCCTCTCTCTCTCTCTCTATTTTCATCACCTTCTGCACATGAATATTACCTATTTTATACAGCTAACTTCATGGCTATTTTCATTCTAAAGCGAATATGAAGTGAACAGGTATGACTCTTTGCCTTCCAACTTCCCATTTCCTCGCTCAACACATTAAGGATGTTACATCAATATATACAATCATTACAGTATCAAATTGCAGTTTTTCTTTGCCTACGGAGACTTGCCTTTGCATCACACATAATAAAAAATAATCAATGCATTTATATTTAGAGTTACAACAAGTATATTTCACTCAGCCCTTTTAGATCTTGACTCACTGTCCATTTGTCCTTTATGCCACTGTCACTGTCTTTTTAGTTTCTGCAGTTTCATCATATCAGTTCTGCCCAACCGTATTTTTCCTTACTCGACCTAGCTGGTTTGTTTTCAATAGTGCCACAAAATCTCCCTTTGCCCGACTCTTCCTCTTCTGCTTGTGCCCACAATCATTCAAAATTTTCTTCAAAAACCGTCGTTACCACATCAACCATTGTTTTGCACGAGTATTGGGTCTTATTGCTTTCTTGAGTATTTTTTGTTGCTATATTCTAGCTCTACTGTATAACTTTTCTGCTTCTTCCATTTCCTATGTCTTTTGAGCTGCGTTCACTCACACTTTGCTTGTAAATTTTCGGTATGCATATCTGCATGCACATCATCCTTTCATCGATCGAACGGTCATCGCACTCCGCCTCTTTTAACTTCCCAATCCGATGGAATTTGCACACCAAGTTGCATGTTATTTAATTGCTCCCAACCTATGCGAAATAGGTGGTTTTAGAATGCCATGCATTACCCTCTTAACACTATCGCGTTTGTTTCACCTTTTACCACTTATCCTCCAAAAGCGGTGTGAAACAACAACTTACCAGTTTTCTAATCCTGCCTTCACTATTCCACGGATTTCAAAATATATTCCATTATCTTTTAAGACTGTATTTAAATATATTCGCTCTATAACCATATATGCCTTTAATACATAATACTATTGTAAAATTTTCATTTCCACCAATATTTCACATTTATCGATGCCCAAATTAGCACTTCTAATCTGCATCGTAGATCTCTACTCTGTGATCCAATGGTTATCGCTTCATCGTGACTTACCTTTCTTCTTAACTCAAAGCCGCAACTGCATAACACTATTCTGCATGGGATCGGGTCCTTTTTCATGTTTTCAGGTCTTTCCTTTGTAACCCGAGTCGACCTCTTCTTCCATGGTTTTCTTCATAAAAACACATAGCCCCAGACTTGAAAAGACCTTTAGGTTTCGGCTTTGATCTTCATCGCGTCCGTTCTTTTTATCGCACTTCGGCGATTCCAGTTATCGACCCATGTGCCTTCGTCCATCTGATATCCCGATATACGATATGCGAAGGGTCCCACTTGACTTTATCGCTACTTCACATCGCAACTCACGTGATTTCTAAGATTGTGCGATATCTCTCCTGCCCCGATTGCGATATGCGATCGCATCGCATCGCTTCCGTTGCATTGCATCCATCACATCGCATCCATCGATCGCATCGCATTCATCGATCGCATTGCATCCATCGATCTCATTGCGTCCATCGATCGCATTCCATCCATCGCATCACATCTATCCATCACATCTCATCGCATCGCATCACCACTTCGCGGTATGTGATGAACTTTGCATCGCCGATGTGCGATATTGCGCTGTGTCGCCACGTGTCCCTTCACATCACCACATCGCATCGCATCGCATATTAAAACAATTACCTTGTGACTTGTGATTTTTATCTCTGCCGATGTGATCGTCACCATTGATCTACCCAGATCTATGGTCCTTGCTGCTGCTGGCACTTACAATTGGTCTCTACCCTGCTTATCTTGCAATGAATCTTATCCATTCATTTCTTGCCTTTTCTGTTGCGATCTAATCGTGACCGTCAGTTCACCTCACTTGGAATTATTCTGCCTTAGTATATTTTCCATTTGTTTACATTGTCCCGCTTTGTGACACCAGACCCTCCACGCTACTCCTCCTGAGCTTGTTCTTTATTCTAAGTGCGATGATCTCTCCTGAGCTTGATATTCTATTCGCTATTCACTCCGACTTGGGATTCTTTCGCTTGCTGCACACCTTTGCTGCTTCTATGTTGCCTTTGCTACCTTTGATGCTTTGTTGGTTGCATTATCTCTGCTTTCGCTGTTCAACTTCCCTCGCTGCCTCTGCTGCCTTCGATACCTATGCTTCTTTGCTGCTTCTGTGAATGTCTCCTGAGCTTGTTCTTTTGGTTCTCCTTTGTGCTCCTTTGCCATCAATGAAAATATTTCCAATAGTCTCGCCCTTTGGCATTGATGGCAACACATCCACCAACACTCCAATGCTTCCTCCAAGTCTTCCTCCCCCTTTCATTATGAGAAGTGTCTTTCTTCCTCTGCTTGCTTTTTAGAAGAGCCTTTCTTTTTCTGCTTACTTTTCCTCCCCCTTTGACATCAATGGAAAAGGGTTTCACATCTCTCAGTGTAGATTATATCTTTGCATTTCCTCTCTTTGAGTTGTGTTTAGGCCCTTCTTCTTTTGACTTTATACCTTGCTGCTCCAGATTGGTGTACACGAGTTGTTGGGAGAACACTTTTGAGAATTATTGAACTTGTATACACAGTAAGTTGATACCATCCCAAAGCACAAACTCCTTGCACTTGTATAGAGTGTAGGTGATGATATAACAACCATAAATAATTAGACTTATATAATTAGAGATGCATAATGGGACCAAAAATAAAATACAGAGAATGCTTCAAATATACTTCACTCTCTCATATGATCTTCATCAGAAATACATATCTGTTGAGGAAGATTGTAGATGGAATATGTCTTCTTCTGCAATACACATTTTCAGTACAACATCTATTCAATTATGATGCTGCCAATATATCTTTTATAGTTGTGGTTCACCTTTCCTGCCTGTTGGTGGTGATATGAGCTAGGATACTGACAAGGATATTACACTTAATAGTTGAAAGGTCCTTGTTACTGATGTGAACAATGAATGAACCCAGAGCTTACAACTTATTGTGAGATTAGACGATATCTTTCAATCTAAGAGACCACATGACTTTACTGCTTGTACAATGTACTTTCAAAACAAACCCTTGAGGCTAGATACATTCAATGTATTGGTCAGTCTTACTTATCAACCATGCAATTTTATTTATGACATAAGGGGGCATGTATGTCAATGATCAATCTCTTCTTTAATGGTGAATTACCAACAAATCCTTTATGCTGAAGTAGGATTTAGATGAATTAATAAAAGACTTTTGAGCTTAAAATGGTTATCACAACTAGTCCTTCATTATTAGATACTTTAACTATTCTGTCATGATGATTTTCAACAAAAACATCTTCAATTTTTTTAATTGATATCTCAGCCAACAGACTTCACAAAGTTTTATGAATGATCTTAGGAAAGAGGCCTTGAAGATATATCTGTACTGAATTAAGGAAGGCATGCAGTTATATCTAGAAATAGATACTGCTTCAATGCTCAATATACTACTTCAAGTGTAAACAAGATAATGATCCTTCTGCCCTTTCATTGACCCTTTTATGCTTTAATAATGTAGATAACGTTGGGTATACTACCTTGATGTATTTTTTCCATAATCCTTTGATCCTGAGGACCTGTACATACCGCTGCTCCACTGATAACACATGGTATTTTGTTGATAAGCATGTTGCTTGTACCAAATACCAATTGATACTACTTTGATAAACCATGCAGAGATTTCACTTCAGCTCGCACATGAACCCATAGTTAAGAAAACCTTCATAGTTTCGAAAACCAATATTTCCTATGCTATTTTCCCATTAATGCTGTTAAAAGTACCACTAAGCATGCCATGTCCATGCCCATGGCATCGATCATCAAGATATATATGGTGCACGACACAGTATTTTATTCGAAATTTGAAATTTAAAATTTGAAATGCGCGGCAAGGAAAGCACTGCCTGATTGCCCATGCCATGGAGGTTTTCTTCCTGGTGTCTGGTGTCTTTCTTCTATAGGTCACGTTTGTGAGGACTGAAGAGAACCGAGAGCGCATGTTCGAGAGCGCATGTTACAGGCACAATATGCAGTGCCTGGGGCTTCAAACATCTCTATGAAAGTTCAGTTTGAAATAATCTCGGATGGCCTTCCGCTAGATTTCAATCGGTTGGAAATGTTATGCAACATTGGAGGACTCTTCGAGGACTCTCGTTGACAAATCTCAAAGAGAGGCTAAACGCTCAAGTCAGCAATATTTTTTGCATCGTATACGATGCCCTCTTTTCTTGGGTTCCTGAAGTTGCAAAGATAGCTGAAACATGATAAAACATATGACATTGTGATTTTGTTTAATACTCCAGATCGAAGGCAGCCCCCCAGTATGAGATGAGACTGAAATTATGGCAGGCGAAGGTCACCACAAAAGTGAAGCAGAGCCTGTCGAAGGCAACAAGGTATTTCACGTGCATAGACAAATTTCGAACCACTTTCAAGTGATCCTTGAAATTGAATGAGCGAAAGAATAAACTGTCCTAATTGTAGTAAATATATATTTTCCTATCAAAATTTCTGGTTTGTATGTTGTCATTGATGGACTTCTATAGGGTGTGGTTTATAGGTTGTCCTCCAAAACAACATGATGTCCAGATTCCATCTCGATCCCATAAATTTTTTCTGGATGGGCGCAAGTTTTTAAAGCAAGCGAGCCTGTTGGAGATGCCTTTCTTCATTTAGTATCATATTCATGGATTTTTCTCTTAAATTTTTTTATGTATTTGATCATGTTTATCTGACAATCTACTATTGATGTCCAGTTAGTTTTTTTTTATAATTTTTGGATTAACCTCGGGGTAAACTTTCTGCCTCATCTAGTTGGGTCATGAAATACTTTAATTTTTTTTTTTACCATCAACTATGCTGGAAATGGTCTGTCTAGCCTCGCATTTTTTGAAATAGCATGCATCTTTGTGGCACAAATCCATTTTTGTAATGAAATTTTTGTTTAATATAAACCATCGTGTTTTCCTCTCTGAAAAAGGTTGTCATCCATGGACTTCGGCGGGGTGTTCTCACTTCTATGGAGTGTTGTGGGACAGTTATATGTACAGTAAGCTTAAGCAATGTGGCCTTTTTTCAATTTAAAACAAAGTATTTCACATTTGGCTTGTCTCGAAGAACGAAGAAATTACACATTTGCATGGTTAACTCTCGAAGAACTAAGTATTGCACTATCTATAAGGTTATGTTTCGACGTTTAAAAATTAATTGGCCATGTCCAATATAAACACATCTACTTACCTCAATTGAAAAGAAACTAAGACATTTGGCGATATTGGGGCTTTATAGAGTTATTATACATGTCCAGACCTGATATTTAAGTAAGTGGATGCTAGGTTAGGTTTATGTTTATGTTTCAATTGTAATTTTGTTTATATTGTAATTGGATTTGAGAAATTTATATTTGTAATAAAATGAATAGGTGAAATTAGAAGTTAAATGGATATTCTTACATGATCAAATAAATCATATGAAAAATTATCTAATAGTTTTTAAGTTTCTTAATTTTTTTATTTTTTTTTTAATTTATTAAAAATATATTTACTTTTTTTTTTAATTTATTAACTTTTTTTTTTTGAAAAATGACTATCCTTGCAATTTATTAAAAATTTAGACACCACTTGTTCATTCCATTAATGGTTCTCCTTTTCCATCTATTTGAATCAACCGTTTCAATTTTCTATCTATAACATTGAGCAATACATTCTCTGAGGTTTGTTTGATCAACTCTGTATTTGTTGGATCGGCTATGTATTGTTGCTTCGACTATGTCTGCAGTGGTGGATAGTTGTGGAGCCTGCCAAGTTTTTATGACATATAAGGAATATGATACAAATTTCATTAAAAAATTCAATTAAATTCTCAATCCAAGATGTTAATAATCTTGATGTTAGAACAACGATGCTCATAGGTTTATATGACCCTCGGTTGATATTTAAAAAAGAGAGCTAAAGAAAAGTTTCACTCTTGTTGCTTTTTTGAAGTGCATCAATCATACACTACAAAATAATTTTAATGCAAGAATGTCCTTTAATCATAAGAACCTCATGAGATTTATAATCAATGATCTTCAACACTTATAATAGATACAATATAGGAATATTTATAAATGGACTTGAAAGGAGATTAGAATAATTTTATTTCCTTGATATTTGATTTGTCCAAAAATAATTCCTTGATAAATATTTACAAGGAGAAATAGTTTGTGATTTCTAAATTTATAAAGGAACAAATTGGAAGGAATAGTCCATGCATATCTTAGTAACATGTTTAATTTGGAGCTATTTGACTCTTCCAAAAAATAACTTGAGTATGTGGATCATTAAAGAGATATCTAAATTACAATAATTTGAGCTTTTGAACATTTCATCTCACTACCTATGCTCACCAATCGAGGAACATAGCTAAATATACTATTAATGTAGCTTCATTTTAAAGAATAAATTCTTATGAGGTTTTCGTTTAAACTTATATAATGAAAATAATTGACCAATGAGATAAGTTAATAGTAGTAAGAGTAAGACTAGTAATGTAAAGTTGGATGGTTGAAAATATGTCATTGATAGCATTGGGAATGGGAGTAAGGATTGGATTTAGGGTATTGGTTGTAGTGTTATAATTTGAGAGAGATCAAACTTGCATTGGGTTGATGTGCCCCAACAAATTACATTTTTATGGGGTGTATCAATTCCTTGCATTAAATATAATGTTTCTTTGAAATTTTATTATACTTGATTTAATTAACTTATATATGACTAAATTCTTATTTTAATTTAGTATTAATAATAAAAATTTACAATTCTCGCAGCATTTAACCTCTAAGGCTTCCACAACTACAATTGGAGATAGTGGTTGAAAATGTGAGGCTTCTATTGCACTCCCATTCATACATAATTAGATTAAAGTACACCTTATTGTCATCATTATGTTCAGGACATAACCATTATAGTTGCAACCATAATTTTAA
Source organism: Pinus albicaulis (assembly GCA_034641835.2). NCBI lineage: Eukaryota > Viridiplantae > Streptophyta > Pinopsida > Pinales > Pinaceae > Pinus > Pinus albicaulis. The sequence goes on along the minus strand of CM076574.1, from coordinate 1,191,642,730 downwards.
GGGCAACATGTATGGGTAGGAATAGGAAGGTTCATTATGATTTTGATAGAAAAAAAGGAAATGGAGCTTGATTGGAGATTAGTAATCAAAACTACAAAGGGGTGGGAGAAATGTAAGTCTATCTACGATGAAATTACCTAAAAGAGAAAGGTGTGTGATAAGTGGCAATCATTATTGATTCAAAAATTATTTTAGGATCATTTTTACTCCATATCCATGTTTAAACATCATACTCTCCACACTCACCTAGGTGGTCATCACTTTACCTCAGTAATTGATGAGGTATATCTCTTCCAAGTTCTCCAAAAGATAATTAAGGAGGTTGATAGACCTGAGGCCAACCTTAGAGCTAGGTTGAGCGAAGGTTTATATAAAGTTCTCCAAATATTTTTTAATTGCGTCCAAGGGTGCCTGTAGGAGTCTATCTAAAGTATTTCTCATGAATTCCCATTAGTTAGCATAAAAGGCAGATTCTTTCCTTAATACATAAGAATGAACATTAAAAGTGATATAACTACAAAAATATTGTACGTCGGAAAAAAATGCATCATTCTAAGGAAAACAGGTTATAATATGGTATGGAGATGGGAAATAAGTATAAAAAAATGTGGTGAATCAGTGCTGAAAGGATGCCAATTTGTGCACCTATCATCTTCCCTCGGTCGAAAGTGTTTCATGCACCCATACAACTAGATATTCAGTGTGAATGAGAGTGAGAGTGACCCCCATGAAGGTTGATGATCTTTTTTTCAACCTCCCATACACCATGGGAAAATAAATAGAATTTTCTCCTCTGAATATTCCTCTAGCAACCAACCTCTTCCTTCAATGTTCCTCAATGTTTCTCTACCAAGTGATGAGAGGGATCAAATCTCTTTGCATCTTAAGATATTTGCATCTCAACAGATTTGATCGCTCTGAAGATTTGGTAGATCCAGACTTAAGATGCATCTAGACTTAGTTTAATTCCCCTTTTAAATGTGCTATATTCTACATGAATACCATTGGAAATACCATGGGTTCTCATAAACTTAGAACTAAAAAAAACCACTAGTAACTTGACCAAGTCCACTTTACCTTAACTAAGAAAATAAAATTAATAATAAATTAGAATTTTTATTTTAATATATGGTTATTTCTATTTTTATTTTTATTTCTAGTTTACGTTAACTACCCAACAAAAATTGAATAAACTAAATAATAACTAGATTTTTTTTTTTTTAACATAAAGTTATTTTTTTTTTTATTATATTCTATTTCTACCTAGTCAAAAAGATCACATGGCTTAGTTTTACAACATCTCTTGCATACTTGGCTCCACAACACCTCTAGGGGAAATGAGGTGTAGTCAGCCAAAGTATAGCTATAAAGTATAACCAACTCAACAACTTATAACCAACTATAACATGGTAGTCCACAACTTGTAATAGCATGGTCCATGCATGTAACAACCTATAAAAACTCAGTCCAAGACCTCAACTACCTCAATAACCTAGAGCTATGGTCAATGAGATACAAATGATGCACATATGAAAAGTAATTTGAAACAACTAAGTAGTCAAAGACTCAAGTGGGAAGAGTGATGATGTAGCATCCCTAGTAAGAGTGTGGATCCACTATCATGGATTCCCTTCACAATAGTCCCAACCTAGAGCATAGATGTCAAGGAAAATGTCACCCATTTCAAACAGTTCATAGATATGCCTAAATGAAGGTACAACGATTCAAATGCATGTTGCACTCATCGTCGTAGGTTCAACCTAGTTAGAATTCATTAGGTAATATGTAAATATAATTTTATTTTCTCCCTCCTTTAAAGAACAAGTTAATTTTTTACAAATTGAGTAAGTCTTAGATACATATAGCACTATTATATGCCATATTTTATATCAAAGGAAAATTTTCTCTAAATTTCTTTGTTAGAATAATGTGGTCTTATCTAGGAATATCTAGGAATATCATTGTATGATCCTAAGAATTCCATTTTGTTAGGATCATACAAAAATATTCTATCTAGGAATATCTCTAACAGAATAATAGGACCACCAGGATCACCTATTATTTTTTTCTAGTGTGGTTACTGAACCAATTTGGTACTAAAATTACATGTTTTGCAGAAATAATGATTCTTCATACGTTTCGCCAGGACAAAAGGTTCGATCGACCATGTCTTTTTCAAACTCCGCAACAACTAAAATTACGACAACCATTCATTGTTTCTCTTTAAATATCAACATGAAAACATAAGCACGTGAAAAGCGGTATACACCATGCATTTCTTTCCAATTCCACCCACCATTCAAATGTTTAATTTTTAATCTCTACATAAAAATGTAAACGATGTTAGATAAACATATACCTTTTTTTTCTTTTCAATTCTACCCATTCCATTCTTTTCTGTGTACCACACCATTTATAGTATCTTTGTCTCCACCAAATGTACAAATATAATAAATATATATTGAATAAAAGGCCAAGAGAACACCCAATTATCCTAAAAATACACTTGAGGTATCTTACCTGGACTTCTTACTTGAATTTCAGTAGCCCCTGGTACAAACCGCCATGGCACCATGGATTTCAGACATTAATATTTCCATATGATTGTATTCAACTTGCACTGGAATATTATTGGTTACGACATCCTCCAAATTTGAAAATGATGCTACCTATACTTATTATGGTGCTATAGCTCTATTAATGTACTAATGTATTGGGGAAATTGATGCCAATCCTTAAATTTAACCATATAAAAAATCCAATGTACTATCTCAGTGCATGAATGGAAATATAGCTCCACACATATCGATTATGGTTGAATAGGGTACGCCATGTACTTGATAGATTCCAAATGAAATATCATTAAAACTCAGTGAGCAGAGACACTGGAGATTTTTCTAGAATTAAAACACAGCCAACACAGACCCTTAGATCATGTCAGATTGCAATTTAATTAAGCACATCTTGTGATATATGGTCCACAAGAAAATGGAAACCAATATTTCTAAGGCTATAGAGCCATTAATACACTATAAAGGATAATATTGAGAGAAGGACTTAGACATCGGCTTTGGAGGCCAACCCGTGTACACAATTTCCCCATCGAATAGTTTCTGATTAATAGGGAATGAGTTGATGTCTCTGTACGTATTAAAATTCATCATCCATGGCTTATGTAGATTCCATATGATCCACCATGTGCAAGATGGATCCGAGATTTAAATTTTCCCACCGAGATGGATGCACACTCACTCTATTTTGAATTTGGCCGTGTTTACTCCACATTTGGTAGTGTTGGGTATCGTCAAATTTATATCCTTGAGATCACACTAGTTTGTATTATCACCGACATCTTCATGCCATGGACACTACAAACAAGTGAAAAAGTATGGTGTGCCTTGATTTTTGTTCAATATGTGCAGAGCATTCACCATGACCCTCCTCAAATCTGTTGTAGCTTCACTATATCACAACACGTTGCAGAAAGAAGGGGACAACGTTGTTCTCATCATGAATTTTCTGAGTCCCATTAGACTCTGTAAGAACAAGATAGCAGCACGTTTCTTCAATTCCTAGATGTCAAACTCATTACAACAGTTCATCGCTCGGAGCATACAATCATTGGGTCATCATTTTGGAATGCTCATTAATACTTTTGAATACCCCTAGCCTACTCACCTAAGGCACATGACAAAACTAACATGGAAACCCATTTGGCCTAGTTTCCACCTAGCTTTGCAGGGAAGGTGGGCAAAGGGAAAGTTGAGGACATCAACAAGGACGATCCAGTTTAGTGGTTGAATTTTTAGAGGCCACATTTGGTTTTGTACACAATGAGAGAGACCCACTTGAGATTGGAGTTAAAGGGAAGTGTACTATTATTTGTATAATAAGAAAATTGTACAGGTGATGCATGGATCCAGAGGAAGAGCCTTGATGTATTACACATTAATTATTGGGGAATTTCCTTGTTAATAGGGGCCTAATTCCCTAGGAAAGTGTGCAAGGAAATAGTGATTCCTAAGGAAATAGGGATTCCTAAAGCCAAGAAATTAGTTAATTATTGAACCGAGATTGCTTAGGAATCAGTGAGACAAACAAAGATAGTGCATAGAGCTCTCAAGCGCGAGAGAAGCATTGCATTTTTCTCATATTATTTGACTTATGCAATATACAGATAGTTGAGCCTTTTCCCAGATAAATCTTTGTGTTGTGCAATTGAATTTCTTTCTCTTTCTTGTTCATGTGATTTTTCAATCCTAGTTGGTTTCTGAAATTTGTAGAGTAGATTCAAGTACTTTTTTTAGCATATTGCAACATAAGTTGAATCTACTTGGATTTTATACATGGTATCAGAGCATGAATCACTATAGAATATAAGAATATGAGTTTTATTGGAGAAGGTGAATTGAATTTGTAGATATACTCTTCAGGACCAACATGAGGATCAGGATATATTTCTTTGGAATGAGACTCGAATATGCTCTTGAGGGTAGTTCGAGTTACATATATTAGAAGGACAAGATGGAAGCAGTGTTCGAAGACAACGGACTAAAAGAGTTTATAGATAGTGATATTATTAAGCCCGTAGCAGCAGATTCTAAAGATCTAGCAGTAGATGCTCAAGATCTACCAGCATGGAAGAAGAATGTAGTGAAGACAAGAAGGATTCTATTAGAAGGAGTTTGAGATCTTATTGTCTTGAACGTCCATGGAAAGGAAACCATATATGATATGTGGAAGGCCTTGAAATATTTTTTTTTCATAAAACAACGACCATAGGAAGCTGGTGTTTAAGGACAAACTTAGAAAAATCAAGATGGAGGAGGGCGAAAAAATACCAAATTACTTGACCAATTTCACCCAATGTCGGGATGAGCTTGGAAGTATTGGTGCTATCATTTCTGAGGATGATCTGGTGAGCCTAGAACTTCTAGGCCTTCCTAAGAGCTGGCATAACTACCAAGATTCAGTAAATGGGAGGGAGAAGTTACCAGTATAGGAGCGATTATGGTTTGACTTGGTGCAAGAAGAGATAAGGCGAAACACTAAAAAAGAGACCTCTTCCAAAGAAATGGAAGAATACTTTGCATTAGTCAACAAAGGAAAGAAAGCCTAGGGAAAGAAAACCCAAGGTGAATAGGGCAAGAAGAAAGACTTGTCCAACAACAAGTGTTTTCACTGTCACGAGTTCGGGCATTATGCCACGAAATGTACACAGAAGAAGGCAAGTAAGAAGGAACCTGTAGTTGCAACAGTAAGTGAAGCTCTAGCTTCACAATTCAAGCTTAATTTGACTCTCATTGCATATATGGCAAGCACAGTAATGGGAAGCATGTGGTATCTCAACATCAGTGTCTCATTTCATATGATGGGTAATAGAGATATCTTCAATGACTTAGAGGAGAAAGAACAAGGTTTTTAACTGAGGCTTTACCTAGATAAATATTTTTGTTGTGTGATTGAAATTATTTCTCTTTCTTGTTCATCTGATTTTGTGATTGTAATTAGTTTTTGCAATTTGTAGGATAGATTCAAGTATTTTGTTTTAGGATATTACAAGATCAGTTGAATCTATGTGTATTTTCTACATTGTCCCTCACCCAAATCCCCATGAATAGCGTGGTCATGGAAACTATTGTGGCTAACATTCTAGTGGTTTATACCATCTTAGCTTCTAGATCTTGGGCCAAAAAATTAGGCAGAACCTTGTAGATGGATTTATCCTATGCAACCATATTGTTATTGGAGGTCAAGAGAGGAGATGGTTGATCCGGATTTATGAAGGAACGCAACAGAATAAACATATAACCATAAATACAGATATGCAGCGGAAATAACACTTCATTTCATTAATATCAAAGAACTGAAATTTGCTTACAGAAAGAATGGAAATAAAACTAGCTAGGGCGCTGGTAGCTATCTCTGAGGAGGGATGTGGCGGCTACAGGCCTCTGAACTAAGTTACAATGAGGCTTGAGGGCCTATTTATTATTGAGAAACAATGGAGAACCCTAAACATCCAAAAACCTAACCCTAGGAGATGAAGTGCCAAAACTATGGGCCTCGTTTGGGTAATTTGGTGTTTCAACTTCCCAGGGACGTAACTTTGGCATACTATCTCTGTTTGACGCTCATGATACACCATTAGAAAGCTCTATCCGAGGACTAAAAATTTCACCATGAATATCATTCTGAAATGGAATGATATTTTCTAGAGGCGTGATGCCCAAAAAACGTCGTTTAGGGCCTCAAAATGGCTCTGGAAGTTCAGGACCCAAAAAACTGCTAAAAATAGTAAGTTATACCGAAACTGAAAAAATGAAAGAGACAATGGTGGGGGCCCTAGTGGAATAGGCGGGTGGCCACCAATATACACCTGGATCATTCCTCCCCCCTTAGGAAGCAATGGTCCCCATTGCGTTAATTTCCTCCATGAGATGAGAAAATTTCTGCTAAACTTGGTCCATGGTGAACCACTTTCCTTGGTGCAGGAGTTGGCCAGCTTTGACAACCCGATATAGTTGGATCTTATGTTGGCGAGTGTTCTTGATTTGCATGTCCATGATACAATCTATGGTGGCCTGTTCCATGTAGTCTGGGTTTAACTCTGTTGGTGTGAGTTGTTCTGCAATGTCTGAGGTGTCCAGTAGAGGTGGGAAGTAAGGACGAAGGCGATCCACATTGAAGACTGGGTGCAGACCAAGGAATGGAGGAATACTAAGCTCGAAGGCATTGTTCCCTACAGCCTTAGTGACGGTGTACGGCTCGTATCGGAGTGGGCGAAGCTTGCGGTGGGGTCTAGTGAGGTGCTCCTTCTGCAAATGTAGCCTTACTTTGTCGCCCACCTAGAAGTTGTGTGGAACCCGTTGTTGATCATGGCGCTGCTTGTACTTCACATTGGCTCTGTCCAATATATCATGAACCTATTGGCAGATGTGTTGAATGCACTCGATGAAGCTACTTGCTTTGTCAACTTCAGACTGGACATGAGCTGAATCGGCCTGAGCAGCTGCAAATGGCATGGCTACATCAATGGGACATAGTGGCTAGAATCCCAAGCCCACCCGAAAGGGGCTATGTTCGATTGAACTGTGGAGAGCCTAATTATAACTATGTTGTACATAGGGGAGGCTCTCGTACCATTTGCGTGGATTATTTGAATTGTACATGCGCAGAATGTGTACAATCATTCTATTGACGACCTCTGTCTGGCCATCTGTTTGGGGATGGAAAGATGTGGACTTGGTGAGCTTGTGTCCAACATCGACTCGTAGTGGCCGACCAAAATGTGCCGAGGACCCGCGATTCAATCTCGATATGATAGATCGGTGGGATCCCAAAGTGCACCCACACTCGTTCCAAGAAGAGTTTAGCAAAGGGTTTTCGCCGTGATATTCTTCTACAGCCGCCATAATGGGGCCATTCGAGAATTTGTCAATGACCACGAAACATGTCATTTCCATTCTTAGTAGAAGGCAAAGTCTCGACATGTAATCCATGGAGATGGATTCCTCAAGGTCGACTAGGGCAGGTAGTGGAGTAGATAGGCCTTGCTTCAGTTTTTTGCGTCGGTGTCGGCACAAGCAAGGCAAGATCCGGACCGCTTCTCATAACTTCTTTCAAAGGTTCAACAATAGAAATACTTCTGCAGGATTGCTACTATTTTCTCGACCCCGAAATTCCCAGCGACTCGACTGTAGTGTGCTTCCCATATCATCTTGGCACGCTCTCTTGAAGGAACACAAAGGTGTCCCAGGTGACATAACAGTGCATCTTGGAGGTGAAAATTTGGAACTTGCATACCCCCCAAGAGTGTCTTGTAAGTGTGGCCAAATTCTAGGTCACTCTCATAGAGAAGCGGCCAATCAGAAGTCTCATGCCCACAAGAGTTGAGCACGGTGGTGAGCGCCACGATCGGTGGTCGGCTGAGGTAGTCTGCAACATTATTGGTGCTGCCCTTGCATTTCTGATGTTCAAATGAAACTCATGGCATTATATGTGGACCACTTCGATGGCGATCATTATGCAACTTCCCTTGTGTCCGTATGAACCGCGTGGGCCGGTGGTCCGTGTGGATGATTGTTTCCTTCCCCAAAATGTAATGCTTCCATTACACAAGCTTACACAATGGAATACATTTCTTTGTCATAAGTGGGATACTTGCGAATCGTGTCGATAATGTCTCACTATGATATGCCACTCGATGTCCCCGTTGAGTAAGAACCGCCCCAATAGCATAGTCGGAGGCATCCGTCTCGATCTCAAATGGCCTGTTGTAAGTCTGGTAATGTGAGCACTGGGGCAGAATAGAGGCGATTTTTCAATTCTATGAACGCCTTCTGTTGAGGTTCCGACCAAAAGAATTTTGCTCTCACTCCTCCCTTGGTGACTTGACTCAAGGGCCTAGTGATATGAGAGAATCCCAACACGAATCTATGGTAGAAATTAGCAAGACCCAGAAAGCTACGAAGCTCTGTTATAGTGGATGGGGCTGGCTAATCCTGAATGACTTGGATCTTAGCTGGATCCACATGCACCCCTCTTTCATCAATAATGTATCCCAAATATTGAACCTGGGTCATGCCAAATGTGCACTTCTCCAAATTGGCACACAACTTGTGTTGTCGCAGTGTTTGGAGGACTTGTCGAATATGGTGAAGGTGCTCTTCCCAAGTCTCGCTGAAGATCAGAATGTCGTCCAAGTACACCACTGCAAATGAGTTGGTGAATGGCCGCAAGATGTCGTCCATCATCCTCATGAAGGTTGCGGGAGCATTCGTCAACCCGAAAGGAATGACTAGCCATTCAAAAAGGCCTTCCTTGGCTTTGAAGGCAGTCTTCCACACATCAGAGGGTTCAATTGGTACCTGGTGATACCCAGACTTCAGGTCAATCATGCTGAAATATTTTGCACCTTTGAGTTGGTCCAAAAGGTCATCAATCCGTGGAATTTGGGTACCTATTCCGGACAGTGATCTTGTTCAGCGCCCGATAGTCAATACAGAGTTTCCACATCCCATCCTTCTTCTGTACTAACACGATCAAGCTCCCATAGGGCGATGAAATTTGTCTGATGTGACCTTTCTGCAACAACTCCTGAATCTGCCTCTTGATTTCATCATTCTCCGGAATAGAGCACCTATAGATCGGTCCATTGGGTAGCGGCGCACCTGGGGTCAGATCAATCAGGTGCTTGACCTGACAGTGCAGAGGAACCCCTGTGGGTGAGGTGAATATGTCCTCGTACTCCTCCACAACCTTATCCATTTGTTGTTGTTGTGCAGAGGAGCCCTGTCTGGAGGTCGTGGCCACAGTCTTCTTCTTGCCCTGGGGGCGGATCATCAGGAAAACGAATTTCCTGGTTTGGGAAATGAGCTTATTGCATTGTTTTGCAGTAACCAAAGAGATAGCGGCAGGAGGTGGTACCTCTGGTATCCTGTACAACTTATTTCCCAAAGTAACAATAACAGCACGAGGTCAAGACTCATACACAACATGATGCTTCCACAAGTATGGTTGTCCTAATAATACATCAGAAACATCAATAGGAGCAACATCACATAATACCTCATCCGTGAAGGGCTTGATGCTATAGGGAAGGCGACACTGTTGGCTGACGCGGAGATCTCGTCCCTGGTGAAGCCACCCGATGGTGTATGGATGTGGGTGAGCTGTGGTCGGCAAGCCCAACCGCTTCACGGCGTCTGCTGAAATGAGGTTCTTTTGGCTCCCATTGTCGACAATGAACTGTACAGGGGAGCCCTTTACCCACATCCGGGAGTGGAAGAGACGTTCCTCCTCCTCTGGATCTTCCGGTTCCTCCTTCTGGACCTTTGTAGTGGCAACAGTGGCGTTGGGCTCCGCATCAATAATCTGTTTCCCTTTTTCATTCCCCTTTTCAGGTTCTGATTCGGAGTCGGAGCATGCATCTAACTCAGAAGCCCTCATCTCGGCCACTAGCGACTGCTTGGCCTGACACTCACTTGTGTTGTGAGTGGAGCTCTTATGGAACTCACACCACTTTCCCGTGTCCTTCTTTGGCTTTGCGGTGTTGTTATTTTCTTGTGGCTTCGACGGGTTGTCTTTAGCCGCCATGCCTTGGCTCTGTCCTTTGTTCTGCGGTTTGGAAGCACCTTTCCCTTGCTTTTGATTCGCAGATCCAAAGTCTCACTTCTTCTGTTTGAATTTCTGCTCAATCTTGGCAGCATACCAGTATGTCGTACCAAGCGAGGAGATGTCGAGGAACTCCATTTCCTCCTGAATGTATCTGTGCAGACAGCTGCGATACTTTAGCACCAAATGTTTCTCTGAATCTTTGATACCCAAATTTGTGCGTAGGGTATGGAACAGATTCGTCAGCTCGTGCACATCTTGATCCCTCTGTTGTCGCAGCGTGGTCCATTGTATGTACTTGTCCTCATAGCTCCCCACGGGATAGTACTGTTCCTTGACGGCGTCTCGGAAAGAATTCCAAGTTGGTATGGCTGAGAACAGAGAGGGTTCTGTCTGGTCCTTGTTCTCATAGTAGGTTTCCCACTAGTCCTTAACATGGGGGGTAGCTTTGAGGAGTGCAAAAATAATCTTCTCCCGGTCTGAAAAGTCATGAACAGAGAAATATGCTTCTAATAGATTCAACCATCTATCTATGGCATCAACGTCTATTTGACCCTAAAATATGGGGATGTCAAAATTTACTTGTACCTTAAAAGGAGTCGCACCTACAGAGTGGCTGCTGGATGCAGATGCGCCGCCGGTGGGTAGCCGTTGAAGGATCTGAGCAAAGTTATCCATCATCGCGATCCTTTGTTTTTTGAGGGCCTCCTAAAGAAATATTTTTATAGGATCTCCTGCTCCCTCATCTTTCTTTTAGTCCCCCATGGGCGTCCGTCGAGGTTTGCGAGGCTGATCTTGCAAAGGTTCCACCAGATCAAGCCCTAGCTCCTTATACCCTGACCTCGTTAGGGACATGCAAAGAAGGATCGAGAAAAAGTAGACCGCTCTAATACCACTGATCCAGATTTATGCAGGAACAAAACAGAATAAATATATAACCATAAATACAGATATGCAGCGGAAATAACACTTCATTTCATTAATATCAAAGAACTGAAATTTTCTTATAGACAGAATGGAAATAAAACTAGCTAGGGCGCTGGTAGCTATCTCTGAGGAGAGATGTGGCGGCTACAGGCCTCTGAACTGAGTTACAATGAGGCTCGAGGGCCTATTTATTATTGAGAAACAATGGAGAACCCTAAACATCCAAAAACCTAACCCTAGGAGATGAAGCACCAAAACTATGGGCCCCGTTTGGGTAAATTGGTGTTTCAACTTCCCAGGGACGTAACTTTGGCATACTATCTCCATTTGACGCTCATGATACATCATTAGAAAGCTCTATCCAAGGACTACAACTTTCACCGCGAATATCATTCCAAAATAGAATTATATTCACTGGAGGCGCGATGCCCAAAAAACGTCGTTTAGGGCCTCAAAACGGCTCCGGAAGTTCAGGACCTGAAAAACTGCTAAAAATAGTAAGTTATGCCGAAACTGAAAAACTGAAAGAGACAATGGTGGGGGCCCAAGTGGAATAGGCGGGTGGCCACCAATATCCACCTAGATCAATGGTATAGAGAGTCTGAATTCCTATATGTTGTAAGTAATGCCAAAAGGTCTAAGAATCAACCTCTATATTCCATAGAAGAATTCATTAACTCAACCTATTCATGAAACCAAAGATGACGCCATAAGTAAATGAAGTCCTTACTAAGATCAAATAGTGACAGAACACGTTTGTACAATTATCCAAAACAAATAAATGAATAAACATCTTTTAAAATATTTCATATACAATAATAATTTATTTTTCATGAACTTTGTATATTCTATATTTATGGTATATTATTTAAATTATGTTTATTTTACTTTCCTATAGTTAAATCAAAATTATTATTTTTTAATCAAAACTTAGGATTTGTATTTTCATTAAAACTTTACATCAAAATAACCAAATAAAAATTATAATTAAATAACAACAAATTTTCAAAAAACATATATAAACTTCTCAATTATAAATTCTAAATTCTAACACTAAAAAAAATGCCTTCTATTAAACACATATATACTTTGTATTTTTAAAATATAAATATACATAATCTCTAACAAATAAATAAAATAAATATTATAATTTATTTATACAAATTTCATTCCAAATTAGCACTATAACCCACTTTACCTTAATTATGTGGAATTTTAACATATAAAGTTTAATAAAATATAAATACAGTAATAAAAGAACAACCACATATTAATATAATAAAAAATAAAATAACAACACCATATTAATATTAATATGATAAATAATAAAATAGAAAAGTGCATTTATCCATAACCTTTTTAATATTTTAGCTCTTCCCAATAATATTAGTGTATAAGTCATGTTATTTAATTACGTAATATTATATGATAAAATCACCTTCGAAATTTTTGAACGTTGAGGTTGCAGCGATGAAGTGTATATCATATTATGTACGTGTATATTTACAACCTGTGATAAAGTGTCGTGGGTGCATCATCCCCTCATCAACCATCAACATCAACATCAACGCATTGTATGTCAATGCCTCGAGACTTGAGAGTCATTCGTACTGAACATCTGGAAGCTTGGGTTTGCATGGCATGGCGCATGACCCTGGAGCATGGCATTGATGTGGAGCAAGCAGTAATGGGCGAATATCATAATTGTATTTCCTTTATTCCTTAACTTTTTCCTTTTTGCACTTCCCGTTGTTTAGCGCGTCGCATTTCGTGCAGCGAACATCTTAGCCCTTAACTTTTGCACTTTGTTACAAACCTTGCGATGGCGTGATGCAATATTTTCATCGCACATTGCAATTACAATATTTTGAGTTTACCATTTTGAGTTTTAATTCATCAACAATAATAAATTTCTTGTCATTTCTGAAATATTAATATTATATAATAATTAATATTAAACTTATTAATATTTAAAATTAAAATATTTTGAAGAATACATAATAATAATATTGTTAATAATCATTACATTAATTTAAATATTAAAATCATATTATTATTAAACATTATTTCAAAACTTAAAATCTAAAACCCAATATTTAATCTAAAACCTAAACATTAAAGCCTAATATTAAAATTTATAAACTTAAAAACCTTAAAATAAAACATAAAATCTAATATTAAAACCTAAATTTTAAACTTAAAAACCTAAAACTTAAAACATAAAATCTAAACTTTAAATATTAAACCTAAAATATAATATTAAACATATTCTAAAACTTTAAACCTAAAAAATAATATTAACGCTAAAAGTTAAATGAAAATCCTAGTATTAAAAGTAGAATCTAAACTTTAAAAAGCTAAAAGGAAATGTAAACCCAACATTATAGTCCTAAACCTAAACGGGAACGGAAATGTAAAACTATTTAAATCTAAAACCTAAACTTAATTGTAAAAAGTAAAACCACCTAGAACTAAAACATATATATTTCACAAATTCTGAAATAAAATATAATAAATACACACCTTACACAATTCTGAAATAATATTATACAAATTCTGAAATAATAATCTTACACACCGATCATAAATACTAGCTACGTGTCAAGTCAATTCCTGACAAGCTTACACACCGATCAACGCCTGACAAGTTGACACACATTCCATCAGATAGCGCATATCATTTAGTATTACTTGTCCCGATTTGTGGTACTTGTTTCTTCGTCGGCATAGCAGGGCTCGCATGGCTCGCATGACCATGGGGCATGGCATGGGTATGTCTTGAGCATTAATGGGCCTATAGCAGAGGAAATAATGCTTTCCCATAGTTTCTACTATTGATCTTTCCACTGTTCACACCAACAATCAGCAATATAGTGAATTTGATCTTGGCATCATTAACCATTTTCCTTATTCTGTCATTCTCTTCAAAGGAATGCCATTGCATGTTCCTTGACTGCTCCAGAATCATTGCTGCTTTATATTCAATTCAAATGTTCTAACATAATGATCTTCGGGAAGACATCTTCAATTTCTATACTAGGAATCTTCATGGGTAGATCACTCAGAGATTTATCACTCACTTAACTGCATTCCTCCAAGGGGAATTTTCATAGATGAAAGATGTAATGATATAATGAAGATAGGAGCTTCTCTTACTCATCCTTCTTAATGTGATTCATTGTTAATTCTAGTAGTATGATGCACAATGTGATCATCCTTTATGGGTCTTTCCAGTTCTGTAGTTCGAAACATAATTTTTATGATATTAACCATTTATCACTTAATGTGCTGATGTCTTCTTAGCTTACATGTTCATGGCTAATGTTACCTCTACCATCATGGCTACTTTCTGCCTTCTCTCCTTCCATCAACCTGTTGGCTATTGTGTGCTTCAGGTATTCTTCTTCCTCTATAGTTCTCTGTTAGAGAAATTGTCCTTTCCCTTCCTGATCTTATAGATGTTCTCATTCCAAGGAGCTCTTCTTAGACTACTTTCATGGGGACTATTTATGGATTGCTCTCCCCCTGGGATGTTTCTTCTTAGAGTAGCCCCCCCTGAGACTGTGATGGATTTATTATGTTATTGAGTTAACAAGCTCCCTCTTTCTCTTTTCCTTCCAAACATTATTAGGGTTCTTCATAATGTCCGCACTTCTTTTTTATTCATAGTTTTGTTGGATTGGATTGGATTCCATCACCTGTCTAGAGTTATTTAATGTATATGGTAGTTTACAGTCTTTTTCTTTGTGACCAAGCTTGAGGCATACGGAACATCTTATTTTACCAAGGTACGTTTGAGCTGATGTATAATATTTTGTTCCCATTTTCGAACACAATTTACATTCAACAGATTTATGTCCAAATTCATTGCATGAAAAACACTAGCCATGGAATCGATTAGTGTACCTAGTGAAAGGTTGTCCTCTCCATTTGTTTTCTTGAAGTATTCTTTTCATCTTCTCCATCCTTTGCTGGTTGGACTGGATTTGCTTTGTCTTACAATATGCTATAATATGTCCAGGTTTGTGGCAGGAAAAACAAGTGATACTTCTCATAGGAGGAAAGAACCTCCTTTGACAACTTTTGAATTTATTCAATTCATATTCAAGTGTGTATGAGCCTTTTTCAGCTGATTGTTTCTTCATTTTGTTATTTGTTATTTGAGGTTCCTGCTTGTTTCTATTTACTTCATTGCAAATCATGTTCTTGCTGGCTTCTACTTTTGTAGGAATATTTTGAGTTGCTTCATTATCCTTTACAGCTTTTACAAAAATGATATTCTTGTTATCTTCTACCTTGGAATTACTAGTTTCTCCTTCATATCCCATCCCAGCCTTTATGATAGGAGACCTTTGAGCATTTAGAATCTTGTCCAACTGTTCATAGCTTGTCATTTGAGGAGTATTCATTAATAATTCTCTTTGGGTTTTTTCTAATTTCTTTCTCAGGTACACTACTTCTTCTTCCAATTTCTCTTGCTTATAAATTTTTTCCTTTATTTGCTTTAGTAGAGTATCTTCTACTTTCCTTGCTTCTTCAAGTTGTGTCTTCAGGCCAAAATTTTTTGTCTTATCTTCATATTCTTTCTCATCACATATTTGCACCAATTTCTTCAGGTCTTTATTTTCATTCTTCAATCTTCCTATTTCAGTCAAGGCAATGTCAAGTTTGGTTTGTTCTTTCACTATAATTTCTTCATGGAACTTACTTCCATTCACACTAGCAGGTACCTCATTTGATTGAACATTTTCCTTTTGACATGAATTTTTCTTCTTCTTGATTCTCTTCTCCTTCTTGAAAATGCAACCCCTAGTGTCTAATTCATGCATGAAATGCAATCTATCCGAGATTTATTTTTTAGAGGTTAGATCCATTATTAAATCAAGATCCTTGTTATGAATACTATTATATATCACACATTTTGCCTTGGCATTCCATTGTTGTTCTTGCAAAGAGGTAGAGTCTGTGCAATAACCATCACATACAAGCTTCCATACCTCAGGTTCATAAGCCATTAAATATGTTTTAACCTTATCTCTCCATTTAGGAAAGTTTGTTGTATTTAGCACGGGTACATTTTGATAGTCCATGACTCAACTAGATCTCCTTCAAGCTATAAGGCTTATACCAAAGGAACCCTCTCTATTACCAATTTTTGAACCCTTAGTTAAACTGAGAGCAGGGGGGGGTGAATCAGTTTAACACATTCATGGACTTTTGAAACTTTCCTTTAAACTTATTTACACCTTCATTTCATGATCAACTTATTACATAATGTAACAACAATATTAATATGTGAGAAACAAGTGTTAAGCAGATTAGATACACCATATCAACACATAAACATCATGCACATAGACAACAGATATAAGTGGAAACCCATAAGGCAGAAAACCACATCTTATTATTTTTGTGATGCAAAGGCAAGCTCCAACTCCCTCTTGCCATTGATTTTCTGTTGGCTCCAACCTACAGGAGGCTACTACCTCAATTCTGCAAGCTACAACTTGCAAGGAAGCTCCAACTCCCATCTATTTTCTGCAGGCTACAACCTACAGGAGGCTGATAACTCAGCCAGCTACAACTGGACATCTATCAAGCAACAACTTGATATGGAAGCACCAACTTGCTCACTATACAATATAATCATATGCTCATTTACCTGGATATTAGCTCTATTTTTCTCCTTCTTTATTGCTTTCCTTCCAGCCTTCAAATTTTCTTCATATCATCTCTGGATCTTCACAACTCCTCACTCTACTCTTTATTCTTCTTACACTCTCTCACCTTATGCTTCTTTATTTAACCTCATGCTTTTCTGTCTCATAATCTTCTACTATCTTCCATTCTGCATCTTTCTAAAATCTTCAACTCTCTTCAATTCTACTGCATACTCCCTCTCTCTCTATATATATTTTCATCACCTTCTGCACATGAATATCACCTATTTTATACAACTAACTTCATGGTTGTTTGCATTCTACAGGGAATATGAAGTGAACAGGTACGACTCTTTGCCTTCCACCTTCTCATTTCCTCGCTCAGCACATTCAGGATGTTACATCAATATATACAATCATTACAGTATCAAATTGGAGTTTTGCTTTGCCTACGGAGACTTGCCTTTGCATCACATACAATAAAAAATAATCAATGAATTTATATTTACAGTTACAACAAGTATATTTCACTTAGCCCTTTTAGCTCTTGAATTGATGTCCATTTGTCCTTTATGCTGCTGTCACTGTCTTTTCAGTTTCTGCAGTTTCATCATATCAGTTATACCCAAGCGTATTTTGCCTTACTCGACCCAGCTAGCATGTTTTCAACAGTGCCACCAAATCTCCTTTTGCCTGACTCTGCCTCTTCTACTTGTGCCCACAATCGTTCAAAATTTTCTTCAAAAATCGTTGTTACCACATCAGCCATTTTTTTGCACGAGTATTGGGTCTTATTGCTTTCCCGAGTCTTTTCTGCTATTATATTCTAGCTGTGTTGCATAACTGTTCTGCCTCTTCCATTTACTGTGTCTTTTGAGTTACTTTGACTCACACTTTGCTTGTAAATGTTCGTTATGCATATCCACATGCACATCATCCTTTCATCGATCAAATGGTCATCGCACTCCACCTCTTTTAACTTCCCAATCCGATGGAATTCTCACACCAAGTTGCATGTTATTTAATTTGATGGATGGCTAGCCTGCAAAAACCCAAAATCTTTAAACCATGCATGTAAACATGCATCTCAGCATTTGCCCAAATTAAAACCTCAATGCACGGGCAAATTCAACAACTTAATTTCGCGAAAGCTATTCAAATATCTTGTTCACAAACTTCTATGGTTTAGAAAAACCCATGCTTCAAATCATTTTCATGCAATCAACCCCAAAACTTCATTTCAGTCCCAATTTAGAAACTTCATTCATCATTTCCATTTAAACATCAACATTCAAATATGGCTGGGTTCAATCAAAATAATGAACTCATGTTTTTAAACCTCAACCGGACATGGCAAACATCACCAATAACATTTGACATGCACAAAATTACGTGTTTCAACCAAACCAAAGTACCAAATATATATGCGCCTTTTCCCTTTCATCTTACCAAGCTGGACCAACACATCATGCATTCCTGTTGGCTATGGAAATTTGCATAAACATTCAGATTTTGATTATAATCAACTGTTAACCTAACAGCTTTCGACCAAATGAGTACATGATCCATATATTTCAGTAGTTGAGCTTTTCCCTACTCAACGCCTCTGCATATGACAATTCTAATTGGGTTTTCACTCTATCATCATCGATTTCCAAAGAAACATGAAATTGCTTACCTTGCCATTCAGTGTTATTGAATTTAGCTTTGTTTCATCTGCCGGGTTGTCTTCCACCGATTTTTAAAACGCTGTCTATCGTTCACTGCGCTGCCATTTTGCACCAAATTGGATTTTACAACGCTGTGTTCAATGTTGTATATTACAATCGATCCCAAATCGGATCTGAGATGGATGGACGTGCTTTTTTGTTGTTCTTTATTCAGAACTCCATTTCCCAATTCCGCCTTTGACTCAAGGGTTTATTAAATCTTCCTTTAACAATTTCTCTGTGCTGCCATCGATTCTGCATTTCTTACATTGTTCATGGCTCTGCGCTGACTCCCAATCAATCTATGTTTGACCAGATTTAACATCTGGCTTTCTATTCAACCACAAGGTTTCAGAACATTAATTAAACATTTGTTATGTCATCGATCCATCTATTTATCGATGAATGTATCATCCAGCCTTTCGAATGTCTGCAAAATCTTATCAAATGCTCAGTGATATGTAGAATTAACAAAACAAAAGTTCACAAATATGAGCATTTCCACGCATTATTCAACAAGTAGGACTTCATTTCAACACTTAGAGATTAGCGTATAAAATGTATTAAGGACCAGTTACTGCATCTTTCCACATATCAAAACGCATATCATTCATTAATAAAACCATGGATCAAATGCGTTAACCAGTGGATATCATCCAATAGAAATTTAAGAGGGTGAGAACGCCCTTTCGACCACCATAATCAAGCAAAGATTGAACCTAATCGATTCAATCGATTTAATTGAACAGTGTTGAATGGACTTCTTCCACAGGGATTAAAATACAAATTCACTAATAACTTAATAACTCCAGAATGCAAAAAGAGTTGAATTCCCTTTCAAACATTTAAACACCCAAGTCCAATTCTATACAACTCAACAATGGCATAAACTCCAGGAAATAAAATTCTGAATTAATACACAGTACTTACAAACTCTTGTTGGCCAGATATTCGAGATCTATGGCCCTTTACAGTTTCCCGAAGGCCTGCAAGTAGAAACCTGCTCTCAACTCACTCTCTCACTCTCTCTTCAACCATTCAAGTGTATTTTCCTCACAAAAACCACTCATATTTATACATAAATAATGCATTTAATTCACTCCAAAAATCCCTCCACCTAATCCTCAACTAAATCTATATTTTAGGTGTGGACTCAACAAAGTCCCATACATAGAATACCTACTCTCTAATTTTTCTCCTAATCTATTACTCTCATATCCTTTTAATTAATAAAAGAATATTTACAACATCCTCACTTATATAATTTATCTCCTATTTTATTAAAAATAACAAATTAATTAATAAAATAATAAAAATGTCACACCCCCCTTTATTACATATTTACAAATGAAAAATGGCCTTGATGCTCCTGCATCATAATTGCTCCCAACCTACGTGAAATAGGTGGTTTTAGAATGCCACATGTCGCCCTCTTAACGCTATCACGTTCGTTTCACCTTTTACCACTTATCCCCCAAAAGTGGTGCGAAACAACAACTTACCAGTTTTCTAATCCTACCTTCACTGTTTCACAGATTTCAAAATATATTCCACTATCTTTTAAGACTGTATTTAAATATATTCGCTCTATAACCATATATGCCTTTAATACATAATAATCTTATAAATTTTTTGTTTCCACCAATCTTGCACATTTATCGATGCCCAAATTAGCACTTCTAATCTGCATCGTAGATCTCTACTCCGTGATCCAACGGTTATCGCTTCATCGCAACTTACCTTTCTTCTTAACTCACAGCCGCAACTGCATAACGTTGTTATGCATGAGATTCAGTCCTTTTTCATGTTTTTAGGTCTTTGCTTTGTAACCTGAGTCGACCTCCGCTTCCATGGTTTTCTTCATAAAAACACATAGCCCAGGACTTGAAAAGACCTTTAGGTTTCGGCTTTGATCTTCATCGCATCCGCTCTCTTTATCGCACTTCGGCGATTCCAGTTATCCCATGTGCCTTCGTCCATATGATCTCCCGATATGCGATATATGAAGGGTCCCACTTGACTTTATCGCTACTTTGCATCGCAACTCACATGACTTCTGAGATTGTGCGATATCTCTCCTACCTCGATTGCGATATGTGATCGCATCGCATTGCATCCATCGATCGCATCGCATTCGTCGATCGCATTGTGTCCATCGGTTGCATCCCGTCCATCGATCGCATCACATCCATTGCATCGCATCTATCCATCGCATTGCATCCATCACATCACATCTCATCGCATTGCATCTCCATTTCGCGGTATGCGATGAACTTCGCATCGCCGATGTGCAATATTGTGTTGTGCCGCCACGTGTCCCATCGCATCGCCACATCACATATTAAAACAATTACCTTGTGACTTGCGATTTTGATCTCCGCCGATGTGATCATCACCATTGATCTGCCTAGATCTATGGTCCTTGCTGTTGCTGGCACTTCTGATTGGTTTCTACCCTACTTATCTTGCGATGAATCTTATCCATTGATTTCTTGCCTTTTCTATTGAAATCTAATCGTGACCGTTCAATCACCTCACTTGGAGTTCTTCTGCATTAGTCTATTTTCCATTTGTTTATGCTTTCCCGCTCTGTGACATTGGTCCCTCCATGCTACTCCTCCTGAGCTTGTTCTTTATTCTAAGTGCAATGTTCTCTCCTGAGCTTGAATTTATATTCGCTATTCACTCTGACTTGGGATTCTTTCGCTTGACACACGCCTTTGCTGCTTCTCTGTTGCCTTTGCTACCTTTGCTGCTTTGTTAGCTGCATTCTCTCTGTTTTCCTTGTTCAATTACCCTCGCTGCCTCTGTTGCCTTCATTTCCTATGCTTCTTTTCTGCTTCTGCGAATATCTCCTGAGCTTGTTCTTTTGGTTCTCCTTTGTGCTCCTTTGCCATCAATGACAATATTTCCAAAAAAAATATGGCCTCCACATCTGATGCTAAAATTGACAGTCTAGTTAGGAAAATGGAAAGGATGATGGAGAGAATTAAATTGAATGAAAGAGCACCTCCAAGAGAAAACCAAACAAACCCTCAAAACATAAATAGAAACCAAAACTTCAGAAGAGACCCTCCTCAAATTAGAAAAAGAGAAAATGACCAGCAAATCAGACCTTGTTTCCAAGAAAAATATGTAGATGAAGAGGAAAGAGAGACTGAGGAGCCAGAAGAAAATGATGTCAATCTAATAGACTCCAATAATGAGGATGATTTTTTTCTCACGAAATAAGAACAAGGTATGTTTTCCTCAAACCAAACTAATAGAACATATGAGGATTCTGAAGAATACAAAATAGGGTTTGAAAATGCTATCATGGAGTTTCATAGGCAGTATGACCTTAGATGTGGGAAAACACAAGACATCCCTAAGAGGAACAAGTCAGAAATTTCTGCTAGGAAGACCCCTGAAAACAATCCTAGAAAGACAACAGAAAATACAAACAAAATGGCTAAGTATGTTGATCAAAGAAAAAAAAAATAGCCAACATAATGGTGACCAAATCTGCCATAGTACATCAACTAGTGGCCCTGAAAAAACTGCTTTTACTAAGATCCAAAATAAAAATAAGCAAGCTAAAGTTGCTGAAAATACAATTTATGATAAAACTAGTGTAAATATACCAAGAACACAAACACCATTCAGTATTGAGGGAGAAATTTCCAAGACCAAAATAGCCATACCCCTTACTGAACTAATGACTCAATATGTATATAGATCTCAAGTTTTGAAGGCTTTAAACATAAGAAATGACACCCATACTCTAAATGTAACTGATGACAAGCCAAAGTTATTGTTTGGTCCATAAGTAGAGGGAAAATTTCAAGAGGGAGTTGTGCCTCCATTCTATGTCACTTTGAACATCCATGACAAAATCCTACACAATGCTATGCTAGACTCTGGTGCTTCACACAACCTCATTCCAAAGTTAGTGATGGAGAAATTAGGCCTCAAAATAACCAAACCATACAAATAAGTGTACTCTTTGATTCAAGTAGAGTCAAATTCTTGGGCCTGATCAAAGATTTGTGTGTCAATCTGGCACAAATGCTAGCTAGGAGCCTAGTCATGGACATTTTAGTGGCTGACATTCCCTCGAAGTATGGCATGCTTTTATCTATATCATGGGGAGCCAAAATCCAAGGAATCCTCCAAATGGACATGACATATGCTACCATTCCAGTCTTTTACCAAACAAGAATACTATACAGATAATCTCACATGAAATACATGGTAAGAAGCCAAGATAGGCCAAACAACACCCCTCTCTATTATATCCATAAAGACCTTGACTCATCGATCTTGTACAATGAAGATGAAATTATTGAACAAGTAAATGAAAAAGAGGAAGAGCTAGACCTATCAGAATAGTCAAACCAAACACAAAATGAAGAACATGATAGCCAAAACCCTGGCATCCATGAACACAAAAATAATGGCGAATCTGAACTTGAAACACTTTGGAACATGAGCTTTGATGGCTCTCTTGGAAAATTTGGTTTAGGAGTAGGTGTTTGGATACACAACACTAATCAAGGTCACTCTTACAAGCTGTATTTTCAATGTAAAAACAATATTGCAGAGTATGGAGCTCTTCTCTTAGGGTTGCAAATGCTGAAAAGTATAGGATCTAAGAGGATTTTTGTTCTAGGGGATTCTGAGCTAATCATTAGGAAAATCAAAGGAGAATATTCAGCCAAGAATCCTAGGTTGAGAGAATATAGAAATGTTTCCTTAGACCTCCTAAATACATTTGAAAAATATGAACTTACCTATGTCCCAAGAACTCAAAACAGCCTTGCAAATGAACTAGCCTTTGCTGCTAGCACTCACCAACTACCTCATGTCAATGAACAATACACAGTAAAGGTCAAGTACAGACCAAAAGTCCCTGATAACATAGATTATTGGCAAGTATTTGAAAATGAAAAACATATTGAAGAATTCTTGGAGCCCAAAACCATGTTTGAAATGCCAAAATCAAACTGAGATCATCAAGAGGGCTTCCCTGCCAAGGAACAAACACACAAAACAGAGCCACCTTATCCTGCTGATATAAATCTACTAGAATACCCTCATGAGCCAGAATTGTGTGAAGATTCAGACAAAGGGGACATTAAGGTATTGCAATGCAAATATAACTTATTGTCAAGAGGACTTTCCCCCTTAGAAGAATCGTCTGATTTCAATGATGTTTCTAGAAATCCTAAGATGGAATCCACCGAAACAGATGTAGAAGAATGAAATATAGGCAGTGAAGAAGAACCTAAAAGGATAAATCTATCCAAAACACTGTCAGCCCTTATAAAATATAAAGACATTGATATTTTCAAATAATTTAAGGATGTGTTTGCATGGGGCTATGAGGACTTGAAGTCCTATGACACAAACATCATTCAGCACAAGATCCCTTTCAAGAAAAAACAGAAACCATTCAAGTATAAATTGCGTAGGATAAACCTTGTCCTAATGCCTCTAGTTGAGAAAGAAATCAAAAATATGTATGATGCTGGAATAATAGTCCCACTCAGGTACTGATAATGGGTGTCAAACCTGGTGTCAGTGAGGAAGAAGATAGGAGAAACTAGGTTGTGCATAGACTTTAGAAATTTGAACAAAGCCTCCCTGAAAGATAACTACCCTTTACCTAACATGTATCATATACTGCAAAGGGTGGTAAGCTGCAAAATAATATCATTGCTTGATTGTTTTTCAGGGTATAATCATATGCTAGTACTTCCAAGTGATCAACAAAAAACAACTTTCACTACACCTTGGGGCACCTTCATGTATGTCAAAATGCCTTTTGGTTAATGAATGTTGGGGAAACTTTTCAAAGAGCCATGGACATCTCTTTTTCCAAAGAAATAGGATAATTCATTGTGATATACCTTTATGACATAACTGTTTATTCAAAAATCGATGACTAACACCTAGCTCACTTAAGAAAGGTCTGTGAAAAGTGTAGAAAGTATGGTTTATCTTTGAATCCCAAGAAAACTGTGTTTGGCCTTCAAGAAGGGAAAATTCTAGGCCACATCATCTCTGAAGAAGGAATCAAAATAGACCCAAAAAGGATTGAAGGTATATTGCAGATCAGTCACCCTAGAAACATCAAAGAGCTGCAATCTTTCATTGGAAAGATCAACTTCCTCAGAAGGTTCATACCAAACCTTTCTGAACTCCTAAGAAACATTACAAACATGCTGAAAAGAGAAATAGGATTCAAATGGACCATAGAAGGAAATAAATCCTTTGAATTGGTAAAACAAGCACTTAGCCAAACACCAGTTCTAATCAGCCCTGACTTTAACAAGGATTTCTTCATCTTCTCATTTGCATCAGAACACACCATTGCTACAGTATTTCTATAAAATAACATAATGGGAAAATAACAACCCATAGCTTTCTTCAACAAGGAACTAAGAGATGCACCTCTGAAATATAACATCATGGAGAAACAAGATTTTGCCTTAATCAAAGCATTAAAAGATTTCAGGGTTTACATCTTGCATTCACATGTCATTGCTTTTGTTCCTCATGCAGTTGTTAAGGACATACTAACTCAGGATCTTGATGGTAAAAGAGGAAAATGGATTGCTGTCATTTTAGAGTATGATTTTGAAATCAAGCTCACCAATCTAATCAATGGGAAAGGACTGGCCAAATTGATGGCTGAAGAAAATTTTCAAGCACTGGACATAAACATGATGCATTCCTTGGATGAACAAGAGGAGATGGTGACTCCAGCTATTGAAGAATCATTTCTGAACTCACTCTAGTATGCTAACATATTTTATGTGCTTTTTAATCTAAATGCTCCTCCTAGTTTGTCCAAAACAAAGGCCATATTCTTGAAACTAAAAGCTGTAAATTTTGCATTCTATAAAAAGCTTTATATTGGAAAAATTATGTATCTTTCTTAAATGTTTACTTAAAGATGATGCAGACAAAATCATGCATGAGTTTCATGAAGGAGAGTGTGGAGGTCATCTCTATTGGAAAACCACTGCCAAAAAAATCCTTAGAGCTGGTTTCTTTTGGCCCACTCTTTTCCTTGATATCCACAAGCTAGTAGTGACTTGCCATAAATGCCAAATCTTACAAGGAAAGAGAAAACTACTGCATTTTCCTTTGCACCCTATCAGTGTTGAAACTCCTTTTCAATAGTGGGGTTTAGATTTCATTGGAGAAATCTACCCTGCCTCCTCTACCCAACACAAGTTGATCCTCACTACAACTGACTATTTCACCAAATGCATAGAAGTCATCCCTTCAAGGAATTTCCCTGACTTGGTAATCATCAAATTCCTTGAAACTAATATTCTATCCAGATTTGGTTGTCTGAGAAATACCATCACTGATAAAGTTGTGGCATTCAAGTCCAAGAGAATGGTGTACTTTTGCCACAAGTATCACATCACATTAGGTAATTCTACAACTTATTACCCTCAAGGTAATGGGTTGGATGAGTCCTCTAACAAAACTCTAGTAAACATCATCAAGAAATTGTAGTAAGAGAACAAAAATTCATGGCACAACAAATTAGTGCATGCACTATGGGAAGACAGATTAACAAGAAAGAAATCAATTAACATGTCTCCCTATCAGCTAGTGTATGGCATGGATGGAGTTTTTCCAAAATACTTGGGAATCCCAGTGATGAAGCTCCTCTAAGAGGTACAATTAAAAGATAATGATATGCAAAGGAGGCTAAACCAAACCATTCATTTGCAGCAATCAAGGGAAGAAGTGTACAACAAAACACAATTAGTGCAGGAGAGTATCAAGAAAATTTTTTATAAGAGGACCAAGGAAAATTATTTCCAGATTGGAGGAAAATTGCTGAAGTGGGATTCAAGAAGAGAGGGAAAAGGCAAGCACGGAAAATTTGAAAATCTATGGAAAGTTCGATACATAATCCATTGAGCAAGAGGTAACAATGAATTCTTCCTACAAGAAATGGATGGAACATAGTTGTTTGGAGGTCATGTCAATGGCAGGATGCTCAAGCACTATTTTTGTTGAAGTTCTTAGTTTAAAGCTTTGTTCATTGTACATAACATTGCTTGAAAAAAAGATCAGAAAAATGAAAACACAAAAACAAAGAAAAGAAGAAAAGGAGGGCAGATGAAGAGAAGAGGTAAAGCCCCATACTAAAAAAGAATATGTCTAAAAGTGCACAAGTCTAAATGCCACTACTTTGAGAAAGAAAAGTATAGTTCAATCATACATCCTACCCATGATTGAACATGTTTTAAATTTCTGCTGATAAGTTAGAGAAGGAAGATTTTCCAAACCATCTAAACTTGGCTTATCAAGTAGACTAGGTTAGGAAAATATGTTGGTTCCCAAAGCTTAAATCTGAACCAAAGAGAAATGAGAGGGATGAGTAACAAACTCCAAACTATAAGCCCTCAAGTTTCTAGTTTTTCTTGTACAAAAATAAAATCTATGTGCCACTTGTCCAAGATGCGACAACTCATGACAAATCAAATTTCCTAACCTTGATTTGGTCATGTTTTGAATTTTATGTTGATAGGTTAGAGAATGAAAATATGTCAAATTGTTTAAACTTGACATATAAGTAGATTAGGTAGAGAATAAAAGAGCTCATTAGCCTAATCTAAGCTCTTGGAAGTGATAAGGGTAGACATAGATATTTTTATGCTTTTAAAAGGAAAAATGATGTCAAGGGTTTGCCAATCCAAATGCACTAAGTGAAGAAAAAATGTTAGGAAAGGTATGATGGGTAGGTAGTTATGATATTGAAGCAATCATGTTTTGTAGATTGTAAGATCACAACTTCAAAGAATACCAGTAAATATCAGCCTTGAAAAATGAAAGAACATGAATAATTCAGCAAGCATGTGAGGCTTCTTATTAGAAAAACCAGAGATATGAACTCTAAGGTTCTTGACACCTCCTGAAAGGAGCTGCAATATCCAAGTGGAGCCACTGTTAGTCATTAGTATTTTTCACTATCTTTGGATGACTAAAGTGTGTTTATAGATTTATGAAAACAATATTCCATGAATATCTTGAGTTTCAAAAATCTCACTGCCTTCATTATCCTTATAGAAACTTTTTCACTATTTTATCAGTTTCCCATTTCATGGTCACCCTGTTGCTCCTACAAACTCTTTATGATCTTATGCCTCTCATCTTCATCCTTTTTCCTGCCTATAGCCTCATTGCCCCATTTTTCCCCTTTCAAAAGACTCCACCTTCCCTCTAGGGTTTTGCAGTTGTAGACTCATTTCCTATGTTCCCCAGTTTCCTCAAGCATTGATGGTCTCAAAATGATCTCAGTAGGCTCTTTAGATAAATCAAGTACATTGGATTTTTGATATTCAATACAACACTTTTGACAATACTCTGTTTTTCACTTGAAATCCTCCAAGTCAAATCCTAGTCAAAATGAGGTCAAAGGACCCTCCCACTAGGTCATTAGGGTTTCACATGTTTCAAGGCCATCATTGGATGTTTCAGTCACTGCTTTTCCTTTGCTAGAATCTAGCTCAGATATAATAGAATGTCAAGATATGTTTATTCAAGAAGGACCTAAAATATTTCTAAAGAAGATTACCTTACAAGTTCATAGTCTGCAAGTGAGGTAAATGCAAAGAGTTTAGCACTTCTACAGGAGTGTTGAAGGATTTGTCAACAGAAGGTGTTGATGAGGTAGAATATCTACTCCTAAATGAAGAAAACTTACATCAAAGGAAAGGGAAACAACTTGGTCTTGTAGAGATTAGGGTTTTGAACTTGATGGTCCAGTTAAGTGCCAAAATAGTGACCACTTGCAGAAATAACATGAAGGAGGCACATAAGGACAAACATGAAGAAAGTCTATCAGAATAAATTGAAGAAAAATGGAAAAGGTGAGGTGAAATAGACATAAATGAATGAACTTGAAAGGGCTATAGAGAACTTAGACAATGACACTAATGATTGTTGTAAATCACTCTAGAAACCTAGGGTTTTGAAGAAAGTGGGCATACAAGGTGAAAATCCTAATTTTAACTCCATGGTGGAAGAAAAAGAGGATTTTGAAGCTGCTGCTATGTGAAATCATCCTAAAGGTGTAAAAAAAAACATGACAAGTCTCCAGGCTCAAAATAAAAACAAATTTCATAACTCCAGTCACCTGCAAAGAAAAAGAGTGTAAAAGGGTTAGTAAGAAAATAAAAAAGACTTTTAACATTGGAAAGTGGGTTGCAAAGTTAAATTAAATCCATGAGCCTATAAAATCCCATTTTCACACTTCAATGAATCATTGTTAGCCTTCAAAATACCAAGAGCATTCAGAGGAGAAAAAAATTTGAGTTTTCAAGCCAATTTGGGCATGTTTTTCTTGGTGCTGCGCGCTCAGACTAGTGTTGCGCCCCTAGAAGCAGGTGCTGCACGTTTGACATTTCTTCCCCTTTCATTTTATAAAGGTGATGCGAGCCTAGAAGGTGGCGTTGCATGCTTGGCGGGGGGGGGGGTGCTGTGCTCTTACCCGACACACTTTGTGTAAATTTTATAAGGCGCTACGTGCTTAGAACAGGCACTGCGCGCTCATCTTTGGCGTTGCACCCTCATCCTTGGCACTGTGCCCTTGGCCAGGAAGGGTTTCTAAGCCCTTAAACCACTCAAATCACTCCAAATTACTTCCAAGATCTTGCCAAAGGTCCTCCAATAATTCATAATGGTAAGTACCTAACATTCACTCATATTCACACTATTTTAGTGATTTCTTAATCAAATGGAATGAAACCCTAATCAAACCCTAGGTTTCAAAGTTGGAGATCATTGTTTAAACCTCATTTTATCTTCCTATACAAAGTGTTAGTGATAGAAAGGGTAATTGCACAACTGGAGGTTTTTCATTGAGTTGTTTTAGCCTCTCACTCATTCTCATACACCTATAACCTCACTCACTCATTCCCTCATTTGCAAGGCTACCTTTTCATTACTATCCTTTCATCTCATTTCCATTTACACTCCATGGTTTTATAAGAGCATAGTTCACAATGTCTGAGGGAGAGGAGAGTGGCAGTGGTGTGGAGGCCCAAATGCCAAGGATACATGATAATAAAGGAGGCAAGATAAATAGATTTGAACCCCTCAGTACAAGAGAGCTCATGTCATCTCCCCTTACTGTTTCTTATTTCAACCATGTAGGATTCTATGAATTTTGTGAAAACGTGCAGCAGGTGCAAAACCACCCTGAGCTAACTAAACTATTTATCATTAACTTGCATGAAAAACAAGTTAATCTTGTAGGGGTCACCTTTGAATTATCTACATATTCCATTACTAATGCCACAAGCATACCTAGTGTAGGGGAGAAATGGTTCAAGCAAGCTAACCTTGACATGAGTTACTTTAAGCCATACCTTAAGCCCATATATAAATACCACAACAAATCCATCTTTCATTTCTCTCACCTGCTTGATAGATATGCACGTATGATGAAGATTATAATGAAGTATTTTACTTGTTAGGGAATGTTCTCCTGTCTTTACTCATACCACATCAGGTTTCTTATGCATTTTACTAGAGTGAGGATGTTTCACATACCCTATTACCTTTATCAAAGCACTGATAAAATGGCATACATAGTGCAAAAGAGAAACTACCCTTAGCAGATGCAAAGCCTCTTTCATCACTCACTTATCAAAATGATTGTTATGCACCAACTATAGTAGAAAGGCATTCCATGGGAGGCCTTATTGGAAATGAGGTTTTTACTGCTCCACAAGGCCATCATCAACAAGATGTAACTTCCTCATCTCATTTTCCCATTCCTACTTCTCCATCACTTCCTGTTGTTCCTACATTTCCACTCACTCACATTCCTTCACCCCATGATGAACCTTCCACATCCCCATCCACTCACATTCCTTCACCTCATGATGATCCTCCTTCATCAGTTTCCCACAACCCTTCACCCTCATCTCATGACACCACAACATCAAACAATGATGAGAACATTGAGGAAGATGACATTGAGATGGTTGACATAGAGCCTTTTACTTTGACCTATCAAAGAGGTCATAGGCAGGTGTTTTCTCAACAAATTGTGGAAGGGGCCCTACCTTCTACATCAACAAAACAACTTGACAAAGGTAAGGAAAATTTCATTGTTGAAGACGAGGAAGACAAGCATGAAAATGAGCAAGAGTTTCAGCTAATTCACCTTGACAGTGAGAATGAGGATGAGGAGAGGATCACAAACATTTTGCTCAAGATCAAGGATGCCCAGATTAGGGAGCTACAAAACAATCTAGGTAGGGAAAAGAATGTGATCAACTTCCTTGACGTAGAAAACCAAAAGTTAGAGATAGAGAAATCCATCAGAGTGGTCAGAGCTATCAAAGCTTGGAAAGAGGCTCGAAAGGCCAATGCTAAGCTAGATGAGACCTTGGGAACTCTTTATGACATTGAGGATGAGGAATAAAAGCTTCCTAGGAAGAGGCCATGAAAAAATGGGTTGAAGAAGGCCTTAGCCCTGGAGAGAAAGCAAGAGACAACATTGGCAGAGCAGCTCACTCCATGTGAGCTGCTGCCATGGAAATAAAATATGAAAAATAATATTGGCTAGAAAGAGCCAATATAAACCTAGAGGATCAGCTTGAGAAGGAAAAAATAAACATTGACCTTCAGAAGAATATTGCAAGGCATTATTCCATAAGAAACAATATTGCAAGGGCCAAGCTCAAAAGAGCCCTTGCAAATATTCAAGCCCTAAATGAGGCAAAGGAGAAATATAAGCTTGAAATCCTTGCTTATGTATCCTTCCAAGCCTCCCAAACATGATCAGCAGAGAAAAATCCAAATTTTGGCACTTGGTCCATATTTTGAAATTTTGACTTTTTTACTAGCAGAAAAAAGGGCTAAACATGCAGTGCCATTGGTGCTGCACTCTTTTTTGGGGCACTCAATTGAGAAAATTTTTATATATTCATGTTTCTCATGCCTAGCACATCACCCTTAGAAACGTTAAGGTCATTTCGAGCATAATTGGTCCCTCAAAAGGGCCAAAAACCACCTAAAAAATACCTTTCTGCCCTATTTTCAGCACTGGCGATGTGCCCTTAGCAGTCTTTGGAGAATGGATTTTTTAGTAGGTAAAAGGATTCCATTATAAACCATAAAGGCTTATTTGGAAACTAGACAGTATAGGCTTTCCAATGAGCTATCATGGAGCTCATTTGGACACCGGGAAGGCCTCCAAATCTCAGCTGCAAAAAGGGAAATGTTTCCAATTTTGGCGCTGCGCCTTGCCAGAAAGTCAACAAAAGAAACAAGAAGTTATTGAAAAAGATATTTTGAGGGTTTAAAGGAAAAATATCTCTAAAATTAGCTGAGGAGTTATGTTAGAAGTTATTTTTTCATTTAATGAGATTGGGATATTTGTGCCTTGGTCCTTGCATGGTCTCAATGGTCAAATGCATTTATGATGTAATTAATGACTTCTAAAACCCTAGCTAGGGTTTACTTCACCATTTTGGCAGTTAAATACTCCGTGTAAGCCTCATTGTGATTGTTGGTTTCCTAAATATGAAGGGGGGCGCAGGGAGTTCAAAAAAAATGCGGATAACTATTGTCTCCCCTTTCAGTTGACAAAGGGGGGAATTGGTGATGAAATTGAAATTTAATTGATGATGATGGTTTTTATACTGAAATTTTAAAAAACAACACAATTTTCTAGTGGGAATCACAATTTGTTAGTGGACAAGAAATCGTGATGCTGATTGAGAGAAAATGTGGGATTTTTTGTTCACTTAGATGGTCATTGGACCCAAAAAAGGATAAATATATTCTTTTGCATTAAAATTAGGTATTTGATTGAGTTGTCAAGCATTTCAGGGATGTATCAAACTTGGAGTTGATTCACTTCTCTTGGTTCACTCTCATCATATTGGAGTTTTCAGCATCCGGTTTTGCGGTTTTCCAGGAAGTTTTTCATTGAGGTTGAGCTCAACAGTTTTAGCATGAAGACTTGGATATGTTACAAGGTTCTTAATTTGGACTTATGGTTGAGGGGGCATGTTACCCTCATACTCACATAAACACTCAATAAGTCCAAGTATGCAAAAAATAATAAAATTATGAAACTTGGAAAATATAATTCCTACATGTCTTTGGTGTGCTCATCAATTATAGAATGAGTATGTTCCTAATAATTGCAAGTTTTTTAAGGTCTAGTTGGTTAAGAGATTCTCTCCGACTAATTAGCTTGCTAGTGGTCCAGATGGCTCCACAAAAGTTCAAAAATCAAAGAGAGCTCAAGAAAGGCTCAAAATTGAAAATTCCTAGATCTCAACAATAATTGAACCAGGATGCAGTGTTCGTCATTATGAATCCAACGACACAGAAGACACTATAATTAGAGATTGTATGGTTATAACCAAGAAATCCATATATATCATGTGGTTATAACTAACCATGGTGCCAAATTAATGTGGTGCCTAACTTATGTTTAAAAAGAGAGGTTTTTAGGTTTGACCACGTAACCTCCAACCACCAAATGCTACACAAACCATGAGCCAACCAATAAGAAAAATAATATTCTTGTAATATTTTCAACCATGGAGGGGGTGCCGAATCATGGACATGCCTTGATTTGATGTACTGGAACAACACATGAGGGAACCAAGTACGTAATGGAACCGTGCATATTCATGTTTTTCAAGAGCATATTTTAGAGAATATTCTAAGAATATTTTTTTTCACAATGTTGAGGAATCTTTAGATTCCTTTGGAGGTTTATTTTTGATAGTGTCAAAATTATGCCGAGTTTATACTCACTTCTTTTTTTTCAGTTTTCTTCGAGGAGTCTGATGGTGTAATCAATTTCCTCATATGAGCAGAAAAATTTCATTCAACCTGCAACAAGGAATATTTATGGAATCTTGAGGAATTTAAAAGATTCCATAGAGGCTAGAAAATGTCAGTTTCATAACCAAGTTGATTTTATACTCATTTTTCTCAATTTTCAGCAAGGAACGTGATGGTGTGATCAAATTTGTAATATGGGAATATGAATTCCAGTCAACCAGTGGGAAGGAATATTTGGGGGAATCTTTGATATTCTTGAGGGTCCATATTTGACTGAGCTAGAAGGGGGTAAATTTTATACTCATTTGAATGGTTTTTCGCCAAGAATTTAACCATACAATACATTTATTCAACATAGGTGTGCATTTTCAGTCCATCCTTGGAAGTGGAGGTATAAGATTCATTGTTGCCATGTGTTCATTTGATTTTTTCTAAGAGGATCCTTGTAATCCACTTTATGTGTGAGTTTGATATTTTTTCATGCTGATGGAGAGATTTTATGAGCAAGATTTATTATAGAAGAGTGTCTCATGGAGAGACATGACACTCTATTTAAGGGATATCTTCCTTGTATTGACAAAGAACGCATCATGTATTCATCATCATATTGCAACAATTAATGAAGTGACCTCCCCACTCTTGACACTGGTCGCAAAGACATAACCAACACTGGGTGATCTCTGTTATAAACTCCTTATGTTTCCTATTCTTGAAAGTATGCACATCTGTTTTTTTCATACTCTTTCACATGAAATTATGCTAACATCATAGAACTAAAAGTTCTTGAGTAATTTCGGTAATTGAGAGAATCTAGATCAAGTTTGGTATCATAGTGGTATTCTTGCTTATGTGAATTGCGAGTGTGGATGATAACCAAAGATTGAACGTGCAACAAGTAAGAAAATAGATAAGAACAAATATCTCTACGAGGACCTCCTCGGGATGGCATGAATGGTAGATATAATGTATGCAAATTATGACGAGAAAATTGAAATAGAGGAACATACGAAATAAAGAGTAGAGGATGATGCTCCATCTATATCTTTGAGTGAATATACTTCTTCTTCATATTCTTCTCATATTTCAAATGAAGAGCTCAATGAAAGCCTTCAAGCAGAGAATGTTGAATTGAGGATACTTATACAAAAAGAAGAGGAGGAGAATCAGAAATTTCATCTTCAATTACAAGCCATGAAAGAGGCCTTGGAAAAGGTGAAGTGCAATGAAGGCTTAGGGAAGTCATCATCACCTACTTCAGCATCGACAACTGAGGTAAACAATGTGGGTAATTCTTCAGTTTCATTTTCACATGATAATGATGATGATTTGGGTGCTTTTGAGAAGCACACTTTAGTAATTGGTTCAATATTAATGAAAAATATGGGGTATGAAGGAAATAGCCTAGGAGCTATTGGAAAAGGCATTATGAATCCCATCCAAGTGGTGGAATTACCACGACATGCAAGATTGGGCTATTTCAGAAAGGAAGAGACAGGAGAATCTTCATGCAACAAGTTCGAGACAATGAAGGATGTTGAGAGTACCTCAAAAGCCTCTAGTGATCATGATCGTAGCTCATTTCAAGATGGAAGTGAGCATTCCAAAGAGAGTGCTAAAGTAAGGTATAAAAAGTCTCAGTATTCTAAAGTTCATTTGATTATAAACATATTGTTAATAATGGGAAAAAATCATGGCCTAGAAAAACATGTCGTTTTTATGGCTTGTATAACCATGTGGTTGTTAAGTGCTAGAAAATAATGGCAGCAAGAAAGGAAAATACGTGAAATTTCTTATGCACATCAGGTAAGGAAGAAGGTTATGCAGGTTTTGAGGAAGAAATATTTTTGCAGTCATTGTAGCATAGGTGGACATCAGAGAGCCACATGTTGGGAGCTCCATCTAGAGCAACATCTCAAGAAGGACAAAGAATATGTGGAGGAACCAGTTGGTAAAGTTATTCAACAAGAAAAATAGATACAGGAATATGGCTTATTCACTTTGTTGAGTGAGAGATGGTTTTAGTATTTATATAATAGATTTTCATGGACACATTTTGTAAATCACATGTTGTGATATCATTGTAAAAGTGAGGATGTATTTTCCATCACTTGAAAATGAAACATAGTGATCCTTTTGGCCTTTTGTTGATAGTTGGGGTATTGTTTTCTATTATTTTTTTTATGTAAACTTGAACAAAGAGTGTGGTATAAACTATTGGAGATTATGGGGTTTTCTTCGGTCATGATAGGTAATGTAATTGAACATGTATTTTTCAAGCTATACTGCAAGTTTGCAGAAAGCACATGTGTTGGTTCATCACTTATGGCTCCAAAGAAAAAAGGTGAAGGAGAAGGAAGTGTAGTCTATTAAGGAATTTTTTGTGCATACAAAAGATTAAAATAAATTACAAATCATGTTCATGCTTTTGGAGGAATAAAATCTCCTTAGAGGGGAGGAATGATCCAAGTAGCTTTAGAAATGTTCAAAAATCAAAGAGAGCTCATGAAATTATCAAAAAACAAAATTTCGAGATCTCAACAATAATAGAACTAGTATGTAGTGTTCGTCGTTAAGAACCCAATGACACAAACGACACCTCAATCGAAGATCGTATGGCCATTTTATCACTTTCAGAAGTTTTCAAGTGGTAAGGAGATGTGGGACCCACTAAGTTTATGTGGCCACTAATTGGACAAGAGGTCAATAACAAATGGCACTCTAGTATTGGCCCTACACAATAAGACAAACAAAAAAAATTAAAATTTTAATATTAAAATATGGTTATTATTCACCACATAAAACAAAATTTAAATAAAACAAAAAATAACCAAACCATATAAAAAGTCAAAATCCATATATTAAATATGGGTTGTATTAAAACCAACAAAAAGGTTGGGGTAATATGGTTTGTAACTATTTTAATTAAAAAAAAATCATTGAATCCATATATATTATATGGTTAAAACTAATCATGGTGCCAAATTAATGTGGTGCCTAAATTATATTTTAAAAAGACAGGTTCGTATGTTTGACCACGTAACCTCCAACCACCATGTGCGAAACATACCACAAGGCAGAAAATAAGACAATTACTCCTTGTAACATTCACCCAAATGAATTTATTTAAGTTTATGACATTTGACCATGGAGGGGGCGTTGAATCGTGGAGAGGCACAAAATTTGATGTATTGGAACAACGCATGAGGGAATCGCGAGCATGATGGAACCGTGCACATTCACAATATTCAAGAGCATATTTTAGAGAATATTCTAGGGGAATAATCTAAGAATATTTTTTTTAAAATGTTGAGGAATATTTAGATTCCCTTGGAGGCTGATTTTTTATAGTGTCAAAATTATGCTAGGTTTATACTCTCTTTTTTTTAGCTTTTTGCAAGGAATGTGATGCTGTGATTAGATTTGTCATCTGGGAAGCCAAATTCTAGTCAACCATCAGGTAGGAATCTTTGGGGTAATATTTGATATTCGCGAGAGTCCATATTTGACCGAGAAGAAGGGGCTAAGGTTTATACTCATTTGAACTAGTTTTTTTCCAAGAATTCAACCGTGTAGTCCATTTCTTCAGTAGAGGTGTGTAGTTTTATGCCATCTCCGAAAGTGGAGGCATACGATGCATTGATTCGATGTGTTTATTTTACTCTTGCTAAGATGATGATTGGATTTTGAGATCCATGTATGCCACTATGTGAGAGGATCCATTTACGCCACTTTATTTAAGATTTCGATATTTTTTCATGCTAATGGAGAGATTTTATGAGTGAGAGTTATTATAGAAGAGTGTCTTGTGGAGATACATGCCACTCTAGTTATGGGAGTTCTTAGTTTTATTGAAAAATAACACATCATGATTTCATCATAATCTTCCAACAATTAAAGAAGCAACCTTTCCACTCTTAACACCGGTCCCAGAGACGTAACCCATACTGTGTGAACTCCATTATCAAATTGAGTGTGTTCTTTATTTGATGGTTGTCCTGATGTTTCTTATTCTTCAAAGTATGCACATGTAGTGTTTTCATACTCTTTCACATGCAATTCTGCTAACATAAAAAAATTAAAATTTCTTGGTTACATTCGGTAGCTGAGAGAATTTGGATCACCTATATTGGTGTGTGATTGAGATATTCACTCAAGCAATAGATTGTATGTATATGATAGACTAAATACCTTGAGACATAGCTTGATGTATTTATATTGTATCATCGTTATTTTTTAATATAAAATCAGGTATAAAGCCTTTTCCTCCATGTATCTTGTCCCTTGATATTATTATTTAGATTTTGTTTTTTACTTCACTTGATGGTTTTTTTATCATTGTTATTTTATTGGCTATATGCTAGTTATGAGAATGGTTTTATGACATATCATAGTCATGAATATAATTATATTTTGTTTAGAAAATGAATGAAAAATGGATGTATGACCTAATAAACGGTAATGGAACTATTATGAGAGTTATTTGTGATTCTCATATAAGTATGAATTCCTTGTGCCAATATGCGTTTATATGACATGCAGATTGCAAGTTCATGATGTGTTTGGCAGAATTTTTGTCATGGCTAGGCCTTATCGGGTCAGTTCCTTGTTTAATTTTTACATTAGAGGTCTTGTCATTATGTTACTTATCATTAATGGAAATTTCATGAACTTTTGGGAAGTGGATTTAGTGTTATCCCAAAAAATGTGTCTCATATTTCGGGGTCGATAGCACAAAACTATCAAAAAAGGCTACATTCACATGGAGCATTTTTCATCGGTGTGACTGGGGCTCAAGTTGAAGAAAACAACAAGTTATCTTAGGGGTTGAGCACCTAGAAGGGTTGGTTGGCTCCTAAAGGTCTTGTAGGATGCGACGAAGGTTAGATTGGTTTTGTCTTCTCAATTCCACTTCCTTAACTGTACTTGGGAAGTTGAATCATATCACAGTAACTCTTTGTCACATCTTTATCTCAGGGGACCCGTTAATCTAGGTAAATGTGGCAGGAGGGTGGTACAGAGTGGCATAAAATCATGGTTCACCCCTTGGACTGGATGGGTGGATTATGATTGTCATGCTAGCATGTTTGTTGTACATGTTCTTGTTATGTATACATGGTGATGGCCAATGTGTAGTTGTGATGTCATGTAGTAGTTGATGATGTTGTTGTCAGAATGTGTTCATTATGAATGCATGCTAGTTGAATATTAATTTGTTGTGAATGTCTTTTTTCCATGTGGATGTGTGCATGGATTGTCACAACTATGGTTTTCATGCATGAGTTCACGATATGTAGTTGCTATTGTCATTGATGGTAATTGGATAATGATTGAGGCAATGTTTATTTACTAATATTGATATATTTAGTATGATTATGATTATACATGTATCGTGCTAATCTGGTTGATCTTGTAGACGAGATATACTCCCATGAACTATATTGAGGTATTTTGGTTATGTTCATGTTTTGGTTTATCTGACACAATATACTTCAAGGAATAATATCAAAGATGACTAGAAAGATGGTGGATTATAGCTCACCAGATTCTTCCGATGGATCATATGAAAAGCATGGTGATATGTACTCTCCTAATATAAAGACACTTTGAAAATTTTGAAGGAAGAAATAAGAAGTTGCGGGAAGATAATGACATGATCATTCAAGCATAGGAGAAAGAAACAAAGGATAATGCAGTCATCCTTTAGATTTTGTTAGATTTTCATATACAGGCACCGCTTAGGATCAACCATGGACAAGATGATATGAGTAACTAAGCATATGGAAGTCTGTTTCATCTGGTCATAGTTTGGATAGAGATGAAACGATCAGATATGGAAAGTTCATGGATAGACGAGATAGGAGAGGTGATCGACACAAGTTCTATTATAGTTCCGGTTCTGACGGGTATCATGATAATCATCGTTATCATCCTTACAAGAGGAGTGAATGGGGATATTCTTCATATGAGTTCAAGAAAGCCAAACCACCTACGTTTTATGGATATTTGAATAATTAAGAATATGTAGAGGCATGGTTACCTGGGATGAATAAATTCTTTGAGTTTCATGATTATATAGAGAACATGAAGACCAAAATAGCTATCTTCAACCTCAAAGGGAAAGCATACATATGGTGGGAATATGTGAAGTGGGTTAGAGACATCAAGAAAAACGCGTTGAGTTGGCATGAGTTCAAAATACTTTTCATGAAGAAGTACTTGTCATACAGGTTCTATGATAGTAAGGCTAAGGATTTCTATGAGCTAAATATGGGATCGATGACAGATGAGGAGTACACGACTAAGTTATTGGAGTTATTGAGGTATGTACCATATCTTAAATATGAAAAGGAAAAATTTAATAGATTTGTCAGTGGATTACAATTAGAATTCAGAGATCGGATTGAGTATGATGAGACTCGGTCATGTGAAGAATTCATTGGTAAGTTGAAGCATTATTATGAGAAAACAAAGCACAACATAGAGTCTCAAAAATTTTGGAAAGGAAAAGACAAATATAAAGGTAAATGGTAGCCAAAAATATCAAGGCCCAAGGATGCAGGTGAGAAAGAAAATTTTACACCTTACAGGAAGTTCAATTTAGTTGGACAAGGACATGGGCCACAACCTAGAGAGAAGCAGAATACAAGTGATGGTAAGGGACAGTTGCAGTGTTGGACATGTGGCAAAGAGCACCTTAAGAGAGATTTACCATAGAATCATGGTGGTAGGATTCAGATCTATAGTGCACATGAAGCACATACTATTGGGGATTTTGGGAAGAGTATTCGTTGTATCTATGCAACATTAGATAAAATGTAGGCAAATCACCAGGCATCTATTGTCGATATGGACGGTAATATTTGTGATTAAGTTGTTTCTATTTTGATTGAATATAGATCTAATTCTAGTTATGTTAACCATGACTTGGTGGATAAGTGTGGTTTGAATAAATAAGTGCATGGAGAATATTGGTTAGTGCATTTGGCTAAAGATACAAAGAATAGAGTTCATCACCAGGTAAGAGCTTGTGAATTTGAGTTGAATGGTATTCCTACATCAGTGCATTTGAAGGTACTTCTGTTGGGCTCATACAATATGTCGTTGGGTATGAAATAGCTGTATCTTCATAGGAATAAGGAAAAATATTATGATAAGGCTATTGAATTATTGGATGATAATGGAGAACAAATAATATTATAGGGTAACAAGAAAGCTACCTTAGTAATAATGGTCACAAATATGCAGGGAAAGCACAATCATAGGATGTGTATTATTTGCAGTACATATTTCCAATGATAAAGGTAAGGATGTTAATTATGTGTAGGTCTTGAGAAGGTACCCAGTTCTACATTATTTTCATGATGTACTATATGTAGATATTTCATAGTTACCACCTCACAGGGAAGTGGAATTTTCTATTGAGTTGGTACCAAGGGAAACACCAATACTAGTGGAACTTTACAGGATAAACACTCCAGAGTTAGTAGAATTTAATTTACAGTTAAAATAAATTATTAACAAGGGATACATTAGGCCATGTGTATCGTCATGGGGCACACTGGTATTATTTGTGAAGAAAAAGGATGGTACCCTTAGGCTATGCATTGATTACATGTAATTAAACAACGTAACAATCAAGAACATATATTTTTTGCTGAGGATTGATGAATTGTTTTATCAATTGAAGGGAACAACAATTGAAGATTGAATTGATATCAAGATACCATCAAGTACACATCAAAGAAGAGGAAATTTAAAAAATAATTTCTAGACCAAGTATGGGCATTATGAGTTTGTTGTAGTTGCATTTGGTTTGAATAATGCTCCAGCTACTTTTATGTGCTTGATGAATATTTTCTTGTATCCTTATCTCGACAATTTTGTTATTGTGTTCATTGATAACATATTGATATATTATAAGAATGAGGAAGATCATGCTTGGAATTTAGAAACAATATTGATATTTCTAAGAAAGCAATAGGTGTATGCCAAGTTTAGAAAATGAAGTTTTTTTCAGACAAAGGTACATTACTTTGGGAATGTGGTTTCAAAGGAAGGCATAGAAGTGGACATTAAAAAGATACAAGCCATCATGGAATGGGAAGCTCCTAGGAATGTGGCGGAGGTAAGGTCATTTATGGGGTTACCAGGTTTCTACAAGAAGTTTATCAAGAACTTCTTGCATATTACTTATCATATTACATCATTTCAAAGGAAAGGAAATAAATTTTAATGAACAAAGCAATGAATAGTAAGTTTTGATTAGTTGAAATAGTTGTTGGAAACAACTCTTAAGATTGTAGATCTAGATATAGAATTAATGGTTTTTACAAATGCTTGAAAGATAGGGAATTTTGGAGTCCTTATGGAGGAGGGACATGTGGTATGTTACAAATAAAGTAAATTGAATGAGCACTAGCATAAATATCTCACACATGATTTTGAGTTGGCAATGATCATTCATGTATTGAAGATGTGGAGGAAATATCTTCTTGGTAGGAGGTTTGTATTGATGAGTGATCAAAGTGGATTGGGGTACTTATTTAATCAACCAAATCTGAATTCCAAGCAAGCTAGATGGTTGGCAATGATTAGTGAGTTTTACTTTTAGATCAGGTACATTAAGGTAAATATAACAAGGTTGTATATGCTCTTAGCATGCAGATATAGGTAAATCACATAGTGACTATGACTTGTTATGGGAAAAATCTACAAGATTAAATCTTACAGGCATGATAACATGCTGACATGTATAGGGAGCTTAGACACAGGTTACAACATGGTACAGGTGATCAGGATGTGGACTAGTGTCTCACAACGAATGGTTTGGTTAGATTTAAGGACAAGATCTATGTGTTGGACAACAGTAAGCTCAAGAAGCTTATATTGAGGGAATTTCATACCAAGCCATATTCAGGTCATCCAAGATAGCAGAAATCATTGACGATAGTGAAGAAGTTATAACATTATATGAATAAAGAAGTAGCAGAGTTTGTGGCTAGATGTTTGGATTGCCAACAAGTAAAAGCAGAGTATAAGCATCCAGGTGGATTACTACAGCACATTCAAATTCCAGAGTGGAAATGGGAGGTAATTTATATGGATTTCATTGTAGGATTTCTAAGGACATATAGACATCATGATGCCATCATGGTCGTGGTGGACATGTTGACAACGATAGTGCGCTTCATTTTAGTGAAGTCTACTTATTCAACTAGTGACATGGCACATGTATTCATCAAAGATGTAGTGAGGTTTCATGGTGTACCAAGGAATATTATGTCAGATAGGGATGCTAAGTTCACTTCTAGGTTATGGAACAAGTTATTTTCAGGTTTGTGTACAAATTTGGCCTTCCGAATACAACTTATCATTCGCAGATAAATGGACACATGGAGAGGGTAGTTGTCGTTTAGAGGGAATGTTGAGAATGTACATTATGCATCTGAAGAGGAAGTGGGAAGATTAACTACCTATGTTTGAGCTTGAATACAACAATGGGTATCATGAGTCATTGAGGATGAGTCCGTTTGAGGTACCCTATGGGAAGAGTTGTAACACTCCCATCAGCTGGAGTGATCTAGTGAACATGGTGTTGAATGGAGTGGACATGTTGGAAGAAATGGAATAGAAAATGCAAGTTATCAAGAAAAATATAAAGGCATCATAAGACAGGGAGAAAAGTTATGCAGATGAAAATAACGTGTTTAAGGAGTTTCAGGTTGGGGAACAAGTGTACTTTCACATCAAGCCAAAGAAGAGCTCCTCTGGATTGCGTCATGTGCAAATCATACACCTCGATATTGCAGGCCCTTCAATATTATTGAAAGTATTGGGTTAGTATCCCATTGACTTGAATTTCCTTCGATAATGAAAGTCCATAATGTTTTCCATGTTTCATTGCTTAAATGATATGAAAATGATGTTTATCATGTTATTGATTTGTTTTTATTGCAGGTGGAGCTAAAAAGAGAATTCCAGCCATAACCTTAATGTATTTTTTAGAGAAATATTCTCATGCTCCCGAAAAAATCAATTGAGCAGGCTAAAGTGTAGTAGAACCACTGTGGGCTCAATGAAGCTACATTGGAGATGGATGACTAGATATAAGCTATGTATCCTTCCTTGTTTTTAAATTGAGGAAAAATAGTTTTGGTATATGTATATATGAATATGTAGGATGTAAATACAACATCAAGATGTGTTATAAATCTCCAATAAGCAGTGTGGGTGTCATATTTTTTTGTTTCTAATGTTCATTGGTTTTCAACAGGTTGTTCATTGTAAATATTGCATCGTGTTGTGTTATAAATCTCCATAATAAATATGTTTTTTTTTTCAATAGTCTTGTTGGTTGTAGGTGTCACTAAAAACCAAGGATGGTGTTCCCCTAAGGGAGAGGGGTATATAACATCCCCGGGTTAAAATATTCATGTAATAAAGTTAATAGAAGAAAAATAATATCATGGTCATGGGACACATATTCCAAGCTAAATGCTAGGAAAATATCCTAGTGTGGGTGTTCATTTGGTTTATTATGGCTAAGGTAAATTGGAAAAGGTAGTGTTAAATTCGTTGGAAATTAAAAATACATTCATTGGCATTTATTTATGAAAATAAAGGAAATTATGAGAAACAAAAGGTGAAAGGTCAGATGTTGCATGTGAGGAGGAAAATGAAAGAAAATAATGGAAAATTGAAGAAATTAGAGGCTTCATTGATAAAAATGCTTCTAAGGATCAGCTCCTAGCTTTTTGTCAGTGTTCTCTTTTATCAGTTCAGTTTTGAGCTCTCTCTCTCTATTATCTCTACTCTTACATAATCTTGCACAATTAGAGTTTTCTTGGATCACTCTAGAATTGGATCAAGGAAAGAAAAGAAAGGAAAAAGGAAGAAAATATCAAGAAAGGAAGATAAGGATCAAGTGCATACAATGATATTTCTTATAGTTATCAATTTTCACGTGTGTTTTCCTTGTTAGTTTTGGAATGCACAATACATGCATGTGTGTAGTTGGTTCTCTTTCTATAATTGGCATAGTTTTTTCCAGGTGTGACATTGGTTTCAACCTTTCCTTTTCATTTCTAGATAGACATGGTGTGATGGGGTTATCTTTTACTTGGTTGAGCTGGATTTTGAAATGTTTTTTGAAACCGAGTGGGTTGGTCTAAGGAGAGGAGCACAAGGCCTAGAAATCCATGGACCGCTAAAGGTGGGATTGTGGTAAAGAAATATTATGTATACCTCAATGGGCCTAGGAATCCTAAACCAATGAGTGGAAGGATATACGGTAGAGCCTAGAGGTGTTTTCCCTAGATTATGCCTAGGAATCCTTGACCGGTGAATGGCGAGATATACATTAAAGCATAGAGGGTGGAGTCTCAATTAGGCCTAGGAATCCTTGATTGATGAATGGCGGGATATACAATAAATCCTAGAGATTGGAGAAAGAAAAATTCCTCATGGTTTAGGTGGAGAGATCTGGAGCCATACATGTTTTTTTAGGGCCTAGTGATCCCTTGGTGTGATTGCGATAAAGCCTTTATTGTATGTTCCTTGTTTGGGCCTAGGAATCCCTTGGTGGGATTTCGGTAAA
Organism: Pinus albicaulis; assembly: GCA_034641835.2. Lineage (NCBI taxonomy): Eukaryota > Viridiplantae > Streptophyta > Pinopsida > Pinales > Pinaceae > Pinus > Pinus albicaulis. The sequence continues at coordinate 1,191,597,890 of CM076574.1, read as the reverse complement.
ACCTGAGGAATCCTTAATCTCCCACATTCATGCTTGGAATATGGCATGATGTGATTGGATGAAAGAAATATTTTGTCCAACCCAATCTATGGTCCCGTGGTACATGGATGTCCCTGAATTGGTTGCATTTCACAAATGTTAATAAGATATATTTTACTTTTTTATTTTATTGAAAAATATATTTATTAATATGTGATCTTGATGGTTGTTTTATCATTGTTATTTTGCTAGTTATATGCTTGTTATGAGCATGGTTTTATGACAGATCTTAGTCGTGGCTCTCATTATATTTTGTTTATCAAATGAATGAACAATAGATGTATGACCTAATAGATGGTATTGAATCATTTATGAGAGGAAATAAATCCCTCTTAGCGATTCTTATATAAGTATGAAGTCCCTATGCTCGTATGTGTTTCTATGACCTGTAGATTTCAAGTTCATGATGCATTTGAAGAAGTATCTACCATGGATAGGCCTTTTCAAGTTAGGTCGTTGTTCAAGTTTTTCATTAGAGGAATTTTCATCATGTTATTTATCATTTTTCTAGATTTCATGAAAATTTGGGTAGTGGCCCAAGTCCCGGCACTTAAAAAGTGGCTTAGATTTCAAGGTCACTGGCATAAAACTGCCTGAAAAAGGATACAGTTGCATGGAGGGTTTGTCATCCATGTGATTGGGTATCTAGTTCATCAAAAAGGAAAGTTAGCTTAGGATTTGAGCACCTAGAAGGGTTGGCTGGATCCTTAAGGTCATGTAGCATCCGAGGAAGGGTATATTGGTCATGTCTTGTCGGTTCCACTTCCTGAACTATAATTGGGAAGTTGAATCTTATCATAGTAACTCTTAGTCACATGTTAAACCCAATGGAGTGGTTAGCCTGGGTAAATGTGGGATGATGGTGTTACAAAATTTTGTGCAGTGGTCTGGAGACTAGCCCTGAAAAGTGCCTCAAATATCACGGTCGCAGACACAAAATTGTGTAAAAAATACTATAGACACTCCCTTATAGGCTTGTGCATGCGACTGGAGAATTTTAGTCGAATTTAAGTAGTGTTGTGCCAACATATGGGATTCCATATCAAAGAAAAATAGGTTTAAATCAGGGTTTTAGCACTTGGAAGGGTGGTTTAGCCCTTGGCGGTCCTGTAGTACCAGCGGGAATTCCGTAATATTTTGGTTTTTTAAATCTACTTCCTTAAGGTGATATAAGAGGTTGAGTCATATCATAGTAACTCCTTGTCACATATTTACATCGGTGAACTTGGGTTAGTGTTGGAGGAGGGTGGTTATGGGGTGGTATCAGAGCTTCCAAGTTCAAACATTTGGACTAGATGGGTGGAATGTGTTTCCCATGCCTGCATGCTAGTTATATATGTGATTGTATTCTTGCATTGTGATAGTCATTGTTATAGTTTGTATCATCATGATGCTAATGCGTTGGCTGAGATAGAGCATGAGAAGAAAAATATCAAGGCAAGGTTGCAGTAGTGGACATTGGGGTAAGAGTAGATCATCATACTGGTTTGTACGTTTGGCATAAAGGTATGTTGGTTAATGGTTGTTATAAGAATTATGGTTATGTGCATGTGTGCCATCCTATTTTTGTTGTGGTTACACGCATGATAGGTGCTAGTTTTTTAGTGTGGTCATATACACGTGTCATATTGTCATGAATGGTAGAAAATTGTTGTTTGTTGCATTGCGGTCATAAACATGATGATTATGGTCATTGGATTTAAGATATTGATGTTATATGTATTTTTATAATATGGATCGGTGTGTGCAGATGGTTATGGTTATGATATTTAGGTATGAGTCGATATTCTTGTGATGTTGTCATAATAATTTGGACTGACTTGTGTAGATATGATAGCCTCCCTTGAGATACACTGAGGTATGAGTTTGATTCTTTCATCTCTTTGGTTTATTTTACATGGTGTGTTTACAGGTTGTTTTAATTTTTGATTAATTTCATGTTTTGAGTATGCATCTATAATATTACATGAAAGCATAATCTTGTTTTAAGACAATTGTACTAACATAAAATGTGCTCAGACAACTGATATGTACTTGAATGCAAGTGGGTGTTAGTTGTAGTATTATGAATAGTAATTATGAGTTGATTGAAAATTATGACATGGTTGTTAGTCTTGGTAAAGGATGATTTTAAATTAATAGACAAGATTTATTGATCTTCGAACATGCGGTTGAGATGTATGAACAATTGCACGGAAACATGCTTGGTATTAGCATGACAAGGTAACAATTAATTAAGTGCATATAACTAACAAGTTGGAAATATGATAGTACATATTAAGGCTCAATTGCAGCAAGGTAAAAGTTAAAAGAAAGGAATTGGGTAAGGATTCCTTTGTCCATGTTTGGAAACCACAATTCCAAATGAATGAGTTCTTTTCATAAGTGAACGAAGTCTTCTTATCCTTGATTTTTTCTAACATTATGTGGATATGTCTTAGATTCATGAACATGTATTTTACAAGTATAACAACTTATTTCCATATTGTAGGATTCATCAAGAAGCAGGAGTACCTTGAGATATGATACATCTACGTCTTTATTTATAGGTTAGCGTGTTGGTTACAACAAGATAAGGTAACTAGTATATTGTTATAGTTATTTATACACTAACAATTATGTGTTTATGGAAATACAATGCAGGGAATTGCATAGTAGAAGAGATTTCCATGAATTCTTGAAGAAGGTCTGAGTTGAGCTATCACTTAAAATAATTGGGAACCATGGGGAATTGAGTACTTGTGTTTGTTGCTAGTTTTGTGCTCTTGTTTTTTGTGATTGTTTTGTGCCTGATTTGTAGTTTTTATTGTGTCTAGCGCATGGCCATGCAACTTTGTTTATGGTGTCATATTTCTATAGGTTTTCGTGGTTTTTCTTCTCATTTTATTTTTTTATTTTGTATTATGTTTTTAGGGTCTTGGGAATCAGTTGGTGAATGTGGAAAGTTAATGGAGCTCGAGGAGGGTTGAATGAAACCCAACAGGTAATGTAAGACCTGAATGAAGCTAAGTCCATTGGTAAAGGGCAACTGAAGGCAAGAATATGAAAATCGGTTCAATCGGTTGCGTCCATTGGGATAAATGGATGATGATAGGACAATCATAAAAAAATTAGTATGAAAGGTAAAGGAAATGGATCTGAGATGTTGGATTCCTTAGTTATGTTGGGAATTGTTGTTCTCAATGTTGTGTATGATGTGCACGTATAAAGGGATTTCTCTTAACCTTGACCTTATGATATCTGGTAATTATGATTATGATGATGATGGTATCTGACAGGTTCGTCAAGGATAGTGAATTTTTTATGATAATTTTTATATGCATGTATGTATGTATGTTGTTTTCTAGATGGATACTTAGGGATTATTCTTGTGGCAAAATGATTTCTTATGCAGGTGAATGATATGAAGAGATTCTTAGATATGAGGAATCAAGTGGGTGTTACCCAGTAATTTGTCACCATGCTCAATTCCCTTCCCTGATCCTGAAGTGCCTCATGACATACCATGTGCTATGTTTCCACTATGAATAAATATGTAAATACATTCCGTAAAGACTCAAATAAAACTTCCTTGGAAGATTACTGAAGGAACTTGGTCAAAACCCTAGTTTTCTGCGTCATCACGTTTCCTAGTTTCATGCTCATGCTGATGTCATATTGACAATTCTGGCTCAGTGCTCCCAGTGTCCTTATTTCTTGGAAAATCACATTGATCCATTTCTAGAAGTGTTTTCTCAAATGTAGGAGAAGCTTCAACCTCTAGAAGTTCCAGGGCAACAAGTTGGTTATTAAACGGTGGTGATAGAGTCAAGCTCTCTGATTTTATAACTTTAATCTCATCCATGGGGGTTTATCCCTTATAAAGTGAACCTTCCTCCTCCTTTCATGGGCTCCCAACCTCTTCTCCCTTCCTATAAATTGGTTCCCATCCTTCCACTACTGGTTGGTCATTGTTGGGCTGGTATGAACTCTCATCCCCTCTACAATCTTGCACTATGATAACACCTAAGATGTTCAGGAGAAGGAATGTTGTAGAGCTTTGGTGAAGGAATCATATTTTCACCAAAGGGAGGCCTCCAACATCAAGGCCTGTGTTGTAACCTCTTCCTTTCATATTTATCAATAAAACATCTAATGTTTTCTTTCTATATTTTTCTAATCTTTTATGCAAATATTTTTGTACTTGATCTACTAGATAGCTAATGTTTAATGTTTAGTATGTATTGGATTACGTTTGTTGTTGCCTCTTGATCATCTGTAGGTATTCGTGTGGCACTAGTAGCAAGGAGTGAGCCTAAAGGATTGTGGATCAAGATCATCATCAATGGGTTTGAACATAGCATCAAGAAAAGGTACCTCTATCTCTTTTCTTGTCCCATTCTGAATATTAGCTAACAAAGGTTTACTTTATAAAGTATCCCAAGTTGCTAGACCCACTCTAGAGCTAGAGAGGTTGCCTTTGTCTAGATATGGATTTATCTTCACAACATAATTGATGACTTCACTGGGGCCTTCCTTTCCCAGAATGATCTTTGATCAATTTAACCAATCACTAAAATCTAACCTTTCTTAGGTCTCTGTTAGTTTTCATAGGGTTTGATATTCATTTCAATGTGTTAGGTCTAGTTTTGGTGTGAAACCCTTTTTTTCCTTGTTTTTAGCACCTACCGTGTTTTCTGTTTTCATAGTAGTGCTTCCAGCGCTATTGTATATAGCACAATTGTGTTTCTTTTACTTTTAGCACCCTTATTCTCATAATATAAGTAGTGATCTTAGAACTAGGAAAAGTTGGGGTTTCCCCTTGTTTTTCTAGTTTGTCCTGGGCCCTGAAGAATGTCTATTGAGTCTCAATGACCTCCTGCATGTTTCTTTGAATTGCTTGTAAGTTGGAATATTTTTTACCATTTCAAACACCCTTTGCCACATTTCCTGTGACTTATTTTGATGTACTGCACTGGTCATCACTTCATTTATGATATTACCTTCAATTTAGTGTCAAAAATAACTCCCTAGAGGTCGTTGGATCAAAAACCTCCACAGATCATGGCATGCTATTCAAGAAGGACTCACACAACCAACCTTGTATGCTAAAAACTAGATAACATCGATTGTAGAACTCACCCGTAGATCCTTCGTTTGATGTAGATCCCGCGGGGTCCAAACCCCCAACAACCCTTCTTCCTCTTCAACCTAGAAATCAAGAAGAGACATGCACGGAAATCTAGTTGTACATCATATATCTTTCCTAAATGTCAGTATAATCCATGTGAAACATCATATAAACAATAATAAATGCTTAATTAATGATCTTTTCACATATGCAAGCAGATATTAACACGTGAATTCGGGAACAAGATGGTTCTTCTTCATTACGAACAACATGTACAATAATAGAAAGGTGGAGAGATCACCTGAATCCTTCCACGATATTCGAACAGACCATCGTCCAGATCCGTCCTGCCCTTGCCTCGCTAGGATACTTTCAAGACTTGTGCACACGAGATGACATATAAGCTGATGAACATCTCCAGGAAACAAGGGTTTCCTGTAAAAATCTGGGAAGTGCAGGAGGCACGGGAAATCAGACTTGAATTAGGGCTCCAACAGGGTATAATGTCTATAAATTTCTCTCTCCCTTAGGCCATGCACATGAGGGGCTTTTATACTCCCTCAAAGTAGTTTCAATCTGTTAGAAACAATTGGCCACGGGCTGGGGTGGTTGAATTACTGGAATAACCATCAACCCAGCCTCGAAAATAGGGATTTTTATATATTTTTTAATGATTTTAATGACATATGCGGAAAAGTCTGGGCATACCCGCGTATGGGATTTGAAACACTGTTTTTTGTGAACTTTTATTCAAGTATGTGGGAATGGGTGCCCAAGGCCAAAGAGACAATCATGAATCACATATGGGTGAAAAATGATGCTATAACACATAAGATCACAATTTTTTTTATTTCCGAGTTTAGAAGAGTGTGTCTTTTTCCAAATTCAAAAGAAAACTGAAAGTGTTTTTCATTTTTATTCATTGATTTGGCTTGTCTTTATATTTTTGAAAAAATGGGTGAAAATCATTTCATTCATGTATTTTTAAAGTGATTTTGATTTCCATTCGATTGCATGAAAATTGAAAAGTGCGGTTTTTTCATTTCTTCATTAAATGATCACTGAAAAAGGCCCTCAATCAAAACACCTTTTCCTCCTTCCAAGATTGAGTTTGTCTTTAGTTGGTAAACAAGTTTTTGATAAGTGAAAGAAAACTCCTTTCTTATGAACTTTGTTGTGAGCAAAAGGCTTTTAATAAAATCTATTTGAGGTTTATGAAGACAAGTTCCCTTTTGTTTTTGACAATAAAAATCTTTCCCCTCAATCACTATCTTCCTTTGTAATCACTGCTTCTTTCAAATCACTGTTTCTCTGTGGCTATTTGAAGTAAAAGGGCGCTCTTTGAAATCACTGTTTTAAGAGACTCCTTTAAACTGATTACAAGACCCTCTACACAAAATCTGTCTTTCTTTATAGAGTATGTATATCCTTAACTTATTTATGAAAAGAAATCCTTCTTAAAATGACATACTGACCCTCCTCCTTTAATCACTATTTATCTAAACAAAGTGGTCTCCCTGTTACAGAGTAAGAAACCTTTAACACAAACTCTGTCTTCTCTTATGCACTTTGAAAAACCGATTTTAAACTTTCACAATGGATTGGTTTTTAAAACAATGATTTCTTTGTGATTTTTGGCAAAGGTGGTTTTCTTGAAAACAGCTAGGTTCCTCCCTTTGAAATCACTGTTAGCCTTCTTTCATAGGCTAGCAGATAAAATGTTTGATGAAGATCAACTTCTTTTCCTCTTTTAGCACACAAATATTTGCTCTATAAAACTGTGATTATCCCTTTACAAACTTAAAACAACCAATCCTCCTTTAAAACTGCCCAAAGGCCTTTGCTGACTTATCACTATTTCTTTGACACTTTTATACCAAATTTTCCATTAAATTTAAACAAGGTCTAGGCCAAGAGACATAAATACCTTCATAAAAGTATTTTGACATATTTTGGAGGTGACTCCCTGGTTGAAAACTTGACCTTGGTGCCTTTGAGGGTTTCTTTGAGTATAGGCCCAGATGGGCAGAAGACGCATTCAGAGTTGGTTGATGGCCAGGTGGGTCTGAACGGGCATAAACGCGCCACGCTGAAGTTTTTGGGTCAGACCTGGGCGCTGGGCACAGCCATGCCGTGCGCTTCTACAGGCACACCGCACCCTTCGAAAAAGTGTTTTGAAGATGCCTACAGGCATGCCATGCGTTCACACAGGCGCGTCGCGTGTTCAAACGAGTTTAAAATGCCTTCAAAAAATGCTTTCACGGTTCCTCTCTTCTTTGACTTGGCCTTGAAAAATGATGAATGATAAGTGGTAGAGATCTTTTATATTTGAAAAACCAACATTTCCCTCATTTCGATTAAAAAAAAAACTTCTCCTTTTTTCTTTGAAAGAAACTTTTGAAAAGTGGCTTTGTGCATAATGGTAAGGTTTTCCTCTTTCAACGAAATGCCTTATCATGTTTAAAATATCTCCTTAACTCTACCACATCCAATAAAACCTTTCTCAAAAACCATATCATACCTTTATTTATCCTTTGTTTATGATGTCACATAGGTCTATAAAAAAACTCTATTTTTTCTCTTGTCATTCTTGAATTATCTCCTTACAAACAGTCCTTTTGTCCTTCATTAAAACTTTGCCAGTGATACCTGCCTTCCTCAGTATTATTTCACCTTGCAAACCTAAACAAGAAACATGAAATTTTGATTATAAAAAGTGTTCTCTTTTTTCTTTGGAAGAGGTATTTAGATAGATGGCACTGGTCTTCTCCAAAATTGTGACCCAATGTATCATCTGAAAGAGGCTCACAAAATCATTTCTACTGCAGCCCCTTGAAAAAAAACTTGCAATTCTACTTGTTCATGAAATGGAGGAGGTCTTTATCATATGATTTGATCTTCTGCTTTGTTTACCAAAGATGGTCACCTTTAATCCTTATGAATGAGTAGATTCATAGTAGTTGTAACACAAGTATCAGCCCTCTGTTTATCTTGAGGAAGTAGTTATATAGACTAGGATGGACCAATCTAAATGAAAGATATCCTTCTTATATAAAACATCTGTGTGTATTGTATGCTTTATATGATTTTTCAGGGGTCAATTTAAACCTAGCTTGGTTTACCACTCTACCATTTAGATGAGGCTGTTATTAGTCAAAAACTCCATCCTCGGATTACACTTTGAAGGAGGCTCTCATAAACATAAGAGCAGAGGTTTTTAGCACCATTATGTCACTGTTTTGCTGATGATGTAACACAGGCCTACAACCTATAAAATTTTCATTTTCTCCACCATTATTCCTCAACTATTCTTAACAACAGAAAACCTTTTTAAAACACAATTTTAGACCTTGATATGCATCTTCTGTTCATCCTTGGAGGAGGTGGTGCACAATAGCTTTGGAAATCACTTAAAAACATGTTCACCCTCTGCTTGTTTATGAAGGAGGCCACAACGATGTCTTCCTAACCCTCTGATTTTTGAAGGAGGTTCTGTCATTTTGCTTCTAACCATCTGATTTTCATGAAGGAGGTTATCATCATACACATGAAAATTTAATTTATTTCAACACTGTGTCATTTCTCTGCAATATATGTATCTACTTGGTACCATATCACTGTGAATTTTTAAGGGAGTGAATAGAGTGGTTGATATATAGATAATGCTCACTATCACACACCTTTAAACTAAATTTCCTTTGACTGTGTTTTCAAGGGTACCTTGAAGTTTCCTTTGACTAATTTTCACATCCCAGGTTCTAGGTAACATAAGAAATAGTTTTCTTCTTATGTCCTGCATGATGATGCCCTTTGGATGATTTATGTAGTACTGCTGATTAGTATTACTCAGTCCTTGTTATTCATTTTGACTTGATGAGTAATCTCTGTTCTTCAGGCAGCTTTTGGATTTATAACATGTACACTTGTTGCTCTTCACTTTACAACTCTCCACCTGCTCATTGATGGCAAACATTTTCAACATGAGAGACCTATTTGAACTTGTCCCCTTTGACCTCCTTTGTACACTGATCATCATTTAATTGCACCCCCGCAGAGATGTAAAAACAGATGCTATGAACCTTCGGAGGCTCCTTTGGTGTTTCATGGAAATTATGCCTCATCTAAGTATTTTTCTTTAGACAGTGACAAAACTTCTATTTTATAGATTTGGATCTTTGTTGCACTTCTTCTGGAGTGAGACAAAGTGACCTCTTAGTGGTGTGAGACCTATGGATAGAGAAATTCTTTCTTTGCAGAAAAGGAGCTAATTCATGGTTGACTGGTACTAGACAGAGGATTTTTGGCCGAGGATATCTTAGCCAAGGAAAAACTCCCTAAACACTAATATCTAACTTAGGGACAATTTTGACAAATTATGAGTGTTTTCTTAGGCATGATCAGATTCTCAAATGATAAGATGACCAGGGATAGAGCTGCAGAGATTTTGTCAAACTTTGGATAGTGAATGGCATGAGAAACAAGGGTAAATGATAGTAGATAAACCAAGCTAAGACAACTCTAGACACAAATATTTTGCTGAAACCAGATAGGACTTGACAACTGGGGTTTTTTCTCATCATAGACTAAAAGGAAGTGGTAGGAGGACAAAAATTGTTTTGGGGTGTTTTCTAGATGACAGATTTGACAGTTTTGAGATCTGGTTTTAGATAACTTAGCTAAGAAAACTAGTCATCAACGACAAGTAAAAAATACTGATGACTAACAGGGCTTCCAAATTTGTGGCTGCTTCCTGTGCACACCCTTGTCATACGCATCTTCTTTGGTGGGCATATCCTTCCCTATACAGCTACTCCAGCCATATAGTCATTTGATTTGATAAGGTTTGAGTCGGCTACCATTGACATAGCTTGGTAGCATATCGATGCGCAGGGTAGCTAGCCTAACAGCTCCGCCATCTGTAATTTCCTTAACTTTGTAGGGACCAAGCCAGTAATGTCAGAACTTCCCTGGGTGTTTTGCATGCTGGCTATCATATAAGAGGACCAATTCACCTTCTGTGAATGTCTTTTGGTGAATATGTCGATCATGCCATGCCTTATCATGGGCCTTCTGAACCTGCTGATGGAAATTAGCAATAAAATGATCTTCCTCCAAAGCCATAAGCTGTGCTAAACACTCATCCATGATGTCATATTTTTCCATGTTCATAAATGCTACGATACGCAGACTAGGAACAATATACTCCATTGGCATAATGGCCTCCTTGCCATAGACCATCCTGAATGGGGTTTTCCCTGTTAGCTTCTTGTAGGTCGTCCAATAGGCCCAAATAACCAATGGGATGCACACGTCCCAATCACTACGATCGGCGTTGCAGACCTTAGTCAGTGCTTGCTCCAAGATTTTCTTAAAAGCTTCGACCGCTCTGTTTGTCTTTGGATGATACAGGGTACTCTTTGCATGATGGATGCAGAACTCCTCAGTCAAATCTTGTATTGTTTCATTAACAAAGTGTGTACCTCTATCACTCATAAGGATCTTTGGACATCCAAATCTGGTTAGAATCTGCTCAAAGATGAAGTTCGTAGCGGTATCTGCAATACAATCCTTCACTGCTTGTGCTTCGGCCCATATGGTTACATAATCAGTGGTAGTAATTATGTAGCATGCACCTATCTTCTTCCCTGGGGGGTTGATAGGTTCCACAAAATCAATGGCCCATTTTTCAAAGGCTTACAGAGCCATTTGTGGTTTTAAAGGCATTTTATCTCTGTGTGAGGGCTTCCCTGTCCACTGGCACGTATCGCAGGCTTTACAATAGTCGTGAAATTCACTATGCAGGGTAGGCCACCATAACCCATCCCACAAGATCTTTTGGGCCATTGCTTTGCTTGCATAGTGACCTCACGATATGCCTGCATGAGCTTCAGCCAAGATAGTGTGCCTTTCATCCTCGAGAACGTATCTGTGTAGCACTTCATCAGCTCTGAGTTTATATAGGTGACGTGCAATAATGGTAAAATATGTCGCTGGGGTAGCCAAATCCTTCTTTTGTGGTACTGAATATTCTGCAGGTGCCATGCCGGTAGTCAGGAACTAAATGATATCAGCGAAGTGCACATCCACAACCTTATTAGAAAACAGTTGCGCATCAGGCAATCCTTCCTCCAAGTTAGTGGGTTCCTCACCCGTCTCAATTCGGGACAAGTGATCCAACGTAGCATTCAACTTCCCTGGCTTGACTATGATTTCAAAATCGTATTCTTGAAACAGCAACAACCATCTACAGATTCCCCCCCCACCCCCCCCCCCCCAACATAGGCTTATTCACAAGGTACTTTGAAGTTGAATGATTTATAAACATCTTAAAGTGTCCTCCTAATAGATAGTGTCGATACTTCTGTAGTGCATAGACCATGGCCAACCCTTCCCTCTACGTGGTGGCATAATTTCACTCCACATTCGAGATTTTTCGACTAGAAAATGCAATTGGGTGATCAGTGTCTTTGGTGCCAGGCTACTTAAGGACCGCTCCCAGGACAATCCCTGAAGCATCAACATGAACATGAAATACCTTTGCCCAATCGGGAAAAATAGGAATAGGTGCAGAGACCATGTTTTCCTTGAGTAGCTTAAAGATCTTCTAGCACTCGTTATCCCAAAAGAATGATACATCCTTCTTAAGCAGCTTTTCCAGAGGTACTGTGATCAGTGCGTATCCCTGAATGAATTTTCTGTAGTAGCTCGTATGTCTAAGGATCGAACGCAACTGTTTTTCAGTCGTACGCACTTCCAGATTGATGATAACGACCACTTTCGCAAGGTCCACCATCAACCCTTGTTTGAAAACTATATGTTCGAGTAATATTCTGAAGGGTACGGAGAAGATACATTTCTTGATATTCAGGGAAATATGGTGTTTTCAGCAGGCATCCAACATCATACATAGGTTCAAAATGTGTGTCTTTACCAAGCCGAAGACAGTCCAATCATCGAAATACACTTCTAGAAATTTGTGTATGAATTCCTTGAACACTGCGACAACTACCCACGAGAATATAGCAGGGGAATTCTTAAGTCCAAACGACATTACGGTATATTGGAAGGATCCCCATTCAGTGGAAAATGTAGTCCTGCTGCAATATTCTGGTGCGATTCTGATTTGATGGTATCCTGAGAACCCGTCAGTGAATAAGTACGCTTCCTGGCCTCCTACGCTATCTGTGATCTCATCGGAGAATGGTTTTGGAAAGGGGTCACGTACGTAGGCGTCATTTAGTTTGCGTAAGCCCACATCGATTCATATTTCTCCCTTTGTTTTATTTTCCTGAACCACCATCAGACTTACCCAATCTGACTGCTCGATCGGCTCGATAATAATTGAAGTGAGCATTTTATTGATTTCTTCCTTAAAATTCTGCTTATACTTGGGGTTTAGCTAATAATGCTACTGCTTTACAGGGCACACATTTAGTTTTAGCGTGATGCGCATAACCCCTAGGTCTTCTGTGATCCCTTTGAGCTCTGAAAAATTTGTTGGGAATAAGTCTTGATATTCTCTTAGTAATTTAGCAACTTTGCTTACAGTGTGATCATCCCTGTAGTCCCCAATTTTAGCCAACTTAGGTTGCTTTTTTGTGCCAATGCTGACTTCCCACAGTTTCAGAGGCTTCGTCACATCCACATTCTGCACTGGATGTCCCGCAACTGCATGCTCCCCCTATGATTCTGGGTAGAGACATTATGCGGATCCTTATTGAATTCTTCTATAGCTAGATTGCGACAATTAACAATATCCCGCATATACGTTTCCCATGTGGGTATTTCATATGCTGCATAGGGGCTGGATTCACCAAATACAAAGGTATCAATATCTTGCAGAGCTTCATCAAGCGCCTCTAATCCTCCGGTTAATCTGAATGTCCCAAAATATTCATCCTTTAAGGTTTCCCTCTGGCGGGTGCATTTATGTAGCTCCGCATCTAGGTACCATGTGGTGGGGATTGGTCCCAAGGCATTAATTAACAAGTGAATCCATTATTTTTTATTACGATCACACCATTTCTCCATCTAGGCGGACAAATTTCCACGTGGATCCCCTGGGACAAGGAATGTCTTGATGCGCACATTGGCCAGAGGCCCAAATCGTAGGACCATCACATCCCGACATTAATCCCACTCCTGGAATGCCCCCTTATGCATGTCCCACCATCTTTCAGGTGTTTCACACATGGAAATATTAAGGGCGCATAACCTTTGTTCTCTGGGCACCTCAGCTTTGAATGTTCGCAAAAACTCTTTTACACTACTGGTGTTGGAAAAATACTGAGAGGGGGGGGGGGGTGAATCAGTATTTAGGATTTACTCAGCATCTTTTTAGTTTTTCAATCTTTAGTAACCCATACGCTACTTTACTGAACCAGACTCGCGTATATACGCGGATACCCTTTACTGAACTTGCGTATGCACAGAGATATTAATAAACAAACAATTCTTCACTTAGATCCTTGCATGTATTCATTTATCAGATGTTTATATAGCATTAGACATGTGCAGTAATAACAGAATGAGACATCACACAAAAGCATCACACATGAACACCATGATTTTAGGTGGAAACCCAAGTCGGGAGAAAACCACCGATGTCGTTGTCTCAGCCTTCAATATTTTATTATAGAGAAAAACTTCTTACAAGCATGTACTGGTGCAGACTTATACCAGCACGCAGGTACCCACCTGCAGAAGGCTACCACCTTCTCTCGTTTACCAGCCTCACCTGGAAGGGAGCTTCAACCCCCTGCTCTCGTTTACCAGCCTCACCTGGAAGGGAGCTACTACCCCCTGATATTAGCACCAGCCTCTGCTGACAGAAAGCTTCTATTATCAAACTGAAGGCTTCAACCCTCAGATCCACTGCAGACCACGTTTCATCAATTTTCAAACTGGATCCAACAGCTCCAACACAACCCTTCACTCTTCAACAAACATACTTTGCCCAATGCTATAAACAGAACAGTAAACCCACTGAAACTAGAATATCAGAGTTAACCCAGACTTCAGAACGGATATTCAGAGACACATTCAACTTTGAGCAATCATCAGTTCAGATATGATACGCGCTTTTCTTTAGATGGATCCGCGTATATACGCGCCTTTAATGAATACAACCCGTGTATGCATTCGTGCACCTTTTCAAGAGAACCCTAACAGGTCATACGCTCCTTTGTTGAAATAGATCCGCGTATATATGCGCCTTCAGTGAAGCGAACCTGCGTATAGATATATAAAAGATAAACTTTGCAGAACAGACAAGATCTATGAACTTACCCAGATTTCTTCAACTTCTTTTAACAGATTTGCGCCAGGTCTTCATCACTTTTTTTCATATCATCCAAGGGTTTTTCCATTTAAATATCTAGAGATCTTGAACCTTCATTATGTTCATAGATACATTATAGAATCAGATCTATCAATTAAGAGAAAAGTTCCATCATGCAGATATACTTCAGAGTGAAGTATTCATTAAAGCCCAGACACATGCACCCTACTCTCATCCTTTGCACAATGAATATCTTCTCTTTATATAGGTTTACCCGTTTTCAATACCATGAGCCAAAACCACATTACTTCCGATGGTATTCCTGGACGGGGTCACATAGACGAATCATTACTCAATACAAAGGGTCAATACCATGGTGGTTACCCCTAGTTTTGCACTTTATGAGAGCTTTTTCCCATACGCGACTTGGCACGTTATTTCCCGCGTGCATACGCGACTTCTCCTAGAAAAATCCGTGTATGCCTTGAGACATACTCTTTTCATCATAGATCTAGCACATACTGAATTCCTTTTTTCATTACCTTCTGTACTCACTGTAGCTACATCAGATTTACATCATTTAACAGGTTTATCAAGACATATTCTATCAAGCGTAACTTCATCAAGTAGGTTTCCATCCTCTTCATCAAGTGGGTTGCCATCAAGGACAACATATTGCATCATATTGCCAACAATCTCCCCCTTTGGACTTGATGGCAAACCATGATGGTGTTTGATCACCACAACAGAATCTCCCCTTATTCAAACATCAAACACCATGTCTCTCCCCCTTTGACATCAAGGGCAAAGGGTGGATCAAAACCATCACAAAGTAATTCTCCTTCATCAAAGCGTTATAGATCTGAAGTGTACTGAAGTTATCATGCTCCCCCTGAAGTCATGCTGAAAGTTCAAACATATTTGTCAATGAAGTACATGACTCTATGACCTTCCTATGACCAAGGACTCATACTTACATCAAAGATCCAACCAAGTGGATTTACATATGAGACACAAATACCCAACCGAGAGAGTTTACACATTTTTACTCAAGTCCTTACATGACTGAATATTACAAATTTACATCATAGGTCTCATCCATGACCTTTTCATCAAATTACAAATGTGATCTTTTATGACCAATACCAAAAATATCTCAAGAGAGAGATCATATTATAGAACCAACATAATGCCAATAATGAATTATACTCAGCAAGGCCAATGCTCCCCCTGAAAGTGTGCATCCAGGAATATTTTCTATATGACCAAGGCTCCCCCTTTGCTTGTGTATCCCGAACACTTTCAACAACAAATCATCAAGGCATCTTCACCCAAAATCAGAATATAAGAGCTGAAATATCAACAGTGACTCCAAACAGCATCAAAGATACCAAACATCACTGCAGCTAAGCTGAATAATGCTGACCCCAAACAAAAAATGCCACCAACCAAACATACGCGGCTTTATGTGATTAAACTCGCGTATATACGCGACTGTGTTTCAAGAAACCCGCGTATACAATTTAATCTTCTGAATTTAATCAGATCTGATCTTCTGAGAGGCAGAGACAACACCCAACTTCTGTCTGAGATATTCGAATGCTTCCCTGGGCAGAGGTTTGGTAAAGATATCAGCAGCTTGTTCTTTGGAGGGAACATACTCCAACTTCACCTTTTGTTCAAGCACTTGTTCACCTAAGAAGTGATACTTGATGGGAATGTGCTTGGTCTTCGAATGCATAACAGGATTCTTTGAGATACTGATGGCACTTGTATTATCACACATAATGGAGATAGGAGAAGTACATTTGATTTGAAAATCTCCCAAGGTTTGCATCATCCAAAGGAGTTGAGTGCAACAAGATGCGGCAGCCACATATTCTGCTTCAGCAGTAGATAAGGCAATAGAACTTTGCTTCTTACTGAACCAAGATACCAATCGAGGCCCCATATAGAATGCACTACCACTTGTGCTTTTTCGATCATCAACATTTCCAGCCCAATATGCATCAGAGTAAGCATGAAGAGTAATATCAGCATTCTTTGGATACCATAGTCCAAAGTCTTGAGTTCCTTGCAGATATTTGAATATTCTTTTGAAAGCCTGAAGATGAGACTCTTTTGGATTAGCTTGGAATCATCCAACAATCCCAACAACATGCATAATGTCCGGTCTAGTCCCGGTGAGATCAAGTAGACTTGCTATCATTGATCTGTATTCTGGTTGATTCACCATGGGAGAATCATCATGAGAACTGAGATTGCATCCAGTTATCATTGGTGTACTTACAGGCTTGCATTCTTCCATGCCATACTTCTTCAAAATTTGCTTAAGATATTTTGCTTGTGATAGGAATATGCCATTTGTAGTTTGATTTACTTGCAAGCCAAGAAAGAATGTTAGTTCCCCAAGTAAAGACATCTCAAATTCTTGCTGCATAACATAAGCGAATTTTTGACTCAAGGATTCTTCATTACTCCCAAAAATGATATCATCAACATATACAATCACAATCAAAAGTTTGTCATGTTCAATTTTTGTGTATAAATTGCTATCAGCAGACCCCTTTGAAAATCCTTGTTGATGGAGATATTTGTCAAGACGATAGTACCATGCCCTTGGAGCTTGTTTGAGACCATATAGAGCCTTTTTAAGTTTACAAACAAGATTCTTATCATTTCCCAAAATGAATCCCTCTGGTTGTTCTATATAAACTTCTTCTTCAAGATCACCATTGAGGAAAGCAGATTTGACATCCATTTGATAGACTTTGATTTGTTGAGAACTTGAAAAAGCAAGAAACATTCTTATGGCTTCAAGTCTAGATACAGGAGCAAAAGTTTCTTCAAAGTCTATACCTTCTTGTTGAGTGTACCCTTTGCAAACCAATCTGGCTTTGTTTCTTATAACATCCCCATTTTCATTTAACTTGTTCTTGAATATCCATTTGGTTCCATTGACATTTTTGTCATGTGGTCTTGGTACCAATTCCCAAGTGTGATTCTTTTCAATTTGATCAAGCTCTTCATTCATGGCTTGAATCCAAAATTCATCTTTGCTAGCTTGATTGACATTTTGGGGTTCAATTGTGGATAGGAATGCCAAATAGCTAGAAGATCCCACAAGAGTCCTCCTTGTTTGTACACCCGATTCCTTGTTTCCCAAAATTTGAGATTCAGGATGATTCTTTTGAACATATCTGGATGGAGCTTTTTCTGATAAATCATCTTCAGGTTCTTCATTGGATCCACTGTCTATATCATTTCCATTTGATGTAGAAGGACAAAAATCACCATCATCTTCTTCTGTTGCTTGTTTTTCTTCTTTAGGAGCTGTAGGAGACTCATCAAAGACAACATCAATACATTCAACAATCTTTCGAAGCCTTTTATTGTAACATTTGTAAGCTCTGCTTGTAGATGAGTAACCAAGAAGTATCCCTTCATCTGATCTAGGTTCAAAATTGCCAAGCTTTTCATCATTATTTTTGATAAAGCATTTACTTCCAAAAATTCTAAAATGCTTTACAGAGGGAGAATTACCATACCAGAGTTCATATGGAGTTTTGTCACTATTCACCCGAACATGTGCCTTGTTGAGAATATTTGCTGCTGTATGTGCTGCTTCTCCCCAGAACATGTCAGGAGTTCCAGAATCATCAAGCATAGCTCTAGCCATTTGTTGAATTGTTCTATTCATTCTTTCTGCTACGCCATTTTTTTGTGGAGTGCTTGCTACAGAGAATTGTCTCTTTATGCCATGTTGTTCACAAAATTCAAAGAATTCATTTGATATATATTCTCCTCCTCGATCAGATCTAAGGCATTTGATTTTTAGGTCTAATTCATTTTCAACCAGTGCTTTGAAGATCTGAAATTTCTCAAATGCTTCATCTTTGTGTTTAAGCAACCCAATCCAACACATTCTAGAGAAATCATCAATAAATAAGATATAGTATTCTTCTCCACGTGGTGAATTTTTCCTCATGGGTCCACAAATGTCAGTATGAACAAGTTCAAGAGGCCTACTTGATGAACCTTCTTTGGCATTAAATTGTACTCTGGTCTGCTTACCAAATTGGCAGGATTTGAAAATGATACTTTCTGGTAGAGTAATATTGGGAAGACCACGAACAGCTTGAAGTCTGCTTACTTTATTGATTTGAGAGAAGCTTAGATGCCCCAGCCTTCTATGCCATAGCCAATTTTCTGAAGATTTGCTCAAGTAACATTGATCTTTGCAGTTCTTCAATACATATAGGTTGCTTGGAGTTCTTTTCCCTTTTATAATAGCTCTACGTGTATTCAGATCACGAACCACACATTCTTTTGAACTGAAGACAACTTATGTACCTTGATCGCACATTTGACTTACACTTAACAGGTTATGCCTTAATCCATCCACATACATGACATCATTAGCCTTCACCTTTTCTTTTAGAAACACAGACCCTTTTCCTTTAATTACAACAGGATTATCATTTCCAAATGTAACTTTCTTTTCCTTTTCTAGAGCATTATATGAAAGGAGTTTGCTTTTGTCACCTGTCATGTGTCTTGAGCACCCACTATCAATGTACCATTGATTTTCTTCACCTTCTGCAAATAACGCTATCCCACAATTTTCAATCTATAATTCCTTCTTTTTCCATACTTTGGAACTTGAAGGAAAATGTTGTTTTGGCTGGACTTTGCTCCTGCATTCAGATTCTTCATGGCCAAAGTTATTGCAATAAGAACATTCAACTTCGTTTTGAAGAGGAGAAAAATTGTTATAGGTGTTATTTTTTGGTTCAATATCCATCCTTTTCTTTCTTGCTTCTCTTGTCATGATGGTTTTATATGCAACACATTGAACAACTTTATGACCAAAATTGTGACATGAGAAACATTGTCCATTGAAGTAGAAATTTCTGTGATCATGAAATCTTCTATTTGAATTTACCTGTTGATTGTTGCTTCTTTGAGAGATATCCTTGTTAGTGTTCCTTGTATTGTGAAGATCATGCTTTACCTGTGAAGATTCTTTATTCCCTCGTTGAGTGGCTGAATGTAGTAAACCGGTTGTAGCTGCTTTTAGATAATTTGGTGCTAAAGCCTGAGAAGATTCTCCGGTATATCCAAGACCTGTCTTAATTAGAGGAGATCGTTGAACCTTGATAATCTCATCTAAGGTTTCAGATCCTTTAGCAAATCTAAGATTCAGAGACTTTACTTTCTCAAGTTATTTTCTTAGACTTACTACTTCACATTCTAATTTTTCATTATGTTTCTTTGCTTCTACATTCTGCCTTTTCAGAGTCTCTATGATTATTTTACTTTTTTCCAAGCATATTTTGAGTTGATTGTTTTGATCAAGAAAATCATGGTCATCTAGAGCATCCATAAAAGCATCCTTATCATCTCTAGAATTATTTTCAAATGCCATGAGAAGTCTAAGTTCTTGTTCACATTCTTCCTCACTGTCAGATAACCCATCACTGTCTTCATTTGTATAGTAGCTTTTCTTAGTGCTAGACTGATTCTTATTTCTTCTTGCTACTTCTTTCTCTTTAGCAGATGTTTCTTTAGAAGGAAATTTTGCAGCATAACGACCAACTCTTCCACAATTAAAACATTTGAAGGGAAGCTTACCTTTGAATCTTCTGGTTCCTAGTTGGATTTTTCTCACAAAGTTTGCCTCATCTTCTTCTGAGATATATCATGACCTTTCCGGTTTTTGAACTTCTTTCCCTTTTGTAGAAACTTTAAAAACAACTTCTTTGACTTCAGATGGTCCTCCTCTCCTCATTTTGTATGCAATCAATATGCCATGAAGTTGCACCATAGTAAGATTTTGAAGGTCCTGTTTTTCTTCAAGGGCAGAAACTTTTGACTCAAACTTGGCCGTTAGTGATCTCAAAATTTTCTCAACCAAAGTGGATTCAGTTATTGTTTCTCCCAGATTTCTCATATGGTTTACAACATCATCAACACGTAAAAAGAAACCAGCAATATTCTCATCACTATGCATTTTTAAATTTTCATACTCAATTCTGAGAGATTGAAGTTTTGCACTTTTTACCTTTGCATCACCTTCATAGCTTAGGATGATTTTGTCCCATATCTCCTTTGCTGTATTGAGCTACATGAATTTGACAAATTCTGCTTCAGTTAGACTTCCAGTTATCGCATTGACCGCTTTTGCATTTGATTCATAATTCTTTCTTTCAGTTGGATCTGTTGGTGTAGCAGTTGGATATTGATATCCTTGTTCAACAATGGCCCATATATCTGCTCCCATAGACTGAAGATAGGATCTCATCCTTATTTTCCAGAAGATTAAATTGCTTCCATTGAAGAGCGGAGGTTTGATAGATGTTGTTCCCTCGTGATTGCTCATCCTGCTTGATCTTCCTTCTAGCGGTTAAGCCTTTTCAGAAGGACCTGCTCTGATACCAATTGTTGGAAAAATACTGAGAGGGGGGGTGAATCAGTATTTAGGATTTACTCAGCATCTTTTTAGTTTTTCAATCTTTAGTAACCCATACTCTACTTTACTGAAACAGACTCGCGTATATACGCGGATACCCTTTACTGAACTCGCGTATGCACAGAGATATTAATAAACAAACAATTATTCACTTAGATCCTTGCATGTATTCATTTATCAGATGTTTATATAGCAGTAGACATGTGCAGTAATAACAGAATGAGACATCACACAAAAGAATCACACATGAACACCATGATTTTAGGTGGAAACCCAATTCGGGAGAAAACCACTGCTGCCGTTGTCTCAGCCTTCAATATTTTATTATAGAGAAAAACTTCTTACAATCATGTACTGGTGCAGACTTATACCAGCATGTAGGCACCCACCTGCAGAAGGCTACCACCTTCTCTCGTTTACCAGCCTCACCTGGAAGGGAGCTTCAACCCCCTGCTCTCGTTTACCAGTCTCACCTGGAAGGGAGCTATTACCCCCTGATATTAGC